>OU452231.1:2189735-2817235 GCA_911728455.2 Marthasterias glacialis
ACCTGCGAAGGTTCCGTATAGATCGTTGATGTGAATGATTATAAACAAACCGTGCGCTGATTTGCCTGCCGGTGCTGCATACTTCAAAGGAGTTGAGATGGTTTTAGGAATGCTTAGGGCCCGATGAACAGGTAACCATAAGTCGCTTTGAGAGGCTTTGAGAGGTTCTAATCCCAACGAGTTATTGATGGATTCCGCCCCCCCCCCCCGCAAAGTTCAAACAGTAAAACACAGCCAGTATCAGATAATTATCTAATAAGCAAATATATTATTCAGATAAGAGTAACCGTTGAGCTGTGGTCCCGTGATCCGACAAACAAGTACATTGTATTCAAGTGAAAAGCCTTCTTACTTTTCTCACAGTTTCTCCCGCCAAAATCGGCAACACAGCGGCAGATGTATTGTGACGGGTCGCGTTCGGATACCAGGCAGAGGCCACCGTTCTTGCATGGGGATATCTCACAAGGTGAAACTTCAGAGTCGACGGCAGTAAGCGCAGTTGACACAACTGAAGGTAGGACAAGAATAAAACCATACACGCTTAGATTTCAGCACGAAGAGTTTATGAATACATCTACAAGGTAAACAACTATCTTTCCAAAAATGAAACGTCTAAACGTATCAAGTTGATTTTATTTTAAAACTTCGAAGATTACTTTATTGCAACTGCTTTGGAGCATTTCGTAACACATTAATATCTGAATACACGCAAAAAGCATTTTCCAAAAAAGACAGAATGTTTCAAAAATTAATGTTATATAGGCCCTATGCATTTTGTTACGCATGCTGATTGTTGCTTATTTTATGACAATAAAAGTATAAACATGCGGAAAATTAGAATGTGAAGTATGATTGATTCAAAGTCATTTCTTTTTCAAATCCCGTTGGTTGCTCTTGATAAACCAACATGATAAAAAAGGAACATATACTCTCTAAATATAAACGATCGAGTGCAAAACCACTCGTTTTGTCCGTCATACCACTCTTGCAAAGAGCCATATGGCGGACAACCCTTTTTAGAGAGAAAGACTGGTATTTTCAGCTCGACTCGTCGTAAAGTTCGCTTCGATTTCACTCAAAAAGGGTGATGCACAGTGAGTTTTAGTCTCAAATGAGCTGAAATGACACCACTCGGGCGAAAGAGTGAGTTCTTCACTCTTTTACATTTAGAGAGTAGGCCTACCTCCTGTATAGGCCGTATTTTTGACAGCAAGAGGGCGCAGTACTGATTCAATTTTTAAAGTGCAAAAATATTTCAAAACATTAAAAATATTTTAAAAATTAAGCAAATATCCTACACTGATTACATGGTAAAACTGTCAATAAAAAAACTCAAAAGTTGTACTGCTGTAATAGAAGTCTAATTGCATCTGGTTGCCACACATTTCTATGGTTTGACCCAAATCTACCCCAAAGGGCGCCCTATTGCGACAACTCTTTATAAGAAGAGAAAGAGAGTGGGTGGGGGAGGGATAACTTACATGTTTCGCAGTTGATGCCCTGAAAGCCACCGGTACATTGGCATTGGTAGTTATCATCTATGACGTGGCATTCCCCACCGTTAAGACATGGGTCAGGAGAGCAAGGAGTTGTTGGTAAATCTAATAAAGAAACCACAAATAACAATCAAGCAATTAGTTTTTTTGTTTACAACTTTACAAAATTGTTGAAATTACATGTGCCAGTGTCCTGCAACAATCATGAGTTCATGAACAATATACCATGTTGCAGATCTTGCATATTTTGACAAACTTAATTCCACATTTAAAAAAAAAAAAAAAGGATGTCATTGATTGTAATTAATTTCGAAATACATGTATTTGTTTCATTAACGTTTCTCACCAAAAATGTGGACGAAAGTGGTTCTGAAGGGACATCTTAGATTATGTACAAGTTATTTACGGAAATAAATGTTTACAACTTTGAGCAAATACGGAAGAATGCCATGTCACTTCAGAGCCTCCATACTCACTTAAAATTTTCAATTGAAATGTATTCTAATCAATTGAATCTAGGGACAAACTGCGAACGATTTGTTCCTTGGCCTCAATCGAAAAGAGTGACTTTCAATTAAATAAGACTGATTTTCAATCTTACTGTATAAGAGAGTAGGTAACCCACTCTTGCTGTTGACACATTCCTTTTCAAAAGGTTTGTTCATATGCATTTTCTTTTCTTTTTTGTTGAAGAATGAACGTCGGTAACTATTTTATTATGCAGTTCTACAGCCCGAAAAAACAGGCCTTTTCGAAATCACGGCTTCAGCTCCGGCTTAGGCTCGGTCTGCCAGTTTGATAGCTGACAAAGCCTAAGCCACGGTTTCAAAAAGGCTTTAGTTCCCCTTTTATTCAAATCATTATTTCTGTCGGTTCTCGCTTCGGACGCACTTCACACGGGGTAGAGCAGTGCTCAGCAAAACAAAAACAACCGTGATTTGTTAGTCATGGGAATGTTTTTTTTTTTAAATGATCATAAAGAATGTGTCAAATAGCGGAATACTGGGTTAGTAAAATCATGAAAGTTGCGATCAGAAGAATAGGGTTTTGCCGTAAGAAGTTAATCATGTGTTACACCCGCTCATTATAGCCGCTTATAACACTCCTTACAAAGGTTCAGCCTAAAGAATGATGTAGGGCTCGTCACATTGTGCAAGTGCTCCGTATAAACAAAGGGCTGCTTTACTATTTTCTAGTAAAAAAAAACGTGTGATTAGACCTCATGCACTGACGTCATCTGGCCACCATCTTAGAGGTAAAACGACAATGAAACAGTGGAAAACGTTTTTATGTACGCGCGGCCCACAGGATCAAGCCCATGAGCGCCTTTCTTTTGTCATCTAGCTGAAGGCTCCCAATCAAATGACGTCATGTGCATAAGGTATATTAAGATTACACAGTATTCTCAGTTGCAGAAACTATCATAGGCTGCGAATCTTTACAGTGGAAAAAAGTCGGAAGCAGGTAATGAAAGCACAGACAAAGCGTATCTTGATATCGGGTCATATAATAATTATTCCCATCGATCACAAGAGATATCAGCATTGCATCACTCTGTCCAGTTCCACAAATGGCCAATACTATAATAATAACGAATACTTAATTTCAAAAAACTAAAAAGGAACCAGACTGTAATTTTAACCCTTCCAGTCTCAGTTGGATTTATAAGTTGATATTGAATGGGAGAAAGCTCAGATGGTTGTTTGTGCTTAAATTCTGGACACCCCAATACATGTAGTAAGAAAACATGCAGAAAGGTTAGTGGTTTATACGGGGGAAAAGAGTAACGAGAAATGTCGAGTGAAATTTTTCTATTCAAGCAATAAACACGCAATTATTTCTAGTTTCTACGGGTGGGGTGAAATGAGAACAGCATGCCACGTAAATTGATGTGTTTTTTTTACCGCAGTTTGGGCCCGTGAAAGGCCCGCTACAAATGCAGCGGTACGGCACTCCTTCCAAACCGGAGCGGCGGAAACACAGTGCGCCGTTCTGACACGGGCTCGGCTGGCAAGGGTTTGCTGTTGACAAATACAATGTTAATTACTGTTTACGAGGCCCATTATTAAAAAAAATGTTGCTTGTTAACAATTACTTAAGTTAAAAGCCTCCTGAGCCCTAAAATGACTTATGAAATTAATGACGTGTCTTTACACAACTATGTGCCTGTCTTAAAGCAGATCACACACACTGATCTTTATTAAACTGTCAGTATAAATAGAGATCAGGGATCACACCCAACACCCTCTATTGGCAGGTTTTGGTCAGGTTTATAGTTGGTTTAACCATGGTTTAACTGTGTTAGGATTATTGCGTTTAGTTTAGTTATTAAACGGTTACACTGGAAGTCAATTATGAGGAAAAATCAACGAAAACATTTTACCAGCCAATAAGCCACTACTAGCCTTTATTAAAATGTTCGCGCATCCAATAAAACAATGAGAAAATAAGTTAACGTATCTTCATTGACGTGACTGTTATGTTATCACACTTAAAATAAGTGTTTTCCTATCATTTTCTCCTTTTCTCTTTATTAGGCACTGGTGTTATTCGTCAAGAGGTTTTTTTTAAACTGAAGAATTTGTTTAATTGACCATATTTTTGACCGCAAGAGGGCGCTTTCAACGGCAAAATTCCTTGCATCACAATTACAGTTTTATCTTATTTTGACTGCCTGTATGTTGTTTCCTTGAAAATCAGTACTAACAACAATGAAATCCAAATTGTTTTACTTGTTTCGTATCTCGTAAAATATGGTTTACACCCGCCCTCACGTGGTCAGAAAATGCTACTAATTCGAACCTTGTTCTTCGTCCGTCTGCTTTGCTGTTCGTGTAATAATGCCGTTGTCATAGGGTATTCTGTCCTTAGGTAATGTGTCCACCATACGGTAATTTAACGTGGGCTGGAGAAGTTTATTCAAAAGAGGGCGCTGTCTGAAGGAGTTAGTACACAATTCGCCGTATGCCCGGACAGAATCTCCTTCTACACCGTATCCAAATTGGCGGTTACGGCTACGACTGTTGCTAAGGCGACCCAGTGGTAGCCGTACATTCGAACACCGCCTAAGGCCGTGACGGAATCAAGCGACTTTGGCTTTGGCTATATGGCCTTTGGCTTAATTAAGTGACAACATTGGAGAATAGGACTTTTCAGCCAGCCGGTGTCAGATGCAATTGTGTCCGCCATGCAATACTGTCCGCTCCGGACACTTTTGCATATGCAATCGTGTCCGGGGCTATGCAAAACCGTCCGACATACATGTACATTGTGCGTCAGCGAGCGTGCATGCACTGAACGTATGTATGCACATGTGCGGCATGAATATTCATGTATTATGATTGCAGCTTACTGCAACGGTTTCGGCGCTTTAGTTGTTCTTCTGTTTTAAATCTTTTGACATATTTATAAACATAACCCGGGGGTGTCATGGACAAGCAAAATTTCCACGGGCCCGCCGTGCCTGGGGCTTGTTTTTGCCGAATATTTGAACATAGGCTTCGAGGACCGTTTTGCATGGTGGCGGACACGATTGCATATGCAAATGTGTCTGGGCGGACACAATTGCATTATGCAGCAGCGTCCGGGCGGACACAATTGCATATGCAAAATCGTCCGGCGGACGGTATTGCATATGCAATAATGTCCGCCGGATAGTATCGCATAGAGGACATAATTGCATGCGACACCGGCCGTTGCACACGGCCTAACACCCAAGGCTGTCGTACAGGGATACAGGGATTCCAACAAAAACGACATATTTACTTACCTAGACTTTCACAAGTCAATCCTTGGTATTCTACGGGGCAGATGCAGATGTAGCCCACCCCAAGGTCCATGCATGTGCCGCCATTTTGACACGGGTCCGGGTCACACTCTGATGCCACGCTAGCGGCTGTAAAAAAGTGATAATAGTAACAAACAGTTTATTAAATGATTACATAACTATCTATCGGCAGTAACATGTACAATAGCCCGCCCTCAAGCGATAACTCTGTCACACTTTAAGACTCTATCCCCAGCCCCCCCCCCCCCCCCCACACACACACACACACATTACAAGACGCGTTGTTTGTCTCTCATAGATACGCCCAACTTGCGCATATCTATGAGTCTTAAAAAAGGCCTTTTACAACAAAACAAGGCGCAAGTCAAAGAACTTACAGGAGGATTTGTGTAAGATGTGATGTTGTGATTTTTACTTCCCCGGCCAGATTGCCCCGTGTTGTGTCCTTTCACCTCAGGGCCACATGCCGTTGTTTTCTCAGACGATTTACAGACGACTATTCTTCGTGTGCTAAAAACGATTGAGATCCAATTCTATACAATTCAAACATGATTTTCGGGACCAAGGACGTATTGCTTGTACTAAAAGCAGGCAAGGTACAAGGTACTTTCTCCTTGATCATTCCCCGTTCAAACACACACCCCCATAGGACACAGTGGGTACCCTGGCAACGCACGATTTGTTTGGCCACGTTAGGAAATAACAATGATCGTGTGTATTAGAGCTTAACACCTCCATGAAGCCCAAGCGATTAGAAATGAAACCTTATTTGGTGCGGAACTAATTATGGGCTGCCGTCGCAAATGACTAGGGTTGACCTTGGTTGCTTTAATGTCACACACCCAAGCACTCTTTGGCCGGGGCCCGTTGAGGGAACAAGAGTCAGCATTAACCGTCCATTTTTTATTTGTAGCGCGAGTTGTTGACAGTTGACGCTAAGTCCGGTTCAGTTTTTTTTCTAAATCCAGATCAGAGAATAAATATAGGTTTAGCTTGAAATTAAATAGTGGTGTGACCAAATATTTTTACGTCCGAACTTTGACCATCTCCCCGGGCCGGAGAAAACCAAGTCAAGACGGTGTTTTCCTTAGGCTTAACTTCTTCCTCTAAAGTTTTGTTGAAATCTTGTTGCACTTCAATGCAGAGGAAGGCCCGCAATAAAAATGACCCACATTTAATTTTTTTTTCTCACAAAACATTCCCTATTCTCATGTTTTATTTTCTCATTTGTGTGATTTTATATTTAGTTTATTACGGAAGCGTAGTGCCGCCACATGAATAAAAAAGATCCCACTCTTATCATGTAAGTACACGATACTATCGTGTAAGTACACGTACGTACACGGTAATTATCGTGTACGTACACGATAAGTCTATTATCACATACGTACACGAAAGTTATCATGTACGTACATGATAAGAGTGGGATTTTTGTATTCATGTGGCGGCACTACGCTCCGTAGATTATTGTGTTGTGCTACCTCTGTTCGTGTGATGGGTATTGATAGTGCATGTATTTTGCTAAGCCAATACTACAAAATTGAAATAAACTGTTTTGTACAACACTGAAATTACAGGTTGAATCTAGTGTATAGGAAGGACAATTTAATAAGAGAGAAAAAAAGTGTAGATCGTGGTGTCAGGCGTCAAGTCCTGTCCCCAGTTGTATCAAATAAACTCTTTCAAATCGCTGACTGGAAAGTAAAAGTACAGATACCTACCCTGTGCCCCCCTATTTGCTTGTTTACGCTGTCTAACTCTGTTTTGATAAAAGCTTGATAAACGCATGGATGTAGATTGGCAGGCATCGATGGAATCCCACAATGGAATCAGTGAATAGCACTTTACCTTTTTTACCTTTGTCAGTGACGCGTGAAAAGATTTTGGCAAAAAGAGACTGTCCTGTCTATTCTACTTAGGGGTGTGTTGGCACAGTTTTTACAAAAAAAACAAGTACGGATGTTTAATATAGGAGAGCGTCCGTACAGTGTTACATAAAGAAGTGTGCCTGTGCGATGCATACTATCTTCTTCCAGATTATTAATTTACTACAAAAAACATATAAAGATAAGTTCTCTTTGCTGAAGAATGTTTATATCATACCCAAGTATTTGATATGAGCGAAGACATTTTTGAGCAATTATTTTGGCAAACCTTTAGAACACAGAAGAGCTTTTTGTACAAAGTGTCCACAGGCTTGCTCCAAGGAATGACGTAGAAATGTACTCCGATAGGCATGGTAGAAGTGCATACTCTCTTAACGTTGTTTTCCTTTAACCTAACGTTGATTGTTTTTAAACTGTCCATGATCAAGTTTGCTGGTGCATTTCAATTCAGAATTATCTCTCTTCTAAAAATTCGAAATGTTTATGGGAGACACTTTATTTTGAGTATATGTCTCCTTTACTTATTTTTCGATTTTGTATTGTTTTGCCTGACTTATGGATGTGTCTTTACCTAATTTTGGTTTGTTGTACTTCACTGTTTACAAGTGTAACAACAGAACATCTGCTGCAATTAAACTGCGCTAGCTGTCAAGCTTATACAATTGTGACATTTTCACAGAATTTCCTCCCCCAATAATTTGAGGATTGATCTTCAAACTGTTTTCAAGAATTTAAGTGAAGAAGAACTTACTGAAAGTGTTTGATATACTTACGAGCACAGTAGGTCACAACGGCTACAACCAGAAACAGAATGCGTTCTCGCATCATGTTTACCACGGTATCTCAAACCGAGTTCTCAAATGTTTTATCTGAAAAGAAAAGATCAAAATCAATACAAATTATCCAAAAAGATTTGAATTCAAATTGGCCTATCATCTCCATTGTTGCATTGTAAGGTGTATTTTTACCAGCACTCCAGAGCAGGTTATCGCTTCCTTGAATTTCAGAATGATCGATTTTTTTAACGTTAAGCACACCGCAAAGGAGAATCACAAACGAACAAGATACAAAACCTGTTACGAAATGTGTTAACATTAACCGTTTGTTTGTGTGTTTGTTGTTGTTGTTTTGAAGGCTCCAAATTGATACTTTGTTTTAACTTCCAAAATGGCACCATAAGTCATTTGGAAGAATTTTTGCGACATTTCGGGATGGAAAAATGAGAACGGTAGCTAAAGGCCTAACTACAAAAGTTCGCATTGCTTTTAAAATAAAGCGTACCACCCGCTAGATGCAGGGTTAAAAACAACAACAACAACAAACAAACAAACAAACAAACAAACAAACAAACAAACAACCCAACAAACAAACAAACATAAAAAACACAAACATAACTGAAGTTTATTAATTTTAGTCCTCCAGAATGCGCCTGTCATTATAACATTGTTTTAAAACAAAATCAGGTATAAATAGCACCGTAATTGAACCTAAAAGAATCTACGAAACTATAATGCTGTCAAGATCTTCCGAAACGAGAGGACACCAATTACCGAAAAGAACATTACAAAGCCCAACATGGTTTCACAGGTTTTTTTTCTTCTCAAACTGATATAGCAGATTATTTTTTCAAGATGAATTTCTTCTTTCTTCTCGGGTTTAATGAGACAATAATACACTACTTTATGGTTTCTTTTTACCCCTGTCCTTTCCTTATTTGAATCGACGAACATTGTAATGTAGAGCAAAACCAGTTTATATTTAGACAGACCGCGAAACATTTGTTAACAGCATTCCGAATTAACATTGTAGTACAACACTCAGGATGAAAAGTAATACACATGAAAATAGGCTTGTAAATAAAAAAAATAAATAAAATTAAAAAAAAAATTAAAAAAACATCAGCCTTTCTGAGATATGGTGGTCGCTGGGTGCACTGTTTGGTTTTGGTGTATACAGACAAATTTACCCTTACCAAATACATTGTAGTGTCATAGTATTGTGTCCACCATATCTCAAAATGGCTTATTACAATTATTTTGACAAAAAAATCCGGAAAAGTTTGGAGAAATCACATCCCTGCACATATTATGATACAAATTTAATCTTTAAGTTAAGATAGCTCCCAAACCATTTTAAAACCCCAGCTCAACTTCAGTAAAGTGTCTGTAAATGCTTCCATTCTTTGCACAAATCAAGATATTTGTAATCAAACCAACCGATGAAAATGTCAGCTCTTCGTTTGCGAGAAAACGGTAAAAATGCATTCAGCATTTTTGTACGAATCCTATTATTAAAGGTCGAGATTTCGTCTCACTGAGACAAAAACTAATTTTGGGTCTTATTTCATTTATTATTTAAAAACGATAACACTGAAGGCAAAAATATTTCAGGGAAAGTTTTCTACCATCATTATCTTTTGTAAGGTAGGTCTATATCTAAATCTTTGCACATTTATGTTTTCTTCTCACCAATGTTGAGCTGGGGCTTAAAGGCAGAACCTCGAACGCCAACCTGTTCTCACTTGTTTATAAGAATGGCATGATTAATTGTGTCGAACGCCTTTGACAGATTAAGGACAATGCCAATCGAAAATTGTTTATTGTCAATTGCATTGATAATCGTTTCTAGCTTAATTGTAATGACTACTTCCTTGTAGAACCAAGGAGCGATGAACCCGTATCCTGCTCTCTAAAATTTTTCACTTGAAATTTTAATCTATTCCATTGAAACTAGGGACAAATTGCAAAAGATTTGTCCCTGGCCTCAATCGAAAAGAGTGATTCAATCTAATTAGAGTGATTTTCAATCTAACTTTTTTTAAGAGAGTGTTGGTAAGTGGTGAAGTTTTTTTTTAGCCGGAAGTGCAACGTAAACGAATTGTGTACTGTACATAAACATGTACGTGTACATGAGCAATCGTAACACTGCACTTCCGGCTCCAAAACGTCATCATAGTTATCACCAGGATTGTGATTCTGATAACAAAACACCATGCTTAGTGATTAAACAAATCAGGCGGCTGAAGCTTCTCAAGAACTTTAGAAAAACACAGAAAGAAGCGAAATAGGTCTATAGTTACTGATGTCATGAGATACAACTTTGGCTTCCTCTAAAGGTAGTATACAGGATTGGCATACATCAAACATTTTATCTGCCAGTATCAACCAGTCTTAAGAAAGCTTACTGATTATGAAGTTCACACCTGTACAAATCTTCCATAGAATTATTTCTGTCTGAAATACTGTCAAAGTCGAGAAGATAGAACTTTAAGACCCCAATTTGGACGACGGATTGAGCCCAAATTTTCACATGTTTGTTTTTTTCATACTGGAGCACACAAAGTATAAGAACACTACACTATCATTTTTACCAATCCTATATTTTACCTTTAAGTTTTCATGGCAAATACCGGTAGTAATTGATCTGTTAAAAAGCAATGCCAAAGGCTTCATCAAAGCATGTTGTGTTTCCTTAATAAGAAATGGACCTACATTCACCACCTGGGCTTTTCCCATTGTTAGCCCAATCACTACGCCTGTGAAACCTGTACGAACCAGTTCAGTCTGGTTTAACCGATGATCCAAACAATGACACGCGGGACTATTCAGGGATGTTCAGGGATGTTCATCACATCCTCGAGAACATCGCGACCGAAACAACACAATAAGTAAACGGTCACATTTCAATCGGAAATACACTGCAAAAACTGGGGTGTTAAATTGATTCTTTTGTTATCTATTTTTGACAACACCGACAAGGTGTTAGTTATCCCTATTGCTTTACCGTTGGTAAAATTAACACCATGTTGGTGTTGTCATGCAGTGTACACCTGAAACTTGATTGCAGTGGCGTTACATAGGAGGGGAGGGGGCACACCCATTGATGTTCATGCCCCCCCCCCCCCCCCATTACCAGTAAAAAGAAAATAACATTTTATAAGCTGTTATGTAGCGGTTTCAATGTTTTTGAAACAATTTTTCCTATTTTCACGCAGACAATGTGTTTGTTTTTACCTTCACGTCAGATTATCATAATTATAATGAACCTTACACGGCAACTACCATTTCAATTGGTCAGAAGTGCCTCCTAGAAAAAATGGTGCACTCTAAATGTTTACCCTAGTTTCGCCGCTGTTGAAGAAATAAGGAGCATGATAAACACATCATACCAAACTAAACTAGCTTGCTCAGAAATTGTACTGCAGCAAAATGAGAACCCGGAAATGTTGTCTGGAACGTGAATTTTGGGACGGTCATAATTATATGTTTGGACGGAATGAAACACAAGGAAGGATATGTCATGACAAAAAAGAAGATTGCCAACAACAAAAGGGAAAAATATTTCAAATTAAGATTTTTACAAAGTAAGCGATGATGACTTTAAAACGGCGCAATGAAAAACACGGTTCCTTTTGAAAAAAATGCTTGCCAACGTGCGAAGTTGAACAAGAAAAGGAAAAATATTTTAATCTTAGATTTTGTAACAAATTATCGCGTGGCCATTCCAGACGCCGTCACTTTTTAGACACGACTTATTAGTATGAGCAGACACAGCTTCCCTAATCTTAAGAATAGACTCAATGTTGATGACTTTAAAACGGCGCAATGAAAAACATGATTCCTGATGACAAATTGTTTTCTCTAAACAACAACCTAGCGACGAACAATCAGCATATTATGATAACTGCTTCCTTATCCTAACTCTCCGGCTTAAAATGCTGAATGTTTCTCTCTCTGTAAATGTTTACTCTGTAAGTTTTCTCTATAACCCAAACAGATTTCCCCCTCATCTAAATTGACTTGGGACGAGGTCTCAAACGTGTCCATAAGACGGGTTTTGTTCTCAGTAGGGAGGTAGCTTTTAGGGAGGACTCTTGAGTCAACATTGAGTCTATTCTTAAGATTAGGGAAGCTGTGTCTGCTCAGTTAAGCTGACCATACTAATAAAGTTGTGTCTAAAAGGTGACGGCTTCTGGAATGCCCACACGATAATTGATTAGTTTCATTCTGGAAAACCACCCTAATTATAAAAAAAAAGTATCAGAATGCTCTAGACCATGCGGTCTGCAAACTTTTAGGCTGGCGACTCAAAGACAACTTCTGACACTCGACCGCAACTCACCTGCCGATTGCTGGCTGATTTATTGGACCACTGCTGCAGCGATGACACAAGGGTAAAATGTTAGGGGGCACAAGGGGGTGCACCGATTTTTCGAGGGGGGCACTTGTGGGCAATTTTTGGGGGGGGGCATTTGTATGCCTTTCATTCGTTTATCTGACGTGGAGGTAAAAGCATAGTTTCGAAAACAATGAAATTACTATATAAAAGCTTAAATTTTGTAACATTCTATTCTGGAAATTTGTAATTTCAAATTAGGGGCACGCAGAGAGGCACGGCCATTACCCCCCCCCCCCCCGAGAATTACTGAGAAATTGCCATAAAAGCACGTTCTTGAGGGTGGAATTTCGGTGATTTCCATTTTAATTACTCATTTTTAATTACTCATTTTAATTACTCATTTTTAATTACTCATTTTAATTACTCATAACAGTCTGATATATAAAATGCACATATTTCAACATACTGGCTTTGTGTGAAATGTGTTCAATGAATTATATTAATTGATTAAATGAGATTACTTTAAGGTTTTGTCATTGAATATTTTCCAATTTATAGCATTTTTTATTTCACCCGCAACTCGCAATAACTTAACCTAATACTTCGGAAGAGCCGTCTGCCTTCAAATCCAGTTAGATAAAATTTGTGTTCTACAGAAAGGAGCCAATTATGTCTTCCTAAAAAGGCCACAATTTTCTCTTGAAGACAATCAAGATATACTAAGTGAAACGTCGTGTTGACATATCGCATTGGTTCCGGATATTCATAAAAAAGAAAAGTTTCCTGTTTTGTGATGTTTGCTGAGAACTATCTGTATGACATTTATTAGCGAGACAAACCGTTTGAGGGCTTTTTGTTGTTGCCCTAAATTGTTCATCTTTTAGTTACAAAACCTTTCTCCTTGATTTACTTCAAAACATCTTAACTATTTCCCCTAAATATATATATTATTTTTCTCCAAGACCAGTAGCCGCTACTGGTTACCAAATCCCTCACACCCTACCTTTCTTTTCTTCTATACGCTGTTCCTTTCAGCCCAGCACACGCAATGCGTAACAGGTGCAGATGTCGCCTCTCTATAAAGACCCCCAAACTGCCTCAACAACAATTCTCAGTTACTGCTGCCACCCAACTGAAGCAACTCTTATTTTATACTCCAAAGCCCCGTGCCACTCGTCCCATTCTTTACCTTACGTAATAAGTCTTTCTATGTGAGCAGATTAGACATTCCATGGCGAGATTACCTTGATGTCTTTTGTTGTGTGCAAGATTTCTGCCCCAGTGACGTCTGCTCTTCCTGGCTCTCCTTTTCTTTCCCTTTCTTGACGTTTGCTGGGCTAGATTTAGACACACTCGTCATTCCTGTTGATACCAAACTTAGAGGGTTCGGTGGTAAAGGATGCCTGGCAACGGGTTATTCTTTGTGTAAAACATGATTTGGTGGTGTTTGAGAAGCCATGGCAACGTTAGGTTTGGGGAATGTACATCAAAGAGCCGAATGTCCAACTTAGCAACAAGTCTGCGTGCGTTGTTTACATTTTATATGTACCCACCCCTGTCCTTTACGTACAAAATGTATCTTCTTCAATTGTGTCAATAGCTTAAATTTGTTTGTTGTTTCGAACAACAAAACTGATCGCAAAAAGTTTATAACGCTGGTCCCTTGTTTGTAGTTCCTTGCGCCATGGCTTGTAATAGATGAGAAGGTTCGTTAAAAGACTTTCCTCCTTGGTAAGGTAGTGATATAATTATTTAGTTATCATCAAAGGGTTTGCGTTTTTGATATTTTAAAATGTGTTTCGGAGAATAAGATGGTGATTCCATGATGAGTCAATGTTTCGAAAACAAGAGAATTCCATCGCGCAAAACAAGAAAGAGAAGTCCAGCGCGCAAAGCAAGGCCGCATGTTTTATCCTTTCCACTTGTAATTGCATCGTCTGTGGTTATTTCAGCAATGATTCATCAACTTTATTTCCGATCGTCAACAAACAAAATCATTTTTGGGGCAAGAAAAGTGAAAGTGTTACGCTCCACTTGACTTGAGGAATGTACACTTTCTTAAGCAGCACAGAGCAGCCGCCCGTACTCTGACCATGGAGACGGCTGGTACCATGCTCGTAACAAATCTTCCTCTATGTTCAAACCACACAATGATAAAAATGGGCTGAGCATGGGGGTAAAACTTTGCCTCCACCAGGGGCTAAGTGGGTCATGTTTATAAGGCCGGTGGTATGAGAGGGTTCCCAATTTGGAGACGGGGTAAAGAGACCTAAAATTCCACTCCCTGCTTACCCAGCCAAATGGATGGAGTTTAATCGTGCATTGTCCCGTTTGCTTTCCTGTTTTTGTTGTTGTTGTTGTTGTTGTTTGTTTGTTTGTTTGTTTGTTTGTTTGTTTGTTTTTTTGTAAACTTAATTTACTCTTTTTACTTCTCTATTTACTTAATTGATTACTCAACTCATCAGCTGTTAGGAATTAACTTTTCATACTAAGATTCCATATTAATGCCCCTAAGCACAGCATCAAACACAATCAACCGACTTTCTGGACGGAAATAATTATTGCCCAAAAAAAAGAGTGATTTAATTTGATTTAGTCATTTATCTATCTGCAGATGTTTATTTATTGATTTATTGATGGTTATTCCGTGGGAGGTCTTTTTACCTCGGCAAAAAGACAAATGATTCGTTTATTCTTTACAACAACAAAAAACACAGAGACACGTTGTTGCTATGTAAGAACTTTGTTTACCAAAGTCACAATTTTCTCCTTAATTTCTCGCATCGTTAGATAAGAAAATGTACGGATCAATAACTGAAAGGTGAGAAAGATCCTTGGAAAGGCTGAGTTTGTCTTCTAGTTGGGTAACAAAGCTGTTTTGTGGGAGCGAAGTATTTGCCCTCGAGAGAATGTTTTGAATGCACGCTGTTTGTGTTCACCTTTTTCTTCTATCTGTCTGGCCACATCAATAGGGCAAGGAGCATCTTCTTATTAAGATGACAAGAAAGGAAATCAAAGACCAGGATCTGTGCCAAGTCACAAGTCACGAGAACGAAATAATCATTCGAGGGAACGAAATAATTTCAAATTTCTTCTTACACTTTGATTTTTTTTTCACTTGTCCCTTTAGGGGCTCCGTAGAGACTTGATGAAATACAAGATTTGTATAGCCCTTCTGGTGATAGGTCGAGTTATTTTGTGTAGAGGAGCAAATTATCATGTCTTGGAATATAAAACACTGTTGTTTATTTTGTTTGAAAAGCATTATACATTTTTGTAACCTAATTTAGTCTTGAACAAAGAACAACAATTAATTTATTGTTATTCTGGAGATCGCAGGTTCAAATTCCGTTTTATAACACACCTCTTGCTGGTCCTTTAATCTAGTTGGCTGAAACATGGTCACGTGGGTTGAACTAATATAGCCTAGTGCATAAACTCGGAGCTACCGGACGGTGAACTAGACGTGCTTCACGACATCGCGCACTTCATTTGCGGGAAATAGTCTAAACCCCCCCCAAAAAAAAAAAAACAAACAAACAAACAAACAAACAAACAACCCAACAAACAAACAAACAAACTATTGACTGGTTAACAGCGCCCTCGAGAAGTTTTGAGAATTAAAATAGTTCACAGTTGTATTGTAAAACCAGCATCCTGAACTTTTTTCATTTAACATTTTTGACTGAGGTGTGTTATAAAACACATATGGACTTGCATAATTCGGTCACCAGTGCACGTTTATCTCCCCTTGGGCCTGTGAGTGACCACAAGACGGTCCTATCTCCCTCGGCCCTCTTCTGGTCACTCACAGTCCCTCGGGATGCATAGACGTGCACTAGTGCCCTCATTGCCAGTCTATATTGGTCAATTTTTCATTTCGGGTTTCTGATCGCGTGGTGGCGTCGCGTAGTGCCGGCACATTGTGGCATTTTGATTAAGTAAATTCGAGCATTTCTATGCAATGGGGGTCTCTTGAGACTATAGCGGGCGTCCCACAGACCAGTCCTTTGCCATTGTTTTCATCGCTGAGAACAACGGAAAAGGACCGCTCTGTGGGACGCCCGCTATCGTCTCAAAAGTCTGCCATTGAAACATCGCTCAACGAGGTCACGGGGAAAGATCGTTGTTTACTTCAAACATAATCTGACATGTCCACATGTCATTGTTTCAAAAATGTACAGAGGTTTTACTCCGTAAATCAATCTTGTTTTGAAACAATTTTTAGAATGTGTATTCCATCTATTCCGGCAGTGTTAGACTTACAAGAGTATCATAGCCCAACAGCAAAGTTCACCCTAAGATGGAACTGTTACTCCTTTGACATTTCGGGGCCCGAACATTTATTTAAAAAGGATAATGTCAACTTGGCAACGCAAAGAAGTATGATTTATCAATGAATAATCTGAAGTTGTATCCATCTTCATCCAGAGACAGTAAATCCCGTAAAACTAAGGTATGGATGAGTTGTGGTTGCGAAGAAAAATAGTCGGGTACCTTTTTCAATGATATGGTCATTTCTGTCAGCTTTTCAAAAAGGGTATACAGTAATTGGTACCAAGCTTTGCTGCGGTCAAGACAGCGCCGCTTACGTGCAAAACAATGTATAGTGTCAAAATGCAATGTATAGTGTCAAACAGCTAGATCCCTGAAGTCACCAATGCGGCAATGCGACGGCACGACACGACAATGCGACGGCATGACGTGACAATGCAACTGTACAACGCGACAATGCCACAGCCCCGTAAAAACTGTACAGCAACGGTACAACGCGACGGCACGACGCGATGACACAACGCGACTATGCGATGACACAACGCGACTATGCGACGGCACGATGCGACTATGCGTCGTTGAAGGAGCAAGTGGATACGGAGCTAAACAATACCGCCACACAATGTGACGCCTAAATGACAGTAATGGAATTCCATACATATGGGAAATTTTACATTTTGTGTCAATTTTCCACATAAATTCAAGGGTTATAAAATAACTGCTGAACCAGTTTTGATATAATTATGTCCCCTTTCTTCATATCAAAAGTTGATAAGAGTCAGACAATACAATCTCAATAAAACATAAGATTTATGTTTTCTTCCATTGGGATTTGTACAAATCGTGCCTACAGTCAAGGCTCTGTGGCTCTTTTGAAAACAGGTGTCATGGTGTATTCTTGTAAAAAAAAATAGTAAAAGATTGGTATAACATCAGGGGAAATATTTTTTGGTTACAATCTGAGAGCTCACTGTTTATAAATTTCACAGCAGCACCATTCTCACTCCGGAATCTATCATTCATGGAGTGTCTTGGCTGAGCGGTCTAGATCACCGGACTCAAGTTCTGGTGTTGTCGGCAGCAGAGTTTGGGTTCCAATCCCAATCGTAGCACTTGTGTCCTTGAGCAAGATACTTTTACTACAATTGTTTTTTTCCCTTCGGATGGGACGTTAAGATGTAGGTCACGTGTACTAGGATTGGTAGTGCACGTTGGAGACACCAGAACACTTATCGTGGAAGAGTGGGGGTTTACCCCGGTGTTTCTGGTTCACATGGCAAGCACCCTTGTCTACAGGTTTCCACAGGCTTTAGAGCTACATTGATTAAGTTCACTCATGAGGCATTTGTTTCATTACCAGAAATATATAATAATAATAATAATAATAATAATAATAATAATAATAATAATAATAATAATAATAATAATTCCGTCTGACATACTGTCCAAGCCAAGCAATGGTAGCAGAAGACCCTTAGAATATTACCGTCGATTGTCTCAGCAAACTCGTAATGAACGCGTACAATTTCTGCAAAGCATAAACGTTGTTTGATTGTTGTAAGAAAACTGAACCGCCGATTTTGATGAAGTATTTACAAATTGCTCGTACTGTGTATTTAGTGAAACCTTAAGGATTCGAATAAGATGATTCTTCCACAAACCAAAGACGTGTATATTCCTCTCTTAAAAGAGTATTGGCTCAAGATAGGGGGGCACATTGACAAAATTTGTACACAGAATTAGTACAAAAAAAAAACAAGGCGAAGAAATCTTACAACAGTGTCAGGTATGCCCACCCAGTTGGATTTTCACTCTGCCGCACGGGTAATTATCTATAGTTAAGGGTGTCAACATTGGGAAGGACGCATCTATTGTGCCTCCGTAGTTTGGGGAACATCTTCCCGATCAATAACGGTATGAATGGTGTTAAAACCCAGCCTTGTCAACTTGAACTGCTTTGGACAATCGGTGAGCCGACACAACAGCAGGCTTAAAGTTCACGCTACGTTTGATTCACAGTGCCTGGACGAGAGGAATTTTCTCTGTGCCCCGTTTAAATCGTTTTGGTGGCCTCGGTCAAAATTGTAAGATAACAACGCCGACAATGGAGTTCCCAACTGCAACATTTTGTAGTAGTATAAAACGTTTCTGTCAAGTTATAAAATGTTTATAGTGACTTTTATGGGGGATTCGTGATGTGAAATAATTTCTTGTAATGGCTTACAATGCGGGAGAGTTTTTGCTAGTGTTGGATCACATTATCGATTGTTGGATCACAATACTCATCGAAGGGTAAGTAAATAATTAGAACAGACTAAAGTGACTTTCTTTGTTGAAAGTCGTGTCAAAGCCTTCGTTTGTTTTTTACTTTGACAATAAGCTCACATTCCTGTGAGATTTCAGTTAAGCCTAGTACAGAAAATTCGAGGACATGTGAAAAAAATGAGATGAAACTATCCAATTTTTGTCAAGGTAAATATTAAGCCACGAGGTTGATATCACCAATTAGGACTATGCAGATTATTCCCGTAATTGAGAAATTACAAGTTGACAATAATTTAGGCATGTCAGGGACAGTTTTCAGGTTCGACACCTTTTGAGAAAAAAGAAACATCAAAACTTCTTTAAGTTTTCTTTCAAATTCCAAGGTGGCGCGGTGTCCTTGTTGATGTAACATCGGTATCGAGGGAAAATTGTGTAAACGTTTACTGCGCAGACTGTACAGTTTTCTCCAAGACTAAGATGCTTCTAAAAATTGTTCTCAAGAAATATTCAGTCGAATGAATTGGGATGGGAGGCAAGTGTATATGTTTAGAGGTTTGTATGCGCGCAGGTAGCTTACATGGTATCCTAATCGCAAGTGTGACGTAATAGACCTTTATCAAGCTGCCACCATCTTGGCCATGTTCTCTGTATCCAATAACAGTATTAGATGCTCATATTCATTGTACTAAAAGGAACCAGACTATTTGCCCTTCCTGCCTCGGTTTGGTAACATTGGTTTGAATGGGAGAAAATCAAGATGGCCGCACCATGATAAAGGTCTATTCTACTCTAAGCCACGCCCACTACACACAGACTGGCTCCGCTGTCACTTATAACCAAAAAAGCTCATCAGGTGTTGCATTGAACTAGTTTTTTCTTGGATGATTTATGCTAAAAGGGTTTTGCACTTGGCTCTCACTTCTTCTTCAAAGACCCGAGGTTTCCTCAGAATTATAAAAAGGTGTCATAAGAAATGCATTCGAACAATGAAATTGGTGATTTTTGGTAAAGCAACATAGTCAAAAACGTAAAAACAAAACGCTTTGGAACCAGAAGTTGCGAAAATTTGGGACTGCAGCAGATACGCACACTTGTAACGTCATGAGTCACCAACAGGATTAGACCCTCCCCACGTAATGTAATTTGCATATCGCGTGTACCCACACACACTCACCCCTGTCGTACTGTTGGACTGGTCGTCGGGGTGCCATGACGAATACATCTGCTGTCAGTGGTGCACCATACTAAATAGGCTCCCAAAGCAACTAATGCTAAATGCAAAATATTCAAAAATACTTAAGAAATAATTATTAGAAAGTCTCTCAGCCTCTAGAAAACAAATCAAATATATTTTCTGACAACTGAACTTCATTTTTCTCTTTCAATTTTTAGTAGGTTAGCCGTTGATGATTTTTTGTAGCCTGATCCAAAATAAAAACACCCGAACAATCGGCCAGACTTTATTTATCTTGGAAAAATGAATCTACACTGTTTAGCAAAATAGGGACATTTTTTGAGGGCCATTCTACCCTTAAATGATCCAGGATGAAAGTCAACAACCCCAGAAGCACCATGTAGAACCATTTTCAACTATCCATGCCAGCAAGGACCTTCAAATATTTGATTTACAGAAAAAGTTGTGGGTTTACATTTTATTAATGAGGCTCAGTGCATGGATCTCTCTCTAGTGAGGTGCACCCTCAGGGATCGCCACAGCTCTCTCTCTCTCTCTCTCTCTCTTTCTATCTCATCTGCCATACGTATAAGGGCAGTAGTGTTTCGGCCTGCCCAGTCTCAACTGTTGTCAGACCAACTTGACTTCCTTCGTCTACCTCTCCGTCGCTTCCCCTTGACTGTATTCCTTGGAGGAAGGTTTTTTGCCGTACCAGGCACAAAACTTAATAAAATATCTAGTCTGGTTCCCTGACCAAAATTTCCCTGACGACTCTTGTTAAAAATCTTAGGCCAAACATCATCCAAAGCTAAACAAAAAAGACTGCAACCAACACTTTTTATCATATGTATTTTACTTTGCAAAAAATAACATTTTATTCATATCGAGGGCTTGTCAAGACACGCGTTTTTGACAGTACCGCATTATGTTATGACACCCATAATGTGGAACACAAATTTATTGTTATAAACTGTAAAAGGTCAATGAAACATTCCGTAACAAACAGTTGTTTGTTTATAATAAATTTTGCACCAATATTTTTATTTTTAAATAACCATTTTAAAAATCGCACAATGCAAGTCACAATGTGGGACTAATTATGCAGTGGTTGAGTCGATAAGTTCCATCAAAGTGCAAAGCGAACACAATTATTTGCAAGCAACGAGGAACGTCAAACATTAACTAATTGTTTCTCAACACCAAATCGCGAAGAACGCAGAACGCCAAACACTAACAGGGGTGCTGGAACACCATTTTGCAAAACGTGGAATGCCGCACACTAACGTGTTTGGTGCTAAAGAACAAATTGCACACGATAGGGAACATCAAACACTTAAATGGTGGGAACTAGAACTCAAAATATGAGGAACGTCACACTCCACTTGTTTGGTACCAGAATACCAAACTGCTAACAATGACGAACGCCATAGTTTAACTTGTTGGATTCTAGAACACAGAATTTCAAACAACAAGGAACGTCAGACAGGAACATGCTGCAACACTAGAACACAACGTTGCAAATAAATGATGAACGTCACACTTTAATTATGTTTGGTGCAAGTAGAATATCTGTTTGGTGCAAGTAGAATAGCACGTTGCAAAAACAAAATGATTATAAAGAACGTTGCATACTACATGTTGGTACTAGAACGCCAATTTGCAAAAATGAATAATGTCGTGTTTAATCTTGGTATACTAGAACGCCGAATTGCAAACAGAACAGTTATCCTCACTTAATATGTTGGGTACATGAAGACCAGATATAAAACAATAAAACATTTTATTTTGTTGGGTTCTTGAACACCGAAATGAGGAACGTCACTTACATATCGAGTGCTAGAACGCAGCGTATTGCAAAAAAATTAGGCAAGTCATACATGTTTGGTGCAATTAGAGCATCGCATTGCAACAGAAATAAATATATAAATAAAAATAAAGAACATTATTAATTAGTAACGTGTTTGGTCCTAGACGTTATACCATGATAATTTTATATTTTTTCAACAACAGCGCATTTTGTAAATAAACAAATAAATAAACCAGCACATCAATCAATAATACACAAATATTAAATTTAAGAATGTCGTGCAATAACTTTTGGTACAAGAAACCTAAAATACATGTTGGGTACCTGAACACCGATTGCAAACGACGAGGAACGTCATTCTTATCTTGTTTTGGTACTATAACACCAAAATTGTCGTGCTTTAACTTCTTTGGTACTTGAACATTAAATTGCAAACAAAGGCTATCCATTAACAAGTTTGGTACATGAACACCAGATTGCACGAACAATGGAGAACGTCATACTTTAACTTACTAGGTACCAACACACCAAATTGATGTCCACAAGGAATTTCATACACTAACTTGTTTGGTACGAGAACACCACATTGGAAGAAAACAATGAGGAGCGTCATACATGCAACTTGTTTGGTACTAAAACACCAGATTGCAACCAATCAAGGAGTATCATACCTTAAAGGTGCACACCGGCTTCGTTGGGCTATTTGGGCTACAAAATAGGCTAACATATGACTTCAAAGGTCTTTCAGGAATGGAGAAGAACGGTTCCTAAAAGAAACCATCAAATTTTGCCGTTTTCGAGCATTTTTCAAAAAACGATTTATCAGAACCAAAAAAGTGGTTCGGATAAATCACGTGGTCTTCGGAGTTAGTTTTACTTCCAGCCGTATAAAAGTAAATTACTGAACCAAATTTAAATCTTTTTTTTTTTTTTACAATTATTCATGAGTATTTGACAAAAAAGACTTATGTATTCAGATTATTGATACAATTTGTAAATAATGATGAAAAATCGAACGTAATATTCACATTCAGAGGTGTCCGTGCAACCGAAGCGTGTCTTACGGCGCACCAGCGTGGGAGCTAGCGGAACGTAAACCTTGGGGCATATCCCGTACAGCCGGTGCCGAGTCTCATGGAGCCAGAGGGACAAACTCCGGGGCATGAACTCCCCAGCTTGCCGGTCCCAGACAGTTAGCTCAATGGGAGAGCCACTGGTAGTATTGCCAAGTTAAGCACCATTGACTGTGGTTAGTAAATGGATGGGAGACCACTCCATGTACTGTCATGGTTGGTGGCTTGTCTGGGACATGATAGGGCTTTGTAACATCGAGCTCACGTCTTTCGGATGGGACGTAAAACTGTAGGTCCTGTGCGTTGTGTAATGCACATAAAACACCCAGAACACTTATCGTAAAAGAGAAGGGGCTTGCCCCGGTGTTTCTGGTTTGGCTGCTTAATGCGCCACCTCTGAGCATGTCTGGAGCATAGATTATACACATTGTAATGCGCATTTGATCATATTAATATGGAATTTGCGCAATATAAATGGAAAATTATTATTATATTATGTCGGTCTAGCCGTAAGCGTGGGAGCTTGTCGGAGGGGTAGGGAGCCAGACCAACAATTACGTTTTTTAACGAGGGTTTTAGTCTGTACCCCTAGCTATTATCCCCTAACTATTGTAACGTGTTGCCTGCGCTACGCACACGAGCGACGACGATGGGGAATGTTTATCCCATACAGCTGATCTATCTACTTCTATGATAGCTGCATAATGTCCACTCCCCCCAATCGCCACAACAAAAAACCGGTGGCGTTGGCCGCGGCCGGCCAGTGAAGTCATCGCCCGAAAAACGGGAGAATGCCTTTGTTAAAGCTGCCAGGATTGGCAATCCGTTTGCAGCGAAAGCGGGAGGCTCGCTTGGCACATGACTGTTATTGGCCGAGCCAATGTAAAAAGATGGTCCAAGATTAGGGACACTACCATTAGTTTTTAGACTGCAGCAGGCTGGACACGATGAGAACATGAAGGATGTGGTCTTTGCCATAATTTTGATGGACAGGTTTGTGTCATAGAACTGAATTGTGAATATGCCTGCGTATATTTTAATTCACGAAGACTCACATTTTGACAATATTCATGGTCCATCATGTCTGTGATGACCACATTATGCCAATCTTATTCTCTTCCTTTCTACATTTGAACACGACCTGACAACAAAGATTAGTCCTGGACCCAACTGGCATTCGTCCAAATAATTTTTTACAACATAGGGCCTACTTGCGATAATTTATAATGAAGAAACGTTCTCCATTGCAAGTTCGTCCAGTTCGTCGTACACAGAATACACTGTCTGTTTATGTCTGGTTTTTTTTATTTACACGTGAATTTGTGCTGGATGGATATGAAGTCTGGATCCTCATGCCTCGTCATTGTAATAATTCATACATAAACAGAGCACCAGTCTACTTACAACATTGCGCAACATTGGCACGTAAACTTGACAGTTGCAACGGCTGGAAAAGCGTATAAGCTGACCTTTGACCGTGTTTTGTTTTCACATTTTTCGTTAATTACGTGATATTTTGATGATTTTTTTTAAGAACAACCATTTAAAAATTATTGTCTGTCATTCCACATCACTAAATTAGGTAAACAGTAAACCGGTGTGTACCTTTAATATGTTTTGTATTAGAACACCAAAATAATGCAAACAATGACGAACGTCATACACAAGCACGTGGAGCACAATGCAAACAATGAAGAACCATTATACACAATTTAGTTGGTACCCGAACAACCCCCTTATTAACGATACACTTTACCAAAAATAAATCTTCGTCATAATTTTACCTGTGTGTCTGAAGTATACTTGAGGGCGCCCCAGCGGATTTCACGTACAAACCCGTACAGCTAACCCATTTCAACTCAATTCAACTCAATTAACCTTTATTATATCCTAAAAGGGTAATGAAAAAGCTCGCATACAGTTGTAAAAACATCGAAACATTAAAGAATGTTTCGTTTTACTAATAAGTTTTGAAGAGAGTTTGTTTATGCCAATAATTTTATAAAAATTGCTTTGAATAATGCCAACGTTGTCAACAAGTTTTGTAACCATGGTTACAAAAGAAGGCTCGTGAAGTGAAAGTATTGACACATGACCAAGAGATCGATCCTGATCGGAAGATTTTAGAGTTGGGTTCGATTTCACAAAAAGCTAAGATCGATCACTCTTAACTGCTAAGCAAAGTGTGATGTAACAATACACATCACTATGGTGATACTGACAACTCATCTTAAGATGAATCCAAGTTCATTCAAGTCATTTTTTTTATCATCAGCCATATACTTGAAAGCCCTTCCAGTTTAGACATTTTTATCTTTGCATCAACAGTCTTTCTTTGTTTTGTTTTGCGTTATTTGGAATTGTTTGTCTTGTCTCCACGTTAAAGTTTGTCCGTGCAGGCTGTCTTCCAACAAGCCTTGGCTTAACTTGACAGCCTCTTACTGTCTTTAACATATTAATTAAATTTTTCCCCCTCATTTGTTGTTCTTATTATTTTTCCTATCCATGTTATAAGTTGTACTAGTATGTTCTATTTCGAAAAGAGTAGTGTACAATAAATGTTGTCTTGAATTGTATTGAATGGGAGACTTTTGAGGACGCAGATGGAAGCAGTGACAATTTGACTGGTAAGTCTGCTGCCACCTATCGTTTCAAAGTCTCCAATTGCATTAAATTGAATTAAATTGGGTGCTTTTGAAATGAGTCCAGGATAGGGCTAAACTGTGCACGGAGACATGTTTACGAGTGGAACTATAGAGCAAGAAACGTAAACTCGAGCATAACCGATTAACATCTCAAAGCGCGTTGTCGCGTGGATAAAAGTAGGACTCTTCTCGAAACCACGGTTTGGGTTCAGGCTCTGGCTTAAGCTCCGTCGGTAATTTTCAAAACGTACACATTTTCGGTACGGCACTTCAAACAGGCGGACTGTGCCTAGGCCGAAGCCGAAGCCTCAACCGTGGTTTCGAAAATGCCCAATCGTTCTGAAGTCTCTTAACTTCCTTTAATATCACGGGTAGATTTGAGAGCTACGCTATTTAATACTTTTAGCTTTGATTCTGTATGTAAAACAGATTTTCCCGAGTGTTTTTTTGTGGGGATTTGCGATTTTGTATTTTAAAAAGAGAACTTTAAAAAAAACCGCCACGACAAGAAAGAGGACGGGTAGACAGGACGGAAGGACAGAGGCAAGTTTGTCTGCTGTTTTTGAGTTCATCATCACGCCATGATAGCCGCCGCTGCGGGTGTCGGGGCCTTGCTGGCCTGCCCATTCCTCCGGTGGTGTATCCTCATATGCCGGTAAAGGTTACCGGACTGGCTGAAGGGACGGTAGCACACGAGGCACTGGTACGGTTTCTCCCCGGTATGGGTTCGTCGGTGATTGATGAGGGTCGAGCTGTCTGAGAAGGCTTTGGAGCAGAAGTTACATGAGTACGGTCGCTCTCCAGTGTGTGTACGCATGTGTGTCTTGACCGAGGAACTCTGTATTAACAAAACATCACATCACCGATTAATTGAATTTATTATTTGCAAACTGGGAAAAGAATGATTCCCTCTCTTTTGAGATATGTCGACAGTTACATTTTGATACTCCTGGGTCAGAATTGACCCGGATTCTAGGTCCAAGGGCCCTGACCGATTTCTGGGTCGGCTGACCCGGAAAATGGTTCCAAAAAATGTGATTTTGACTGGGATTGTGCGTTAGTTTGACACAGAGTCGAGGTCATACTGAAACAAAAATGGGTCAGGCACCATGCGGCCCTCATCCGGCTGAATTCTGACCCCGGGAGTTTTAGGGTGTGCGGAAAGTGAAAGATTTCAATGTCTTCATATCTTTGTCAATACAATTTGCAGCTTGGGTATCAAAATAGAGCTTAACAGGAGAGGGGGACACAATATGTTTCCAGGTTTGGGTTAAAAATTCAGTGAGGTTTTTTTTTTAAAGATTGAGGTGGGGCATCCGGCCCCTAAGCCCTCGCACTTTAAAATTTGAATTTTGCCCCAATGTGACTATTGGGTTTCTAATAGAAGTTTATTATTAACTGCCCATTTTGGGGTGGTATGGATTTTTTCCCCCGCAACTTTCGAGACCCTGCCTCCATGATCAATCACACCATTCACACGAAAGCTGCATATAGATGTCCCAACTTCATAACTTTGTGTGTATCCTTCGTCCACAGCACAGCCTCGTGCCAGACGTCTACTCTAGAATGGCAAAGGTCGTAGGTTCGAATCCCAACTGAGCATAAATATCATGTGGATTTTTTTCAATTCACGGGACTCTGGAAAGTACTGCGTTTACAGTGCTTAAACACACATCGATGTATGGGTAACGTAGCAATAATGTTGCCTTTATTGATGACCCACCTGGGAAAAACTCCTACTGCACACCGTACACTTAAACGGCTTCTCACCACTGTGGATGCGCATGTGTGCGGTGAGGTTCGCAGCCTGCGAGAAGTTCTTTCCGCACAGTTGGCAGAGGTACGGCTTGTCCCCGTAGTGGCACCGTATGTGGGTCCGAAGACTGCTCGGACGGGTGCACGCCTTACCGCAGATATGACACTGGTGGCTCTGGTTGATGGTGGGGTGGGTTTTCTGGTTCTGTTTCGGTTGGTTGTTGACGAGGGCGTCCTCCATGTTTCTCCCTGTAGTGGTGGGGGACGAGGATTTCTCGTCCAGGGGCCTATGGATGGGAGTAGTACCGATGTAGGGTTGCGTATCGGGGGACGATTGGAGGTTCACATTCCCTCTACTGCTCATGAAATCACTGGAATGGGTGCCCATACTGGATCTGAGAACATGAAAGTGGGTGCGGTTTGTCTTTAATTTTGTATTGCGAGACCGATAAAATAAATTAAATTCTCCCTTAACTTTTTGAGTGGATGAAATCAGTGATATTGACCGCTCCTTTCCGAAATATGCTAACTACATTCAGCTTGCGTGCAGACATTATTGGCTGGCAAACCCCATAGAGTTGTGTACTAGGCAGCTGCACAACCGCGTGTGCGTCACTCTACCATTAGTCCCACACAAATAGGCGCGATGTTCCCTCATTTTGCCCACCAGTTGTGTTAGTGCGCACGCGTGATGTGCAGCTTATTCATGGGAAAGGTCTATAAGTCAACATAAGTTTTTTCACCATTCTCTTGTGACTATGACGACTGATTGAACTTAAACTTTCAGAAGTTTGTTATTCCATTTTATTTTACCCTGCTTAAAGTATAGCCTTTCGTCAAGGCCTTTGTGGCTTAGACCTCTTTGTAGCCGCGAAACCACAGCAACGAAAACCAAGTCAGCACACACGAGTGGCGAAGCCAAAAGGGCCTTTTCCAACTTGTCAGGAAATTCTAATGTTTTTCTTCGTTTCTCGATTTTTGCTACCCTAACAGGGTAGCAAAATTCCCAGCCAATCAGAAGCGATTGGGTCAGCATGTATTAACCTCATCCACATTGTGATTGGCTAACCTTTCAGTGCTGTTTTTGTTTATGTAAAAATTTTGAATAATTTATGTTTGAAACCGCAAAATCAAGTTGGAAAAGGCCCTCGTCGCTGACTTGTATTGGTCTTCGCGGCTACATAGCTGTCTAAGCCACGAGGGCCTTGACAAAAGCTACTTTAAGTACGGAAACTGGTCTTTGACAGTCACCAATGGTATGATTTAATGGGAGGTTTTGGAACGCTAGGCGGCAGCAGACTTGCCGGTCAATTTCCATTGTTTAAGTATGGTTCTGAGTAGGCGCACATTTTCGAGAACAATGGATTTACCTGGTAAGTCTGCTGCCACCTAGCGTCCCCAAAAGTCTCCCATTGACCACGGGGGAATAAAAATGTACACACCACAGTCGGGTTTCCCGTCCACCCACCTTGTGAAGTATCGGTTACTTTGTGCGTAGTCACTTTCGCTGGTCCCGTGCCCACCCGCCTTGTTATTATTATACGTAGACATGGGTGTTACATTCAATAAGCCAGTAGTCTGGTAGCCGTTCGATGAATGGTACCCACTAGATCTAAAGTCATCTGTATCTGACGAGGAAGAGTCCTTGGAGGTCTTTGCCGACATATCGCAGCTGTTAGATGACGAGTTGTACATGCGGCTGATATCTTGATGTCGCCAATACCTTGAGTGAGCCAAGTCTTTGGCCTCAAGCTTTACAAACAAAACATTAATTTTATTAATTTGGATTTTCATTGTTACGGACCTATTCCTTAGAATTCCTAGATTATATTTTGAAAATGACAATGGTCTCGAAAAGTAAATTGAAAAGGCACCCGAACAAAGATAATTGATAAAATAGGGAGACCGCCAACATTGGGGTTTGGATGGCTCAGTTGGTAGAGCTTCGGTACTGGTGGTCGCAGATTCAAATCCCGCTCCAGTCAATTTTTCATTGTTCACACCAAAATTGCAAGGTAAATTGGTCACATTTAGTAAAGTCTGAAATTTTGCCATTCACATTCATTCATACCGAGCTTATTCGATTGTTGCCATCAGTACCAATATAGACCGTCCTGCAATGGTTTGGAGGATCTTCAAATGATGTTATTATTTAGAAGGGAATTGTTGATTGGAGGATTGGAACTGATGAAAGTTATGATTAGCAGACATCGGAGTTTGTCTGCATCAGCCACAAAAACGCACGTTTTGCACTATAGACCAATACAGACCAGAGGCCTTAATTACCTTTAATTTTTTACAGGTTTGTTATTTTATGTGCATATTTGGTCACAAAAAGTTCGGATACTGGTCTTTACAAGAAAACGTATATCGATAATGAGTGCGGGCCTCACTTTGACAAAAAACAAGAAGGCCAATGTAACTGCATGTGCTAATTCGCTTGTTGTTACAAGAATGGCGAAGCTAACGCTATGAGCTAGGCGCACAGACAATGCTGTTGCTATGTAGGGAACTTTCCACCAATCAGAGGCGACAGCGTTGGACGCCGTTCACTAGAGCCAATGAACACCAACCACGCCCCGACCCTGGATACTCAGGGATAGCATTGTAAAACCAAGCTGCATTTTGTGATACTGTTTGTAAACAACGCAGAAAGTGTTCCATAAACCTGATTAAGTATGCACTTAATCCTTCCTTTAATTTTCTACAGATTTGTTGCGTCATGTGTATATTTTGGTCACAAAAAGTTCGGATACTGGTCTTTACAAAAAAAGGTATATCGAAATAGAGTACTTGCCATTTCCCTTCCGGAGTCCGAACCAATCGCGCTACGTATAACCGAAGACGTCTTCCTCGTTGACGGATCAGCTCCAAATTTCTCCTCAATGAAGGGAGTCAACTCGTCATACAGCAACCCCTTCATGGTCTGATGACTCTCTCGTGTGCGCAGCTGCATCGACGGGTTGGAATTGACGACAGCCGGGTTAAAATGCACCACAGCAGCCCGCTTCATGGATAGGAGAGCGTCTGCTGCGTCACTGTCGGCAACCTTAAAACGCTCTCCACCCTGTAGAAGCTTCGGTTCCATCCACCGAGGCTCCAAGCTGGGGAAAACAATTGCCAAAGTCCAATATATCTTTGTGATTTATATTGGACTCGAAAAAATATATATTTCCGTTTTAAATTATTCAACATGGTTTCGTTTATGTTTTAACCAAATCACAGAGGATCTTATTCAAAAGCTGCCTTGTAAGGGAATGGTAAAACGCGTATGGTATGGATAATGTGAGTTCCCTTTTCTAGCTCGTTTAACAGGGGAGGGTAATGATATTGGTAGTTCGTAATGCCTAAAATGAAAACCCTCATACCCCAGACACCCACCCCATCCCAAATCTTCTTCCAAAACTTACCTATACCAGTCACGGTCAATCGCTTGTGGAGTTTGCATTACCAGGCGATTCTGCGAGGACATCACCGGTTGAAACGTCTGAAGCCCCGTGAGCGTCTTGGTCGTGGTCTTGGCCGCCGTTGCAAATGCAACCATCTCGTGGTGGTTATTGCCACCCGGCACCGACGATGTCTCCTTTTTGCCGACAGTGATGCTGCCGTTTACATTCGAATCCCCGCTCCACTGCGACCCGCCGGAGAACTCGGTGTCCACTGAGTTCACTGCGCTGGAAGGTGGAAAGTCGCGAGGCTGATCGCTCTGGAACGACCCGCTGAGGTTGTAGTTACTTGACTGGAAGGTAGAGTGGTGAACCGAGTGGAGAGCGTTCCAGAGCTCCGTGTAGCTCAGTCCAGACATATTGTGGTACGACGGGACGTGTGGTTCCAGAGTCTGCATGACTTTACCGGTCCTCTAATATGGAATAAGAGTGAAGTTCAGCGACATGTTTTAAACTATCCTCATAAAAGGACGACTGAATGCCCACTAGTCACTTGCGATATTAATATTGAATGCAAATACAACGCATGTACTAAAGAGTTAGAGTTAACAAGGAAATTTTTATTGCGTGCAAACCGCTGAAAAAAAACACATAGTAAAAAAAGAGAGAAGTCAGAATAATGACGACGGGTGATATTGGATTCAATCATCGAATGGGAGACTTTTGGACGGTCTTTTTCACAGTTCTCACCAGTAGTACGCATGTTCAGAACTACGCGGGCAATACTGAGCAGGTGCGCGCATGCCCAGAACTGTGGAAAGGACCGTTGTGTCGCCAGTGTCTTAAAAGTTTCCCATTATATAGGATTCAGAAGGATCATGACTTCACACATTATTTTTGCAGTGGTGATGTTTTCCCCTCATAGCATTTAATGATTGGGTCAAATCAGCTTCTGAAACCATTACATGTATTTGGAAGGTTGTTGTGTGCCGGGGTTGTCTACGGAGTTCTTCATGGTATTATATGACTCATCAATCTAATTCTGATTATGATTTTTGTCGCCACGATACTCATAAATCTACGGAAGCGTATTGCCGCCAAGTGAATTAAAAAAAGAATTTCATTCTTATCGTGTACGTACATGATAGTTATAGTGTACGTACACGATAAGTCCAGACTTATCGTGTCCAGACTTATTCGTGCTATGACACGTGTACGTTCACGATAAGTCGAAACTTATCGTGTACGTACACGATAATTATTGTGTACGTACGCGATCAGTTTTGACTTATCGTGTACGTACACGATAAGATTGAGCATTTCTTTGATTCACGTGGCAGCAATACGCTTTCGTATAAATCTGTTTATACGTCTTAGCAAATGTTTATGCTTAGTTTAGTATAGAAATATTGACTGCTTCGAGTGCTATGGTTAAAACTACAACTCCCGAGGTGATCCCCGGCCCGTTCTGTTTTTTGGAGGTGGATCCGAGGGAATACAGAACGCTGTGGGGATCACTGAGGGAGTCCATTTTGTGGTAATATTCGTTAAACAACTGTGCTTATATCAGTCTTAAAACAACTGTATAAAATCTGACAAAAAAATCTTGACAAAAAGAAAGAGAGGTACCACACTGCCTTCGTTCTCATATCGTTTTTCAAATGCACGTATTATTTGAGCGTTCCACGAGGTTCGAGGTTGTCGTTGGATAGTACCATTTAATAGTTCTTTTGGTCGGTGTGCAGTGTGATAGTAAAAATACACAACACCACGTGACGCACGTTCGGCCAATCAACAGCCAGAATCAAAGGAAGAGGTGTTATAATATACATTGGCTACTGTGAGATAGTACATTTGTTGCTAAGGATATAGCACGTCGTAGGCCTACCAGGTATCAACACATTCATTGTTTTGGGGAGTAGTTTCTAATTGACTTTGTGTGTTTATTATGATCTTTTAAACATGAAAAAAATCAAAGACAACTTCAGTTTTACTTTCTCCAGTGCTTTATTTCTCCAATCCTTCGATAGCAATGACGTAAATTTACGATGACGTAAATTACATAATTTAGACAACCTTAATTTGATCACGAGTACTTACAATTGAGTCCGAGTACACTTTTTTAAGTCGAGTATGGATTTTGAGGGCGAGTACTTTGCTAGCAAGGTCCAATCAAAATGGTACTCGGGTAGTAAGTCTACTAGACTTGGTTCCAAGTCTGTGATCGTGGTTCGCTATATCCGAACAGAATCATTATTACCCGAAATGGCGCCCTCTTATGGCCTGAGCACGAGAATTTTTAACCTTCGATCACAGACTTGGGAATGTTGTTCATCGGTTTGTACACAGCATACGGCAATCCGTCCAAAACTCGACGGAGCAATCTGATTGGTCAGTAACCCCCAAAATAATGAGTATTCAAAGAAACCTTTTGCAAGTTGGAAATACAACTTGCGTGCATGAGCAACGTTTGCCAATGTGATTGGCCATCTTTCTGGCGTCTCCTTTGTTATGTAATTTTTAGTTACGAATTCTTGAATACGCCATTTTTTTTTTGCAGTACTATGTCCAATCCATTGTGTCCGACAAACGTTCATGTCCGCCCCATTGTGGAAATATTGGGTCAGATGTAATGGTTCGTCAGATACAATGGGTTGGACATAATGGTTCGTCAGACACAATGGGTCGGACACAATGGTTTGTCGAACATAATGGGTCGGACATAATAATTCAAAATGTTTTCGTCGGACATAATGGTCCATGTCGGACATAATGGTGCGTAACACGCATTAGTAAAAGCAATGCGTGTATGAACCCAATAACCTTGCCTAAACACGCATGAGAATTACACGGTCTACTCATTAAGATCTCCTAAAGGTTGTAAAGGACGTGTTGTTCCCCAAAATACTTACAAATTTCCCATTCAAGTTGTTCATACTAGTTGTTCAGCAGCGTAGATAATACGCGCGCTACGAATCATTTATTATTATTACCAATTAATTTTGGGTACTTACCGGTACACGTTTAATGCAATACAATGTAAGCCTTAAAACACTGCGAATGAGAACCAACTCATTATAGTCGGGATTCTCCAGCCCTGCTTCTTCAAAAAATATGCCAGCAAATGGCCCTCTGTGGTGTAACTTAAAAACTGTGCAGAAAGAGCATAGTCGACTATTAGATCAATTTCCAAGTTGGCTTAATTCACTCAACAGGATCAATGAGGAAGCGGCTATGCAGTGAACAATTTGTTTGTTCTTCTCTTAATGATTACGTTCAGATCTGTTTTGTGAATCACTTGCCAACTCAATTCTTTGCGTCCCGAATGTTAAAGGCAGTTAAATGTAGTTACCTAGCCGCTACCTCGCTGTTTTAGAGAAAAGTGTATTTGCTATATTTTAAGTATGACTTGGTAATATTCGAAGCTTTAGCACTGCCGTACTACTCATCGAGATAATAATTGATCCTCGAATCAACTTATTTCGTGGTTAAACTCTACTACCGTAATACTCACCATTAAGACAACTAAGACAAATGAATAAGTCGACTTTGACAGTCTTTCAGAAATAATTTCTTTTTTTTCAGAGGATTGATACTGGTATGAACTTTAATAATCGCGAAAAATTAAAACAAATAATTTTTGTCTGCTGTCTTATTTCGATTTGCAAAATTGAATTAAGTGCATGTTATGAACTTTTACAAGATCATAGACAAAAGAATAAATTGTGATTTGGTTTTAAAGATATGTGTCCATGCTACTTGACGACATTTTTAGAGGAGTTTTGGGTGTTTATGTTCATCAATGGGATTTGGATGACTTTTCCATCTTGAAAACCATTTTGATATACGCTGAGAATAAACACTGTTCGTCTTTGTGACGTTGGCACCCACACATTCGGGGCGTTGTCCCCCTCCCCCAAACACAGACGTCGTTAAATAAGTTTTTTTTTTCATCATCTCTGACGTGAGCCAAAACAGTTCAACTACAACCAATATTATTAGCCCCCTTTAGATTAAAATATGATTTCTCCCAAGATCGTCTACGATATTGCCTTCCGTAAAAAGACCCATCTTAAAATGATCGTCATCACATTGATTTCATGCTCCCGTAGTGGGTCACTATTGAAGAAGCAAATTGTAGTCGAGGCTTACAATTTTGAAGTAAAACATGGACATCCCTCCTGGATGAAGGAAATTTTTACAGCACTTCTGCTCAGGTGTTCTGGTAAGAACAAGTTTGAAATCATCCGAAAGGTATTTCTCATCCGTAAATTTTACCATGGTACGTATAGTTCTTTTCATAACTATCTTTGACTTCTTTCGAAAACAACCTGGGCGTTAGCCTGTCAGCAACAATCTTCATCTTTAATGAAATGACAACTAAATCTTCAAATCTTACCACAGGGTTTAAAGTGGTTACATGGACTTACCCTATTCCCTCAAACGTTCTCAGGGTGTGGAAATGGGCTGTTTAAGAGGAACGGTTTCCACGCTGTGAATACTTCTTTTGGATGACTTCGTTAATTCTATGGCCTCGGTAAGACAAACGAGAACTGACGCTGGCGAGATATCTTCAGTTTGGTTTGGCTATCTCATACAAGAACCAACCTTTTAAAACATTTATTTTTATCACCGTGTGTAAGATCGCCCATTGTGATTGGCCGAGCGATGTATTATGCAAAGGGTACGTCATCAGGTTGGCCGAAACCACACATTTACCTCATTATCCCTCCAACTTTGTAATGAAGGGCTTAATTAACACATAGAACAGTGACTGGTCGTAACGAGAACTTTCCAAACAAAGTGTAAAAACATTCATATCGCTCAACTGCATGACCTACGATTACTATTTAGGGGGAAATATGGTACTAAATGATTCAAAGTTGTGTTTTGGCGCTCATTACTTCACTGAAAAATAAAACACTGGATTATGTTTACTTTCTTTTTCTTGTCTGAATACATTGTTATTCGTTTTAACGGGCTGCATTTCAAATTGTCAATGACGTCCTTATGTTTTTTTATTGTATTTTTTTTTTCATACCATGGTACGTATAAGCTGAGAACAAAACAACTTGGATCTATTTTAAGGCATGACATTTCGTAAAGAATACATCTTTCCTCATCTTTGAGTGGGCTGTGTATCAATCACAGAATAGGTTGGTGACTGGCAACAACAACGACGACGACAACAACAACGACAACGACAACAATAACAACAACAACAACAACTCTAGCATTGCGTGTTTACACAATTTGTGAGTTCAGGGATGAACATATAATGGCGAATTATAATTGGAGAACAGACGGTTGAACCACGTGGATACGGGGGAAGGAGAATCGTTCCAGCATAATGATATAACGCGCCTCTTCGCTTACACAATGAAATGTATTGTTCATTGTATAATGAAAATGTATTTATATACAGATGAGTGCTGTTTTTTGTTATTTCCTGGCACATCATCTTAAACTAAGATTTCTTTATCATCTCCTTGTATTATTAATATTACTATTACTATAATATTATTATTATAATAAGTAATCACTGTAGCTCTCAAGCCTGAGGAAACCTGTATATAAGGGTGCTTGCCATGTGAACCAGAAACACCTGGGTAAACCCCTACTCTTCCACGATAAGTTGTCTGGGGTAAAACTGCCTATCCTAGTACACGGGACCTACGGCTTAATGTCCCATCCGAATGACAAACAATTATGGGAAAGTATCTTGCTCAAGGAAACAAGTGCCACTACCGGGATTCGAACCCACACTCTGCTGCCACCAACACCAGAACTTGAGTCCGGTGATCTTAACCGCTCGGCCACGACACTCCACAACATGTAACCCTACAGTAACCCCTACTGGTTACAGTGTTACTAACTTGCCGGGATCCGATGGTTTCATCGCAAGAAAGTCAAAACAACAACTAGAGCTTCACTCACAGAAACCAATTTCACGCAAGTTTTGTTTCGATTAACTAGTTGCAGTCGGAAGTCCAGGCACTTCGACCACATTAGAAGTTTTATGTCCGCCGCCCTGTCATACTAACACAACATTCCCTTTAAAAAGGACATATCTTTTCAGGGCCAATTCCATAGAGCTGCTTAAGCACAATTAGCTCAGCACAGACAAATTATGCTTACCGTGTTAAGGTTACCGGCCAAACCACCGTGTCACATATACAATTTATAACTGGTATCCTGCTCGTTTCTGCTTAGCAGAAAATGTAAGCAATATTGTCCGCGTAAGCACCTCAATGAAATTGGGCCCTGGAGGTTTCTGTCAGTCTACACCGATTTTCTTCCTTACCCTTTAGAATCACTACTGAGTTTTTGCATTTGTGAAGAGAAGTACAAGTGCAGTCAGAAGACGTGCTTTGCTAAGCTTCAAAAGGCAAACCCATTATTCATAAGTAAAAAAAACATCATTAGGGCCAATTAATTCTCCGCATGCTCTCTTGGACTGGTCTTTTTTCTTCTCAAAACAACAATACACGCCTTTAATGGTTTCTTAATTATAATTGTAACATCACCGCCATAATGAGATCAAATTACGTGGCAAGCTGTCGGACCCTAGAATGAAAAACTTTTTGTAGAATTGTGGGCTGTGAATTTCTAAAAAGAGATTTAGTGACCGCTACATCATTACATTTCTAATTGACACAAAGGGCTTTGTTGGCAAAACTTGGACGCGGTGGCTTGGCGTCCATCACAGAACCACAAGCTGGCCCTACGGTCATGGTGCCTGGAGCTGGCCCCTGTGGTCATCGAGCAGACAAACCAAATGGATGTTACTAATCTAAAATCGCAGATTATTTTGTGTGACACCCCAATGTAAAAATAGACAACGCAACTTGTAAATTAATCACCAGTGTTGTCACACACCGGTCTTGGCAGACACAGAGCGGGGAGAAGGCACGCTCTCGCCGGGGATCAGAAGGATTAACCCTCATCAACTCATAATGCAAAACAAGTGATTAGTCCAAAGCGGATTTAGGGCTCTTTAAAGAATGTTGCTGAACTGTGTGTTTAGCATGCGTCAAAGACTGACATTATCAAATGAAAGTAAAAGCACAATGACATTAGCCTTTTTGAGATTTGGTGGACACACTACACGTGCACTGTTTGGTTTGGGTAAATCGGTCTGTATACACCCAAACCAAACAGTGCACTCATATAGTGTAAGGTTTTTCAGTGGTTCAAAGGTTTAAAATGGCCCTCAGATGCCGATCATTCGACGACTCATATTCAAAATGCAAGCTTTGGAAACCGTAAATTTATTTTGCGAATCCCCTGCTTGGAGTATATAGACACAAATTCTAGTGGGGGTCCAGGAGGCGAAGCCCCCGGACGCTCTACGGTTTTAAGTGTTTTCAGGGCTAAGGAGGACTGTCAAGTTGCCGAAAATATACGTTTAATTTTGAAATTCAAACTTTGAATACTTTGGACTCGGTACAAATCTCATACTGTTGGAGCTTATAGGGGCAGCAATTCTTATGGGTCCGGGGCGAAGCCCCCGGACGCTCTACGTCTTTTAGTGTTTTCAGAGAGTAGATTTCCGAAGGTTGCTGAGAATATTATATTTGGTAATTCAAAGTTTGACTTCTCACACTACAAGGTTTAAACTAAAATTTTCAGTCGGCAAATCCAGTCGGCAAATCGCTGGGCTTGCCGATGGATTTGCGTTCAGCCTGAGCACTTACTCGGATAAGTTTGGTGCTTAATTTGCCGACTGTGGTTCCAAATGCCGACTTAAGAAAACAAATGGGGTGTCAACCCCCAAACCACAACACAACACAACACACACATACACGTGTACTGGAGTAACAGAAGCAGTCAAGTAGAAAGAAGTCAACTGAGAGAGGCGGGATGAACAATGAAAGGGGAGACAAGGTGGGTAGGGGAAGGGCCTGGTTTAACCACAAGAGGTTGGGAACACAAAAGACAAGAACAAAGGTGGGAAAATTGAGAAAAAAAGTAATTAGTTAGTGAACGAGACAGACTAAAATGGAGAACATCTCTGTGTGGAAAGAGAAGAAGGCAAAGACAAAAAATTATTAATCATTCCCTTCTTGGATGTGCAGACCATGGGGTTAAATGGTGTGGAGGCGCCTTATCCACAGTTCCAAAGCTGATCAGAAGCAGACAGTGCAATCTTCATAAAATAATTATGTTTTCTTTCCTTGGGCCGTGTACAGATTGTGCCTGCAGGAAGGCTATGTGGCTCTTTTTGTAAAAATGTGATGTCACAGGTCACAATGGTCTATAGACTTGAAAAACAACAGATTGATTACCAAACTGATAGATAATAAGTACGGCGCTTTGCAAGTGCCAATGTTGAGATCCTGAGATACTTTACAGCAGGATGGTGACATCATAAACGTAAGATGCCAACATCCTGAGATGAATCATCTCAGGATAACGACATCCTAATGTCGTCTTCCCGATATTTTTTTTCTTAGGATGTCGACATCATGAAAGTAAGATGTCGACTTCCCGGGATAAATTACTCGGGATGACGACATCCTGCACGTAGGGTGTCGACTGAAAATGTTCAACATAAAACTATCTAATTGTGAAGACAATATCCTAAAATATGACTGGAAGGCGACCTTCCACTTTCAAGATGTCGACATCATCCTGAGATAAATTATCCTTGGATGACGTCATCTTTTATGTTATGATGTCATCATCCTGCAGTAACTTATTTCAGGATCTCAACAAGTTGGATGGCACCTCCAGAGCTCCGTATTATCTGCAATCTTTCCTGTGTTGAATAGGAAATGAAGAAACCGTAACGGTTAAAAAAATGTAATTATTTAGTTTCGTGCCACGTAACACAGGACCTCGTGGGACAATGTGACCAAACAACATGACAGTGAAACATTGTGGATATTCAATCTTGTGGCAGTTCCTGTCTATTCGCGTTATTTTATTTATTGGCTGTGCGACCTGCCGAAAGCTAGCCCCCTCTTCTAGCCCATTGACGTCATGCACCTCATTCAACGAAACCGTGTCAGCGGAATTACGTAATTGAAAGGGAAGTACTTAGTTATTTTGGTTTTGAGGTCAGGGAACCCTCAAAAACGTCTTGCAGTGTAACTAGTACAGGCCTGACCGTATACCTGCGTAAAAAATTTTCATGTCATTGCCTCATTGTACCTTGTCACTTGATTTGGCTATGTTACAGTTTCTGAACGCAACCTTCAATGCAAGTCTGCAGATCATTTGTCAGACTTTTATTATGAGCTTCCTGTTTGGACTGGAAGTAAAGGTCAAAGTGTGGTTAAGCCTAATAACAAAAAGTCACATGTGATGTTAGCTACAAATGGTACAAAGATTATGACTCTAGGATATTTGACACAAAAGATATGCTTTTTTAAATTTAGAGCTTCCTGTTTGGACCGGAAGTAAAGGTCAAAGTGGGGTCATGCATAATAACAAAATGTCACATCTGATGTAAGCTACAAATGGTACAAAGATTATGACTCTAGGATATTTGACACAAAAGATATGCTTTTTTGAAATTTAGAGCCTCCTGTTTGGACCGGAAGTAAAGGTCAAAGTAGGGTCACGCCTGTAAATCAAACGTCACGTATGATGTAAGTTACAAAACAATACGAAGATTACGACTTTATGGAATTTAGTTCAAGAGATATGACTTTTTAATATTTTAAACTTCCTGTTTGGACCAGACGTAAAGGTCAAATTGGGGTCATATGTTTAAATAAAATGTCACACGTGCTATAAGTTTCAAATTGGCACAAAGATTATGACTCTACGATGTGTACTTCGGGAGATATTATTTTTTTCACTTTTAAACTTGAATTAATGCCGCTTGACACCTGATGACGTCACGATGACGAAAACATGTTTGCCTTACTATGATTTTTTGTTATTTACAAGGTGGTATAACTTTTATTCCTATGTACGAAGCTGTCTAAGGGACATGGTGAAAAAATATTCCTTTTTTCTGAAAACCCGTTGGTACGATTGACTTCTATCTCGTAGGCCTTCGTACGACTTCTATCTCGTCCGTACCACTTCTATCTCGCCCGTACCACTTCTATCTCGTACATGTCCCACTTCTATCTTGCCCGTACCACTTCCTTCTCGCCCGTACCACTTCTATCTTGCCCGTACCACTTCCTTCTCGCCCGTACCACTTCCTTCTCGCCCGTACCACTTCTATCTAGTACATGTCCCACTTCTATCTTGCCCGTACCACTTCCTTCTTGCCCGTACCACTTCTATCTTGCCCGTACCACTTCTATCTCGCCCGTACCACTTCCTTCTCGCCCGTACCACTTCTATCTAGTACATGTCCCACTTCTATCTTGCCCGTACCACTTCCTTCTCGCCCGTACCACTTCTATCTAGTACATGTCCCACTTCTATCTTGCCCGTACCACTTCTATCTTGCCCGTACCACTTCTATCTTGCCCGTACCACTTCTATCTCGCCCGTACCACTTCTATCTTGCCCGTACCACTTCTATCTCGCCCGTACCACTTCTATCTTGCCCGTACCACTTCTATCTTGCCCGTACTACTTCTATCTCGCCCGTACCACTTCTATCTACTACATGCTACTTTTGTTTAATTATAAGCCACGTGGTGATAATCCCTCCTTGTATGTTGACGTTTTCGTGGACAACATTAACGGTTGCATCACGCTTTGGCACATGAACCTGTTTATGAATTTCTTTCTTGTTTGGAAAATGAATCGGGACCAGTTAATAAAGATGTATTTTAGGCGGGGACTGAGTCACAAAGAAATCCTGTCTGTTTTGGCAACGAAGTATGATATGACATTAAGCCTACGTCACCTAAAGAGGGTCCTCAAGAAGCATGGTCTCTGTCGTAGGAAACATTATAACCAGCAATGATCAGGTTATCATGTTTCTCCAAGATCAGTTACGTAAGTCAGGACAAGACAGAAGTGGTACGGGCAAGATAGAAGTGGTGCAGGCAAGATAGAAGTGGTACGGGCGAGATAGTAGTGGTACGGGCGAGATAGAAGTGGTACGGGCAAGATAGAAGTGGTACGGGCAAGATAGAAGTGGTGCAGGCAAGATAGAAGTGGTACGACCGAGAAGGAAGTGGTACGGGCGAGATAGAAGTGGTACGGGCAAGATAGAAGTGGGACATGTACGAGATAGAAGTGGTACGGGCGAGATAGAAGTGGTACGGGCGAGATAGAAGTCGTACGAAGGCCTACGAGATAGAAGTCAATCGTACCAACGGGTTTTCAGAAAAAGAAAAAAAAATTTCACCATGTCCCTTAGACAGCTTCGTACCTATGCGATGCCTTTGAACGAAAACCCTAAAAATGCAAAGATTCTGCAAGTTTCATGTAGAAAAACATCGACCGATAGAGGGCGCTATAGCATATGAGAAGTCATAATAAATTTTAGTTAATGAAAGCCAAACTAACATCGGAGAACTCAGTATGAAGTTTTAAACACTAAAAAATAACGCTACCCCGCCGCATTCATGTTTGCAGTTTTCCCAACAAAAATCTGTACAGGTTCGCAACATCAGAAATCCTCATTGGATTAACATTGGAAAAACAGGCGAGTGCTTATCTGTGTACAGCTTTGCTATCGTATGGTGGCCCTGAAGGGACATCGCAAACGTGTGCGCATACGTATGCGATGTCGTGAAACAAATCGCAAATATGTGCGCACACGTATGCGATGTCGTGAAACAAATCGCGAATATGTGCGCACACGTATGCAATGTCGTAGAATAAATCGCGAATATGTGCGCACACGTATGCAATGTCGTGAACCAAATCGCGAATGTGTGCGCACACGTATGCAATGTCGTGAACCAAATCGCGAATGTGTGCGCACACGTATGCAATGTCGTGAAACAAATCGCGAATGTGTGCGCACACGGTATGCAATGTCGTGAACCAATTCGCGAATATGTGCGCACTCGTCTGCGAATATATTCGCGATGTCGTGAATGTTATTGCATACCATTGTCGCATACCTTTGGGGTGATGTCATAGTTGCGGACAATGTGTTAGTGAACTAGGGAGTATGCAAGTGGCCCTGGTCCCATTTGTATACCAAAGACATTCAATGCAAGAGCTTGGGTACCAGGCAGGTACATTGTGTGGCCACTCTATGTGCAGCCGCCATCTACCGTGTGATGTTCAATCGTTCAGCATCATCAAAAATCAACAGTCAATAGCAAGAAAACAGTCATGAATTATGACAGTCACGCGCGAAGATAAATTAGTCTGACCCTATTTATATATGCATGTACGTCTTGATTCCAGACTTGGTGCTTCAACCCCCCAGATCAATAGACATTTTATTCAAAGGTATGCGACAATGGTATGCAATAAAATTCACGACATCGCGAATATATTCGCAGACGAGTGCGCACATATTCGCGATTTGGTTCACGACATTGCATACCGTGTGCGCACACATTCAGGATTTGTTTCACGACATTGCATACGTGTGCGCACATATTCGCGATTTGGTTCACGACATTGCATACGTGTGCGCACACATTTGCGATTTGGTTTACGACATTGCATACGTGTGCGCATATATTCGCGATTTGATTCACGACATTGCATACGTGTGCGCATATATTCGCAATTTGGTTCACGACATTGCATACGTGTGCGCACATATTCGCGATTTGGTTCACGACATTGCATACGTGTGCGCATATATTCGCGATTTGGTTCACGACATTGCATACGTGTGCGCACACATTCGCGATTTGTTTCGCGACATTGCATACGTGTGCGCATATATTCGCGATTTGGTTCACGACATTGCATACGTGTGCGCACACATTCGCGAATTGTTTCACGACATTGCATACGTGTGCGCACACGTATGCGATGTGCGATGTCCCTTCAGGGCCACCATACTATCGACTCTGAGCGGCGAAAAGCGGTGCAATCCACACAGCGTTGTACCAATGGTGCTCACATTGAACAATTAACGGTTAATTAAAGTGAAATTACGTTGTGCTTTGATGATTTTTTTATGGTCTAGGATAACTCTTGGTAGAAGCATTCATGGTTTTTAAACGATCTTTGTAATAGCAATCTAAAATTCAATTTGATTAGAAAAATTGTGGTTTTTGACCTACCAAATAGCTACACTTTTTGAGCCATGCCTTTTGTACATAGATTAAAAGCTGTGTCATAATTGGTGTCATGATGACGTGTCATAAAAAATACTTCAAATTGCACATCTGCAATATCCAACAGGCCAAGAACAAAAAAAGTTTGGGGATCGAAAATATACTTCTTGAGATATGTTGGTTACAAGATTGTCTAATTAAATATTCATGTCATTATAACTTGGCTAATTAATTAAAACTTTTAACCAAACTTATTTTTATGATCGTGTTGGTTTACGTTTAGTACCCACTACAGGTCACGTGACTTGGGCCGCGCAATCGGTCTTTTGAAAATGAGTGCATCACAAAACTGAAAACAACCTAAGAGCCCCTTTATTTTGTAGTAGGTAGGCCTATATGAATTGATAATTATTTCTTGTCTCTTCAAGTAAAGATCAACATAGCATGCTGGTCACACCATGGAGGGTGCTCACAACCAACACTGCGTATGCTTGGAATTCGTTAATATAAAATGAACAGCCCTCTGTATACTCGTATCGAAACGTCGACTTCACATCTGTATCTTTTTAGTCTCAAATAAGTAGTGTAAACAATCGAACCTTAACCCCACCCTCCCACCACCCACCCACCACCCACCCGCCTCAAAAAGTAAATGGCTGATACTGTAGACTTGCTTCAGCCTTTGACTTCCAAATTGGTCGAGTAATAAAATCCACCCCGCTCCACCCCACCCCTCCGATGGCTGACAATTTTAATCATAACATTGTTTTAAAATACATTTTCTTACGAATCACTGAAGACGTCAGCTTCCACAATAGTGACATATGGCTCCCACTCCTCCCTAACCCTTAGGCTGCTTTGGGTCTTCTATACCCGCCATTCTCCTTTAGGCTACCCTCCCACCTCCATGTCCTTGTGCTTGCTACCAACTGACCCAGCTCGGTGAGCATACACTTCCCACCCACTCCCAGCAGGATCCTGGGCAGGGTCGAGTTTCGTCGCGTATCACTCATTAGAGATACTCACAGTCATGGTGTCATCGCAAAACATAATAGATTCTCTTTTTATTGTTCAAACTCACATACCATAACAGAACTACATTTACACGAATACTATTATTTCATACTAAATCTGTAAAACTCCACAGCCCGGACGAAGTATCCATCATGCACATTGCTACAAACAACTTTTAGCATGTGTTTATTTATTTATTTATTTATTTATTTTTGAATGAATTGATAGGGGACAGGATGACACTTTACGGAGGCAATAGAGATTTACCCCTGCTACTGCCAACTCGGCCCTATTTCATGGCACTGCTGCTTACAGAATTCTGCGTAAGATAGATTTATTCCACACTAAGCAGAGCCCTATAATTACGCCCGGGTCACACAGCCTCGGTGCCCCTTGAACTTTTCGAGTAAATACATCTACACTGTCTTTCTCGTCAAGTACAACATCTCAGGCCTAAACTGTGTCCCCATCATAAAGAATAACACTTGAAAGCTAACAAGCAAGAGATTTTGACGATATCAAGCCAGTAGACGTTGTGCATGTGACATCATCACTGCCATAGAGGACATGCAACAGCGCCCTCACAGTAAGTTTACTGTGGGAAAAGGGTGATGTATAAGGTCTATAGAGAGGTTGCATGACCCCGGGAAAAGTTCATTTCGCAGACATGATGGGCACAGCTATGTACAAACTCTATGGCTGGTGCGTCGTCTGCTGAACGATTTCCAGTGTCCGTTTGTGCACGCAGCATTAGAAAAAGGTCTCGGGTGACGTCACGTGAAACCTCTTCATATTAATACATGCACTCAAGTGCTTGAACTTTATTTGTTGTTCTGTGGTTGGAAAACATCATTACTAAGCTATCTTTCTAGAAATAAAACCAAGGAATCCTCAGAAGTGCCTTACAGTTTACCCCTAGGGCTGAAGAGACAATAGAAGCCTTGCATAATATACAAATTCGCAAATACTTTTTAGGCCGTGAAACGAGGTGCATGCTGGTCTGGATAGTGACAAAATTTGCTTTAAAAGCGCCCTCACTCAGGTCAAAAGAACAACCATCATTGGCTGAGAGTTAAGTTGCACGTGGCGGCTACACACGTATATGCGTTCTCATTGTTTGAACTCAGCGAATCGCCTTGACAAATCAACTATTAACAATACACAGACAAGCTAGTATTGATAGTTTTAAAGCTTGAATACATAACGGTATTTTTGAATTTATATCATAGATCGTCTTTAATATCATTTTCTCTCTTTACTCTAAATATACGAGCAACACTTTGCAAAACTATGTAAGGCAAAACTTTGAGGTTATTGTGAATAATTATACAATAATACACGTACTATAGATTAAAATTTTTCTATAACATATATTTTCTTAACTTTCGACAATAAATTTCTTCCTCAACAAAAAAAAAACTTTCGTCAAGGCCTTCGTGGCTTAGACCATGGAGGTAGACGTCCATGCTTAGACATAGCCGCGAAGCCACTGCAGCGAAGACCTCCCGATCGAGCGCGCTGACTTGGTCTTCGCAGCTACAAAACTGTCTACGCCACGAAGCCCTTGACAAAAGGCTACAACAAACATTGGGTAGGCCTATGTCATTCGAAAATATTCTTTCTAAAAGAACGTTGTAAATATCAATGAAAGACGCCCACTCGTCAACGCTCGACAAACAAATTCGTACCACGAAAGATCACCTTTGACCTGAGCACGTGTTATACATAAACTATACGGGTACATGATCGTTTTGTGCCATAGAAATAGTCGTCGGGTAATGGTGACAAGCGGGCGCCTTTAATGTTTTACTGCTAATCAGTATTTGATTTCTGAGATGTTATGGTAAGTACATGTTTCAACCGATCTCGTGGGTATAAACCACGCTATCACTAAGTTTTATTCGTTGGTTTGGATCTTACAGGCACCCAATGTACAAACATGTATTATTGTATTATTTTAATAATCTTTATCCCCATTATAATTTTTACATCCGGGGATTTGGCAATTTATTGTCTGGCAATATTTCTTCATAAACTGGACAGCTTAAAGGCCATAGTTGAAGTAATGGTAGGTTTAAAATATCCAATTACACAGACCAACAAGTTTCAAATGCAAATCATATGTAAATGTAGAAAACCACCAATCAACAAAGTATTTCAGTTTCCTGTGTCCTTAAAAAAGTTGTTACTAGCTTTTCATAAATTATTCAGTGCATAATTTAACCCTTCAAGGGGCTGTGTCGTCATGATTAAAGCAGTAATGGAATAACCCAGTCACTATGCGCACGTTTGACAAAGACGGCACCCTTTGCGATTTGACAGCAAGCGTGCACATGTGCAGTCTGGGTGAGACTGAGAGTTCATCTTTCCATGCACGGCCACAGGCCTGCTATAATCATGTCGACACAGCCCCTTTAAACCACCACATTGATATTTTGTCAAAGACCAGCACCAAAAGTAGCTAAGCACAAACAAAATTACGCTTACCAGAATAAGGTTACCAGCCAAACTACCATATCACATTTACAATCTGTGACTGGTACCCTGCTCATTTCTGCTCAGCAGAAAATTGTTAAGCAATATTCTCTGCTTAAGCACCTATAAGAAATTGGGCCCAGGGGCAGGGCCAAATTTCATAAAGCTACTCAAGCACAAAAAGTAGCTAAGCACAAAACATTTCTGCATACTTAAACAAGGTACATTGTTACCAGCCAAAATACCATTCTGCATGTACCGTCTTTAAACTGGTTTCCTGCTAATTTTTACTAAGCAGAAAATTGGTAATTGGCAAGAAACAAGAAACACAACAACATTGTTTACATTTTACTGTTTTTAAACATTAGGTTTTGGACTCCGAGACCGAAACTAATTGTTTTACTCATTTCTCAAAACTATATAACATTTCAAACAAAGATATTTTAAGAATTTACTTTACCATCACGACCATCTTTATACAGGGGTGTGAGTGGCCATAAACAAACAGAGCTGAAAACAGCTAGCAAAAAGCTGAAATTTAAAAAGTCCCAATAGTTTTGTGCAGAGCATGTGTACAAAAAAACCTGAAATTCAGAGTTAAACAAAAAAGCTGAAATTCAGAGTAAAAATCTATTAAAAAAAAGAGCTGAAATCAGCTTAAAAGCTGAATTCTCACACCCCTGTTTATACTATGTACATGTAATTGCAAACCTCTGACCATCTTACCAATGTTGTGTAAAAAGTCTTAAGTAATCATTACACTTCCTCAAATCCCACCCGAGGAATACATGTATGCCTGTGAAGTTTGTTTTCACAGGACTCATGAAAGTACTGAGTTTACAGTGCTTAACACACACCAGTGTTTGGGCAAAAAAAACACAAATAATATTCTTATCCCCGATGCAACAATCAACATCTATTATAATCATTGCACACTATTTCACAGGTCATACAACATGTACAATGAAGCATCATGCACAGAATTTCAACTTACACTACATCAAAAATCAAAAGCAAAAATTAGAACTAATGAAGTTTTGTTGATATTGATTTTCTTGATATTCACAGGCAACTGATGGGGGAATTTAACTGTAGTGTACTGACCCCTTATACACGTCACAGGAGGCGACCGTGCCTAACTCACCATTTTGGAAGGCAAGAGATCTGTGTAAATGCCACATCGCCTAAAATGCACACCGCAGTGTAACACACAGTGACATTGACTTCCAAAATGGCGCAATCAAGATTATTGTGATGATGACGTGGTGAATATCACTTGTGCATTCTTTTCAATATTCAGAGAATTAAACCATTCACATTTGACCTATGCCCCTTGACCTTTAATGCCCCTGATCAACATTGGTAAACTGACTGTAAATGCTTCCACTCTTTACACAAATCAAGATATTTGTAATAAAACTAACCTGTGAAAATGTCAGCTCATTTCGTTGTTTCATTTGCAAGAAAACGGTAAAAATCCATTCAGCAATTTTTGTACGCATTCCTATAGGCAGGGTTTTCATCTCGCCGAGAGGAAAACTAACTTTGGATCTTATTTCATTTACTATTATAGAAACTATACAAATTCAGGCAGTAATATTGCAGCAATATACCATGTAAGGTATATGTCAATCTGTAAACACTTATGTTTTTCTTTGAGTCGAGTTGTTATACCATCGGTTCTTTTCAGAACCACACCAACTCCTAAACTCCTATTAGTATTATTAGTTCTGGATAACTGATACGATTTTGGTATTTTTTTGTAATGACCTTATTCACCCGATGTCATCAACACAATCAATCTTGGTCGCGTCATTTTGGGAGTCAGTTTCCCTCTGTGTGTTATACTTTGTAGTCCATATTTAAGCCATTGCGTACGTGTTTACATGCTCACCATATCTTTACACACAATTTGACTCCAAGAATGGCAGACCATAGCCATGTGTGGCATCAATACAAGAGGTCAATAGCAATTGTGTATGAATGCATGCAGTGCATCTACATGCGGCTGCACTTTTCAAGAAGGAAGGAAGGAAGGCTGTTGGCCTAATTGCTTCCGTTTGTAAATTTGACATTTTTTAAAGGGACTTTAGGAAACAAGATGTATGTCCGGTCTTTTTGCTAGTGACATCACTCAGTGTCATAATCATGGGCATTTGGTTCTCCGTTGTCAAGCAGGCTGGTCGTTCCAAATTCTATGTTATCTCTGTTGTCTACAGTTTTCATCTGCCGGTAGTGAAGTGTCGAATGTCCTGTCGCCTTTAAAATGAGGAAGGAGATGCCGTACACCAACACAATAAGACAGATATCCACCAGAAGATGCCAGACGAATGCCTCCGTAAGAAACATCAAATTGCTGTGATCTTCGTCATCCCACTGCTTCCCGGATGGTGGCCAGTAGAGGACGGACCCTACCTGGAAGAACCAAGTTCCTTGGAGGAGGGTTGCTACACAGCGCATGATGCGGAATCGCTCATCTTTCGGAAAGAAGGCTTCCCCGAGAGCAAAGATCATACAAGCTGAGATCGCCAAAACAAGAAGGTTGTGGAGGTGAACATCGATCGCTGGGCGGCCTACGGTGTGGAAGTGGAATAACATCCCTTCAACGAAGAAAGCCAGAGCGCCAAGAAGCTTGGTGTATTTCTCTGCATTGGGCATGCAGGTTTTGGACAGGGTGACCACGATACCATACAGTGCGAAGAATGTATACATGGCACAGTGCTGCCATACATGGGTGTAGGCAAACTTTCCCTCATCATCGTAAATTCTCCACTTCGGATAGGGGTAAATGTTCTCTGCAATGAACCCAATCACACAGGCAGATACCACGGCGACGCCCTCAATAGGGAGGCGGTGCAGAACGCGCAAAAGACGGCCGCTTGGTTTCACCCGTCCGTGGTCCAGTGCTATTCGTTCGTAAGCAAACTGTACCATCCACCATATGGCGAACACGATAAAAAATGCACCTGGCAAAGCATGTCCAGCAAACGAGCCCATGTTTCACAATTACTAAATACTCACAAATTAACTGGTTCTGTTGATCTCAGTCAAACGTAAACCTCTGCCACAAATGAATATGTTCCATTTCCAGTTACTTCTCTTGTTTTGCTTTCCACACCTTCCTTTTTGCGCACGTACACATCTAGAAGTCTGGTTCCCTGCGCTAAATCTATATTTGTGCAAGAGGTTTTTTTTGTAATGTGTGTCACCATACCAAACTTCCGTTCAAGGTTCAATATAAAAAAGCAAACATGAACTACGGGGCGTAGGTTTTTCCACTTATTACGCGCCAAATACATCAAAAATGCGCTGCACTTTTTTAGGTTGCTTTTCGACTCCCAAAATAAACTAGCAGTATGCCGCTACGTAGCGAAAGTTAGAATGCGACGTCACGTGTGGAGGGTCTAGCTCCCCCCCCCCCAAAAAAAAAAAAAAAACTAGTGGTGTTTTTAGGGTTTGAGCTCGGGGGTTACAGTTGGGGATCGTTCTTACCAACCTACCCTCCCTTAAAGGGACACACCGGCTTACTGTTTACCTAATTTAGTGATGTGGAATAACAGACAATAATATTTAAATGGTTGTTGTAAAAAAAATTATCAAAATATCACGTAATTAACGAAAAATGAGTAAAAAAACAAAACACGGTCAAAGGTCAGCTTATACGCTTTTCCAGCTGTTGTAACTGTCAAGTTTACGTGACAATGTTGCGCAATGTTGTAAGTAGACTGGTGCTCTGTTTAAATATGAATTATTACAATAGCGATGCACGGGGATCCAGACTTCATATCCATCCAGCACAAATTCACGTGTAAATAAAAAATACATAATCGTCGTCGTGGTGCTGTATACGTCTGATTATTCAGACATAGCACGCCATATTATGCTCTTCCAGCCCCGCCCCCCCCCCCCCCCGTCAAATGTCAGTGATTCTGCCTCTTGTACAATTTTCAAATTCACATGTAAATAAAAAACAGACATAAATGGACAGTTTGTATTCTGTGTACGACGAACTGGACGAACTTACTTGCAATGGAAAACGTTTCTTCGACATCCAAGGATCAGTACAAAAAAAACATCGCAAGGAAAAACCAGAAGGCGGTCCAACGAAAAGCAAAAAGTAGAAAAAAACCGATAAATCAAAAGGGAAAGCCAGCATGTGCCAAGCGAGCCTCCCGCCTTCGCTGCAAACGGATTGCCTTTCTCCTGGCAGCTTTAGCGATGGCATTCTCCTGTTTTTCGGGCGATGACTTCACTGGCCGGCCGCAGCCACTGCCACCGCCTTTTTTGTTGTTGCGGTGATTGGGGGGGGGGGGGTTGGACATTATGCAGTTATCATAGAAGTAGATAGATCAGCTGTATGGGATAAACCATGGAGGTAGAAATTAGTCTAGTTTCTACCTCCATGGATAAACATTCCCCGTCGTCGTCCCGCGTGTGTGTAACGCAGGCAACACATTACAATAGTTAGGGGATAATAGCTAGGGGTACAGACTAAAACAGTCGTAAAAAAACGTAACTGTTGGTCTGGCACCCTACCCCACCGACAAGCTCCTAAGCTTACGGCTAGACCGGCAAGCTGGGGAGTTCATGCCCCGGGGTTTGTCTCTCTGGCCCCACGAGACACGGCACCGGCTGTACGGGATATGCCCCAAGGTTTACGTTCCGCTAGCTCCCACGCTGGTGCGCCGTAAGACACGCATCGGTTGCACGGACTCTCTGAATGCGAATATTACGTTTGATTTTTCATCATTATTTACAAATTGTATCAATAATCTAAATACACAGTCTTTTTTGTCAAATACTCATAAATAATTGTAAAAATAAAGATTTCAATTTGGTTCAGTAATTTACTTTTATACGGCTGGAAGTAAAACTAACTGAAGATCACGTGATTTATCCGAACCACTTTTTGGGTTCGGATAAATCGTTTTTTGAAAAATGCTCGAAAACGGCAAAATTTGATGGTTTCTTTTAGGAACCATTCTTCTCCATTCCTGGAAGACCTTTGAAGTCATATGCTAGCCTATTTTGTAGCCCAAATAGCCCAACGAAGCCGGTGTGCCCCTTTAAATTTGCTATTACGAAGGGTTTGGGGTATGAGTTTGAGGGTAGGGTTGGGTTGGAGAGCTTTCAGCTTTGGCTTGGGTTGGAGGTCTCTATCATAGGTAGGGAAAGGTTTAGGGTATGTTTGGGTTTCAACAATAACCCTGGTAAGGGTAACCCGTCCACCCGCCCCCCCCCCCCCCCCCCGCAAATAACGGGGTGTAGAGTAAGGGTTGGGGTGGGATTCGGGATTAGGGCTTGGGTGACGTTCTGGTTGCGGCGGGTTAAACCCTTTCAAGCATTGGGTTAAAACTTTGGTTTGCAATTATGGTTAGGCCCCATGCTAACAAAGGGTTTAGGGTTAGGGGTAGAAAGGGTTTCATTGGGAGTTAGGTGCGGGTTAGGGTGTCTCATTATCACAAACAAATGCAGAAACATTTGGACAAAATACGCCAGGATTTATGTATTATGTATGAGGATTTATGTACAGTAAGTAAAGTTTAATAATTGGACTTGGCTTTTTGCATGATGTTCTTCGGACCCCGAGGTCTTCTCAGAATAAGTTTGAGTCACAAGAAACGCCTTTGAACGATGAAAACTGTGTTTGTTTGTTTTTGTAAAATTACACACAAACGTATGCCAGCTTTGCAACCGGAAGTAGCGACTAATTTCAGTGTGCAGTAGATGCGCGCGCTTGTGACGCAATGACTCACCAAAAACAGGTGTAAATCGTCACTGACACCACGAACTAACACACAGTGTGCGCTGTTCGTAAGAACATTTGAAGTTACACTCATACGCAAGTTAAGAATGCTTCAGCCAGTAAAAGTGTTCATTTGTTTGGTTTGTTACTTATTTACAGGAAAATGTTACTTTTACACTATCTGATGTGGTTTTCATCCGGTAAAAAACACAATGATCTACGAAGTTATTCAATGTTAGAGATGTGTCGAAAAAACGCTGCCTCTTGTGTGTGAGACGCTGCTTCTGTGCTGTGGCGCGCACTCACACATTTGTGTTAGTTCGTGAAATCGAAAAAGCGCTGATCCGAGAGCGCGCGCGCACACACATTGACAACCTCGATGCTGCGCATGTGTATAGAATGTACGTACAAACATATGCGGGGATTGAGCGCATATGTGACCAAGATGGGAACGATCACATCTGTGTTAGTTCGTGGTGCTATTAAAGCGCAAAATATGCAATTACTGGTTCACACAAGCTTTAAAATCTACCATTTTACATATGTTTCGCCCTTGATATATCATTCAGTTGATGTTCATGATGCAAACAGGCAATAACCAGAAAAAACGAAATTCTTATGTTTTTTATTGTTTTTTATACATTTGTGTTAGTTCGTGGTGTCAGTGACGAAATGTATGATACATTGTGTTTAGCAGTAATAGACCTTTCTTTTGCAATGTCACGGCCCTAGTTTTTGCCAACCAAGATGGGAAAACTACGGGGAGCCATTAATGCAAAGCAAAGACAGATAATCACAGTTTGCAAAAATGTTACACAAATATTCAAAAACTGTTCAAAATATGTGTAAAGCAAACCAGCCAATAATGGGTTTTTTTCTTCAAATAGAAAGTTTCCAAAAATATTGAATTAGGTCACAACGTCTGTCAACAAGACTTAAGTGTTTTGCTACATTTGGCCTTCCATGCCAACCAGCGTGGTTTGTTTATCAATAATGGAAAGGTATAATTAGGGAATAACAGTGCGAGGACCCGGTCTTCACTGCTTGGTAATGACCGGGGTGGTGGCTGGCCGCTGTTAACGACCAAGCCGGAGGCGCGGTCGTTATAAGCGGCCAGCCACCACCCAAGGTCATTACCAAGCAGTGAAGACCGGGTCCTCGCACTGTTATTCCCATTAATAAATACCTTTTTAACGAAATAAACGGCTAAAATCGTCCATTTTGTAACTTTTCTTTCTCGGCGATACTTTCTTGTTTTGTTAGCCGGTCTTTATATCGCCGTTAATACACCCCCACGTGATCACGTTTTGACCAATCAGAATCCACAAACTGTCCTAGGTATTTATTAATGTCCGTTCATTGTGCGCGTGACGTGCGCACGTAACAGAGAGTTGCGACAACTTGCGATTAGATGCCATTTTCGGTCCAACGCGAAACTCGCACAAAACATGTGCTCACACAGTAGTACCAGACTATTTAGACTATCGTGAGTTCCCTCACCTCCCTTCCCTCGAGTTTTCGGGCATGAAAAAGACCGTCCGCTACGAACCAGAGTGTTGCACATTAATTTGTAGTTTAGACTTAGAAAATCCGTACATTTTGTTTTACTTTTTGTTTAAAGAAATACTACTTTAACTTAGTCTTGAGAAGATCAGCCGGGGAAAAAAAGTCCCGTGATTCAGGTAGAGAACTACGTTATGCCTACTCTGTACCGTAGATGGTGTAAGTTGTTCGTTCTTGCTCCTCCGATGCATTATGTTCATTGTTCAGACAGAAACGTTAACGTCAATTCAACAGTTCTATAGTGCACACATTTTATCAATTGAATAGCTGATGCATTGTTCATATTATTCATCATGTGTACAGGGGCAAAATAGAAAGACAAATTTAGTTACATTAATTATGTAAGGCAAGACAATGTTTTTATTGAAAAAGACATTACAATTTACAATACAATTACAAGCATGACAAGTAAGTGGTTTGATTTGACTTTTTCATAAGTGTTCTGCCTTCCCCTCAACGTGGTCCTTTCTCTATGATAGGACTAACCAAGGCCAAACTGCAACTTGTACACGTACTGTAGTCAGGTAGTAGTACAACTACAGCTGTGTGTTAAAAACATACTCTTATAGTCTTAGCTCTATGGTTAGTCTTAAATAATAATAATACTTCAGTCATGTTAGCTGGATCAAGTATATGAAATTCTCGTTGACTAGTATTTAGATTCTATTTGTTTCCCTGCAAGTGTAAAGGGGAAAAAGCATCACCAGCAGCAAGTGGACATAGCTGTGTAAGAAATAAGTTCCTTCGGACTTTCCCCTCCCGGCCCCAACCCGCATGTCAAGAGGCTTTTTGTAATAAGTCACACAAGTAAAAGCAAGTAAAAGTCAAAACAAAATTAAAATAATAATAATACTATAGTAGAAGCAGCAGCAGCAGTAGTAGTAGTAGTAGTAATAATAAAAATAATAATTAATAATAGTAATAATAATAATAATTCAAGTACGCGCTAATCCTCCAATCAGATCTGCAGAATACGAGTGTGATATAAACCAATTTTCTTCCAGTACGCGCTAATCCTCCAATCAGATTGCTCAGTGGGAGTGTGATAATAAATCATACCATACTCACAGTAGCAGTAGTCTATATAGACCTTATGCATTGACGTCATCACGCCGCCATCTTAGAGGTAAATCGATGCTGTAACAATGGAAACGCAGAGATTTGTACGCGCGGCGCACAGGATTGGCCAATTAACAACCTCATTTTGACCTCTAGACGAGAGCGCCCTACTCAAATGACGTCATGTGCATAAGGTCTATTGCACCCCGCGTATTTAGACTATTATGCGACATGCTCCGTATACTGCTCTTCATCAAATAACGCTCTAAACTCTTAAACTTTGCGCGTGTGATTTGTATGGAGTAAAAATATGGTTCAATAATAGATGTTTTAACTTTTCTAATCAAAAGGTAGTTCAAGTTTACCCCGAGACAGGATGGTAATGGCTACAATTAACAACACATGTACAAATCAGAATACTTCCATTTAATCTCAGTTGCCTTTTTATCTTTTTAGGTTGTCAACAATTCAACTTTTTTTTTAATAATGTAAGTGCAATAATGTTAGCACTTTAAAAAAAATACATTTTTCTCAATAATTCTTAATGTAATGCTTTTCAATTTTAGAGTAATGTTTACCATTGTAAACCAAATAGTTTTTACTCCTAAGGACATTTTGTTTGATGAATAAAAGCGAAATGAAATGTACACATAATTTTCAACAGCCCCTGGAGCCCGCACACAGAAAAAAAACATTCTAAAAACCCTTTATGGTTACTATTTGATTTTAAGATATGTTATGATGTCCCTAAAGTATGGGATGCTTTGCTACCTTTACAATAAAATCAGCAGTTAGGAAGTTTTTTATGCAAAAGTAAGAAACTGTTTAAAAACAAATTTTGATAAAGACCACTATTTTTTTTATACAATGTATCGAATGGACCAGGTTTAATTCTAGCTGGGTTACACCCAGTAGCTGTAGGCCTACTCAGTCTTAGTCACATAACTTAGACATAAGAACAGATTAAGGCTACATAATGACTGGCGATGGGACACACCATGTGTTAAAATTCATTCTTAATTTCTTTTTAATATTTTTTTCTCCAACATTTTACATGTATCCAATTGAAAGGGTACATTTTTTTTAAGTCAAAACAGTTTGCCCTTTATCAAAAACCCTTGTTAATTGTACTCTGTACTACTACTAGTACTACTACTACTAGCTTTCATGACTTACAAACGAAGTAACAAATAACTATGTACATTGGCATTGCAATTATCGATGATACTTTCTTTAGTATTTCAAATTGCTAGTTGCGATGATCGTAACCCTCCATCCTATGATTCTCCGTCCGACGGTCCGGTCTCGTCTCCGACCGTCGGGAGGATTGAGGGTTACGATCATCGCAACTATTCAAATTGCATGCTTTATTGTATTCCAGCAATCATAAAAACACCCGTCTAGTATAGTACCAAGTAGGCTATAGTACTTAGTATTTTGGAGGTAGGTCGGCATAGTCTGATATAAATTCGACACGGTCAACCGAGTAACTTCGCTGAAGGATTGTTTTTCTTTAGCTTACCTCACAAAGGCATGAATTTGAGTTAGGATGCCAGTCGCTCCGCTTTACCTTCACTTCCCAAGCTTTTCTTCTCACTTTATCTCGACGTGGGAACCGATAACATCTCCTGACCTATTAGTGCAACCCCAAGCACTACATCCTGTCATTTTGCTGGACCCTGCTCTCCCCCTAGTCTATGGCCACTGGTTGCGATCGTCAGATGGACAAAATTACAAATTACACTCAAATGTACCGCCGAGTTTTTGCATCTGTTTTTTGGGGCGAAAATGGCGTCCAGCAACCACGTGACCAAAAAAACTGGTCCCTCTATGTCGCAACTCTCCCAATATACGGCTCTGACCCCAGCTATAGCATGGAAGTGATAAAATAGTGATGTCATCAGAGAAGGGCCTATGATGTTAGCTAGCTGTAGACAAAAGGGAGTCAATACTACGTGACATAGGCCTACCTGTAAAGTTAACCAGATCCACAAAAGGGAAAGCTGGAATCTCTAAATGACTCATGGATCATAGCCTATGGTTTGATAGTAACAAAAAGTAATGCATAAACTTACTATTTTTTTAGTTACACATTTAATTTATCCTTCAACATGTGTATTATCCATTTCGCTATCGCCTGGTGGCGCGCTTTCGTGACGTAGTGATCCTAAGGACCGAATGACAATGCACATTCATGGCCACTTAGATCTGGTATGATACCAGGTTTCACTGCAGCCGTCCAAAGTTACCGGTATTTTGGATCTGATGGGAATCTGTGCAGACTGAAACCATCTTTAGCAGTGTTGCAACCAGCAACAATACACCTCAACTCCATAATACAAAAGCCAAATCTCAAGAATTTGTCCAAAGAAATTAAGCGCATGAAGTTACATGTTTGCATGATGTAACATATCCACACGTATCGATCGCCACGCAGCGACCAACAGCATGTTCCCATGTCTACGTCACGAACTTGTCCCCTTTTAGGGGCGTGGGTTTCACACACAATTTTGGTTTTTATTTGTTTGTGATATAAACCCCTCCTATAAAGTTTGAACAACTACCATTGTAGGAACCCTTGCAGAAGCGGAGCGGCATAAAATGGACTCAATGTTACCAATGGTCTTAACTTTTTTCTCAATGGGCCAATAAGGCCAAGATTCCATGTAATCCTCACCCTTGGTATACCCCACAAGCCTGTAGACTCCCATTGGCCAGACCCTAACCACTGCAGAGTAAGGAGAGTTGAAAGACAGCAGTCACCATTATCTCAGTGCAGTAATTTGAAACCATCGTGCCAAGGATATCTTAATTGCGTCAACAACTTGTGCTGCACACAATTCACCCCACGGTGATTTATAATAGCTTTGGGCTTGCGGGGGGGGGGGGCATTGACCTAAAAGACTGGGTGGTGATAAAAATCATCTACTCTCGGTTCTATCTCAGTAATTTTTTGGCTGCGCTGCTGATGCAACTGATACATCCTCGCATAATAATGTACATGTAGAGATCTTTCACCTCCATTTTTAGGCGTGGTTGCTAATAACCTTGTTTAGTATTACTAGCGGTACTCTCTCTCTCTCCTGCCCTTGGCGCTTGCCACAAGATTCCCAAGTCCACAGTACATAGGACATGGAGTTTCTCCCCCATCAGAAAAACCAGATGTACAAACACGAAAAACCATACACCAGTAGTAGCCTGGAAGGGTTGGTACTTTGTGGCAGTCTGTGGTACCACTAAAGATGCTACAAACATAAGATAGGACACTTGTGCAGTTTTGCACAGTATAGTAATGCCGTTATACCTACCGACCGCATGATGGCGCCCTTCCTCGCGCGTCAATTTTACACAATGTTCAAGCCACAGACATAAAGAACCCACGAGTTGGGTTCTTTGTGTCTGTGGCTCACGCTGGGGATTAAACAGCGCCCTAAGATCAAGTCAGCGCACCTCACGGATGTGGTCTCCAGTTCCAGTCGCTTCTCGGCTACACCGCTGTGTGTACCGGCATACGTTAAACCACGATGGTTGGCGAAGGCATGAGAGGAGGGGTGGCAGGATAACAGATACAGTTAGAACTGTGAACATACCATGAGGACAAAAGAAACTACTCAACTATGGAATATGGAGGCGTTCACATGGCATACATTTCTCACAAGCACCCAGAATGAAGCCAGAGTGTCAGCCAGAACAAAAGGCGTGTCTGCTTGATGTCTTTTAGACAGTTATAAAATTTGACAAATGGATAAGCTACGATGTGGGCAAACTGTTTCTGACTTTCAGATACACTTTAACTGAAGCATCAGCAGCTACCCAATACTTGCCCTCAAGTTTCTGATGATCTCAAATCTCGACAAATCTCAATCTCCACAAACCCTAAAGCTAAACCCATGTTTTTCACATCCTAGTTCAGTGTCATGATTACTATTGTTTTAAACACATCTATCAGCCCTGATTTATGCTTGAATATATGAGACGGTAAAGTTTTTAATTAGGGAATAACAATGCGAGGACCCGGTCTTCACTGCTTGGTAATGACCGGGGTGGTGGCTGGCCGCTGTTAACAACCAAGCCGGAGGCGCGGTCGTTAACAGCGGCCAGCCACCACCCAAGGTCATTACCAAGCAGTGAAGACCGGGTCCTCGCACTGTTATTCCCATTAATAAATACCTTTTTAACGAAATAACGGCTAAAATTTTCTTGTTTTGTTAGCCGGTCTTTATATCGCCGTTAATACACCCCCACGTGATCACGTTTTGACCAATCAGAATCCACAAACTGTCCTAGGTATTTATTAATAAGCATTATTGTGATGCTTTGCTAACTGCAGTTGTACAGTTTTACTATCTAGTTAGGGAGACAATTACGAAGAAGGGTGAGGCCAACAAGTTTTTAATGAGACTTGGAAGAGTGAATTGCTAGTACGTAGTATTGGTGGAGTTGAGGAACTAATGAACAATACACCGATCCAGTAAAACCCTGGGAGGCAATTGTTCGCAAAATTGCATTCACTTACATGGGTGGTACGCTTTTATTTGCGTATTTGCGTATTCAAATGAATACGCTTAATTATGCACAAAACTTTTCTGTATTCTTCTTGAAGGACCTTAGGAGACATCTGGCATGCCCAGAGAGCGAATGATATCCACTCAAAACACTGTGTATTGCTACCTGGTGTTACACTACGCATACTACTGAAGGTCCCTTGGGTTCAATTAGTGTACCACCAATGAGCAATATGAGCAAAAAACATGCGAAAATAATCTGCGCCAAAATAATCTGCGCCAAAAGTACACAACCAAGTACGCAGGTCTAAATTGCTGCCTCGACCTGATGCGGAGTACTCTAAGATAGCCCGTTCTGGCTCAATGGGGTCAACGAACTTTTTTAAGCACGCTTTCACTGCAAATAAAAGAGTACCACCCAAGATTGAGGGTTAAGCCCCGCCCCATACGCCACCGCAAGTCCAAATGCAAACACTGTGTGCGCGTACTTATAGAATGCGCGTTCATGCCGTGTTGTGTGGCATTGAAGAGACGCACATTGTGCTGCCCACGTGTGTACAGTGGTGATAGCTGATGGTAAAATTGGTCAAAATGTTTGGGGGCGGGGCTTAATGGATGGGTCTATTCACTAATCCCAGCAGTGCTTGTTTATGTTTTACACCGACGCAGCTATGGTGGCCACACGTGCGCGACACAACAATTAGCCTTTCCAATAAAATATGTTAATTGCATTCACACATGCGTACAGACATTATTGGTGGGCAAACGCCATAGAGTTGTGCACTAGGCAGACGCACAAACGCGTGTGCGTCACGCCACCAATAGCCCCACACAAAAAGGTATGATGTTCCCTCATTTCACCCACCAGTAGTGTTGTGCGCACGCGTGGTGCGCAATTTACATAATTATTTCATGGGAAAGGTCTATAGCCTGTCAGCGCACATTATGTACCAATCAGCATGGAGTATTCACAGTGCATTTTGAATTATTTTATTTTATTTTATTTATTTATTTATTTATTTATTTATTTATTTATTTATTTATTTATTATATATACATATATATATATATTATTATTATTATAATTTTTTTTTTTTTTTTTTTTTTGGGGGGGGGAGTTACTTCTGTACAAGAGCCGCGGAAGAGTGTGTTAGAGTATGGGAACATTAATTTTGTTTGTGGGGACCTCACTCTGCCACATATCGGGCATGGTATATTCCCCCTATCATACAATGCATATAGCCATGATTACAAAAGGCCGCATCATAATCATTAAAGTGTTGGTACACGGCTGTAACATAAGGTTTCAAGTTGTGTTCATAATGATGGTGGTATGCTACGGAATGCTTACGGGAAGCAGTATAAAAGGCCAAGAGCCTTACATATATCATACATATCTTAACGAAGTTGTGATTTTTCATTTTGAAGGTAATATAGGCCTATGGTTTGATATTAACAAAAAGTAATGCATAAACTAACTATTTTTTAGTTATACATTTAATTTATCCCTCAACATGTGTATTATCAATTTCGCTATCGCCTGGTGGCGCGCTTTCGTGACGTAGTGATCCTAAGGACCGAATGACAATGCACATTCATGGCCACTTAGATCTGGTAGTGGTATGATACCAGGTTTCACTGCAGCCGTCCAAATTTGCCGGTATTTTGGATCTGATGATGGGAATCTGGGCAGACTGAAACCATCTTTAGCAGTGTTGCAACCAGCAACAATACACCACAACAGCATAATACAAAAGCCGAATATCAAGAGATTTGTCCAAAGAAACTAAGCGCATGAAGATACAATGTTTGCCTGTTGTAGCACATCCACATGTATTGATCTCCATGTTCGAAGCCACCGACAGCATGTCTGCTGGAGTCATCAAAACGTGTGGCCATTAACAGGCTTTTTTTGGCAAAAGAAAACAACAATCTGGCTTAAAAAATAACAAGCACCTTGATAGATGTGCGCTATATAAAACACTTGTAACATAATCCTCAGTACCAAACTTTGCTACGTACTGTAAACACAATTTAATGTGAACTGTGTGCATTTCAAAAATTTGCTCATCATTCGTTTATTTTATTACTTTATTTATTCACTAATTCTGGCTGTGAAGCCAAGGATTCTCACAAAAGCGTACTTAATCACTATACCAGCAACGAACCCCATGGAGAGAAGACAAGGAAGGAGGTTTCAGTTTTAGATGTGTGAGGAAAACCCCAGAAAATATTCCAGGGAAAGCCGACACATTCAGGCAGGGACTGAAAACTCAATCCACAGTGCCCCTGGCAGGATTCGAACCAGGGTCTTAGAGGTGGAAGGCCAGGAAAGATACCAACCCGGCCATCCCATCATGCAATGCTTAAAAGGAGAACATTTCAACTTTTTGCAGAATCTTTTGAATCAGACTGAAAATACTAGCTAGAATAGTTTGATTTTGCATTCCAGTTGTTTGTCTGAAAAAGAACTTCTACGTTTTTTTTATAATGTAAATTATAATAGAATGCTGATGTTAAACCACATGAATTGCAAGTAAATGAAAATTTACAAAATGTAATCAAACTATAAAAATAATGAAATGATTGGATGCTAAACTCTTCATAGTACTACAGAAAAACATACATTACCACCACCACCCAAAAACATTGAGAATTACACCGTAAAACAAAGTTCACATCAACTTTCTCATAACATAATGTATAACAATTTGTTTTGGACGCCACATCAACCGATAAAAATTAATCTTTCTATTTCCATAAATAATTAATAGTACCAATAATTAGCATAATACTTAATATTCACAATACTAATTTGGCAGTGGTTGCACATGTACACCAGGGGTGGTTCCAGGGAGTCTGGACTCCTCCCTGCTCTGGATATTCTAGTTTTATTTTTGTTTTTTACCATCTTTTCCCTTTTGTAAACCTTAAACTTGCGCCATCTACAGGGCTGAGAGTCAGTGCCGACGAAAACAGTCTGAAACTAGGATCCAAATTGAAGGAGGTATGTGTATGTAACCTTTTAGTACTACCCAGAGTTATAGATTGAAATGAACTTCTTAGAACAGTGTCATCATCACTAGAGAAGTAGAGCAAAGAGCAAGATTTCTTCATACCTGGAGAAAATAACAGCCATTTGTTTTCACCAGGCAGACATCAAAAGTCTTCATTCAGATAACAGTCAGAAGAATCTCATCCCTGCATCACATAATAATCCGTCCTGTCCATAATCAGAGTGACATTTCATATTTTTTCTGGGTTTTGGTTTTTCAGACCCCCCCCCCCCGGTAAAATTCCTGGATTCACACCTGGTACACACTGAGCCACATATTATCACATTCAATAGAAAACATTAAATGTTAGAGCAGCTGTGACACTTGTTGGAACAATAATACACACACCACAGTGTATAATTTATGTGACACACTGAGATAAACAGTTCTGAAGTAATCAATATTAAAGGCTGATTCCTTTCGGTGATTCACTGGGATCCTTCCTCAAGTCTACAAAATCAAGCAATAAACCACAAGGTAAATTTTAATTCAATTTTGGGGTGAACGCGAGATTTGAACCATAGACCACCGGATTTGTACGTACCAGCCTCTACCAACTGAGCTATCCAGCCCTAAATTGGCAGTCTCCCTAATTTGGCAATATCTTTGTTTAGGGGTGCCAGTCAGAAACCATTATAACAAAATCAAATAGCAAAATGATAACTTAAATGTTGGACTCTGATTTTGGAAGTGTAAGCTGATCTCATAGTGAAGCATCAGTTTACTAGTGTAGTCTTCAGTCCAACAGATTCAAACAAAACAGGCAGTTGGATTTTGAAGGGTTTGAGATGGTTAGGGTGAAGCCATTATTGCAAGTTACATTTTTTGCGACTGCTCTGTTTCGACACCACTATGTTCCGACAACCCTACATGTATGTTCTGATAACCCATCGTGATCTACACACAAGGGTTAGGGTGAGGGTTAGGATAAGGATTAGGGTTAGGGTTAGGATTAGGAACATACATTTGTAGGGGAGTCCGTACATAGGTATGTCAGAACATAGGATTGTAACCAGATTTTTAATGATGGCTGGTACAATGCCTTCATTGTCACAACTTATTAGGCCTACTTTATTTGAATTTCTCGGACTAACTCCAGAGTTGCTAATGCATGTCTGAACAAGAAACTTTATTGCCAAAAAAGAAGAAACCACATGTAGCACACAAAACTTTGTACAGTGTTTTTTCAGTTTTCAATGGCAATAAAAATGACAAAAAAGGAGGAAATCAGCTGACATGGCTGACCAGCTGAGATGTTACATGGTTAGGGACAAACTTTTGCATGTTGGAGCAAAAACCCACTTACAATTTCCAGTGAATTGTGAAGCACAAGAATACCAGTCTGTGCTGATCCTGAGGTTGCTTCGCAAAAGCTTGCACCAAGTCATGTGACACAACAACACTGAATTTAGTCTAATGATACGCAGTTCTTATATAGCGCTTTATCACACCTGATGGGTGATTCAAAGTGCTCATTATTTTTTCCAGCAAGGTATGCAGATTTGTGTTTTCGAAGTATGAGACCTGTTCCTTAACAGTTTTACAAGGTGCTGTGGCAAAATCTGCAGCCGATCAAACCAGGAACACCAGGGCCAACCCCTTCTCTTTGTAATAAGTGCACCAGGTTCTTTTACTTGCATTACACAACACACGGGACCTACCGCTTTACATCCCATCCAAAGGACGAAGCAATAATGGTTTAGTATCTCTCTTAAAGATAAAAGTGTCACAACCGGGACTCGAGCCCACACTCTGCTGATCAAAAACACTAGAGCTTGAGTCCCGTGATCCGCTCGGCCACGCCACGCCACAATTCAAACTTTGCATTTACTTGTGATTGCGCATTGCATCGTGTTTGTCCAAAACGTCATTAAAATCTACTTTGTTTGCAAATGACTTGTCCTCAAGTACATGTAGCTGAAAAACAGTGTAATAATTGGATATTCTGTATTAATTGGAACACAAAAATTCCAAAAGAAACCATGATGGATGTTGTCCCTCCAGCTAAAACAATACTTAGTCATTAGCTCTCTGCGTACGTGTACAATCACTACTCAAGAATGCTGTGGCCAATTCTTACATCATTACAGCATGAAGCACACCCAATTTACACGTGCCGGCTCCAAATAACATCAGAGGCACCATTGCAATAGCACTGGCCAACGATTTACGCAAAAACTAACTGAGATGGTTAAATTCTACAAGGTTATTACACACAAACGAACGCCAGCTTTGGAACCCGAAGTTAGCCAAACAGATGTGCATACTACCAATGCACGCCGTATGACATAGCGTCTCGCCAACAGGACAGTCCAACTTGCTTCTTTGGTAGCCTGGAAGAAGACTAGTAAACAAGCAACCCGTGTTTAAGGGCCATCATGTCAAACAGGGCAATTTTGACTGGCAACTTGGAGGCAACCAACTGCACTGCACGCAAAAGAAATACTTTCATAGCACAGGAGTTATTTTTCCAACAATGTCTTACAATCCTCAAGAAAATTAGGTGAACGTTCAAACGTGAATGCCTTTTACTTCTTTGAGATTGCCTGGAACTGGTTGCCTGTAAATTGCCTCGCGTGACATGGCCCCCAAGACTGCATACTTTGTACATGTAAAAACCACACAAAAGTCACACAGGCTAGTCAACATATTTAAGGGCTGGTCAAAGAGCATGTACACATGGGTACTAGTGCACAGTCTTCATAAAGAGCAATCTACGGCTTTTCCCCTCAGGCTATGAAAAAAACTTATGTGTGCCTTTTTCTTTTTTTTTTACATGATGTAGATGTACAATGAGTGTGACAAACACTAGTAGCCTGTTTGAAGGATGTATTGCAGATCGAGCGAGCTGTTAAATGTAGGCGATTTCCCATGGGACAAGTTAAGATCATGCGGGACAAAATGATTGCCTTTCTAACGCATGTATTCTACAAGCACCAACAAAAAATGTGTGGCGTGCAATAGACACTTCCCATGAAATATGCTTATTAGTACATTCACGCATGGGTACAGACACTATTGGTTGGCAAGCGCCAAAGAGTTATGCACAGGCAGAAGCAAAAATGTGTATGCGCCACGCCACCATCAGCCCCATACAAAAAGGCGCGATATTTCCTCATTTTGTCAACCAGTAGTGTTAGTGCGCAGGCATGATGTGCAGTTTACATATTTCATGGGAAGGGTGTATATCAGGAAGAAAGTTTATAATTGAACAGGGGAAAAAATTGCTATTAACAAAAAAATTAAATCGTTAAAAAAATTCCTGGAAACAGATTGGTGGTTTCTCTTGGTCCAGAGAATTAAATCTAAACTTTGGGGTGAATAACGAAAAATTGACTGGAGCGGGATTTGAACCAGCGACCTCCAGATTAACATACCAGCGCTCTACCAACTGAGCTACATGTATCCAGCCCTTATGTTGGCAGTCTCTCTATTTTTTCAACATCTTTGTTCAGGATGCCAGTCAGAGGCCATTCAACCCCAGACTACCATGTAGCCATGCCAGGGATCATACCCCAGCTACAACATATTGCTCCATAAATATAGCCTGGGCAGCGGAAGGACAGGGATCACAAGGGAAACTGACTGTAGAATAAAATATCCTGAACTATCAATGGAAACCTAGAAGTTTGAACATTAGAGGGTTATTTTTTGAAGGTAGAGGGGAAAAGGAACCGAGGAAGACAGAATCTCCGATGGATGGATGGAATTGCTACTCTATCAAAGAAGTCTATATACAGCTGCTACACCAAAGCTCAAAACCGCCATGAATGGAGAAACTTCATCAGGGAGGTCACAAATACTCAGCCATGAGTAGATCGAAGACAACGACGTTTTGTCATCCACTGATTGCAAGTTCACCTCTCTAGATACACGCAGGTCAATAGAGAATCTTGAAATTGAGGGAAAAACCCTGATGAATCACCTGTTTAAAAGCTCAGTTAATTTACACTGCTTATTTAAGTACCACAGCATCAAGTATACTTTTATCATAAATACAGTACTTAGTATCACAATTTTGTTTGCAGTTCACACGTATGTACCTGGCCGCAATTTTGAGTAAATCAACGATTGGAAGAAGAAAACAAAATACTTTGAACATTTGCAGCCTTTCTTCATCAGCAAAATTAAAGACATATTACCTCAGAGTCTTAACCAGTTGAGCCCGGATGACCTGTACACATGCATTTGAGCCAGAAAACGGGTGACTTGAGTTTTGTGTGAAATTCGAAGCTCGGAAAAAAGGTCTTCGGAGTGTGCGCTTCGTTTCACCCACACAAAGAGAACAGATAGTGCTGAATATTTCACCGATTTTTGCTCATTATGTGGGGGTTATTGTCTAATCCCTGATTCTAGACCTTTGTCCTTTTGTTCCAAGGAGAGGATTACGAGCTCGAGTGAACCGAGTTTCCAGCCTTGGTTCCGGATTGAGGAGCAATCCTCGCCTGTAGCTCACGGCCGAGGTTTTGCAATTCACGTTGCAAATCCTGAGTGGTTCAAAGAGAATCTTTGCTCTCTTGGCTTTGGCAAGTCTGAGTTTCTTCGTGCCAGCGGTACTCTCAAAGAAAAATGATTCTGGCAATTCTGAGAAAATAATCCTGTCAGGCTGGACGTGAAAAAAATGGAAGATTCCCGGCACGAACTGGTTAAGAAACCAAATCAGAACATATTTACTAAAACCTCTGTGATCCGTTTTTGATTTAAAATTTTTTAAATTCAGAGGCAGATTGCATTCAAAACGCTCAGACTCAGCTTGAGATGAGCAAAATGCAACATCACAATACAAGTCACTGTTGTGATACTGACGACTCATCTTCAGATGATTCTTAAAGTTTGGCAAAATCAGGCCCTGGTCTTGGTTTCACCAAGCACAAAGATTCATCTTAAAGACGAGTTGTCGATATTGCCATGGTGATTTGTACTGTGACATCACACTTTGCTTAGCAATTAAGACGGACACACATCTTAAGCACAAAGCACTAAGATTTATCTTAAGATGAGTTGTCAGTATTACCAATCATGATCTGTTTTGTGGCATCACACTTTGCTTAGTAATTAAGATTGACACCTAGCTTACGATCGATCTTAGCTCTTCGTGAAATCGAACCCTGATTTGTTCAGATTTTTGCTTTAATCACTATCAATATCTGATCCACATCGACTCGGCTCCCCATTCTGTAGCAGCTTCCTGTCGTCAAATTCAATTTCTTCCATGCCATTCTTCATCGGTCGGTAACGTATGGCAGCTACGCCTATCAGCCTGAGGATCAACCCAACGACCCCATAAATGATGACCATGATGATGATGTCAAATAGGAGATGCCAGGCAAAGGCGACCGTGATAAACATCATATTTATATGATCTTCTTCATCCCATGGCTCCCCTCCAGGCGGCCAGTACAGAATAGTACCAACCTGAAAGAACCAGGTGCCTTGCAGGAGGGTTGATGTGTATCGCATGATACGAATCCGTTCATCCTTGGGGTACCAGACTTCACAGACCGAGAACAGCACACAGAAGGATATCGCGATGACCAGGAGGTTGTGGAGGTGGACATCTAGACCAGGTCTACCATGGGTGTGAAAATGAAACAGCATCCCCTCTATGAAGAATGCCAGCGCGCCGAAGACCTTAGTGTACTTCTCGGCGTGGGGCATGCAGGTTCTGGAGAGAGTGGTCACCAACCCATACACCGAGAAGAAAGTATACATGGTGCAGTGTTGCCACTCAGCTGGATGCTTGAACTGGCCATCAGAACCGACCAGCGTCCACTTAGGGATAGGGTACATCATCTCTGCTATGAACCCGATGATCCCCGCACACATAATAGTTATGCCCTCGATGGGTAAGCTATGAAGCAAGCGGAGGATGCGATTTCTTGGTTTCAGCCGGCCGTTGTCCAAGGCAATTTTCTCGTACGTGAACTGGATCATCCACCAGATGGCAAACACAATGAAGAAGCCCCCAGGCAAGGCATGTCCAGGCCACGTCCCCATTTTGACGAAAGGTTAAAATCTAAAAAACAAAACAGAAAAAGGTCATTACATTGAGTTAATAAAAAATAGAACATTTTTGAGGGCATATAAAAAAAGCTAGAACAGCAAAAGCTGACATGACGAGCTGCCGACAACCGGATAAAGGAAAAGGGACTTTCAGAAAAAAAAAACAATCATTTGGGGCCATTATTATACATGCACTTTACCACTGGCCAACTTGTTTTGAAATGAGTAAGTTGGACTGAAGTTTGAGTTGACCATGTGAAGGCCTATGCTATTATTTATCTCTAGCATTAATTTATAGCGTACATGAAAACATAATTTATCGCCGGGTCCGGGCCCAAATCAAATAATTCATCAACCATTATTTAATTACCAATACCATGTCATGATGATGTCTTGATGATGTCAAAAGAAGTTGATGATCAACGTTACTGTTCACGCAAGCTCAATTTGCGCACTGTTGTAAATGAGCACGGCGCTGCATTGTGAATTAGACCACACACTCAAATAATGTGCACGTGTGCGCAAGTTTTCAAACATGGAGTCGGCACAGAAAGTAACATCAGAGACATAAATTTTCATTTTGTTTCCTAAAAATATTAATGTCACCAAACATGCCAAAAGACAAAATTAACAACTCTGAACCCAACAGTCTTGGAATTCCAGACATTATGTGAACGTAGTTTCAGCTTCCTCCATCGGGTACAAATACATGAAATACGAAAATATTTTTTAATTTTTCCGCAATGGCAGAGCCACTGCAGGATCTTTATCACGTTGTATGCAATGAAGCTCCAACCTGGGCTGGGCCATGGGATGGGTAAGTTAACATTGACTGAGTGAGAGGAAATTTTGGGAATAAAAACGTGAGTTTCAATTCAAAATGTCATCACAGTCTCTGTCTGATGCTATGTCGGTGTAGTACCAAGAAGTGGAGGTACATGTAGTCCAGCATATTGACACTAAAAACGGAAAAGTTTCCTTATCCCACTGCCACTTTCTAAGGTTTTTTTTTACAGATTTTTTAATGGACGTTGGGCTTTATTTTCCCTTTTTTACATATTCCTAGAAGAGCTCGAGGAATTGGTAGCTAAAACCCTACTCCTAGAACTATGAGGTTCGTCCCGCTATCGCCTCATAGTTCTAGGAGTAGCTAAAACCCTAATTATTGACCTTTAAAAAAGAAAATTAAAGTGAAACTTTTCGCGCATTCATACCCACTGGAACTTAAATGGTGTTTATTGAGTAGCGTTGTCAAGAACACTGTACTGTAGACATGAAAATGGCTCATTTTTCATGATTTGGACACTTTGTAATTATTCAAAGTGCCTGTTCCTGATCCTTTCTGTATACATTCTGTCAAGCTTTCTGGACAGGTCTGGTAAGGATATAATTTAACCTAAATTAAGGGAGGTAAAGTAGCAGCCGGATACAGTATTTTTGCCCTAAAGACCACCGGGGATAGGCACACAAAAGCCAGGGGTGGGCATGGTGGGGCAGTTGCCCCCCCAAAAAAAAAAATCAAGCAAAACAGTGGGGAAAATTAGGGCAAAAGCAAGAAGAAAATAAAAAGACATTATGTTACTTGTGTTTTTCTCTGTGTAAAATTTTGGGCAAGTCAACCCCTCTGTCCCCTTTAACACTTAACCAAAGAGTCCCCATATGCATGCTGGGGCTATCGAAAGTAGCCTAAACTATGTAAATAATGATCAACACGTTAATTTAATTAGGCCTACCTAAAAATAGTCAATCAGCCAAAAAAAGGATCGAATTTATAAATTATAAATGCTTAAAATACAATTTTTTATCACTTATTTAGTACTATGGAAACTGCTTTACGTCGATATATGAAAAGTTTACCTGAAAGAAGGCTACAAACTTGACAAAATTGTGTCAAATTATTGGTCGTCGTTGCCTCTACGCTACGCTGGTTACATGTTCTTGTTATACGTTACGTCAGTGTAATTTCGCAAGCTCGTCATGCGTAAAACGGCTCTGGATAGCTAAATTGACGGGCGCCCTCAAGCGTCATTGCCAACTTAAGACAGTTTATGCCTGTGGTTCGAAGGCGGGGCGGATATGGTGTGGGGAGGGGGAGGGAGCAGGAGGAGCAACTTTGCATGAACTCAGAAGATGAAATGTTTCGTTCTTAAATTAATTGAACCTTAATTCATTTGAAAATGATTTGCATTTGTTTTACATTCAAACAATTGCATAAACTTTAACAAAAGTCTAAAGTTGGGACATCAGGAATGTTTTGACCACAGAGGTAAACAAGGTTACCGCCCACGATTTCACCAGAACAAAGACTGAAAAAGGAGGACTATTAGTTACGATTATCCCAGTATAGCTTCCTACGTGAGCTGCACAGGGATTACCAGACTCAAGACTCAAAGACTCAAAAACAACAACTACAGTCCAAGATCGTTTACTCCTCAAGAGTGATGCCCAAAGGACATTTTATTTTTATCATTGGTTACATGACATCTGGTTAAATATAAATACAATATATATAAAATGTGTAAATATAATACAATTTGGTCAAAACCAGATTAACTCATTATTCAAAGGATATGATCTGAAAACTCTTCATAAAATGCGAGATTAAAATGTTATCAAAAGTTAAATGCTATAGATGTGACTCAAGGGAACATGTATTTTATTAAATTGGTTAAAATATAGGTTACATGTGTTATATTTTGGATAAAAATTAATCTCTAACATAAATATAATGACCCGAAACAAATATTATTGGCCAGACATTTTCTCAATTCTAAATCTTCTGCCCATTAATCTATACCATGCCCATGCATTCATCTTTCTTTCATTTATACAAAATAGTAATAATAAAACTCGTTAGTTGAAAGATGTATTTCTTGAGCTGGGGTCCTCAAGGACTTACAGGATTTAACCAAGGGTTATAAAAGACTTTTAACCAATAATGACAAAGAACTTGAGCTTTATATTTGTGTCTCTTATACTGCACGGCACAATGAACAAAGTAAAAGTTTATGAGAAAATAGATTGGAAAATGGCTTTTATTATATCTGTGCGGATGAGGTTTGAAGGCAAGTACTGTCTGCTTATATGAACTCTTTTACAGACCATTGCAGCCACAAGCGGCTTTTACCAAAAATGCCAATAAATGCCACAAACGGCCGGAAGGTTTAATTGATTAGTTAATTCCACTGCTTAATTAATTATTCATTAATTAACTAATTAAGTACAATTAGCGCCAATAACAGGATAAATTGGAAATGAGAAGAGATGTTCAGTTTTAGTTTTCTGGGGGAGGAAAACCCCAATGGGGGAAAACCCACGCAATCAGGTCGGGACTGAAAACCCAATCCACATGCAAGGCTCCGGTCTGAGGTGGGATTTGAATCGGGGTCCACAGAGGTGGAAGACAGGGAAAGAAACCACTTTGCCAAGCTGATTTCACTTCCACTCAACTAAAAAGCTCCAAGTAAAGGTTATGTCATGACTTTACAATTTCCAGTACAAAGTACCAACACTTCCAAAACAAAGCTGAACTTCTGTCTCACATTAGTTTCCAGACATTTTACGGAAAAAAGTCAACAAATCAACAATATCAGCGATGCTTTGGAGGGGGGAGGGTGATGATTCTACAGAGATGGTCTCTACAAGGGTTGAACAATAATTTTTGAGAACTGTTTTGCACTTTTTTCCCTCACAGCACGTGCACCTTGTTAATCTTGTTTTTAAGTCTTGAATGTGAGTTGAATGGTACAAGATTGGTACCATTTATGGGTTGATGTGGCTGGCTGCCAAAAGCATCCTTGCATGCCTGCAGCCGGAACACGTGTAGCCGCACCCTTCGCAATTCAGCTTCTCAGTAAAGATGACTAGCCTCCCAAATTATTATTATTTTATTACTTTTGTGACGACATGTAAGTTATGTCTTCTTCTCCTTTGCCCTTCTGGGAACGTTATGCTTGGCTAGTGGATGAATCATCTATTGGCATAGTGCAAACTGCATGCAACTGCAGTTAGTCAAAAAGAAAGAGGGGAAAGTGCCACGCACAGCAAAACGTTGTACTGTCTTTTTCAATTTTCAAAAGCACAGCTGAGAAACCAAACTCAAGGACATCAGCTGATCATACAGGACAAGGTGTTTGGTTTCTCCAGCCACAATTAGTCATTGTGACTCTTCTTATCTTCTTTCATTTCTTTTTTCATTTTTTTTTTTTACGTACGTCACTATACATATTTGTCTATTTGTTTGTATTGCTGAGCTCATACATTTGTTTCCTTTCGTGATAACATTTTAGGAATGGAAACTATGGAATGCTTTTTGGGTGGTTTCACGGGTCTTGGTCTGAGATTAGTTGCTGGAGAGTCGATGAAAACAACATCTTCTTCAGAAAGGTCTTGACTTGGGAAATAAGTACCTTTCACAAAGTGTTTGTAAAAAAACGAACAAAAGGGGTTTTTCGGTTTTCGGTGGCGTAAAAAAAAAAGATTCAAAAGATAACACAAAGGATTAATATCGAAATTCTTCACAACCTTACAACTCTGTAAAAACCAAAAGACCCGGAAGACCCGGTCAAATAGGGTCATGGATAAAATAAAAATATCACATTGGTTATTTCCCTCAAAATGAAACAAAGATCATGAATTAATACTTTGCAGTTCAGGAGATATACATTTGTTTACATATTAAACTTATCAATTTTTGGGTGAACAAAGAAAAATTGACTGGGGCGGAATTTGAACCTGTGACTACCGGTTTAACTTACCGACGCTCTACCAACTGAGCTGTCCAGCCCTAATATTGGCAGTCTCCCTATTTGTCAATATCTTTGTTCAGGGGTGCCAGTCAGAAGCCATTCGACTGGTCACTGCCGTGTAGCCAGGGATCAACATCCCATTGTACGATACAACTGCAGAGCTAGCTTATATATTAAACTTATAATTGATGTAAATCAAGCTCAGACGACGTCACCGTGATGTAACTTCCTTGAAAGACTAAGTTTAGTTTTCAGCTACAATAAGATGTATGATTTATTCCAAGGTGATAGAAAATAGTACAAACTACAAGTGTAGTTTTCTTTAAACCTGTCGCTGGGGAGGGGGGAAGGGGAGGGCGCTTTAGGATATGGTGATGTCATCAAACCTTCATTTATAAAAGAGTCCAACCCAATGATGATTTCATACATAAAAACCACATCTAAATTCCAAACCAAACTAGCAATACAACAAATCAAGCAGCGCTCGTTTCTGGTGTTTTACACCAAAATTGTGTAGAAATGTTAAGTTCCATGCCTGATAGTGGTGCTTGCCAAAAACCATTAAAATCCAACACTGTCATAAAGGACATGCTGTTTGGTTTCTCCGGCCAATTTAAATCATAATTACTGTTTTCTTTTGTTTTTTTAGTTTTTTACTTACGTCACTACACATATTTCACCCATACTTATTTCTCCTTGGTGGAAATGTATGTTTTTGTATTGCTATGCTCATACATTTGTTTCCCTCCGTGATAAAATTTTCGGAATGGAAAATAGGGAATGCTTTTTGGGTGATTTTGCGAGTCTTGGTCTGAGATTAGTTGCTGGAGAGTCGATGAAAACAGTATCCTCTTCGGAACCGTCTTGACTTGGGAAATCAGCACCTTTCACACACACACACAAAAATAAATCAATAAATAAGATCCATTACTCAAAACAATTTTGAAATAAACATACTTAATTCCAATTTTTGTTCCCCATGTATTGATTACAGATGAAAGAACTACTCAGGGTGTTTTTGTAGCTGTGATTGTCTTTCCATCAAATTTGTTTTCTTTGACAATTCCCCCTAATTTTGTCTCATTACCAAACGACTCAATTCACCTTAACCAGTAGACGCCGGCTTACCTGTATACAGACAAATATTGTCTGAGCCAGCAAACGGCATCATGTAAATACACCATTGTGTAAAATCGGTCGCTCTGACATTTTGTTTCAGAGCGTGCACAAAGTACTTATCGTGCAATTTTCATTTTCACCCACATATCTTCACCGATTTTTTGCCCATTACACGGAGGTTATTGTGTAATCTCTGATTCCAGACTTTTGTCCTTTTGTTCCAAGAAGAGGATTACCAAACATTAAGAGGCTTCCACCATTGTTTATTTATTTGTACTTTGGCTCAATGGAGGTAAGTGAGAGTGAACCAGGGATCCAGCCTTGGTTCCAGGTTTCGTACCAATCCTCAGCTGGAGCTGCAATTCACAGTGCATGAATTTCAGATTTTCTCGATTGAGAAAACAAAAACCCTGGTACTTCACAGAGAATCTTTGTCCCATTGGCTTTGTCAAGTCAAGGTTTCTTTGTTCCAGCAGTACTCTCATAGAAAAATGATTCTGGCAATTCCGAGAAAATAATCCCCTCGGGCTGGACAGGAAAGAAATGGAAGATTCCGGACAGCAACTGGTTCAAACCTCCCCCCCCCCCCCTCTATTCATAATAGGACCCTCTCCTGGTCACTCACAGGCCCTCGGGTTGCATAGACGTGCACTATTTCCCTCATTACCATTCCATATGTGTATAATATTACTGCATGCAGGCATAATAACACTAATGTGTGTGACATTGAATGGACAGACAGTAGGAGGGTTGACTGTGTACTGTGTAGATGCAGTCACCGTATGATATGATATTACAGGCTGGCACAGGCCATTTCTGAATGGTCAGACGATATGGGAATCACCAGGGGTACTTACTTATTGACATTTCATCATAAAGTGAACCAGTGCGATCGGACTCCACAGAAGGTCTCCTTGGGTCTGGGATTATGATTACTTCTGACGTATGACAAGCATCATTCCATGCACCTTAAAAAAAAAAAAAGAAGTACACTACTTGGTGAGCATTTTATTTTATTTTACTCATTTTTTCTCATCATTTTATTTTATCAAGTAATAAACCACTCGGGAAACTGACTGGGTGAATTTAAATAAATTTTAAGGTGAACAAAGAAAAGTTGACTTGCGACCTCCGGATTAACTTGCCAGGGCTCTAGCAACTGAGCTATCTAGCCTAATGATGGCGGTCTCCTTACTTTGTCAATATCTTTGTTCAGGGGTGCCAGTCAGAAGCCATTCATTATTAAACCGCCGTATAACCAGGGATCACACCCAAGTTTATTTTATTTTGTTCTGCACCCACCAGGATGTATAGAGGACGATGAAGAACTTGTTGGTTTTAGATGTGGGAGGAAAGCCCCCAAATGAGAAAAACCCGTTCAGGTAGAGAGACTGAAAACCCAATCCCTATACAACGCTGCGCCCCGAGTTGGGATCTGAACGAGGGTTCACTGAGGGAGTGACAAAGCCGGGGGGGGGGGGGGGGGGGGGGGGGGGGGTCAGGCAGCTGCTGTCCCCCCTCCCTTTGGACACCATGAAATTTGCTATAATCAGGTTATATCTTGATCAACACCATTTTGGGAGTTAAGATTCCACATGTGTCACTATGCTCTGCACATACTAGGTGTCACTTGAGCAGTAAAGACGTGCATCATATCTTTGCATGCATTCTGACTCCAAAGATGGTGAAAGTGGCAGACAGTAGCCGCATATTCATTCTCATTTCATTCATTAAAGGTTGATTAAAAATCCCATTGCAACATAAAACTTGAATTGAGTGATCGAAAGAAAGAGACAATAGCAATATAGTGCAAGGGGGTAACAGGTCAACTTATAGCTATTCTACCTTGATCTGTTACAAGTTGTTTGAGGGCATCATGCCATCTTGACATCTCCTCCTTGCTCTGTAGCGCCAAGTGGTGGCGCTCTTCATTCTCACTGACCTCTAGAAGATGAGGATGTGTCTTACTGGACTTTGACGAAGCAGCTATCATTGTATCCTAGAGGGAAGTATACCAAGTAATAAATGGTCGTCCAGCAGATTTCGCAACGCAAATTAGTTAGACTGAACATGTTTTGTGCACACTGAGTGCTAATCTAGACTGGTTCCCGGTCCCTACATCGTTTTCGTTCTGACTGAATATAGGGACCGGTAGCGGGTGACGAAAATTAGCATACACCTGGCAGATTTCTGCCAGGTGTATGCTTATAAGAATTAGCATGTCTACGTAATCCCATAATGCAATGCGGCCTTACACAAAACGTGATGGACACAGAATCTCCCATCGTGCAGACCACGGAGGTAGAAATTACGCTAGTTAAGATGTTCTCCTAAAGTTAGCTTGAACTTTGATGTTGAAGGTTGGTTCACTATATGTCCGGGTGAAGGGTTACGATGCACACGTGTGCCAGTGTCAAACGACAACATGCACACGTCACGAGCATAGCCAACGTCATCTCTAAAACTAAAAAATTATTACTGTGCCGCGCAATCGAGGGACTATCAAAAGCACCATATCGGTAGTAGCTACCGGTCTCTATATACAGACAGAAGAGAACGATGGAGGGATCGGGAACCAGTCTAAGTGCTAATCATATTGGGCAGCAAATGATGATTCTTGAGAAGTGACTGATACATTTTGTTCAGCATTTTGCTATCCGGTTCGTAAGTGTGACATCACGGCAGCATAAGCCACGCCCCCTTTCACAAGATTGGCTCCAACAAAAATCAGTTTGTACACACAAATGCATTGCCCAAATTTTCTTGAAAGAATTACACGAGAAATCGAGAGTCATAAGTACTCATGTTCACATATGTTATTCAAGTGATCGACATCTTGCCACTGGCGCCGATTCGACAACAGAATTGCACCAAGATTGTCAAAAACGCAAAATAAAGGTTCGGATCCCATTGGATTGCACAGTGAATTGTTCTTGTTTTGGAGCCAGAAGTAGCCAAACGTGTGCGCATGCCTTCAATGCGCGCGCGCATGACGCAGTCACTTACGAACCCAATACTATGCAAGGGAAGTCGTTCACTAATGAAAGTTTATTTACACTCTTAAAACAGAATACCCCAAAAAGAACCACACAATGGGTAAAATACAAATAATATTCTTTATCCCCGATGATGTCCTTTATCCCCGATGATCCGTCGCCACAAGAGGGCGTGCTCTCACCCTAGACCGCTATCACAGGGGTGCACTACACTAAATAGAGAGAAATCTATGTAAACTCAGAACTTTTTCTGTAAAGCAAAGATTTGAAGGTCCTTGCTTTTATGGATTATTGAAAAATGGTCCAACGTTGTGCCCCTGGGGTTGTTGACTTTCACCCTGGAGCATTTTGGGTAGACTGGCCCTCTAAAAATGGCCCTATTTTGCTTAACAGTGTAGGGTCATTTTTCCAAGATGAAGTCTGGCCAGTTTACACGCTCAGGGGTGTTTTTACTTTGGACCAGCCTACCAAAAATTCTCAACGACTAACATACTAAAAATTGAAAAGAAAAATGAAGTTCAGTTGTCAGAAAATATATTTGATTTGTTTTCTAGAGGCTGAGAGACTTTTAAGTATTTTGAGTATTTTTGAATATTTAGCATTTAGCATTGGTTACTATGGGAGCCTATTTAGTGTGGTGCCCCCACAGGCTAGTGGTCTAGGGTGAGAGCGCGCCCTCTTGTGGCGACGGATTGTGGGATATCAATCACAGGAGGGCCTTGAACCCAGACTAGTTCAGTTTTAGAAAGCGGATGGAAATAGCAAGTATGAAATACCTTGGAGATTGAAATGGTGAACACAGGATCCTCACTGATGGATACATCCTCCTCACGCAGTCTCAGGTCACCGTCTCTCAAGATGCCCCGGAGGTTTCTCCAAGTTTGAACACCTGCAGTCGTCTCCTATAACAAGAAAAGTACGCAGATGGTTTGTACTTCCACAAAAAAAATATCACAGTCTGATGTGAAACAGATTGGAACAAACATACACAGGGTATCTGCAAATTTAAAAAAAGTCAAATTTAAGACTTTTTAAGATCCTTTTGATGCGACCCTTAACAAAATTTAAGAACAAAAGTAAGTGAATAAAAGCGAGGAAACCAGCTATACCCCCTCACACTTTATGTTATGTTTTTACTAGCAACATAATTTGGTTCTTAACGAGCTGACAGGAAAATTCATTACACGCTTCATCCATTTTTTTTCAGACCTCAAATAACTGAATTTAATACTTTTTAATGGTTCTTAGGGCCTTTCCATTAATACCACATGTCATTTCGTTTGGTAACAAAGTATGCAATGGCTATTTTTTCTTCTCCATTTTACATTTAAAAATATAATGGTATCTTAAGTGAGAAAAACAATGTGTTTTACCTGTAAAAGTTGAAGTTTTCCCTGAGCTAAATCTTTGGCAATGCAATCTGGCTGAGCAGCAAACCGGCAACAAAAGTTACCAAATAGTGGCAGGCAATGGTGACGGGTATTTTCATCTGTAAAAAAAAAAATAATAATAATAATAATTACTGCTTTTAAAGATTGTGGACAGCATGAGTAAGATTTGAAATATGACGTTCACAGATTTGCACAGTACCTAAAACGGTATCCTGTGATGACGTTTTGGAGTCGAGAGTGCAATGTAAACGAATGGTACACTGCACTTCCGGCTTATAACTGATCCTTTTCTGATGTGTGTGATTGCAGTAAATCATCCTAGAAGAATTGTCTTCAATTCTTAGGAAATATTTCCCTTTCTTGAAATGAAAACCCTCTACATTGTCAGCTCAGAGCAGAAAGGACTTCTAGGCCCTAGTAAGACCCAGTCGGCTCAGAGCAGAAAGGACTTATAGGACCTAAAAAGACCCACTCGGCTCAGAGCAGAAAGGACTTATAGGACCTTGAAAGACCCAGTCAGCTCAGGGCAGTAAGGACTTATAGGACCTTGAAAGACCCAGTCAGCTCAGAGCAGAAAGGACTTACAGGACCTAGAAAGACCCAGTCAGCTCAGGGCAGTAAGGACTTATAGGACCTAGAAAGAACCAGTCGGCTCAGAGCAGAAAGAACATATAGGACCTTGAAAGACCCAGTCGGCTCAGGGCAGTAAGGACTTACAGGACCTAGAAAGACCCACTCGGCTCAGAGCAGAAAGGACTTATAGGACCTTGAAAGACCCAGTCAGCTCAGGGCAGTAAGGACTTATAGGACCTTGAAAGACCCAGTCAGCTCAGAGCAGAAAGGACTTACAGGACCTAGAAAGACCCAGTCAGCTCAGGGCAGTAAGGACTTATAGGACCTAGAAAGAACCAGTCGGCTCAGAGCAGAAAGAACATATAGGACCTTGAAAGACCCAGTCAGCTCAGAGCAGAAAGGACTTACAGGACCTAGAAAGACCCAGTCAGCTCAGGGCAGTAAGGACTTATAGGACCTAGAAAGAATCAGTCGACTCAGAGCAGAAAGAACATATAGGACCTTGAAAAACCCAGTCAGCTCAGGGCAGTAAGGACTTATAGGACCTAGAAAGAACCAGTTGGCTCAGAGCAGAAAGAACATAATAGGACCTTGAAAAACCCAGTCATCTCAGAGCAGATAGGACATATAGGACCTAGAAAGACCCAGTCAGCTCAGAGCAGAAAGGACTTACAGGACCTAGAAAGACCCAGTCGGCTCAGGGCAGTAAGGACTTATAGGACCTTGAAAGACCCAGTCAGCTCAGAGCAGAAAGGACTTATAGGACCTAGAAAGACTTGGTGGGATTATTTTCTCGGAATTGCCAGAATCAGTTTTTCTTTGAGAGTACCTCTGGCACAAAGAAACCCTGACTTGACAAAGCCAAGAGAACAAAGATTCTCTTTATAGCACCGGGATTTTTGTTTTCTCTATCGCGAAAAGGTCAAATTCATGCATCGTGAATTGCAAAACCTTGCCGTGAAGTACGAGGATTGTTCCTCATTCCTCAATCCACAACCAAGGCTGGAAACTCGAATCACTTGGACTCATCTCCATTGAGCAGAAATACAAAGAATGAGCAATGGTGGAAGCCTCTCAATGTCTCGTTATCAATTTCCTCAAACAAAAGGACAAAGGTCTGGAATCGGGGGATTACACACTAACCCCACATAATAGGTGAAAATCAGCAAAATATTCTGTCCTCTTTGAGTGAGTGTAACGAAGCCAGCACGATGAGCAGGATGAGTGCATAATCTTTGAAACAAAATGTCAGAGCTACCTTTGTTCCAGGGCTTGGAATTTCACACCAAAATACAAAACTCATTTTACTCATTTGCTGGCTCGAAAAAATATTTGCATGGGTACACAACAACCAGCACCAACAGGATTGTTATTTGGTGTGAGGAATACCATGGAGCAGTAAACTACCTACCATTCTCCATGTCCAGATCATGTGTCTTGATAACAGGGTTTGCTTCATCTAGTGTCAGGTTGGATCGTGCAACAAGCCTGAAGCGAGGAGTGCCTGGTGTCGGTTGTGGACTGAGTAGCTCCTCATTGGACTGAAATAGGGGATTGGGTAAAATAAAGGATGGGTAAATCTGAAAGTGCAGTGTTCTTACTTCATGTACTTTGTGTGATTCAATATTATGAAACAAACGAAAAAGGAAAAATATGGGCTCAATTCGTCGTACGAGTCAGAAGAAAATAGTGAAAAACTGTGCAGCCACATCATCCCATATATGACCACGGAGCACAGCCCGAGATCGAAAGTGTTTGGTTTTTCCCGAGGAAGGAAAATCAGATGGCTTGGAGAAAAACCCTTGTGGCACAGGAGAGAACCAACGCACAACTCTACTCACATACATGTATGGCCCTAGCTGGGAATCGAACCAGGGACACATTGGTGACTAGCACCTGCGCCACCTATGGACAATGACTCCCAAAACTTGCGCATCCAAGATTATTGTGATGATGGCGTCAGGAGAATAGGGTCAATACCCAATAAAACATGAAACGCAAGATTCAATCTCCTACGTGTCATGAAATGCTCTTTTGAGCCTCTGGAGTATTCTTTGTTTCTTTTTTGAAAATTTTTTGTCAATTTGGCCGAAATAAAATTTGTTAAATTCCAATTCGTCTGATTTTGATTATTTTTTTGTAATCAGCCCAATCTGATGTTCCTTGCATATGACATGTATAAAGGCGGGACAAAGTTCTTCAAGAACTTTATTCTATTTATTTGTTTATTTCTTATCATTATTATCTGTACATACCAATATGATATGCTAGCTTGCACAGAATAGGAATGAGAGCCATTGCTGGCAAAAAAGTCTGAAACTTGGATCCAAAGTTAGAGAAGTTGTTGAAATGATGGTATTTTAACCTTTTGGTAACCCCTGGAGTTATAGATTTCAAGGAACTTCAGGGAACAGTAACAGGATTTTTTGGTGTCCGAGGAAATGAACATCACCTTTTGTCACCAAGCAGACATAAAAAGGTCTGAACTCAGATAAAAGTCTGAAATTGGTCACCCAATTTTGGGGTGAACAAACAAAAATTGACTGGGGCAGGATTCGAACCTGGACTCCCAACTTAATGTACCGACGCTCTACCAACTGAGTTATCCAACCCTCAAAAGTTGTATATTAACTACTTTATTTGAAGTCTAATTGCATCTGATTTACCACACTATTTCTATGGTTTGACCCCCAATCGACCCCCAAAGGGCGCCCTCTTGCAGTCAAAAATAAGGCCTATTGGTAGAGCATTGGTAGGTTAAGCCAGGGGGCCCCAGGTTAAAATCCCGCTCCATTCAATTTTTCTTTGTTCACCCCAAAATTGAAATAGAGTTTCCCTTTTGGTATTTTGCTTTAATTTGTCATCCCTGAAAGACGGAAATAACCAAGCAACGTGGAGTGGAGGGGACAGAAACTTACCCCAGTGGATAAACTCGTCTGCAGTTTCCGTCCGACGGACTTGCCCACCGAACTAGAGAAGGAGTTGATTTTCCTGCGGATCTTTTGAGGTGTGCTCGCGATGGTCATGTCGTCGTGAAGATTGTACGAATAGACTTCAAGGGTAAACTGAAACCCAGGGGAAACATTGTCACTGAAATATGAAAAAGTTGAGAGGAAAAATTAGACCCAAAAAGGGGACAGATTTAAGATGAACTTTAGAACTGTTTACAGAAATGTTCATCAAATTTTTAAGCAGTATAGACACTTTTTAAACTGAAACCTTGATTGATTTAAAAAAAAGTTAAAGATTATATACAAATACCATACTATGTACTTCAAACAACAAAATAATAAATAAATAAAAAAACTAAAAACATTTAGAATTTGTCAAGACTCAAAAGCGATCACAAGCATGACAAACAGAGGTATTATAAATAACAAATATGTGAAACAAAAAAATAATAAATAAAAGTAAGTAAAGAAGCAAAAAAATAAATAAATAAATAAAAAGTAAAAAGAGAATTGATAGAACACAGGAAGCCAAAAAATAAGGAAACTACACAAGGGTAAACGTATTGGGTTTGGAACTTTGCATTGAGGCTTGGAGAGAATACAATCAAGAGAAGTAACTCTGTGTTTAACCTCAACATTTTATAACAGTGGAACCCACATATCTCCAGACACCCTTGATCCAAGTTATTCATTGAAGGTTGACTCGCTCTTCCCCAAGCCAGCCCAGACAAAGCCACATTGTGGTGTTCTGTGTCTTTGTCCTTGTTATAAGTCCTTCCGTGTGTTTTGTTTTTGTTTTTTTGTTTTTTAATTTGCTTCAAACATTACCTTGTACTTGCCAAGGGTAGAGTGGGGGCCCAGTCGACTCAGTGTTTTCCATGTACATCCAATTTACCGCTTTTCATTTTTCCTTTCGTTTTCTTCGAAAAGCATTAAATTATTTCCTTTTCTAGTTTTGCCTATGACATCCAGCCTACCATTGGCACCTACTTTGGGTCGTCGCTACAAGCCCTATGGGCTTCCGGATGGCTTCGCCTCTATCATTTATTATTTTCTACAAAACCAACCAACCAACCAACAATGGAAATGCCAACGATCAGTTCTTTCAAGAACCACCACAAGTTATTTAAAAAAGAGAAGTACTCTAAACTTATTGTGTTACCATAAACCCTTCATAGATTTACACGTTGCCCCTGGTCATTGCCTTGGTGCCCTTGAACTGTTCCAGTAGAAAAATACAATTTCCTCATAGAGTTACCCTTTTATGAAAAACGAAGCAATCGGGCCTGCACAAGATTAGGTATTTATGCAATTTTAGATCCAATGCGATCATTCCATACCACATTTGTTCAACAAGCCATCATTGACAAACTGGAGGTCCTTTTATAAAATATTCACATAATAATGCTGAAGGTAAATCTTTGTTGAGTTCATCAATTATTTCCCGGCAAAGCCCCACATTTCTGATTGAACAAACATCTTCAGAGGACACAAGCGGGTTTTCTTTGAGTGATATGTGTTGCCATGGTTTCCGGACAGCTTTTGTGGCTTTGAAAATAGGTCAGGAGTCTCTTTGGTAAATGAAGAAGTGTATAATCAAATTGGTGACTCCCTCGCCGACTGATGGACTGTCTGCACAATTGTCAAGCAATTGTTGTAATGGAATTCTGAGATCAATTTTTTTAGCAATTACCAGACAGAATAGAGGTTGTTGGGGTTAACATGCAGTTCTTGTCTGTGAATTCACACTGCGAGCCAGTACTTGGAAGCTTATCAGACATTGACTTCATCATGATCATAAGGTTTCTACGTATATTTCCCCCCGTCTCCATTTTCCTGACTAAAAACCTGTCGAGCCTCTAGAATCATCTGTAATAATTTCTCGAGAAAAACAATTGACCGGCAGATGTACATAGAGTCTTTCAAATGGCTGTGAAGATTTAAATTGAGGCTACAGTCAACTTGCAGTCTCAAAACCTTGAAAAAGTTACCAAGAAGTCAGCCGTGAACTCAGACTGAATCTTGTGAAAATATCATTGTTTAATTCTTCTACTCTGCGTGTAGCTAAGAAGCAAAGAAACATGGCAACTAATACAGCTCTCACTGTGGTAAATATAGTCATCGCGTGCAGTGCTATGCTCGGAAACGGTATGGTGATTTTCATCATGACTGTCAGGCGAAGTCAATTTAGCTCCATCACCAATCGTCTTATCCGGCACCAGTCAATCATTGATTTTGTGTCGGGCGTGATGTTCCTCACGCTGAAAGTCATCAAAACTACCACCCTGACTATCGAAGGGGTAGAGGGTCTCTGGGGTGAGATTGTGTGCCGCTTCATTCAAACGGATGTTTTCCTCTGGACTGTGAATGTGGCATCGACATACAACTTGGTTTTAATATCGCTGGAACGCTTTATGGCAGTCTGCTACCCGGTTAAACACAGGAACTCCTGCTCCCTCTTCCAGATAAAAATCCTGATGTGTTTAACTTGGGTTGTTGGGTTTGTGGAATCACTAATCCTGCTCAACTTTTTCCATGTTGATCAGATGGTATGCCAGTTCAATCCGGCAAATCCTTTAAGCCTACCACTCTACACTTTAGATGTTTGCGTACAGTACCTCATTCCGGTGCTGTTTATGTCGTTTGCGCACACTCGGATTCTTCTCGTTCTCAAACAAAAACTGGCACGTATGACTAACACAAATCAGCAGCCTCGGAGTATCCTCTACAAGGCTAAACGGAATGTCATTGAGACGATGCTGATCGCCTTTGCACTATTTGCCATCTGCTGGACCCCGGTTGAGATTCTGAAACTGAAAATCTTTCTCGACAAGAAACTGACCTCACCTGCTACCTACTTAGCTATCGCTGGAACGTTAACGTGCAACATGTGTGTCAACCCTATCATCTATTGTTTCAAATACAAGCATTTCCGCTTTCAACTCCAGGAATATCTGCGAGAAAAAATCTGGCGTAATCGCGTGGGGACTGAAGAGCAGTCTAATGGTAATAGGCCTTCTCTGGTCAATGACACCATTCAGCAAACTCTGTAACAGCCAGCAGTTGGAAAAAAAGACAATTTACCCGGTTCCTAATTGATTGAAAACGTTCCGGACTATTTTTATAGATTGGTTTGCGGTAACACCATGTGATGATAAGTAAGACTTGATGAGTAAGATTTGAAGCCGCGCATGGCGTTTAAAATATGAACTGATGAGGTTTATGAGGAAGAAAAACCATGATAAAATTCTGTCTGTGAAAAGTGTGACAAGTTTTTGACAAGAACTGAGGTTGAAATACTGTAATTCCTAAAGTTTCGAAGAGTGTGAACTGCTCTTCCTCAGGAGATTCATTTATTTATTGCACATCCGATATTACAATTAGCACCAATAAGAGAATAAATAGGAAATGAGTTAGATGAGGGAGAAAAACCCCAAATGGGGAAAAGCCACGCAATCAGGTAGGGACTGAAAAAAAAAAAAAAAATCCACGTGCAAGGCTCCAATCTGAGGTGGGATTCGAACCAGGTGAAGCAGGGAAAGAAACCACCGAGCCAACCTGATCCCTCACTGATATTTAATGTGAAGATGATTTGATTCTGATATTATCCACCTTCACTGAATTGGTTTATATTTAGTTCTGATAAGAACTTGTCCTGTTTGGTTCTCAAAGAACTTATCCAGATTTGTATCTACTACCACCATGGAATTCTTTCAATCTTACAACGGTATCTTACCAATAAAAAATTGGTTTTAGTGTGATGAACTTTCACTATTTTTTTACATCTTCAAGGCTCAATTTCAGAAAGAGGTAAGATTGATCTTAAGACATATTTCAATCTTAATTGCTGAGCAGTAAGCAGGGTGTGATGTCAAAATACAAACCACTATGGTAATAATAATAATACTACGCAGTTCTTATATAGCACTTTATCACACGCGACGGCATCTCAAAGCACTCATTATTTTGTCTACGAGGTATTTGGAGCTATGTTTGAATTATAAGACCCATTTATTTACGTAACAACATGTAACAGTTTACAAGGTGCTGTGGCACAATCTGCTGCCAACTGTATAAAAACACAGTGGCGAACTTTTACATGCATTTATTACACAAAACACGGGACCTACGGCTTAATGTCCCATCCGAAGGAGGAAGCAATAATGGTTAGTATGACGGGGGTCGTGGGTTCGAATCCCACCCAAGGAAAATGCCTGTGAATTTTTTCACAGGACTCGGGAAAGTACTGAGTATACAGTGCTTTACGTCGGTGTATGGGTAAAACATTACAACAATATTCTTTATCCCCGATGCCAAAATTAACACCAATCACCATAATGGTTAGTTAAAGACACAATCGTTAAGACTGGGACTCGAACCCACAATCTGCTGATCAGAAACACCAGAGCTTGAGTGCGCTCGACCACAACACGCCACAACTCATCCTAAAATGAATCTTAGTACTTTGTGAAATTGTCGCCCTGGCATGATATTTGGCTCTTAAAAAAAAACGCAGGAAAATTAGATTGAGTACAAGGGCTGAACTGAATTGACATACTTGTAAGCTTTGACACGCTATACGGGCTATTTAAACAGATGACATGTTGATGACGTGTGTTTTGTATTTTCGTGTGAAATTTGCAGCCCGGAACTAGGGTTGACCGGACAATCCACTACTACAGAGCATGCACAGAGCAAACACTCACCGTTTAATGCTTGTACCCACACAATGAGACAGATATTTGACATCGCGAACCGTTTTCTAAGTCTGCGTGATTCAAAACTGATTGCTAGGCCTATACTACAGAAATAGATTGTGAATTTTTATTGGCAGAGAACCAATCACGTGATGTGCTACAAAGACATGTACATGGCGCACTCAGGAGGGGTACATGAGTGATGTACCTCACTGGGTACATTACCTTGATCGTGCCCACCGTTGGTTGTTTCAACAACCTTGTACAATATTACACATAACCCTGGGTATGAGGTTGTATGTAATTTCCTATGTGCTTGAATTTGCTCAAATAAACACTGAAATTCAATGTTAAACAACAAATTATTAAAGAAACATAATTTAAATCTTTTATAGGCCTAATACTTGTCTACGCCTCCTGCAATTCATTACCATAGTATAACAAAACAATTGTTGTACACTGTGATTGGGTCCATGGTGTTTTGTACAACCAAGGGGGCAACTCCCCGGGTGCCATTTGCCCCCTTGATTGTACAAAACTCATGGACCCCATCACTTTTGCGTTGAAAACGACACTTATTTATATTTTGTTTAACCGCTCAAACTTACAAAACAAAGGAGTCGTTGAATGTCACGTCTGTAGAGGTACGGTCCACATTGGTAACCAACTGCGTATCGTAGATGTCCGTACCCACTTTGAGTAGACAGAAGACGGCGTACCGGTGATGATCTGAAGAAGGGGGTTGAAAGTCAAATGAAAAAAATTTAACTCTGTACTTCATTTGAAGAAATACGAGGAGAGCTATTGACCCAATTTACCTGACATCATAATAATCTTGGTTGCCCCATTTTGGAAGTCAATGTTTCGGTGTATTATCCAGTGTGGTGCACATTTTAAGCGACGCGGCATTTACACGTAAACCTACTGACTTCCAAAATGGTGAGCTTGGCACAGTCGCTGACTTGTGTGCAAGGGCTCAATGATTGATACATTTCAAGGAGCAATCATTGGATATTAAAGTTTTCCTCTTTCTCTGAAAATACCAGGTTCAAAAAACTTCTGAGAATTTCACCAAATTCACTTATGTTCTCAAATAGTATTTCACACAATTCACAGTATTTTTTAATGCATGAGAGAAGCGTAAACCAAATTTAGGTGATGTGTGAAACAAGTAAAACAAACCGCTTCTTCTTCTTTTATTTATTCATTTATGTTTTTCATTGTTGTTATTATTCTTATTATTTATTTGGCCATTCAAACAAGAAAACATACAGGCAGTCAAAATAAGATAAAACTGTAATTAGGATGCAAGGAATTTCGCCGTTGAAAGCGCCCTCACGCGGTCAAAAATATGGTCAAATAATTTGGGTCATTCCTGACACAAGTCAGGTTCCCTTTAAAAGCTACGGAAGCATTGGAAGTGTTTTGTACTTCGGCTATATAATGGGGAAGTCCCCAAAGAAAACAACCTTCACACTGAAGGAAAAAGGAAAGCAGTCCAGACACTTGGAATCCTGTGCAACATCGTCAGGAAGAACGCTCTACTAGAGAATTCAAGGGGAAAAAACGATCAATGTTTTTGGAAGAGTAAATTCATTTCCACCGCCTTGTCTTCAATAAACAAACACCCCATACAACGAGGCTGTGAACATTTCATCAAAGTTGGTACTCACGAAAAAAAAAAAAAAAAGTGTTTTCACAGATTTTGTACATGTTCACATCAAGCTAAGTTCAGCTGCGGCAATCAATATAAACTATGTGATTCGTTCGGTCTCCGAATGCTATTTCCTGGACTTTGACAACCTTTAAGAAGAAAATATTTGTCTGGCATGTCTGGAGGATTGGTGTTGTGGCAAGTCTAATTTGCATTTAGCCCTCTCATCCTTCCTCGATGCTCATCCTTCCTTGATGGTCCTCTTAACTCTCGGGAAGGGGCAAGGAGAGTCTTTCAACACTAATTTGGGTTTAATGCTTACTCCCTAGGTTCACTTGCCAAGAGGTGACCTCACAATCCTCCATTATCCTCAACTGAAGTCACTTCACACCAGCATGCTTAGACTTGGATAAGATTGGTATGCCTGGCCCAGTGATAAGCAATTATTATTTGGGACTACAGTCCTCAATCCTCCACTATCCTCCACTCTGAGGTCACTTTAACACCAACATGTTTGGACTTGGATAAGATTGGTATGCCTGACCCAGTGATAAGCAACTGTTATTTAGGCCTACAGTCCTCAATCTCCACTATCCTCCACTCTGAGGTCACCCAACACCAACATTTTTGGACTTGGATAAGATTAGTATGCCTGGCTCAGTGATAAGCAGTTATTATTTGGACTCACTGTCCTCAATCCTCTGCAATCAGACCAAGGGGCCAATTTCATAGCGCTGCTTAACGGTAAGCAAACTTTCGTGCTAACTATAGCAGAACAATTTGCTTAAGCATAAGCGTATTTCACAGGTTAGCAAGAAAATTAAGCAGCCAGCTTACACGTTCACCAAGGATTTACATTGTTATGTCCTTCATTTTTCTACAGTAAGCACTGCCTTTTTGTGTGCTTACGGTTTGCAGCGCTATGAAATGGAATTCGCACACGAAGCACAAAATCGTCCGTTTCGCAGCTCTATGAAATCGGGCCCTGGCCTGGAATTACACAGAGGCCACGAAGGCCATGGCCTCTGTTGCCCTGGTCTTGACCTTGGTGCCCCTTCAAAAGTTTCCCATAGTCTTTAAGATTTTCCAATGGAAGTGCCCTTTGCAAAATGAAAACGGCCTTGCCCTCTCTTAGATGAAGTTCCAGGCCTGAAGACAACTTTATAAAGAGGATTTTAGAGGATTGAGATATTTTAATAGAGGTGGGGATATGAACTTGGATAATATATTAGGCCTTTTCACACTATCAACGTCCGATCTGTGTCGAAATCTACACAAGGCCAACTCTGTGTTGACTCGGTAAAATTTCAACACAGTTCAAATTTGTTCTGCTTTAACACTAGCTCTGCGCGAAATCAACTTGTAAGTTATGCATGTAACTTTCGACCTGTGTGTTAAAACCTTTGTTTTCACAAAGTACAAATCATGTATAAGGTTTTTTAACTCATTGGGGTGGAAATATGCATCACTGTACTGCAAGAGTGAAATGACATCTACTTTTACAAGAGGCATACATGTATGTAGGACCTTTTGTCCTCTTTTAATAATATTGATGGTCGAGAAGAAACCTGTGGAAAACTTGATTATTGAAAATTGTATTGACTGATGATTTTATTTGTATTCTATCTTCCTCGAAATGTTATGCTCCAGTCCCCATGGGGAACCAATTAATATGAACAAGTTACCGTAATTAAAGATCGGAAACAAACAAATAAATAGACAGATAAATAAATAAACAACTAAACAAACAATTGATACTTACCTCCTCGGTTTCGAATATGATCTACATCTTTCCAGAAAAGAGGAATTCTGATGTCTGAAAATATAAAAACATGTGACTTGTTAAAACCTTATTGAAAGGACAGCGGATGTCCATTAAAATGAAAGGGCTAAACTTCTTATCATTGTGTGCTTTTATTCCATAAAAAAAGTGAGTACAACTTTTGAGTTGAGTACAACTTTTGAGTTCATAAGGAGTGTTTATCCATCGAATAACAAATGAATGCCCCGTGGCGGTCTTCATGACGTAAGGTCCAGAAAAAAGAAGGCCCTAGTCTGGTCCCGTGATAATACTAATTATAACTTTGCTGCATTAATACTTTCAATCGACTCAAAATACACACAAGTCAGGGCGGCAGTACGATCAAGCTGTGCACAGGCAACAGAAGCTAGCTCCTGACCTTACATCTTACCATGACATCACAAGTTTGCTTATGTTTATGCAAATTAATGCTCCCATTAGAGAGGCAGGGTCGGTACTTGAAAATCTTATTTTCAAATCTTATTTTCAAATATTTACCCCCCAAAAATTAATAAAAAATTATGTCTCTACACTACAGAAAAACATTTCTCAAATTGTATTGAATAAAAACTCCATTTCACATGTCCTTTGAGAAAAGTAGTTGAAAATGACTTGGTGCATCCCTGCTTTTATTTAGCTACTTCGTTTCAGATTTCTTCTTCTTCTGTTTCATCTGAATAGTATTCAGATGCTGCACGGTTTGCTCTTAATTGTTTTAGTGACTAGCCTCCAGGATCAGTTAGCTCGTCATTGAAATATGGATGAGAGAAAAACGTCAGCAGACAAGTTAAAACTGGTCTGCCGACTTTTTATCTTGTCCACATATCATACTAAAGAGGGATGGTTTTCAACACTGAACTAGCCAGCCAGACAACTTGGAGAGAATTTAGACTGGTCCTTGGGTGTTTTTTAGGCCAAAAACCGCCTCTAGCATCTTTAACGGAGAACGCTGTGCTGTTTGTTGTACATAAAGAAATCATGCTAATTAAGGATACTAAGATATTGCTACCTCCCTCGTCTTAACCCTTTCGTCACCGAATTGATTGGACATAAACAACCACTGAGGACCGCATTGTTTGACCACTCAAGCCTGAAGCATACATTCTTACACAGAAAGCTTTCGTTCAAAGGCCAATTTTACAAACTCTATTATCACCTTGAAGGTGTTGTTTTACAGTAAAATAAGTAATAACAAAATTCTCACCTATTGAATTCCCTTTCTTATAATCTTAAAAGTCATTGAGATTGGCCAAAAAATTCCAAGTTCTTGATCTTTGTTTCCCAAGTGAGATCTGTAAACTCAAACACTTTTTTGTACACAATCATATGGCACTTCATAGTTGTTTGGCATTTTGGATCTTTCCACTCCAATTTGAAGGGATTGCGCAATAGTAACCTTATTTTATTTTACCATCATTAGAAAGATCCGATCTTTCTCTTTCCAATGATGGTAAGCTTGGGTATGGAGGGTGAACATGGATGGAACTACGGCTTCATAACAAATGGCCTTTGAGCTCAGGCTTGAGTGCTTTTTTGTGCGTAAGCTTGGTCGACTAAAGTCGCTAATGGTAAAGAGGGGACATGAGTGCAGTTGACTAAAGTCACATATGGTAAGGAAAGGGTTAACTTTTTAAAAGTCAAGGTTAATGAAATTTATGTTCTATTATTGCATAGCTCTTGGCATCAATCAAGGTTACATTGTACTGTCTACACGTCATGCTCGAGTTTTTTTACAAATGTAACATCTGTACTTTTGTAACATCTGTACTTTTTTCTGTCTATGACTTCTCAGCCCAAAATAGACTAATCTTCCTTATCAATTTAACAGAAACAGATGACACTCAGTGGCAATATTTCCGCCCGGACTTTTCCCGTTTTGTTCTTTTTGAACAGTTTAAAGGCCATGTCACACGGGGTAATTTTTACAGGCAACTTGGAGGCAACCAACTGCGCTGCACGCAAAAGGAACAGTTTGGCAGCACAAAAGACATTCTTCTAGCTGTAGCTTGCTATCCCCGAGAAAATAACGAGAAAACTGAAATGTGAATGACTTTTCCTATTGCCTGGAACAGGTTGCCTGTAAATTGCCTCATGTGACATGTCCTTAAGGCAACAGGTTTTGGACTCTCAGGTAGAAACGGGGCAAAGTATCCATGAACGATTCGTTTATTAACAGACAGGAAGTAAATGTACAATAATGAATGAATAAACCATGTTGGGACAACGCGTTGATCGTGTGGAAGGGGAAAAAACATTCTGAATGATGCATACGAGTATAAGGAAGTTGTCAATTTCCTTAAGTGCTGTTTCTTATTATGAAATTCACCCAAAACAGGAAAAAGCAAATTTTACCAAAACAAGTTCAATTTCATTTTTCAATCGAAGAAGGAAGAAAAAAAGAAAGTTCTGAACAAATTATGGTTCGAGATTGGATAAACAATTAAGACTTTCTGTCATGACAACAGTTTCGTTTTAGCTGCACTGATTTAAAGGCACTCTACAGGATCGGTAAGGATAAAAACAAAATTGTTTAGTTTCAGTCTGAAAGCGCATTGGGTGCATTTTTGTCTTTGACGGAATGCGCTTTATAACAGCATTTTATGATTGTTATTTTGAAAGCTTACTGTTTATGAAGTTAATACTAGAACCAATTTTCTGTGAAATGTTTCCCACTTGAATGCTGTCATATTCGAGAAAACTGTATCTGAAAACCTTTAAAAAATGTAACAGCTGATTTCAGATGTAACAATCGAAATTAAGGACAAGGTGTTTACATGTTGAAAAGTATGCACGGTTTTTCACTATTTTCTCCTGACTCAGACAACGGATTAACCCTTAACTATCACAGGTTTGTTTTGTCATGTATTTTGAATCAGACAAAGTCGGGTAAGAACACTGCACCATCAGCTTTACCAATCCAGTATAGTGCCTTTAAAATCCTCACAAATAAGTTGTTAAATAAAAAAGAAATAAAAAAATAACTAATAGTTCTAAAAAAATATTTATTATTTGATAAAATTAATATTACGCATAGTCCGTGGTCGCAGGTTCAAATCCCACTCCAGTGAATTTTTCTTTGTTCACGCCAAAAATGATGTCAGTTTCCCTTGTGGTTTATTGCTTAACACTATTATTGTTGTGCTTCTCAGTTACCGTTACAAGAATACTAGCCGCTGGGGAGGTGATTTATATGACAATTTTGTATTGAAATATTGAATATAATTTCTTAAAGGTCCAAAGATTGATTACAAAAACAAAGAAAAAATGCCGTATCCACCATACTTTCTTAAAGATTTCTAAAGATTTTTAAATAAATGTTAGACTTCATTTCCCTTTTTCAAAGAATCGGTAGCTAAATTGTCAATTTCTGCCCAGAAAATTCAAGTTGACATTTCATCGTATGGCTGGAACTCTTGCTCACACATGCCCAGAGAAACTAAAATGGGGTTCAGCCAGTAGCGCCGTCAAGACCAACGTAAACCCAGAATTTCTTCTTTCTTTTTTTTTTGTTATGGCTTTAAACAGCATTTTTTGTTGATAAGACCTTTTGTAAATTTCCTGCGACAGTTTACATAAATTCCCGTTGAAGTGCCCTCTACCACAAGGAAGCTACTATGCCATTGCCATAACAAAGTTTAAGGCCTACGAATCCGTCCATTTGGGTCAAAATCAGGAGGAAGAATTTGGGAGGACCATGGGTCAATATTTTCTGAAAAAAATTAGACCTTACCAGAAACGGCCAATTTTCCTTTGCATGGCACCATCCCGGACCCTTTATCTGTAGAGCTGGCTCCACTCTTGGGTGACGCCTGTTTCCCAACATACTCGGCCGTCTTGCGCTCCTGCAGTTCAGACATGTAGGCCAGCACCCTGGTGTCGGATACTAAGAGAGACTTGGAGCCTTGGAGCATCTGCTGCTCGCGGTTACAGGCTGCCAGGAGCTTCTTCGTTCCTTCCCGCATCTTGATCTCCACATCAATCTTCTTCTGGAGTTCAAAATCCTTAGAGAGGAACACCAACAAAAACATGGATGAAAAATATAACGGTGAAGAAGGGCTCAAAATTCAAGAAAATATTCTCTTCTTCTGAAGTTTAAAATCCTCAGAGAGGAACACCAAAAAAATCACAGATGAAAAATACAAATGTAAAGAAGGGCTCAAAATTCAAGAAAATATTCTCTACACCAAGGGTCTTGTCACTCAGAACTTTCACTTAAATACAAATATTTTCACAAGGCCATAAACATTTAATCTTATTCTTCTTGTTGCTTTTTTACTTCACTTCTCAACAATACAAACATAGTCTTTGCATTTTATGGAATTTTAATAAATAAATGTTACTAATTAAAAATTTGTATCCATCCGTTTCTGGCGCTTCCACTGCTGGATGTTTTACAAACAGAATAAATGAGTAAATAAATAATTAAAATGTAACATACACTGTAACATACATTGCACAATATCAAATATACAAGGACAACGGCAAAATGCGAGGAGGGCAGGCTGATGAAGGACATTTGTTCCCCCAATAACTGAAAGAATCAACCTGCCCGTAAAAGAAACAATCCAAACAAATTAATTTCAATAAATGAAAGAAAAAAAGCTTCAATGAATAAGTTAATAAATAAATATGTAAAGTATTCATTTATTTTTTTGTTTTGTTTTAGAAAGAGGTTCGTTTTTGAAAGCTTAAAGGTGGAATGTTGGATCTAGGTAAAGCTGATAGTGCAGTGTTCTTACTTTGTGTGATTCAGTGTATACATGAAAACACAGATCTCTGAAAATTTGTGCTCAATCTGTCATCTGAGTCGGGAGAAAATACTGTAAAAAACCTGGGCACACTTTTCAGCATGTAAACACATAGTCCTTAATTTCGATTGCAACAACCGAAATTAAAATCGTGAGTCTTCAAATTCTTGACTTTGACAGTATTTCAGACAGAAACATTTCCATGTAAGATTGGTATTGGTTTGAACTTCAGAACCAGTAAGCTTTCAGACTAACACCAATGATTTGGATGTATACCAATTAAGAATCTAACTAAGCATATCTGATAAAGTATGTTTTTAAAACACCCTAGACTGCTGGAATTGTTCATTTGTGGGGTTATTGGCCTGCTGAATCAAAAGCTGGTTTCTGGCCATTGGTTCAGTCGGTACAGCTTCTAACCCTGGACTCGGCATTGCCAGGAAGATGCGTTCTAAGATGATAAAGAAATGTCAGTTTTTTTAGTTGTGGGAGGAAAACCCCAAATAGGGGAAAACCCCACACAATCAGGCAGGGACTGAAATCCTAGTCCACGTGCTTGCAAAGCTCTGGTCCGGAATTCAAACTGGGGTCAGAAGAACGCACTTATGACCAGGCCTGCCATGGTGACCATGGAGGCCATATTATATTCTAATGCTCTGGGCCGAATTTCATAGAGCTGCTTAATAAGCACAAAACATTGCTTAACAATATTCTGCTGAGCAAAATTGGGCAGGATACCAAATTACCAGTCACATATTGTACATGTAAAATTGTATTTTGGCTGGTAACCTTATTCTGGTAAGCATATTTGTCTTGTGCTTAGCTAATTTTTGTGCTTAAGCAGCTCTACGAAATTGGGCCCTGGTTTTGGCTACCTGCCCTTGAAAGCATTCACAATCCATTGACATTTATTTACCATAACGACATGGTGTGTCGTGGCCGCGTGCTTAGTGCGTCAGACTCAAGCTCTGGTGGCTGAGTCATCGGAGTGTGGGTTCGAGTCTCGGTCATGACACTTACGTCCTTGACCAAGGCACTTAACCATAATTGCTTCGTAAAATTTGGGGAGGTAGAGCTTTCTGGTCTACCAGCCAGGTTTCTGATGGATGATACCCAAGCCTACATCCTTACGGACTGTAAAGGGTGTTACTCTGTTTCAGCCCCAGGAGTAGGTGGCAATGGCCCCTGGGAAAACAGCTGATTTGTAGCCCACATCTCGAGTGGCTTACTGGCCTTGTGTGTCTGGCGACTTCAATAAAAAAAAATATTTTTAAAACCCATCCAGACAGCATACAGGAAAGTGGCAGTCTGAGGTCCTGGAAACCAATGGAGTCATTTCTATTAGATATCAACAGCATCTCATTAGAAAAAAACAAAAAACAAGCTTTCTGATTCTGTTGAACAAAAACTATGCGTAATTTCACCTTTTTCTGACCGTGTTGATCTCACCTGCCGTGACTCATCCCGATAACTTAGCAAAGAAAGATTTTCACATTGGGTCTAACCACCTGTTGCCTCCGTTCCATCACCCCAAAAAAAACCTTGCCAGTGAAGCCACCTGTCCAGTGAGACAACCATGCCATCCACCACTGAGGCTTCCCAGTTGTTCTTCATTAATGATTTTGATACTGTGGTCTTCGCTAAGCCCGAGCGTGGGTTTTAGTTTATGGAAATTGGGAATGCTTTCAAGAGCATGTGGAATGTTGTGGCCGAGCGGTCTAGTCCGCCAAACTTAAGTTCTGTAGTTTATCGAATGTTGGTTCAAATCCCGGCATGGCCAGTCGCGGCACTTGTGTCCTTGAGCAAGACATAATTGCTTTGTCCTTCGGATGGGACATCAGGCCGTACATGTACGTCCTGTGTACTAGGATGTGTAGTGCACGTTAAAGAAACTAGAACACGTGAAAGACTGGGGTTCACCGGTCACCCCAGTGTTTCTGGTTCATTGCAAGTATCCTTATCGACAGGTTTCCTCAGGCTTCTGAGCTACATGTACAGTAATTAAGTTCATCAATTAAGGCATCCTTAGTTTCATTACCAGAAATTAATTGTAACAATAGTAATAATAGCCAAGACAAGGGCTTCAGGATGGCTTCCATTGTGCATGTTTCCCTCCATCCTACAATCTGGCCTGTTTTAAGAGGAATATCAATTCCTGCCTTCAGCTTCACCCCCCCCCCCCCCCCCCCCCCGAGTTATAAAAACAATGAAAAATTGACGTATTGAAAATTAAAGCTGGTGAAGATTTTTATACAGAAGATAGAATGGTCAGCCAGTGTACCACAGGGCAGGCCTGATTGCTTCGTTTTTGAAAGGGCAAGGCCACCAAGGCATTTTCTTCTCGATAAAGGACACCTCTATGAGGAAATTGTAAATTTGTACTGAAACACTTCAAGAGCACTGAAAAAATGAGCAGGGGCAACGGGCGCAATTGCCTCTGTTGCCTCCGTGAAGTATCAGTCCTGAGGGGCCTTAGGCACCAGTGTTCCATTGGCCCAGGCACCAGTGTTCTATTGGCCCAGGCACCAGTGTTCCATTGGCCCAGGCACCAGTGTTTCATTGGCCCAGGCACCAGTGTTTCATTGGCCCAGGCACCAGTGTTCCATTGGCCCAGGCACTAGTGTTCCATTGGCTCAGGCACCAGTGTTCCATTGGCCCAGGCACCAGTGTTCCATTGGCTCAGGCACCAGTGTTCCATTGGCCCAGGCACCAGTGTTCCATTGGCCCAGGCACCAGTGTTCCATTGGCTCAGGCACCGGTGTTCCATTGGCTCAGGCACCGGTGTTCCATTGGCCCAGGCACCAGTGTTTCATTGGCCCAGGCACCGGTGTTCCATTGGCCCAGGCACCAGTGTTCCATTGGCCCAGGCACCAGTGTTCCATTGGCCCAGGCACCAGTGTTCCATTGGCCCAGGCACCAGTGTTTCATTGGCCCAGGCACCAGTGTTCCATTAGCTCAGGCACCAGTGTTCCATTGGCCCAGGCACCAGTGTTGTTCCATTGGCCCAGGCACCAGTGTTTCATTGGCCCAGGCACCAGTGTTCCATTGGCTCAGGCACCAGTGTTCCATTGGCCCAGGCACCAGTGTTCCATTGGCCCAGGCACCAGTGTTCTGTAAACCCTAGGCACCAGTGTTCTGTTAAGCCCATGGCAGTGTGCAGTAGGCTTGTTGCAGTGTTTCTGGTATGGCCTAGTCTGGTGGCAATCCAGCCACCTCATAAACCTTGTACCCCTTTCAAGGTGTTTTACACTGTACCTCCTCGTTATATTCCCCTAATGGACGTGTTCTGGAGGAAAAATACCCAAGTAACCAAGTACAAAGTAAAGAAAGACTCTGCTAGGGCCGAAACCTGAGGCCATTGACAAACTTTTGCAATTACAAAATACAAAATACAAAATATTTACAAAAGTTGCTCTATGTTAACACTACAAGGGAACTTCCAAATTTTAAACAAACTCATCGTCAGCATTCTAGCCCAAAACGCTGACATCTGGGACTGATGTCGTTAGTGTCTAACTTTTCTATCAGAGGCTCCATTGCATGAAACCTGAAAGAGTCAGTTCATATTTCTAAGAATACTGCCCCCTCTTTGCGTCACTGCACGTCATGTTACAAGCCCCATAATCCCAACACGATGCCATAAAACAGGAGAGCTACCAACAAATCTACGTCAGAGGCATGACTAATTCTAAGCTCATCACAATTAGACTCTTAAGCAGAGCCACAAAGGAGTTAGAAAGGTCGAGCCAACTTGTCAGTAAGCTTGTTGTACCAACAACAATAAAACGTGGAAATTCGTGCAGTGCCAGTGTGTGGTTTCTTTGTTGGCCTGTGTGGCTGCTCCGATAAAGGTCAAATCTCTATCATCTCTGATCTCCTGTGTGAATGTTTCGTTTCGGTGACTGGGTATGGAGGGGGGATGTGGGGGTGACAGGAGGAAGAGGGGTGACTCTCTTGTTTGACAGCAGTGTTTAATTTGACTGATCTTAATTGTCAAATTTGTTGATCAAATTATTGGAAACTTTGAAGTAACTACTTCCGTGGTTCAGAGGTGTAATTATGAGACACAAAAATCTTGATGAATGGATGATGATATTCTCTTAACTCCCAGTTTGTAACATTTTAAAGAACTGAGACTCTCTGCATATGACTACATCACTAGAAATGTAAAACTAGAGGTACATGTACTGTGTGGCAAAAAAATGGGCTAGTCACTTTACACTTTCAAGGAATTTTGAATAAAAAGCGAAGTTATTGAAAAAAAACCTAAAATCAGGAAAAATCTTATCAAATCACAGGCCTTGCTGTTGGTTATTGACAATTTCCTCGCTGTACTCCAAAAGTCAATTAACTTTGATTTTCATTAACCAGTTGTTGCCGAGAATCTTCCATTTTTTCCCATCCAGCCTGACAGAATTTTTTTCTCAAAATTGCCGGAATCATTTTTCTTTGAGTACTGCAGGCAAAAAGAAACCTTGACTTGACAAAGCCAAGAGCAAACCCATGAACTGCAAAACCTCGGCTGGTAGCTACAGCCGATGATTGTTCCCCAAGATCCAGAATCAAAGCTGGAAACCTCCATTGAGCCGAAATACAATGGGGGAAATCTCTTGATGTCACGTATTGAGTCGATATCCTCTTCTTGGAACAAAAGGACCAAGGTCAGGAATCGGGAATTTCACAATAACCCCCCAAAATGGAGAAAAATCGTCAGAATATTCAAGACTGATGTTCCTCTTTGTGTTGGGTGAAACGAAGCATTGCATGGCATGCTGTGCACGCTCAGTAGTTGAATGTTCAGGGCTTGGAATTTCACACAAAAATACAAAACTCACGTCACAACTTGCTGGCAGAAAATAACTTCACGTGTACACGACATCTGGCGCCAACTGGTTAAATATGTATATATTTGTTGTTTATCTCACCTGATTTGTTGTTTGTGTCTTAGCATCATTCAACACAAATGCCTTGCCACCACCACAACAACTGTAAACATCCAAATGGTGATAGGATACTTTCTTCGCAGGGTAAAGCCTCAGCATTGTCACAGACTCAAAAAAAACACCTCTTGAAAATAACAAAAAAATGTCAACAAACTTGACGTTCAGAAATAAACAATCAACTTGAAGTTCAAAAGGTTAACCTCGAAGTTTTAAACTGTCAACTGGAGACAATGCACAAGTTGATTTGGATTCCCAAGCCTCAACGTGAAATTCAAAGTTGATGACTGCCAAAAATGGGGAAAATTTAAACTCTTAACATCCAAAACTGATGGAGGGAAGAGTAAAATCCACAGCCAGCAGATGTTCGTTCTTAGAGTCAATGAGATGAAACTGTCACCAGGATCTGTTTCTAGCAGATTAGTAAAAGTAGGACTGGTAGAACTTCTTTATGATCAAAACTGAACCAAGCTTGGTGACAGATCAAAAGCATCTAATGCCGTAGGGTCTGTTCAAGTCTGTATATTCTTAAGTAGTGCACCAATGTTGTTCAAGGAATATCAGTTAACTTTCCATAACAACTGAAATTCCACAGAATCCACAGAATAGCAGTTTGATGTAAATTGTCTTGATGAGTTTCCCAGGAAAACTACATACTTCTCAAGGAATACAGCTTACATGACCACAGGTGGAATGTCCATTCACATGGTTCAATGTGGTACTGTCAGCTTAAGCAAGCCTTGTGACTACTTTTTATCTCATGTGATTTATGGAGAACTGCACAGTGGTGTAATTCACAAGGATCTTGAATTACTCAAACACAGTTCCTTCTTTGTCTTAATATACCACGAAGAACAAGCCCCCTGGCTGTGTGTGTGTGTTCCTTCCTCCTGGTGGTGCACCAAGGATGTGAGTGAACTCTGTATGCAAATTTATGCAAATGTTGATGAGTCACCAAATGAATGTGTGTATGTATAATTACCTACAAACCTTGAAGCAAACACAATTTGAAGTAAATCTTGTCTTGATCAAATGTTTAAAGACGAGGAACTGATAGACAATGAATTCCAGGTCTGCAACTATAAGGGCTTTTGAGTAAAAACAAAATAAATTTCAGCACTTTCATCAGAAGATCTAAGGATGATTTGAAATGAAATTGAAATGACTGGTAGATTTTTCAAACAATTACCTAGAACCAGTGCTCAAAACACTTTAACACAGGAATTAATCCAGTAAATTTAGCATATTGGGTCATGCAGCACACCTCACAACCGAACAAGTCCTGCAGTTTAGTCGCTTCTCGGCCTTTCGGCTAAGACAATTTGTTTTAGCTATATGGCCAAGGGAGCACAGTTATAATGGGAATCGAAGGTGGGGGTCGTTGGAAGTGATCGGTATTTATCATAGTATTAATAGATCATTGTGCCTAGCACAATGATAGTTGTTTGTGATGTTTGAAGCTTTGCATGGTGTGAAGGATAGGAAACTATAACTAGTAAACTAGTCAAATTTGCGGGCAAAACCATGTATAAATCTCTTTCCAGGAGGAGTGGTGGTTCCCTCGACGTTTCAAACAGTATACTCTGCTCGAATAGTATACTTTCCCCTGAAGACGAGCAGAGTATACTGTTCGAAACGTCGAGACCACACCGGCTCTTGTCAGAGCCACCACTCCTCCCGAGAGAGATTTTCACATGGTTGTACCCGCAAATGTTACTCATTTACTAGTTATAGTTTCCTATCGTTGTTTGATTGTGGCCTTTTGTAAGGTCTTGTTGTTGTGCGGTCACCATCCTCGGTGACTGCTCTTGTGACTACGTGGTCATCGTGCGGGTCATGTATTAAGTACCACGTCGACATTGGGCTTTAGACCAACGTGGAGATTGTGTGGTTCCTGTGGTAAGTGGGCAGCAGAGATCATACCCCTGTGACATTGTGGTGCGGCCTGGCAGCCCTGCCTGGGGTCTGTGTTTCATTAAGGAGACACCCCCCCAAAAAATTGAAAAACAGTGTCTCTCTAAACGTCTAAGATTTACTTCTTCATGCATACAATTTTTCAAGTTCTAAACCTCTTCCTGAAAGTGCACTAAAATATTTTTCAGTCCTGTCAAAGTTCTGAGTTACAGAGAAATTTTCACAAAGTTCAACTCCTAACAGCCCTGTGATTTCGTGATGAAGAAGTTGAAACTTTAACTGTTTGCTTTAAAACCATTCAGTACTCTGCTTCCATATTTATGTACTTTGGTATGATTGTTATTCCTGTACCTAGGGCTCGATTTCACAGAGTTAAGATTGATCATAAGTACAAATCAACCTTAATTGCTAAGCAAAGTGTGATGTCATAATACCAAGCACTATGGTAATACTGACAACTCATCTTAAAGATGAATCTTAGTGCTTTGTGAAATCAACCCCCGGTCACACCCAAGCCAAGCATGGTTGGTTTGGTTCAACCGATGGAGATCCAAGGCTACTTAAGCTCCACGATTTGACTGGATCCATCAACCTCAGATAACACTAGTATGAGCGCCTTTCGGCAACCCCAACCAGAAACATGTTTTCAGAGCTTCGGTCGTTGGTTAAGTTAGGCTTTTTTGCGTGTTTGGTTGGGATTGGTTTCAAGATAAACATTGTACAAACTAACGAAAAAGGTCAACAAAATGCTTTTAAAAATGAAAAACATGGAAGCATACTAATCCAATGGGAGATTTTGGAACGCTAGGTGGCAGCAGACTTACCAGGTACATTTCCATTGTTTGCATTGTATGAGCATGCGCACAATTCTGAGAACATTGAAGTCACCTGATGGTAAGTCTGCTGCCACCTACATGCAGGCCTCGATCTTTAGAAAAACGGGGGCAGGCCTTTGCTGGCCAAATCAGAGAAATTGTACAAGGGCGAGCTGGCCAAGTTGGTAGTGACAGTGCAATTTTTCTGAAGGACATGCTGGCCAACTCGACAGGGCATGAGGCCAATGGCCTCGGTGGCCTCGGTTAAGATCAAGGCCTGTACATGTAGTGTTCCCGAAAGTCTTTCCTAGGTCCCCTAATGTTGATAAAATTACAAAGCCTGAGTTCCATTACTTGAACATAAAAATAGGCTGTATATTTTGACAACATTGATTTTCAAGAGATGCATCTATGTCACAATCTGCTTCTGGCATGTCTGGTTCCCAAACCATTTTATGGGTAGCTCTCGAAAACTGTTTCAGTTAGTGAATTTTACGTCGGAAACTTGTTTCTAGTCAGGGTTGCCGAAACACACCCAAGGAAAGGCCGAGGACACTGAAGGGCTTAGGACAGTTAGGAGCACCATTAACTAATAGTAATAATAATAATATATGCATATTTATAATAATAAGTTTTAAAAACCTTATGCAGCGTGAACCATTTCAAAGAACACTGCATTAGACGAGTAAACTATGGACAAAAACCATTAATGTGATGCCTCAAAATGATACCTGACAATGTTTATCATTGAAAAAAAGAAAATAAGCTGATCGCAAACTGCTTACCAACCAGAAGGACCTGTTGTATAAATGCAAAAAAAATGTTCATTGGCCTCACGTTTCGACCCTAGCAGAGTCTTTCTCAAAGGCTAAATGACAACACAACACACACATACAAGTATACTGGAGTAACAGAAGCAGTCAAGTAGAAAGAAGTGGGAAAAAAAGGCAGAAAGCAGTCAGAAGATGCAAGGGGTGAACAATGAGCGGGAGACAAAAGGAGGGGAGGCTGATGTTTATTATTAGATATTGTAAATATCAAGCAATTTTGAGCAGGAAGACTTTTTTATGGACAAGAAAATAAGCTTGTTCATTTCCCTCTCTATCCTGTCTTCCGCAAAACCATAGAGCAATGACCAGCAAGAAGGAACTAATTAACAGCTTCACACTGTCACACAAATGGAACAAAGCAACCAACAAACAAAGCCCTCCGAGTATTTTTGTACTACTCTTCAGCGAAAAAAGGAAGTTACTTTTAAACGAGAAAATCCTGCCCACCTTGAAACTGATATAAACAATACAGGTTACATAACAAAGCTGTTCAAACGTTTCAACTGAACTGGACCAAACAATAAGGGGAAACAGGTACGTAAAATGTAACAAACAAGAGGGGGGGGGGAGGGAGGTTGTAACTAGTTTTCTTCAGATGAAAAAAGGAAGTTGATTTATTAATCAAGTCAATCCTTTCCAACCTTTAAAGGAAGAATCTGTGTCTACAGCAAGACCAAAGAATCAAAAAAAGCCACCGGTTATTTCTTAACATACATTTTACGAGCAGATTGTATCAAAGAGGAAATATACATTTTACGAGCAGATTAACCAAGGGAAGTTCTCTCTTCATAATATATGCTTCCTCTCTTAATCTATCTGATGAGCTAGGGAAATACTGAGAAAAAAAAAACCCAACACAACAAACACACAGAATAAGTTTGATTGTTTTAACTCTATACCTCGATCTTGAGCCGAATTCTCACTGGTCCATTCGGCATCACTTGTCAGATGCTAATTTTGCTGTTAACCAAGCGCGCGTGCCAGTGCTTACGCACTTATGGTAAATACGAAAGCGCAGTGGACTGTCGCATATGTAACAGTCTACTACGCATGCGCCTTACGAAGCACCCACGGAACTATTACTGTCGCACAGGTGTAGTGCACACGTGAAAACATCGCCCTGGCTATGTACACAATGAAAATAAGGCGGCACAAGTAAACGTCAATCTGCGTTTTCTCAAGCTCAACGACTCCGAACTAGAGAAGAACATGAGGTATAGTAAAACAATTACAACATGGTTTATTTCAGGCAGACAGTCGATAGCTCTCATCGGTATTGGAAGTTGAAAAAATTAATTTGTCAACTTTCATTAACTCGGGGAGGTAGTATCGGCTGTCCACCTGAAATAAACCAGGTTGTATTTGTATACTGTCCAACATGTTTTCCCCAGGCCTGGGCTTTCATCTTTGGATTGGATAAAAATGCAAGTCTCTTCACAGCACAGCTAAGAACAGGAAGGGGGAAATGAACCCGTTACGAGACAAACATAAGCCTCTTCCCCTATTGAATATAATACACATCATGTATACACTATGATGGTTGTTACATTTATTCAATATTAACAACAAGCGTACATACCTATTCTGGACAACAGATTAAATGTAATAATCAAATCTAATAATAAATAGATGATATAATAGTAACTATTACAATAATAGTCAGTTAGCACAACAGCTATGTAAAGATCACTGTTAACATTAGGGAAAGAAAGGAAGCCTAGAAAGGCTTTTATATACTTCCCCTGGGACAGACAATATCAATTATAAATATTAATAATACAAGATAATTATACGATACTAAGTACAACAATGTACTGGACAAACAGGACTCGTGACCCAAAAACAATGACAACAGACAAAATTACATAACTAATAATAATAATAATAATAATAATAATAATAATGAAAATTTATAGAGTGCCGGTATCCACCGTGAACGGCGCTCATGGCGTTAATAAGCAAAGCAAAGACAACCAATAAATGTTAAGTTCAGAAATTAACCAAATGTAGACAACTTGAACTAATCCGAAAAAAGGCAGCTCGTGTCATATCAAAGGCTAGTTACTTAGCACATACGACTCCGCTATTTGCTGGTTTAAAGATGCTCAAAGTTACTGACCTTTATGAAATTAATTTAGGTAAATTAAAGTTTAAATAAACACATAACCAACTCCTGAAATGTTTTAATCGTCTTTTTATCAGAGAATCAGAGGCCTCCCACCAAACACATAGCTCCAAAAGAGGCCATTTTTACATCAATAAAAATAGAACAACCCACTTCAAAAATAGTTTCCAGCAACAAGGTGCTCTCTTTTAGAATAGTTTACGAGACACTATAAAACTGTCCCCTTCTCTTTCATTATTCAGTTCTAGGATGGAGCTTTCTATTATAGAATCTTATGCTGGTACTTTTTAGACACCAAATAATTCTGACCTCCATTGTTAAACCAAAGCATCAAGGCATTTTCTTCTTGACAAAGGGCACCTCTACGAGGAAAATTGTTAATTTCTATTGGAGCATTTCAAGGGCACCAAGGCAATGACCAGGGGCAACAGAGGCAATTGCCTCCGTTGTCTTCATGAATGATAAGTTACGTGCAAATCTGTGAACATTATACTTTGTGCATACTCTCTAAATAGATCAAAACACGTGGTGGAAACACCTCAATGTGATGACTCACAAAGAAACAGCAAAGCAAAGGATGCTTGCAATGATATGTTGAAAACTTGGCTTCTGTTCTTTAAGCTCTTACTGTTCTTGTGGAAGGATGATGGTCAGGGTAAGCATGATGAGTGCTATGAATCTCATTTCTTATTAATGGCAGGGGATACTTTTGGTTATTACTCCGAAAATGAATGACCATAAAAACTTACTTGTATTGGTAAGGAGCAACGAAAAGCTGTTGATAGTATAAAATATTGTGAGAAACAACCCCCTTTGAGGTAACATAGTTTTTGAGAAAGAGGTAATTTCTCTCTAAAATATTTGAATCTGAGAAAGGCTTCAGGCATGAAGCCTTTTTTCACGTCATGAAAAACATGGATCCTTCGGATCCTTCTGCATGGAAATGAACGCTCCAGATTTTTGCCGATATCTCAAGAATGCTAACGTCTTTTGAAACAAATTTGTCAGAGGTGAGTTTTATGGTATATATCTACAACTACATAGGATTGAAACAAATTATGGTTCCAAATACCAAATGTATACCTTGCCTTTAAGTAGTGTGATCTATCTGCACTTCTGGGCTTGAATTACCCACTGGATCACTTGCCAGAGTCTACTACTTTAAGCGTTGGATCAGTAACGTCAAAATCCATTAAGTCCTGCAGCCTACTGAGCGCTTTTTGAGATCGGGTGTGATAAAGTGCTATTATAAGAACTGCGTACTATTTTTATGTCTAGTGTTTTTCCAAACACAAGGCCTACTTTTTAAAGATTTACACAGTTTAGCTTTTTCTGGTCCAAACCTCCTAAATATTCAGTAAATAGTAAAAGACAAAGACATTTTTGGGTCCTAAGCCCGGTTCATATTTCATGCTATAGATGCAAATGCAGAGTGAATTTGACGTCTGATTTGTCATTCACAGGACTGATTTGCAAGACTTGAGCACATTTCAACGCGAGCGAATTGTTCGCTGCCATCAAATGTTTGTGACATCAAATTGGCTTCGCATACACATTTAGCATGAAGTAGCCTATTTATGAAGCAGGCTTTACTTATGGTAGAGTAAAATACAATGTATATCAGCTGCAAGACCTGGGACCAAATTTCATAGAGCTGCTGAAGCACAAAATGTAGCTAAGCACAAACAAAATTATGCTTACCAGAATAAGGTTACCAGCCAAAATACCATGCCACATGTACAATCTGTGATTGGTATCCTGCTTATTTTTGCTAAGCAGACAATTTTTAAGCACTGTTTTCTGCTTATAAAAGCTTTAAGCAGCTCTATGAAATTGAGCCCTGTAGTCTAGTGTGAAGATCTTAAAACTCAAGACCCACACTTCACTGTAGTCTGGTGGGAATTTTTTTGAAATTTATGCCAAACACTTTTACTTTCTACACGAAGGCATGATGGTATGGTACAAAGAAACTTTTAAGACTGATTGCGGAAGTTGTCTACTGAGCAAGGAATTTAATTCAAGGGCGAACAAAGAAAAATTGACAGGAGCGGGATTTGAACCTGCGACCACCGGTTAAATGTACAGACACTCTACATACGAACTGAGCTACCCAACCCTAATGTTAGTAGTCTCCCTATTTTGTCAATATCTTTGTTCGGGGAGGGGGCAAGACATTTCTAAGCACAAACATACATGTACAAAGCAGTAGAAGCTTTAACTTGATGGTCAGAGTGTTAACATGGGCCTACCTTTAAGCTAACAGCGAGCTGCCTGACGTAGAAGAGATCAAGGTCTTCCACTATGTCCCGAGTGTTGTCCATATTCTTGCATCCCGACCAAAGCCGCATTTGTGCAGATGGTTCCTTGGCAATGGAAGCCAAGGCGACAGAAGCAGAAGAAGCAGAAATAAATGGAAACAGAGAAAATGGAGTTGGGCTCAATGACAAAATGGAACAGCTGTGAATCTGACTGCAAGGAAAAGGTGCAAGGCTTTTTTTCTTTCTTTTTGGTGCCGTCGGTGCGAGTGAGAGTGCAGGTGGACTGCTAATGAGAAAAGTCTGAACTCTGACACCTCTTAAAGTACATGGATATGAAGTGCTTTAGGTTCATCTGATTCCCTGAATCAGGGTGTTAGAAGATTTGTAATGAAGCGTTAGCACTGTACTATATGGGTCCTGAAACGTGGAAATTCAATCAGTGATGCCCCAGTAGACGGTCCCTCAGTACATCTCATTCCGCAAGTCAACAGAAAGTTTAAGTTCCTCGAAGACGACCCCCCCTGTAATTTAGTTCCACTATTCCAGCCAGCAGCCACCTGAACGAAAGCAAGCGACTGTAAATGAAAGTTAGTTTGAAGCTGGTGTCCTATTTATGAGAACCCAAGTGAGCTGGAGGGAGATAAGCTCCCGGCTTCTGGAACAACCAATTTGTCCTTCCTGTTAGGATGCCTGGCTCACCAACTCTTTTAGTAGACTTGTCCAACAGGAATCAAGCGTCATGTTTGACAAGTTTACCTTGGTTTTCAAGCTCAATTCTAAAAGATAACTAAAAATAACCCTGCCTCCTGACCTAATCCGGATATTAGGAAGAGGAGGGGGCACACATGTGGCATTTCTCTAATACCAAAGGTCATAATATCAAAGGTCATGGTTACATTTCCTTGTGATGATTCAAGATTCTTGCTGGATGATTGCCAGAGTGGGACTTGTACAAATCTAAATTTCTTCTTGGAGGGACAAAAAAAAAAGTGGTTCTTTTTCAGATGGAAAGGAATTATATTCCCAGTGGCAGGATATTGAAGTTAAATCGAAGCTCGGTATTGAGGGGTTGATTGATGGGGACGAAGGCAAAAAGGAATTGCTTCGTCAAACTTAATTTATCTTTCAGTTAGGCATCTAAAGATGTTTAATTGACATTCATTTACATGGCATTACGTTTTTAAGGGGTGATTTGGGGGTTACGGTTAGGGTTAGTAACAATGTTTTGAATGACACACAAAATGCTTTTGGGTGTGACTCCGAGGGGTGAGATGAAATTGCTGAATTAAAAGTCTTTAAGTGATTACTAAAAAAGTATTGTGTGTGACCTAGCAGCGATGTCATCTCCAAAACAATGCATAATAATCTTATACACCTGTAGGTCATGTTGGTAAATAAAACTTTTGAATCTTTAACAAAATCAGCTACCAAAGTGTCAGCTAATTTATCATGTTTGGTTAACTAAATTATCTTTTAAAGCCAACATGATTTTTGCTTTGAGTGCATCACTTGAAATCAATAAAAAAAAAGTTGTGTCTTTTTTGCTTGTGTTAATGTTAAAGGCAAAGTATACCTTTGGTTTTTTGAACCGTACGTTTGCCTTGATGCTATATAATTGTAGATATATACCATAAAACTAACCTGTGTGAATTTCATTTCAAAAGGTGGCAGCGTTTTTGAGATATCGCCAAAAATCTGGAGCGGTTGCGTTCACGCAGAAGAAGTATCCGTCATTGGAATACACATTCTGAGCACCGTTACGGCCATAACGCTTCTCAGATTCAAGTTTTTGGGGGATAAAAAGTGATATATTTTTCCGTAACTGCAGTACTTCGAAGTGAAACGTTTCTCAAAATGCATTATACTATCCAAAGCTGCCGTACTCCTTACCAAGTAAGTTTTTATTGCCAAATTTTTTTAGAGTCATTACCAAACGTATGCAATGCCTTTAATTGTGCTTCTTACTCTTGGTAACATTTTTCCATCGAGTTTGAACAACCATTTTGAACCATTCCACTGCGTGGGTTGCATACAGCGGCACAACTGTGCACACTGTGTATATGTGTGTACTGTGTAGATATAGCCATTCACCAACGGATACCATACTGCAGGCTGACAAAGTTAATTGTATCATGCAAAACCAGTGGGACATTGAATGGTCAGACAGTAGGAGGGTTCATATACATAATTGAGTTCTATTTTTACCAGCTGTGATACAGCACTAGATCTACACCAGGAGATCTGTGAAATCAATAAAAAAACGATCCAAAGATCCTGTGCACCGATGTCGCAATGTATTACAACGCTTCCTCGCTACCACCTATGGTGATCACATTATCATGAAAAACACACAACGGTCTTGAACTATGTTAATTTGTACCGGTTGTGGGAGTAACCAATCCAACACAGAGCCATTCCCTTGACAACCTGAACTGCCGAGGTTAACTTGCTGAAATTTTAAAAGAAAATGCACTAAAACAGCAGGCCTGAATGATTGCTTCGTTCCTCAAAGGGCAAGAGCAAAAAGGCATTTTCTTTTTGATAAAGGGGAACCTCTTTGAGGAAATTGTAAATTTCTATTGGAACATTTCAAGGGCACCAAGGCAAGGACCAGGGGCAACGGAGGCAATTGCCTCCGTTGCCTCCGTGAAGTATCAGACCTGAAAACAGAAGACTTATGTGTGGGCATTTATACGCAAGCAGTAGGGGCTTTATTTTGTCACAAGCCTGGTGAACTTAAACACTAGTCGCGAGTCTGCCTTTCACCAGTGTGGACCCTGGTTCAAATCCCGGACCGGAGCCCTGCATGTGGATTGGGTTTTCAGTCCCTACCTGATTGAGTGAGTTATCCCTATTTGGGGTTTTCCTCCCACATCTAAAACTGTAATTTCTTTATCATCTTCTCCACACAGGTATCTTCAGGCCTACGGGGTCACAGTGCTAGTCGCCTTTGGGTGTGCTTTGGTTTTATTACCAGAGGGATAATGATAATAATAATAAAAATAATATTGATTGTAGAAAAAAAAAGAAAAAAAAATCACAGAGGCTTGTTACAAGTTAACCTAAATAGACAGCAGACTACCCAACCAGGTTTTTCAGGGGAAAAAAATAATGCAAGACAGGGGTCCAATTTCAAAGAGCTGCTTTTAAGCAGAAAATATTGGCTTGGAAGTTTTCTGCTAAGCAATAATAAGCAGGATACCAGTCACAGATACTCTACATGAGACTATGTTTTTTTAGCTGGTAACCTTATTCTGATAAGCATAATTTTGTTGTGCTAAGCTACTTTTTCTGTTTAATGGGGCTGTGTTGTTATGATTTAGCAGGCCTGTGGCTGTGGCGTGTCGTGGTCGAGTGGTAAAGCCCACTGGACTCAAGCTCTGGTGTTCTGATCAGCAGAGCTTGGGTTTGAGTCCTGGTTGTGACACTTGTGTCCTTAAGCAAGACACTTAACCATTATTACTTCGTCCTTTGGATGGGATGTAAAGCTGTTGGTCCCCCGTGTTGTGTAATGCACGTAAAAGAACCCAATTACACTAATAGCTACATGTAAGAGAAGGGGTTTCACCGGTGTTTCTGGCAGTGGCTACTGAATGCGCCGCAGCACCTTGTAAACCATTACAAGGTGCTACATAAATGGCTCTCATAATTTAAAAAAAAAACTTGAAAACCTGCCTAAAAAAAAATATAATAAGCGCATTGAGTACCTATGTTGGTAGATACGTGCGCTATACGAACCCTCAATACACTGACAAAAAATATATTCAATAACTCCACTTTTCACTGCACAGAAATTAAGTTCCACTTTCATGATAAACCTATCCATGAACTCAAGGCAGTTCATATTCACTTGACCTTTACAGTGAAACTCAATGTGTTACACCCATGGGACCAGAACAGGAAGTTAACCAAGTACTGTAAAGTAAGAAAGATTCATTTCCAAAACGGAAGTAAGCTTCAGTAGAGTTTGTATTAAGCCCAGCGAGTAATCGGTGTAATCTGATATAAAAACAGGGTGGATCCATGTAAAACACCACAACAAGATAGTTTTACAGATTTGTCCGGTATCAAATGAACATTTTTAGACTTTGTTTTTTCCCCTTACGACATAATGTAGGAAGTTCATGACCTGAAGAAAAGTTTGTGCACAGTTTACAATGTCCTTTCCTGTAGTGTAATAGATGCTGGTTTTATTTCTAACATTACCAAGAACTGATTGGTTGGGTTTGCTTATTCGATTCAGGCTATTCTTTCTCGAAATCTGTGAAAAATATTCCAAAGTCTGTACCAGAGACCTTCAAGTGGCTGAATAAAGTCAGTAAGGACAGTTCCAGCAGGTCTTGGCAATTCTACAAGGAACGTTTATGCTCACAATGTGGTCGTACTAGATGCACGAATAAATGATTGGGCCAGATGGCCACGATCACACACTTTTCAACACAAGAAGTTCAGTTTTGAAGCTGAAATCATCAAAATAAAAGGCTTTCTAAAACTGTGTGATTCCTTTGTCTATTTGGAATTCCACAAGGCTAGATAAATGCTCACTTTTTCCAAACGTTCTTAACCTTTTTTTTTTACAGTGATTTACATTACAAACGAAACAACGGGTGGGTTGCTATCACGGCCGATAGTGCATAACTCCAAATAAACCTCCTTTGTAGTAGAATACCGGTAGTTTACAGTTACAGTTAAGTAATTAAAATCTATTAGGCATTAGATTTACAAAGGATCCTTGATAAAGGGTCCTTGATTATTGACAAATGACGTGCATAATTTTTTAGTTTTGTCTTGAATCAACCAGCCTTCACTTGTTCATGCGTGTTATGTCTAATGAGGTTTTTTTTTGTATTCTTAAAGCATGGGCCCTTACTAATGAGATATATATCCTCACTTATTTCTTATTTCTGTTTGATTACCTTGGTGACAGTCAACTAATTCAGTCAACAACACGTTCTTCTTTTGCCAATAATTGGTTGATACACAGTATAATTCACAACAATTATACTGAAATAAGTTAAGAAAAACGTACATGTCGTGCACATTGTCATGGTTACACATGTGCGTACATCATGTAAGTTCAGTAAACAAATCGCCGTGTGCCAATAAGAAAAGCTGTATGAACTTTTATGCAGGGGCACAAATTTCAACTTTTTGCCCCCGCAGAAGGTCACAAGCAATAACATGGCTCTTTTGAAAAAAGTAGGGTGTAACTGTTGTATAATTGTAGCTAGAATTACACCCATACCTATGCGGAATTTAACTTTCCTGAATGACTTACAAAAAAGCAGAAAAACGACCGATCTTTTACACTCAGTTTTCTTGAAACACAATTTTTGGACATAATTTTGCTTTACGACCTTTTACCGGTCATACTTTCGTCGTTCTTCCGGGCACACGGCATATAAGCTTTGTAATACCGTGGCAATAGATTGTGAATTTTATTGGTCGAGAACCAATCGCGTAATGGGCTACAAAGATGCATGTAATAGACCGATTGTACGACCAATGTTTACATGTCATCATGTGACCTATTGTGGGTCATAGTAATCTGAGCTGATGGTAAACTAAGTGCAAATACATGCCGTGACCGACAGAGTCACACCAAGAAATGGCTTTTGGTAATAATAACACAGTTACTGGGCCATTTTATTAAAGTAGTATGTTGTGACATTGATTTTTATCACATTACTGTTTCATAAACTACCAGTATTCTACTACAAAAGAGGATAATTTTGAGTTTTGCATCTCCAGCATCGGACGACTATGTAGCCACCCGCCTGTTATTTTGTTTGTAATGTAGGCCTAAATCACTGTAAATAAAGGATAAAGGACGTTGGAAAAGTGAGCATTTATACCTATTTCAAATAGGCAAAGGAATCACACAGTTTTGGAAAGCAATTTCTTTGGATGATTTCAGCTCCAAAACTGTGAAATTTTTGTGTTGAAAAGTGTGTCTGGCCCAAACGTTCGATAGTGCACTAGTAGTACACATCGTGCACATTTATACGTTTTGTACAATTTCCAAGACACTGGAAGTGTCCTTACTGGCTTTATTCAGCCACTCGAAGGTCTCTGGTACAAACTCTGGAATATTTGTCATAGGTTTGGAACAAGAAAAGCTTCAATCGAATAACTAAATGCAACAATCATTGTGTACCATACCACACATTCCTATGGATGACGCCGTGTGTGTTTACATGCAATACCAACAAGAGGTCACGTGACACGGGTCGCGCAATCGGTCTATTATACATTGTACATGGCTCACTGGAACATGAGTCAGTCAGGAGTGTTTCCTGTAAGGGGTACATTCCCTTGATCGTGACCACCGTTGGTCATTTCCAACACCTTGTACAATATTGGAAATGGCCCCGGGTATGAGGATGTACTTACGCTGTAGTACGAGCTAAAGTGATTTACATTTTTGTGCGGTGTGCCGTAGGGAACAGTGGATCAATATTGCTGTTTACAATTCATTCGCCACTATTTGTCTGATTTTTTAACAGTGCCTATTCGTCGCAATAATGTTGGAAGATGACAACAGATCGCCTCCAATCTATTACCATGGTATTAGAAGGAACTGCTCCACATTGTATGATGGGGTCCATGGGTTTTGTACACATCTGGGACAAACAGTTCAAGACCATCAAGACCTCGACAGAAGGAGAGAAAGGTCACAAAGGATTGTGTAAAGGTTCACCTGTTTTTAACCAAAACTACCGCCCTGTTGAAAACATTTGCCACAAGGAAATAACCATTCCAATAAAAGACTCTCTTTGAACTGAAAAATCTTATTTTTAGGCCTGACACTTTGTACTTCAGGGTTCTCCCCAATTACGCCCGAATTACGGACCGATACAAAGAAATTACGGCCGATACACAAAAAAAAATAATACATAATTTTTTATTTTTTTTTAGATTTTAATATCAAGTTCACAAAAATCCTGACATAATTAACCATTACTTCTAAGGGCAAGGCGGTTATTCCTTTGGTAAAAGGGTACCTCAGTGAGGGAAATTGATGGTTCTAGTACTGGAACATTTCAAGGGACACCAAGGCAGTGTGACCACGTGGGCATGGAGCTGGAGGGGACTGCCTTTGTGTAATATCAGGTCTGATTGATGGGCAAACGTACAGTCCTGTATCCCCTGATATGAGTTTGGTGTGCTTACTTTCACTTAAATCAGCAAGTCTGCTTGCTAAAACTTAAAAGCTCAGAGGATATTAAGTCTGCACAACACAGACCCCCAGCGCACAGTGCATGGATGAAGTACTGCAAGAACATGTACATATTCACCTTGAGGCCACTTGTCACAACCCAGGCCAGCATGACCTCACTCTGACCTTAAGATTTCCTCAGCAGTGTCAAGGGATGATGTAGATTAAAACTTTGGGGTGGTCCGTGCTCTTCATTTCTGATCTGTCCTTAATTTTCTCCAAGCTCTTGCTGGGTCATTTGGTTTCCTTCTTAAAGAAGGGTCACCTACATGGTCATTTACAAGGCCTGATATTTTGTTGTAAGGGCAAGGTAGTTTCTACACCATAAGGGGCACTCAATGAGGGAAACTTAATATCTCCTGGAACATTTCAAGGGGCACCAAGGCAGTGACCAGGGGCATGGAGGCAACTGCCTCTATTGTCCCCATGAAGCATCAGGCCTGCTTTCACCTTATCAACCTTTCGATAAAACGAGCAATGTTTACACACTTTGGGTTTCTCTTTTTGGTCAAATATTATGATGTTAATCCAGACTTTGATCTTACAACTAAAAGCACACTCGGAATCAAACTTTAAGTAGTTCCTTCCGAAATAATGATGTGAGAAAACTAGGTTTGAATCTGTTAGCTTCCACAAGTCTTATAATATAACAGTCTCACATAACACTGCTTGTAAATATCAACCAGTTTTCATGGGGGAAGTTTTATGACATCAGGCCTTGCGCTTATGCTTTTTGTAAAGTAGCCCAAGGGGCTAGTAAACAGTGCATTTTACTTGCCCCCAGGAAGTTTTAGTTGCCCAAATTTTAAACATTTATTGCCATAAATGTATCTTTCTGATACTAATGGTAGCGATCACAACCAGTTAGCTGTCAAATGAATTTACACTCACACACTCAAAAATAAATTAACACATTTCTAAAATGTATTATTCACATCTGAAAAGTAAGAGGTATGAGCATTATAAACAATTATACCTTGCACAGTTTTTAGTAGCCCACAGGGCAAGTTAAGAAGTGATGTTTACTATACTAGCCGATAACAGTTTTTACTAGACAATGTACACCGGGCTAGTGCTAAGCGTGAGCCCTGGACATTCTAGAAATCTACAAGCAAAATAACACACACATGTGAAATGGTTTTCCCGTCACTCTTTCCAGTGACTAGCCGGCAAGACCAGGTAGCTTGTCAATTACCAAGTCCACCGACTTGTTCACTAGTTAGTCCATGTTACTAAGGCCAGTACTGCGCATTTTCCATTACAAAACGATCAATTTCTTCATATTTATAAATGGGGATCTGGTTTCCAACACTGAATTAGCCAGCCGGACCACTTTTATAACTTTTATAACTAGCATTTTGCCAGCTGACCACTGCTATGGGAGGACGCTGATGTAGCCTACTTTTCAAAACTGCAATTAAATGCTGATAGGCCTAAATGTGTACATTTTTTAATGATAAAATATAAGTGATAACTCACACACCAACGTTTGGGTAAACCATTCCATTGCATTCTTTTTCAAATTTAGTACTTACATCATTTAGTAGAGATCATCTCAAAAGACACACACAAAAACTTGTTCAATGAAAACACCATCCACAAACAATGCAGTCAAGGTTTTCTGCTTAGCGATCTTCAAATGTACACATCCACAGACAAAGTTTCCTCCCAATAATGCTATCCGAACTAGACCAGAGCTGTCTGACATCCCATGCCTCCAACCCCAGGCCTCTGGGTTTCACCCCTCACGGTAGGGGGTCATTTAACAAGCCATGTCATTGGACCATGGACTATGAGATTAGAGTTTCCAAGCCTGCATTTGATTGGATGTTGCTTCGGTATACCCGGCATGATGCTGGGTATGATCTGCGTATGGATATAATCAACCCCCCTGATGGGCTGGAATTAGTGCACAGCTGGTCTGATTGATTTAGCAGCAGTTATTTCGTGTGGTTTTTTACACCAAACACCAGTGTTTTTATGCAGTACATGTACATGCATGCCACACTTGCAGTAAATGCAAACTCTGGCCATGCTCTCACAAATTTACCAACATAAGGCCTGGAATTGCCCAGAGGTCACGGAGACCGTGGCCTCTGTTGCCCTGGTCTTGGCCTTGGTGACCCTTCAAGACTTTCCATGGAAAGTGCCCTTTGGGAAATGAAAATGGCCTTGCCCTCTCAAAGATGAAATTCCAGACCTGCGACATTGTTGGTTCCAATTTAGCAGGGAAGGTACTGGGACACTGACCAGCTATGGGGACCTTCACACTCCACGTTCATACTGAGTTTATTTTGTAACTTTTGTTACTTCAAATGTGAACAGGGACCCCTGTTAGTTTGCTTCTGTGTGAAAGGGTGTTAATTATGTTGTAGTGAGTATATTATTGAGAACAAATCTGGTATAAGATGGTCAGGAAAGCTCATTTCTATGGTTATGGAAGGGGGGTCAAGGGGACTAACGGAACAAGTTTTTACTATTCACAAACTTATCATAGAAATTAAAATGAAAACCAAATGCCTGCACTCCAATGCTCAAACCATGCAACTTACTTATTCCCATATTTGGGCAGTCTCGCAAGGCTACAAATACAATGTATTAATACATGTATGCACAGGCCTGTAGGTGAGATGACACAAAGTCACAAACAAGGCCTACTACAGCCAGCTGTGCATGAAAATGTCTGGCATGGATGTATGCTTGCCATGGGCCCCAGCTGCCATTGTGGACCCCACTGTCCTGACCTGGTTCTGTTTTTCTTTTCTCTTTGTAGTGCCTCTTTAAAAAGTAAGCCTATTTCTAAAAGACGTTCTGATTTTTCAAGTGGCCATGCGAAAGGGATGAGATTGTACGAAAATGAAAAATCCTGAATATGCCTAATTGGATAAAAGTCCTTCTTGGTGTGGAGATAAAGCCAATAAAATTGCACAGTGTTAAACTGCAAAAGTTTACAGACTCTCTACATCATATCAAATAGATATCTCAAGGGTTTGGTCACAACAAGGGCCAAGTCTTTCATCTCTGTGACGGCAGTTTCACATCTTTCAAGAAAATCTGAAGGTGCAGGGAAATCATGAAAAATCTTGATAAATCACATGCCTGTATGCTACAAGCTCCTTTTTCAAATAGTTAATAATCCCACGATCAAGACAAACCATTCACCTCGCCACCATAGGTTATAAGCGAGCTGCCAGGCATGACCACCTCACTTCTGTTCTAAACATCTATGGTATCCTGATAGAGCATCCACTCTACATAAAGCCAGGTGGATTGCATTGTCACGCTACGTGACCGTCTAAGTTATAAGCTCGCCTCCAGTGGCTATCATATGTGACTGCCCGGTTTGAGCTACAGTAGTTGGTTGATCTGGGACCTCATGACTATGTAGAATTCAACACAATTTACAATGAACTCTTCTTTCCAGAAAGCAACCTTGAACCCAATTCCTTACTCCATGCTTGAATCTACTCCAAAATCTCCAATTGACGTACTTTTACAGGTAGCTCAAGACAAGGCAGAATTCAACACAATTTACGACAAACGTTTCTTCTCAGAAAGCAACCTTGAACCCAACTCTTTCCTCCATGCTTAAATCTACTCAAAAATTTCCAATTGACAGTACTTTTTCTGGTAGATTCCATGTGGAGAAGACATTTAGTATCCTCAGTTGCCACGCATGGGGCTAATTTCTGGGATTAAAATAGTGTTCACACTTGAGAGTTGAGAACGTCTGCTACCGTACTAGTCTATGTACATTTTGTATAGGCACTTGTAAATTGTGTTTTTGTACAACCCACAAAGTAGTATTGGTGAAAAAAAATACATTGTCACCACCACAATGGTATTGGTACAGACTGGTGTGCAAATCATTGGTAAGATTGCAAATAAGGTGGAAAAGTTCCCTTGCAATATTTGTGCTTGAAACGCTGTGTTGAGAAATTAGTAAAAAAAAAATAGTATTGATCTCGCAAGCCCAAAGCAAACACGAAGTTTGAAAGCTGAGCTGTGAAAACACACATCAGGTTTTTTTTCACTATTTTCTTGTGACTCCGATGAACGATTGAGCTCAAACTTTCACAGGTTTGTTATTTCACGTGAGTGTTGGATCACATGAAGTGCAGATACTGGTCTTTATTGACAATAGCTATCAATGTTGGTCAGGCGCTTAAAATAGGAAGGTGTTTTGGCATATAAATACAAAGTGTACGTCACTTTAAAACAGTGTTAGTATGATGACTGCCTGGAGTGGTATGGTTAAAACTACGACTACATTCTGTTTTCCCAAGGTGAAGCCGAGGGAAAATACAATGGTCCGGAGAGCACCAATGGAGTTGTAGTTTTAACCATAACACAAGTAATCGATACACTGCCAGTATATATGTGCCAAGAAGCTGTCGTTGCTATGGATATAGTAGACTGATTGCCATGGGTATAGTTCATTGCATCCGTGCGGCTTTCTAGTAAAAATAGACAATAAGACATATCATGTGACACGCTCTAAACCAATCACAAGGCAGAATCTGTGTATGACGTGTTATAATAAGGGAATAAAAGAGTGGTGACCGAGGTCGTAAACGGCCGTTTAAAACCCGGCAGGGTCGTGGCCATGTGATAAAGGACCGAGCCGAAGGCGAGGTCCTTTATCACATGGCCACGACCCTACAAGGTTTTAAACTGCCGTTTAAGACCAAGTTAATACTATTTTATTCCCATTCATAAATGTCCTTTTTATTAAAAAGCGTAATAAGGTAGACAAAATACGTGAAACTTTTCTGGGGTTTTTTTATAAGTTATTTTTCAATTCTTGCCACGTCCTCAGGCTCCATTTCACGAAGGGTCAATGCTCATACGGTTGCGCGTACGCGCGCGCATTATTAGACTTTACCTCTATGTATTGAGTGCGCTACGCGTAAATTAGCACCGCATAAGCTAGTGCGCCAACACACGTATGGCTATAATGAGCGCAGAACGCGCCTTCACAGCTCCAGCTATGTCTTTATCATCCTTTTAAAACCGGTCTTAAACAGTCATGTGACCACCTTTCAACCTATAGGAATGCCCAAATTGTCCCAAACTGACTGGAGTATTTATGACTAGAATGAATCAATGGTCCCTAGTTACATTGTAGGGAAGCATTATGTGACAATAATAACTTCTACTGTACTTTGTGTAATTGAAAAGCAGTGTGTTATCATAGGAATAGGTCACATCTCTCCCCCCCCCCCCCAATCTTAAGTATTATTTTAGCAAGTTTTTAAAACAAGGGAAGTTTATACCACTAACCACCAACCACTAGGCCCCAACCCTTCACAATTCAACTGCATGCTTTGTTTGATTCTCTAGGACTGAGGGCTGCACTAATAAACTATTCTTGACATGAGATCAGGCACATCCAGACCTGATACTTCAGTCTTTTAAGAACGAGACAATTTTTCCTAAATAAAGGAAGACACTATGAGGGAAATAAAAAGTTGTATTGGAACATTTTCAAGGGGCATGGAGGCAGTAGGCCTTTTTTTTACTGCAAGAGGGCGCCCTTTGAGATAGATAATGGGTCAAACCATAGAAGTAGTGTGGTCAACCAGATGTAATTAGACTTCTAGTATAAGCAATTTTTGAGGGGTTTATTGACAGTTTTACAATGCAAACAGTGTACTTGCTTGGAAAATTTGTTTTTTTAATGTTTTGAAATATTTTTGAACTTTCAAAATGGAATTATTATTGCACCCTCTGGCTGTCAAAAATACAGCCCGTTGAGTTAAGTGCATCTTCACAGTACACAGATTGTTCTGCCTTTAAGTTTTAACCAGTTAACGCCGGGTGATGTGCATTACATACATGTCAATATTTTTCCTGGCAGAAATCGAATGATGCGAACTTTGTATTTTTGTGTGAATTTGGAAGACTACAACATCCGGAGCGTGCACAGCGCATGCACTCACTGTGCAATGCTTCCTTTCACCCACACAAAGAGGAAAGATGGTACTGGAAATAATGCTGAAATTGTCCCTGCGGTTATTGTGTAATCCTCGCTTCCAGACCTTTGTCCTTTGTCCAAAATATCAAGAGGCTTCAACCATTGTTTTTGTTTATCATTGTATTTCGGCTCAATGGAGGTAAGTCTGAGTGAACCGAGATTCCAGCCTTGGTTCCCGCCGTGGAACCAATTATCCGCCGTGTCTCACTACTGAGGTTTTGCGATTCATGCTGACTGAATCTGACATTTTCTCGAAAGAGAAACAAACAATTTCGGTGCTTCAATGAGAATCTTTGTTCTCTTGTTTAATCAGGGTTTCTTTGTGACAGCGATATTCTCAAAGAAAATGATTCCAGCCCATCCGAAAAATTTATCCCGTCAGGTGGCACGGAAAGATCTTGAGAACCCCTGTGCTAAGTGGTTAATAGTAAAGTTACCTAGTAGTACAATGTTCTACCATACAATACACAACAACACTTGCAGCCAACTTTGAACAGTTCTGAATGGCTGGTTAACTTACTGGCAATTGATGTGGCCATTACGACAGTTTAAAGTGAATGGGGTCAGGTTGTCTACATGTATAACGATTGGGAGTGGAAGCTAATCAACTAGTTTTTGTTTTTAATTTAATCATGGCATCGCAGCAATTGAACTTGAATATGTAAATAAAAAGTAAACAAAAACATACTGCCTATGTTTGCACATCAACTGAATATGCATACTGCATGAAAATCAGTGACAGTGAATATCAGTCTGGTTTGACCTGATTTGGTAGGATTCGTGATTGTTCTTTTCACTTGCCACAAAATGTTTCACTTGGTTTTAAACTTCCAATCAGCCACCTGTCCCTCCTGTCCCTACATGCACCTCCATTGTTTGCATTGTTATATCATAACAAAGCCTCTGACATGCTTTGACTATGGGAAAAGTGGCTATGAAATGAACTCCTACTGTGTTCCCAGACAGGTAGCATTCTTGAGAAAAGGTTAATCAGCTAATTATCAACATTGGGATGATTAGGCTGACCACAGAGAACAGGTCCTTTCTCTATTATGATGGGCTGACCATCAGCCTGTGGTTGGCTCTAAAACCACAATCTAATCACAACAAAGAATAGACACTAGACATTGTTATTGCAGACAGTAATCCAGAAAAGACCAACAAAGTGTTGGGGAGTGATGTATGAAGCTTTACAATGGTGTGAAGAATAAAGTTCTAAGTACTACAGGGCCTAACTAGTAAACTTGCTGGCACAACCATACCTTTTGTGAGGAGTGGTGGCTCTCCTGAAGCCAGGTGAGCAGAGTACACTGTTCGAAATGTCAAGACCACAATGGCTCTTTTCAGAGCCACTACTCCTCACAAAAGAGATTTATACAAGGTTGTACCAGCAAGTTTACTGGTTACAGTTACTTCCTAAGCTGAGTGTACTGTTTGGGAATTAATAATAGTGTGACAATGGTAAACGTAAACAATCGTAAACCCTCCCTCCACCCAAAGAACCAAAGATACACATTTGACAATTTTTTCGACAGCACGTACGCACTCCAGGGAGTTGGTCTTACCGCGTCCCCGATATGTGAAATACAAATAGTGTCAGTCCCACCCTTGCCCACAGAAGAGTACACACAGGCATGCCATTCAAATCCACTGTGGCAGAACCCCACAACGTTTCAGTGCTAGGAAATCTGTGTACGTACTTTTCCCCCCTCTTTTTTACACTTAATTTGCATTTTTTTATTTAGGACTAAAAAAAAAGATTCATATACATGTATTCCCTCTACATGAAAACAAGACCATTCTTTGAGTTCCTCGCAAAGTTCCTCAAAGTTCCTTGAGTTCTTTGAGTTCCTCGAAGTCAAAACTATGATTGAATGGTCAAGAAAAATGATTTGACAAGTGTCGGAAATACACCCATTTACGTATGAAGCGTTGCATGTACACTGAAGTGTCAAAACCGATGTTAAAATCATAATAAAAGTGTCACCCTCTACCTCCCTACGGTCGTAGTCATAGACCGGAGCAGAGGTTTACGGCGAAAGGGTATAGCTTACTTAGTTTAATGGATTCTGTAAATTTAAAATGTTGAAAAAAAATGTCTGAAAAAATTGCCAAAACTAAGTAGGCTATAATACCCTTACTCTGCTCCGGTCTACGACTACGACCGTAGGGAGGTAGAGGGTGACACTTCCAATTATTGCAACTACAGTTTAAGGACATAAGTGACAGGACTGGGACTCGAACCCACACTCTGCTGATGATCAGAAACGGACACGACAGAGGAAGAGGTCAGAGCCCAGTCGGTAGTTGCGATAATCGTAACCCTCCATCATCCCGACCGTCGGGAGGATGGAGGGTTACGATTATCGCAACTACCCAGTCAGGTGAATGCCCTTAAGTTACCTTCTTGACAGGTCGGCCAAGAACTACGAACACACACCACTTAAAACTTGAACTTACAGTAGTGTAAGTTACACTGATGGACAGTCAAGTGCTCTTTGAACATTTAATAGAATGGTTTCTATCAGTTAATTGAATAGTAATACATAAGAAAAATGATTTAACAAGTGTCGGAAATACACCCATTTACGTATGAAGCGTTGCATGTACACTGAAGTGTCAAAACCGATGTTAAAATCATAATAAAAGTGTATCGTACCTCATAATTGGTGCTGAAATGCTGCTCATTCTCATCTTCCTCTGTCTTTCTTTTCTTTGATTCGGAGACAATTGGGTCGTTGAATGTGTAAGTACGTTTCCTGATGCTCCTCCGAAAAGATCTCCGAAGGGATTGAAATTGCCGCCCAGCGAACGCCATTTTGCCCCTCTGCGGAAATTGTTCCATTCACAAGAGGGCGCTAGACCTAACTTGAGGGGGAAATTATTTTGGGTGGCTTTTACATTTCAGCGTTCAAGTTCTCTTGGATAATTCTGTACTTTGCTTGAAACTTTTGAGGAAAAAACGATAAGATTATAGGCCTGGTAATCATCAATAAGATTCCTTTCTGAGCTCAGCACTGTTTGCAACGTCCACATTAGTTAACTTCCATCTAAAAATAGCAGTTAAAAATCTCAAATCGCCATTGCTTGTTTTGATTGCCACTATCAAAATGAGTATGCTTTTTGAAAAACCCAACACCTCTTATTATTAATTATTAATAAAAAATAGCTGTACAAAGCGCCTGCCTCCGACTCATAATGGGTGCCAGAATACATTCTTGTACATTTTGTTTAATCATAATTTATAGTTTTATCCTCCAATCAAATGCTGAAGATTATTTGGTTAAATAAAACAACTAATGAATACCGTAATGAAAGCTGGAAAATGTTCAATTCAACTCCCAGCATCACCTCCATCTATCAACTCATGAAAATATTTTCACCACTGCACTCGTAAACATTCATTATTTGTATATACTGATCTTTCTCATCAGTCGACCACATAAAAAACTTTCTTCAAACAGTTGAAATCCATTTAAAGGCACGGGATACCTATGGTATTTGAAACTGGACGTTTGTTTCAATCCTATAGGCCTAATTGTAGATACCATGAAACTACCCTGTGAAAATTTTGTTTCAAAAGATGGTTGTTTTTTTTATAGATATTACCGGCGAAAATCTGAGAGCAGTTATTTCCACGCAGAAGGATCCAGAAATGCTGAAACAGCTTGTTTTTTCATTACGAGCGAAACAATTCATGAATGAATCGTTTTTCAGATTCAACTTTTTGAACAGAAAATGATGTCTTTCTCAAAAATCACATTACTTCAAAGGGAGTCGTTTCTCAGTGTTTTAGACTATCAACAGCTCTCCAGTGCTTCTTACCAAGTAAGCTTTTATGGTCAGTAATTTGTTGAGTAATTACCAAAGGTATATCCTGCCTTTAAAAATATATTCTACCTTACACAATGCTTACTCCTCGCTACTTGAAACAAATTCAACAAATAGCCTAGTCGTTTAATTTAATTCCTTAGTTATTTATTTCCTTTTTTAAATATTAAAACACCATAAAATAATATAATCTGAAAACATTAACAAATTAGCATAAAATTAGTTTACCCAACAATCGCATCCCAAAAGATATTATATGAGCAAAATATATGAGCAACATACTCAGGAGATAGTCACTCTGCAGTTGAAAACATAATGTGCATAAATTTACATAAATTGTCATCTCAACAAAACTTTTTAAAGTATTGATAATTGCATGTAATACCCAAAAGACTCGGGCAGATTTCACACAGTTTCTCTTTTTTGTAATGCAAATTTTATATTTTTCATCTTAATTTTAGCACAACTCATGATTATTGTTTAAGACACACTTGAAACATTGCGTTACAACTTTTCTTCCAAGAGAAGAAGTCCGAAGACTTATTGTTTCTACAAATATAAAGTTTAGTATTTGTGGAACTTGACAAAACAAATTGTACTTGAATCTTATTTTATATCATTTGCATGACCGGGCAATTCAAATAAACCAACAAGAAAGGGTTGACACTTTTTTCCCCATGATTGGATACACATTTTAAAGTGACATTTTCACAGATTATTTTGATCACAACTTTCAGGAGAATTTAAAGATTAGAAAACAAAAGTTCTCTTTCAAAATTAATTGATTTACCATCATTTTTGTAATAAATATCAGGTGACAAATTTTCTAGCTACTGATTTAAGCCGAGTGTCCTGTTTGTAAGTTTGATGTAATTCCACTGTAAGCCACGCCCACTTCACTGAAAGTAGCTCCACTGATTACCACTGATTACCACAGATAGGAGTTGCATTGAACTGTTTTTTATGATATAAGCAAGAAAAGTTTAATAATTGGACCTGGTTTTTACATAATGTTCTGCAAAGACTAAGGTCTTCTCAGAATTAATCAGTTTTTGTCATAAGAAATGCTTTTGAATAATTAAATTGTAGATTATTGCTAAAATTACACACACTGGAGCCAGAAGTAGCGAAAACTTTGGGCGAGCAGCAGAAACGCATTGACTTACCAACAGGGCCCAATGTCATAAAGCCTGTAACCACAGAAACTTGCTGAGCACAGACAAATCTTGCTTAGCAGAAACAGGCTACCAGCCAACATTCCATTATGTTTACACTGTTGCGACTGGTGCCCCACTCATTTCTTGCTCAGCAGAGACATTTGCTAAGAAGTATTTTCTGCTAAACAGCTTTTTGAAATTGGGCCCAGGATGTACATGTACATGTAGTTTCAACAGAAAGCACCGGCTCTGCAATACCTTTAAGTTTAAACATTAAATGTGATTATGCAGGAACAAATTTTAAGCAGGCACTCACATTATTTGACTCTTATAAATTAATCGGTGAGATTTTCAAAAATATTTCATCAAATAAAAAAAAACATGATTTAACCCTTAATACAGACTAGGCAGTCTGGCTAGCAATGTGGCCTCAACTCAAATCCTCCAATATCCTTTTTCTCGTATGTCACACCACGCCAAATTGTTTGGACTTGGGGAAAAAAATTGGAATGCCTAATCCTATGATAAGCACTTGTTGTTTGGGCCTAATGGCCCAAGTCCTTCCGAATCCTTCACTTTGGCAATTGGGTTGAGAAGGATATGGGAATTTTAATGTTAGTTCAAATAAAAACAATTGCAGTACGAAATAGAAAATTAACAAATCAACATTACATTAATTTACACACCATTGAATCATAAAACAATTGTAAAACAAGTTTACAAAATAAATTTTTAACCCTTAGAATTTTTTTTTCATAAAAAGTATTCAAAGGAAGCTTGCGGTGGTTGTTGGATATTTTTCTCGAAGAAAATAATAAGTCAGCAAATTGACAAACAAATCTTTAAAATAAAACGGCTATTAATTATTTGTTTTATAACGTACCTGGGAAAATCTACCTGTTTGTAGTAAAACAAAAACTAACTGGAAGCATGATCCTTTAAAACAAAGACATTGTTGAAATTCTTCCTTTTTAAATATGAAACTATCGATTCCTTTACTTTAAGAGCAAACTGATAAATGTCTTTTTCCTTAAATAGTCAAATGAAAATGTGAAACTTTACCTTGCTTTCTAAAGTTGTGTTAACCATGGTAACGTACCAAAGGCAAAAATTAAACCCTTTTGTCAGTTACCCACTTTACCGGCGGTGTGTTTTGTTTTCTTGAGGTAAGCGATCCAAAGTGAGTAAAATGACGGAAAAGTGACTCGTGTTTAATGATGTTAAAATACGATCAAAATACGGTGAAGTGACTTTAAATCTTGAAAATGGCTACGTGAAAAATATAAGGATGGGCAAGTGCAAACAAAAGTTTGAGGCTCGGATTTGTAAATAAAAACAAAGGAATGAATCGCTTGGTAGACGTCATCTGATATTAAAAAAAAAATAATAATTTAAATAGGTGGGAATTTATTAAAAAGGCAAGGTTTACAGACGACGTTTCAGACTGTACTTGTCAATTACAAAACACCAACCAGACATCAGTTTCAGTGTAGTATCAACAACGTGCATAGCCATCGCACATACAGTCAAAAATGCAATTAACTGTTTGCGACAAAAAAGGCACAAAATTATTTTTCTATCTGAGAACTGAGGGACAAGTTTTTCTCTCTACAAAATTCTGTCAAAAAAAGGTAACAAAGATTTAAGTACATTCATCGACCCTTTCATGATTGGTAAAAATCTATACTAGTAACTATCCAATATGTAACAAGACGTTTGCATTGTTAAGAGGAAGAAAATCCACACTGGACTAGGACAAGTTTACAAATAACATCTATCTAAGCTGGTGTCCGAATCAAGCGACTTCAGCTATGGCAACACTGACAACAATGAAGAATAGACATCTTCAGAGATCCAAACAAAGCCACAGCCAGAGCCGTCAATAATCCGATCCATTAAGCCCCGCCTACCTTAGCAGCTGCCTAGCAACAGCACATGGTGTGACTTTCTTGCCACAATCACAGCGGTGGTTCGGTTGGGGCCACACACACACGTACATGGTTTTTATGAACGGTATGGATTTAGTTTCGTGGCCTTTTGAGCAGTGCCTTGAGTCCAAAGAACAAGGCAGACAGGAACACTGTTAAACCACTTTTACACGACTGTACAAGGACCACTGCTGTGGAATTTGCACCACCAGAAATACGAATAAATTAAAACAAAACAAAAGTTAGTACAGTTGTGTGTGCTGTTGTGTGTCAGAACGATGGCTGCGTTTTTTAAAACTTTCTAATTGGATTTTAACATGTCAGACTTTTGTCTGACTTTCAGTGGTGTTGTCAAGCTGTGATTGGTCACTACGTTAATAGGCAGGTCTCAATGGATCGGTCTATTCGGACACAGCCTAACATGTGATTCTCATTTTTGTCTTTCGGCAAATTGTAGGCATATCAGAATAAATCACCAATTTTTTCTTAGTATCAACAGTTACCATGGCAAGTAACTCCCAAACAAAATGCATATATAAACATCTTTATTCAAAAGTGAAATTTTAACAGCAACCTTTAAATCCTGTGACATTTTGATCATTTTTTAACCAGTTGACGCCAGATGACCTGTATACATGCAAACACTGTCCGAGCCAGCGTAGGAGGTCGTGTCAACACGCCATTGTGTAAAATCAGAATACCGGAACAAAGGTCGCCTGGACATTTTGTTTTGGCGCGTGCACAGAATATGCACTCACCGTAAAAACGTTTTGTTTCATCTACACAAGCAGGACAGATGGTGTTTAATATTTCTCCGGTTTTCACCTATTATGTGGGGGTTATTATGTAATCCCCAGTTCCAGACATTTGTCCTTATGTTCCAAGAAAAGGATTACCAGACATTGAGAGGCTTCCACCAATATCTGGCAAATTTTTTTATTAATTTTTATTTCGGCTCGAAGGAGGCAAGTCAGAGTGAACTGAGTTTCCAGCCTTGGTTCCGGATTGAGGAACAATCCTCGGCCATAGCCTACGGCCGAGGTTTTGCAATTAGCGGTGCATGAATTTGACATTTTCTCGATAGAGAAAACAAAAATCCTGGTGGTTCAAATAGAATCTTTGTTCTCGTGAAGCTTTACCTGTGCTAATGGTACGCTCAAAGAAAAAATACTCCCGTCAGGTTGGATGGGGAAAAAAGGAAGATTCCCAGCGGCAACTGGTTAACTCAATCAAAAATCAACTCTGTCTTGAACAGACAGATAACCTCCCGGGAGAAATCGGCAAAAGTCTGTAAAAAGATAGATTCAATTGAGTTTTGTGGCAAGTTTGCTCCTGGTTAATGGCAAGCTCTTTTTTTCAATCATGTCCAATGGGAGAAATTTGAAAAATACCCGTTACAAATATATACGCCCTTGCCCCCACATTTTGGAAATAAAAAATGTTTTCTTTTATTTAGGTGAACAAACATCAAAAGTTATATTTGGATACAACATGGATTTGCAGAATCTCCATTTCCGCAAAAGAAAAAAAGAAAAGAAAATTAAGAGGTTTAGACTAAAATGACAACTAGTTCTGTTACAAGGGTAGAGAAAGTCATAAATAGACAACCTTGAAATGGGTAGATTCCTGAGAAGAAAATGCATAGTAAATACTATAGAAAACTATGTGACAGTTTGTGCAGAAAAATAAATCTTCTGGCTGAAGGCCACTACGAACAGGAAATTCAACCAAATGCACCATAAAAAAAAAAAAAATTTGAATGGAAATATTAGGCAGAAAAACAGGATGGAAATAAATAACATAAATGATAATTTTGTGCTATTTGAGAGCGCTCATTCTCGTCTTTTTGATAAGCAAATAAACCCAGTTTTGAGTTTTGGCAGGAAAGTGCCTGGTTTGGGCATGGAGCGTCCAAATTAATACGCGGAATGTTAATCTTTGCCAGAAGAGCACGATAGAAATAAATAATATCGCCAACAGAAATGCAGGGTTTCCTCGATGAAGTGAAGTATACCCTAAAACTTCAATTTCCTTAGGAACACTGAGCAATTCAAAACATTTTGGCATCGAGAAATTTATTAATCTGTTCGATCAACCAGAACATAGTCCTTTCCTTTAGTCTGGATGCACTTGCCGATTATTTGCAGGACAGTTGCCAGACGTCTGTCCATAGCCCGAAGGTGATCTTCCGTTACCACAGGGGTGAGAGGGTCATGTGACATGGACGAGCGGAGAAGATCACTCAGGCGTGACTCGGGATGGGTCAGCGTTTGGAAGTGAAGGTAGGTGGAACGTCGGACCCTATTTTAAACAAAAACAGAAACATTAAGCCACATCCAGTTAGATGGAAAAGGGGAAAGCAAAAGATAAGGGAAGGAATCTACTAGTCTTTGAGAAAGATTCTGCTAGGGTCGAAACGTGAGGCCATTAACATTTTGTTTGCATTTATACAACAGGTCCTTTTGGATGGTAACCAGTTTGCAACAGCTCATTTTATTTTTTCATTTCTAGTTCCATCAGTACATCATGTCACATGCAAATACGATATGAGCCAGAGCATTATTTTATAAGAAATAAATTGGGGAAAAAATACAAAAAGTGTGTTGCAACAGATATATTTTTCGGGTGATTTCTTGTTTATTTGTGACTTTGATCTGGCATAATAGTCGAGTCCAGTATGGCACACATCTGGTTAAGATAGACATGACTGGCAACGTACTTGCAGCATTGGTAGACCGGAGCGAGGAACGTCACATCGTCCTCAAGAGGATTGCCAAATCCTTTTCCATTGTCAAGAAACACAATGAATCCATTCTTCTTGTATTTACGCAGCATGTCAAAGTGATGTCTATCATAATTCCCTGAATCAACAAGGAGAAATAAAATATTGATCAGTCAACTATAAAACAACAACTTTAGTTATTTTAGCTGTTTATTGAAAACATATTCAGAATGATGTGTAATATACACATTAACCCTCCTACTCTAGGTACCATTTTCCAGTGAGTTGACCAACCATTTGAAATCATTCAACTGCACGGGTTGTGTATGGTGACACAACTGTGCACAGAACTAACCGGCTGCGTGTGTGTCTACTATGCATTCACCACAACTGATATCATATTGCAGGCTGGAATAGTTTATCTATCATTCAAAACCACAGTGGATGATACTGAATGGTCAGACAGTAGGAGGGTTGACTGTGTACTGTGTAGATGCCATTCATAACATGATATTGCAGGCTGGAATAGTTTACCCATCATTCAAAACCACAGTGGATGATATTGGATGGTCAGACAGTCAGAGGGTTGACTGTGTACTCTAACTAGATGCATTCACCACATGTTAACATATTGCGAGCTGGCATAGTTTATCTACATTTAAAACATCAGTGGATGAATGGTCAGGTAATTAACCCTCTCACTGTCCGACCATTCAAATTTGAATAAAAACACTTAAAAACATCAGTTACCAATCACCATATGGAAAATAAATTGCTGCCCTTAAAATGCTTTTTTTCTTGAAGGCTTAAAAATTGTTAACTAAATACTTTCAGAAAAGTTTGTTGTCTTACGTAAAAAGAAGTCAAATATTCCTTGCTCGATGAGGTCCAGGAAATATCTGCCTCTCATCCAGAAAGGTTGCTGGAAGAAAGAAAAAGATGAACTGTTGAAATTTTTTTACGATACGTATGATTAGTTAACCAGTTGATGTCGGCTGACGTACACATCAGAACATTTTTTTAGCCAGCAAACGGGCAATGTTGAAACACACTTTTGTGATAAACTTGAATAATGGAACAAAGGTCGCCCGGACATTCCACTGCTGAGTATGCATAGAGTACACACCTGCTGTCTAACGCTTCGTTTCATCCACACAAAGGGAAAACATGGTCTTGTATATTTCGCCAATTTTTGACTAATGTGCGGTGGTTTTTGTGTGATCCTCGATTCCAGACCTTTATCCTTTTGTTCTAAGAAGAGGATTACGAGATATTGAGAGGCTTCCACCCTTGTTTAGTCATTGTATTTCGGCTCAATGGACGTAAGTCAGAGTGAACCGGGAGTCCGGCCATGGTTCCGGGTTTAGTACCAATCCTATGCTCAGGGTCGAGATTTTTCAATTCATTTGAAATTTGACATCTTCTCAGTAGAAAAAAAAACAAAAATAACGGTGCAATAAAGAGAATCTTTGTTCTCTTGGCTTTATCAAGTCAGAGTTTCTTTGTGCCAGTTGTACTCTCAAAGAAGGATTAATTCGGAGAATAATCTCGAGAAAATAATCCTCTTTTCCTGGCTCAGAAAATCATGACGTGTAAACATACACGTTATCAGGCGTCAACTGGTTACCAAAACCCTCACCTGCTTGTATCTCTTTGTTCCAGAGCCTTGAGTACCTTATTGGTAGATACATGTGCTATATAAGACTCCGGTATTATTGTGATTTTTTTGATAGATGTCAATATTTGCATCGGGGGAATGAATATAAATTTCAATTTGCCTTTCACCGATGTGTGTTAAGCGCTGTATACTCAGTGCTTTCGAGTCCTGTGGGAAAAAATCCAAAGGCAACTCGGGTGGGATTCGAACCCACGTACAATTTGATAGATGTCAATATTTGCATCGGGGGAATGAATATAAATTTCAATTTGCCTTTCACCGATGTGTGTTAAGCACTGTATACTCGGTGCTTTCGAGTCCTGTGGAAAAAAAATCCACAGGCAACTCGGGTGGGATTCGAACCCACGGTACCTTGTTGCGGTACCTGCCGCCAATAATACTGGATTCGAACTGGCCCCTCGTCACCGGGCGTGCTCGGTGGTCTAGTGATTAAGACATCTGCTCTAGTCATGCGGGAGTCGTGGGTTCGAATCCCACCCGTGTTACCTGTGGATTTTTTTTCCACAGGACTCGAAAGCACTGAGTATACAGTGCTTAACACACATCAGTGAAAGGCAAATTGAAATTTATATGATTTTTTTATCATCCTTTTTCCTGTAAGGCCATTTCGACCTTTAAACCTCCAGCTCAACATTGATAAAGAGTCTGTAAATGTTTCCATTCTTTGCACAAATCAAGATATTTGAAAATATCCAACCTGTGAAAATGTCAGCTCATTTCCTTGTTTCTTGCTTGCAAGAAACAATAAAATGCATTCAGCATTTTTGTACGCATTCCTGTAGGCAGAGTTTTTCGTCTCACTGAGACGAAGACTAATTTTGGATCTTATTTCATTTATTATTAAGAAACGATAACACTTCAGGCAGAAATATTTCAAGGAAAGTTTTCTCCCTTCATTATCTTGATACCATGTACCATATGTAAATCTGTGAACATTTTTGTTTTTCTTCTCACCAATGTTAAGCTGGGGCTTTAATAAGGGAATAAAGGTGTGATGAAGAGGTTTTGAACTATTGTTTAAAACCGATGAGGGGCCTGGTGGCCGATAATTGCCCGAGCCGCAATTAAGGCGAGGGCAATTATCGGCCACCTTTATCAGCACACCTTTATTCCCATTCATAAATGCCTTTCTGTCAAAAACATGCAAAAACCTTCAAAAATGGGGAAAAAATCTGACAGTTTCTCAGCTCGACTCTGCATTAAATTTCTATCCATATTTACGGGCCAATTCCTTGAACGGAATGTCGATCTTCATGTCTCTGCAGCTGTTATAGGCACTTGATGCCCTCTCGGCCAATCAGAAACCCTACAGCTGGAAACCCATATACTTCTTTATTCTGATACAGGGGCTATATTTTTCGTGTGCAAGCTAGCCGGTTTTAAACACTTTTTACCGTGTTTATATCGCCCGTTTAAACATGGACACGTGATGCCCTCTCGGCCAATCAGAATGGATAAACTGTCTCAGGTATTTATGAATAGCCATTGTGATGGGCAACCCTCAGAAAAATATTTGTTTAAACTTTTTGAGTTATGCTGCAGTGACAGCCGTTTCGACATACAATGTATGTGTAGAAGTTGTCACACTTCTGCCTTTGGACTTTGACAAAAATATTAAAATGTGTTTACCCGATTTGTTTCCTTTTTTTATCTCATTGTTGTAGTCTGAAGTGGGCCTCAAACGATGAGATAGTATCAGTAAAAACAAGTTCAGCAAGAACAGCATTCCACAGAGTCCTCTCTTTAAAGTTGGTAACGAGAAAAATGTTTTGCTTCTGGTGTAAGTTTTGAAAATGATGGCAATGTTTAACAGAATCATTCTATCCGAAGGCTGCTTTCCGTTTTGATGAAGAGGACTGTAATCAGTTTGATGTAGTCCTTGATGGGGTAAAGATTAACTCATTGGCTCAGGACTATAATGTCAGAGTGAACTTTGAATGGATTAGTGGATTTCATAAAATTGGTTGTGCGTATTTTGGAGCTCCCGGTTAATGGGGTTTTAATACTGATCAAGAGTGGTCTCAAATTTTTGGGGCAAAAAGAAACATTCATTTTCAAAGATTTTGATTTTTTTTCCCTTCAAATGTATACATATTTTTCTGTTAAAGGTCCCATGAATTATTTTTTTTTATTGGTTAAAAAAATAAAGTATGCCTATTATAGTATATCTTTACTTTTTTTCACAATTTTTACATGCGTATTAATCGTAGAAATGACGATTTCTAAAATTAGGGGGTTGCCGCGCTCCGCCCACCCTTCCTCATTTACATAAAATCTGTGACGTAGACAGTGGAACGGCTGACCAGGGCCATGTGTGTGACAATAACATACAATGCATTGTTGACCACTCGGCACCAGAGCCGTGTTCGAAATGTTTTACCACAGCCTACGTCATGGATCATTGCACAATCAAATGGCACACATTTTCGGGGCTCAATTAAAGTGTATTAACGCATAACAGACACATCAAAATAGTCAATACTATGTTTTGTTAATTTCAAACCATATATTAAGCCACAAAAATGTTCCGTGACCAAAAAACCTCTTCATGGTCCCTTTCATACCCTTTTGATCACTTTGGATATGAAGTTGCAATGCACTGAGCCGATAAACTATTTTCCATTTTGCCCTATAGTGAGTATGTAGAACATGGCCTGATTTGGATACTCATGGTCCCCTAAAGCTTTTTTACCATGAATGCCTTGGTAGCTTTCTTTTATGCTTCATATGATTTTTAAAACTTTGATGAACGGCCATCGCTCCAGGTACGCAGGCATAACAAGGAGTGCTACCCCTCAACTTATTTTATTCTTTCAAACCAACAATATACAAATATAACATGGTTTGAGGTTGGACAGTTGATATGAGCTCCCCGAGGTATTGGAAGTTGGCAAACTAGTTTAACAATTTCCAATACCGAGCTAATATTGACTGTCCACCCAAAATAAACCATGCTATATTTGTTTTACTAAACCTCATAACATCATCGAGCTTAAGAAAACACAGATTGAGGTTTACTTGTAAATAAACCGCCTTTTCATGTGCATCAGCTAGCTAGACACGCGCGATGTTTACGTGTGAGCGGAACACCCGTAACACCCGTGCGACAGTTCCATGAGTGTTTTGTAAAGCATGTGCGTAGTAGACTGTTACACGTGCGATTAGTCTACTACGCGTGCGTATTTACTCTGTGTGCGAGAGGCGCACAGGTGACCCGTGCGATAGTCTACAACGCATGCGTATTTACCCTGTGCGTGAATACTGGCGCGCATGTTAGGTAAACAGCAAACAATAGCATCTGGCACGATATGGCGACTGGACCAGTGAAAAGTCTGCTCTCCTCATGAATATGTATGAGGTATATTAAAACCAAATTATATTTCAAAATTAAAACTATGTATAGAGAGGTTGCGTGACTCTGGGAAAAGTTCATTTTTCAGCCATGTTGGGTCCAGCCATGTACAAACTCAATAGCTGATGACGCATCGTCAGCTTAATAATTTCCAGTGTCCGTTTGTGCACACAGCATAAGAGAATGTTCTCGGGTGACGTCATGTGACACCTCTCTATACCTTTCCTTTAAATTTCCACAGAGCCCTGTCAATAAGCCTGTTGTGTTCGATCGTTCTAGAACTACACAGCTTTCAATGTGTTTATGTTAATTATCTTCAAGTACATCGGACTTACTGATAACTTTGTGTGCTTCTGCCAAAGTTTAAACATCAATCAATGTCAAAAATTCGCATTTCATATTCTCTCTACAAAATATGATAATCAATTTGAAGATAGAACATCAAACCAACCTCCAAGAAATCCTGGCATATGTTTCTTCCCTTCCACCTGTAGACATACAGAAAAAAAGAAAATCTTCTTCAAATTTTCACAAGGGATGAAATTTTTGCTAATGTGAAAATTCCTGAAAAATAGCTTACTGGCCTGAGTTCCCCCTATTTCTAGACCCAGAACCTCCAAGATAATAATAATAATAATTGCAAAGGACGCGGCTACATGTTTTCGGGCTGCAGGCATTCAAGGGCGCCCTTGGCAGCCAGCCACATCAACCCGTATATATCCACGGAGCACAGCCTGAGATCGAAAGTGTTTGGTTTTTCCAGAGGGAGGAAAATCGGATGGCCTGGAGATAAACCCTCATGGCACAGGAGAGAACCAACGCACAACTCTACTCACATATACATATGTATATGGAATCAAACCAGGGCCACAGTGGTGAGAGGTGAGTGCTTTAAGCACAAGCCACCCATGCCACCCAGATGTTACAATTCAGGTGGTTTACAGACTCTGTGCATCACTAGAAATACTAAACTACAGGTTTGGACACAATCATGTGGACTATTTCTCCTTCTCTTTTGATGACTGTTTTACTTATTTTAAGAACACTTGAAGGCTCAAGGAGATTTTGAGAAAATCCTGAAATCAAGAAAAATCCTGGGAAATCCCACGCCTGTAAAACTCACAATTTTCAAGAGTTATTGGACGAAATTTGTGTTAAAAGGTGAGACTGGCAAACGCATTCTATAATTAACACAACCTTGTTGATCTAAAGCAGCAAAATGTGGCTTGAGGCCGAGTCTTGACATTTTGACCCGAGTCTTGAAACGCAAGTCACTTTACTTACACTTTGGACTCCTTGACCCCTTGACTCCACGGGTACTCCATTTCAAATATGGGGACTCCCCCGTCAAAGGACGGCAAGAACTGACACAGGGAAATCTCCATCATGTCTCCCTTGGCACAAATGGGATGTTCCTCGTTGCAGAACCACGGAGCGCACTTGCCGATGAAGCAGAGATTACCATCTGCATGGGAGTCAAATCAAACTAGAAGTTATCAAGTTTGAATTTGGTCTGCTTTGGGGAGTGGAAATGTTTTGCACGTTGTTTTTTAATTCTGTTCTCCCCAGTACCTACGGCAGTGCCCTCATAGGGTCGAGAAAACTGTGGGTGATAAACCCAATAAAAATGATCAGTGGTTACAATTGGTTACCCACTTGGAATCTTATTAGCAGGGGGTACTACAACAATTATAACAGATGTCAATTTTAAAATTGAATCAAAATATGTTTTCTATATAAACCTGACTATGTCTTACCTTTTCTGAAAAATGTCTTCAGCAGCTCCTGGTCTTTGGATTTAAGAAGAACTTCCTGTGTGAGGTTAATGAGTCTACCAGCACAGGGACACACTCTCCTAAAACCAAGGACTCTAACATGGGAAACAGAAGAAGAAAACGTCAGGAGGAAAATAACTGACAGCCTTTTCAGTTGTGGGGAAAGGAAATGAGCGGCATCCTGTAAGGCTAACGGCAATTATCAGCGCAGTTTTCACCCTTAGAGGGTGTGCATAACAATGGTAAGATTGAAAAGAAAACTGTTCACAGAATAACACATAACTTTACATGTTTTCTTTTTGTTTTTGTTTTTTTCCATGCAATTCGCCCATCACAAGGCCCAAAGGCCACTTGAAGTGTGGGCTACTTTTTGAAGGGATAGAAACCTGCCCCAATGCGCAGAAACAAGACATGGCGAGATATAAACGCAAGTCTCTTCACAGCACAGCTAAGAACAGGGAGGGGTAAATGAATCCATTGCGAGACAAACATAACTGTCTCTTCCCCTATTTCAAGCAATTATAGTTACATGTACATGTAAGTGTCTTACTCAAGAACACAAGTGTCATGACCAGGATTCGAACCCACATCCTGATGACTTAGCTATGGTACAGCCTAAAGATAATAGTAACCTCCTTTGAAATACTTTTGCCTCAAATGCTACAGTTTTTGAGAAATGAGTAACACAATTTATTTGATTTAACGTTTGAAAACTCAGAAAACAGTGATGGGGTTTTTCGCTATTTTTTTGTAACTCTGATGACCCATATATGTTCACTATTACTATTATTTTAATTTTTTTTTAAAGCAAATTAGTATGCACTATGACAGTTTGTTTTTTTAATTTAAGTATTCTACAGCTGTCTAACCCAGTTAAACTTTGTTGATTAGACCCAACACAAAGCCATTTAGCAAATTAGTATGCACTATCACAGTTCTAATTATTTTGCATATTTTGAGTTAATCAGCAGTACATTCCCTTTCAATTCCCACCTGACCATTTGATTATGATTGTAGTTGAGATTCTATTTAAAACAAATAAACCTCACAGATGTTCTTGCAACACAATGAAGAAATTGTTCCCCATTGTGCAGCGGCTGAATAATTAGGCAATTAACGGAGGGAGGATCAGGTCTCGATGCGTGGAAATGACTAGGTTGGTGGCTGGCTGCTGTTAATGGATTGAGTTAAGGGCGAGGTCCACTAACAGCGCCCAGCCATCAGCCAAGGTCAGTGAATACTGGGTCATCTCTGGGTCATCAATAAATACCTTTATTAGCAGAAAAAACGCAAAAAAATCATCAGAATTTAATGGCCTCACATCTCGACCCCAGCAGAGTCTTTATTAGCCTTTGAGAAAGACTCTGCTAGGGTTGAAACCCGAGGCCATTAAAAAGTAGGCTGCACACTTCTTCATTAATTCTTTCACTATGGCACGGGACTCACAGCGGCTCGGTGAATTACTTCATACGCCGGAGAGCCACTGCCAGCAGCTCGAACTAACAAAATATTAAACAATTCTGTCACAGCAGTACATTTTATTCTGTAGTGAAAGAGTTAAAGTCAAACTTCAGCGGTTTCTCTCGACAAAAAAACAAGCCTACTGGAAGTAATCACTTGACCTTTGCTCTAGAAGCCTACTTAACTTCATAGAACAAAAAAGGAATATATTTACTTGTCTAGATGGAACGCAGCTATTTCGGCATTGTGACGCTCTTGATCAAGCCAGAAAGGTTCCTCTCTGTTGTACTTGTAAACAAACTCCCTCGATGACCTGAACAGAAAGAAAATTCAAAATCAGCTCCTTCTGAGTCGATATGCTCTCGGCACAAAAATCAACAAACTGTTGTGTCAGTGCAACAAGGTGGTAATTCGATTGTGTAGCAAAGTGGTTATCTTGCGCGAACACGCTCCATGCAACGACGTTGTAGCTCGGTGTTCATTGACTTTGTGTGTATATCCGGATTATTTTAAGAAAGATTCAACCTTTTGACATTCTAAAACTTCAAGTTAGAAGACACGACCTTGTTGCAACGACACGGCAAAATGCACTTTCTACAACTCTCATGTTTTCTATCACCTCTTTTGTACTCCATGTACACAAATGATTGTAAGCCTCTGAACCTGTCACATGACCTTATAAAATACGCTGATAATGTTTTTTTGGATAGTAAAAGCGATTCTCATGTTCATTTCTTAGATGAAGTGTCACGTTTCGTTCAGCGTGCTTTATTTATTGATTTATTTAAAACCATCTTTACAGCGGGTAACCCATCCAGCAATGCTGATCATTTGTGGCCCTCTTACATGTATATACAAATATAAAAAAAAAAAACCAAACAAACAAACCTTTTAGAAATTAATGTCAACAAAATGAAAGAGATGGTGGTTGACTTCAGAAGTTGTTGAAAGGGTCCCCGTCTAGAAATATCTTGGTATTGAAACGGACAATCAACCCAAATTTGACTCTTGTGCCAAATCCACCTTTAACAAGCTCCAACGTTCATTTTTCTTACGTAAGCTCAATTTGTTTAATGTGGATCAAGCTATTTTACAGGCTTGTTTTTACAAATCTATTTTACAGAGTATTTTGACATTTTGCTTTAAATTGTGGGTTTGGAAACATGAGGGCACCGGATAAGGTTAAATTGGGTAGAGTAGTCAAACAGGCTAACAACATAATCGGTATTGTGCCGGAAGACTTTAAATACAAAACTCTCGCTTCTAATCAAACCAAATTCAGCGTTTCAGACAGCTCCCACCCACTTCACTTTGAAATTCCAGAAAAGCTTTAGAGGCAATTGTTTTGCCAAAGAGCCATCAGAGCCCGGAGGTATGGCAGTTCCTTTGTGCCGGGCCATTAAGCTGTACAATGAGCATCTGGACTGGTAAGCCGCTGTACCATTTGGTTCTATAACTCAACTGTCCTTGCCCCATAAGTTTTATCGTTGATGTGGAGCCATAAATTCCCCCTTTTTTATGTGCACTATATATTTAAGTAGTCTGCCTTTTTACCTCTATATGGTTTACTTTTTAACTCTTTTGTACATGTTTGTTGTCTTCTACAACTGTTTGTATTTTGGCGTTTATTGCCGTTTTTTTATGCAGAAGCCCAAGGAATTTCCCATAATGGACAGTAAAGTGTTATTGTATTGTATCTTGCAAGGGTTCTGAGCCGGAGGGGTGGGGGTGTTCCAGCCCCCTGCCTGCCCCCATTCCGCCCAGGCTAAAATGCACTTCATACTCACTTAATCCTTTCAAACTCCACCGGGTGCTTTTGTGGCTCTGATGGGAACATGACCCTGCTTTTACAGTTGTTCAGCCCTTGGCCATCCCCTCCCCTCAACCCCTAACGAAACTTTCTTTATAATCCCAAACATGCCAAACGTGATCTCGGGGCCATGGATTACTCACCTCATAGGCTTCACAATGGCTCTGTTTCCATCAACTAATCTGAAATCAAGCTTAGCTTGACTTCCTCCGGTGAACAAGGAAATGTTGGCAATCTTAACGGTGGCCAAGTCATTGAGGAGGCTGGCCATGTAAGGTGCATCCTCAGTGTATAGAGCATCTTGGTGAATGTCTTGGTGAAACTGCTGCCACGGATGACCTTTCCTATTGTCAACAACAGAAAAATAGATCATAAAAGGTGCTCGGATTCTGACATAATTTTTTAAAACAACATTTACAGCATTTCAGGCACATATCAGATTAGTGTATACACCGTATCTATCACTTACGTACTTTGTAAAAGTATTGCAGATGTTGCCCTGATTGTCAATATAATTTTTTAAAACAACATTTACAGCATTTCAGGCACATTATCAGATTAGTGTATACACCGTATCTATCACTTACGTACTTTGTAAAAGTATTGCAGATGTTGCCCCGATTGTCAATTTATGGCAAATGTGAAGAAAATAAATCAACTTCTGTTGAATGGCTAGAGGGTATGCCAGCTGCCATGATATAACAGCCCTTGGAAAAAAGTAGGAATATTTTATCAAGTCCTAGGGCTAACTTACATGTCATATGCTATAGGCTTTTATAGACTTTTCACGCTATTTAATCACAATTTCACTGATTTTTTGAGGGAAAAAAAAAATTGGAAATCAGACTACCGCAAAGAATATTATGCCTGGTAAAGGCTAATGCACTTTTACTACTCCTTTTTTTTTACAACATTAAGAGCATAAAAATAGATTGTACACTTGACTGGTTAGTTAAATTACATTACAGATGAGTCATAACATCCTACTGGCATGGTGAGATTCCAGTGGATGCAATTTGGACGCCGTAATAACCCTGATTCCATGGATTCCCTACAATGTATGTGGTTTTTCTAGAAACCATACCAAATCCACCCAAATCAATCAGTTGCTAGACAGTCGGTATGCAACTGTACTAAATCAATCATAATCAACCAGTGCAATTAATAGTAATGATCCTTTTTTTATTAAATGTTTTGAAGGGCTAAAAGACCAACTCCATCAAAATCAACCAAATGTTTCAATCTGGTGGTGTACTGGATCAATCAATATCAAGCAAAACCAGCCGATTGGTTTTGATGGATTTGGTACCGTTAGGGTTTTCAAACAATGTGTGAAATACTGGTTTTAGCCGTAGCGCAAATTCACAATTCTGGTTATCACAATTGCTGTAATGGCCAACTCTAAGTAAATCTAACTTAGCGTTAAATATATAATTTTTTTCAAAGATAATTTCATTTGAGGAACGATGTGATTCTTATTTTGCATTTTATGCTTACATGTATGTCCATCAGACCACCATTAGGTATGCAAAGACTACATTTCAAAACTTGTACATAGTGTCCATGTGACTGTCTGGGTCATTCTTCTAATAATAACAGTTGAGAAGTGGTGGCTCTTTCTTTACAGAGTGGTTTCATCTCAATAATTGGACTTATCTTTAGTCATATTAATAATAATAATTTAGGAGGCTAATCATCCTTACTGGCAGCTGAGAAGCGGAACAGACCGATCCATTAAGCCCCGCCCCCTTACGTGTTGACCAATCACAGCCTTGGCTACGCCACCGAAAGTCCGACAAATGTCCGACACGATAAAAACCTATTGGAAAATGTAAACATGCGTGCGCGTACTTATAGCGTGCGCGTTCATGTCATGCAGCGTGGCATTGAAGAGACGTACATTGTGCTGCCCACGTGTAGGCCAATACATTTAGGGGTGGGGCTTAATGGATCGGTCTACTGTGAAGGATGCGGATACACGTGTTCGAGCTGCAGGCATTCAAGGGCACCTTCGGCAGCCAGCCACATATTGACCACGGAGCGGAGCGGAGCACAGCCTGAGATCGAAAGTGTTTGGTTTTTCCAATAGCTCGATAGACATGTTGATCCCGGTCGCGGCACTTGTGTCCTTGAGCAAGATACTTTACCATAATTGCTTTGTCCTTCGGATGGGACGTTAAGTCGTAGGTCCCGTGTACTAGGATGGGTAGTGCACGTAAAAGAACCCAGAACACTTATTGTGGAAGTGTAGGGGTTTACCCCGGTGTTTCTGGTTCACATTATAGCAAGTACCCTTATCTACAGGTTTCCTCAGGCTTGAGAGCTACAGTGATTACATTGTAAGTTCACTTATGAGGCATCCTTGGTTTCATTACCAGAAATATATAATAATAATATAATAATGCTAATAATAACAAATCACTGTTTCTTCATAGGATTTCAGCTCTACTTCTTGATAACAATACATGAGTGTACCCTGGACAGGTCTCGAAATTAATACTGGAACGCAGGCCAAAGGCCAGTGATTTTAGCGCTGGGCCAGTAAACTCAGTACTGGACAAGTCCGGCTGTCTTGTGTTTTTCAACTGAATAATAATGCTTCACTCTGTAATACTTTGAATAAATTAAAAAGTATGCTCGAATGTTAACTTTGAGTCTGAAATATCTTTCAATTCTGTTGAGTATCGAAGTATACTTTCCCATTAACATGCAAAGGAGATAAATATTCTCTTTCTACTTGTTCAAATATAAATAGTTTATATGTTAAATGTGCTAAAAGTTTTTCCTCATTATCATTTCTGGTGTTGTAAAACAATTTCTAGTCCAATAAAAATTTAGCATAACAAGCACTGCATTCTTTTGCATTCCCCTCCCCCCAAAAAAAATAAAAAATTCAAGACCTGCTGGAGCAACAAATACAAATAGCTCCTTTTAACTATTTAACATTTTAACTATTCATTAACATTTTCAATTTACAACACATAGGACACACATTTCATTCATCAGTCATTCAGCAATGTGAGTGAACGATGAGTGTAGGCAAATTTGACTGAAAGATTAAGTACCTGTCACTGCCAGCCATTGTTTGCATAGTGTCCCATTACTGTTTGAACTAAACCGCAGGGCTCAAATTTACAGCTGCAGTGGTGTAAACGCCCAGGAAAATATTGAAAAATATTGAGCTACAAGCCCTGCGGTCTTGTGGAGTTTTACCCCAAATTCAAGCTCTCTTAAAACCCCTTCAATGAGATCACCCACTACTAATCTGAGCTTAGTGGAACCATGGAGGTGCTGAGACTTCTTTCATCTATGGCTATGGCCGCTGCATGCATGTGCGACACGACAGTAGCGTGTCAGCGCACGTACCAATCAGCATGGAGGATTCACAGTGCGTGTGCATCGATGCGCATGTGTGGCGACCACAGCTGCAGTGGTGAAAAAGCCCAGGAAAATATTGAAAAATACTGAGCTACAAGCCCTGCGGTCTGGTGGAGTTTTACCCCACAGCTGCAGTGGTGTAAACGCCCAGGAACGTGCTGCTCGGATTAGTCAATACCCAATCTGAATATTGTCCTGAAATTAAACAATGGGTTATTAATTGTAGATTTCTAGATACTTTTTGGTGAATCAGCCAACATGCATAATGAACATTGAGGTGTTCAACCTGTGTGTAAATTTAAAAAGGTGACATACCAGCTACATGATTTGTTAGTCCCGGTTTTCTGCAATGTGCTAACAAAGCAGGTGTTTACCATCGTTAGCCCTCTCTGGTTTTAAGCGTTATCATTTTTAATTCAATTTTTGGGTGAACAAAGAAAATTGACTGAAGCGGGATTTGAACCTGCGACCACCGGCTTAACGTACAGATGCTCTACCAACTAAGCTATCCAGCCCGATGTTGGCGGTCTACCTCTTAGTCAATATCTTTGTTTGGGGATGCCAGTCAGAAGCCATTCAAACGGTTACTGCCATGTGTTTTTTGAATTTTTTTTTAATGTATATATTGCATCGTAACAATATACAAATATAGATTGCTTGAAGTTCTGTGGTTAAAACAACACTCTCGAAGTGATTCCCAGTGCTTTCTATATTCCTGGGGCTAATGGAACACTCTGGGAAATACCCTAGCATAAGTAAAAGTAGTCAATATTTGTTTTATAACACTCCATACATATTTAGTGCCTGGACGTCTAGGTACCAAGAAACTGCTGCTGCTATGAGATAACTTAGGTAAAATAACTCAAATATATGAGAGTTGGGATTTTGGCATGGTCCTAGTCAGTCCTTGATCTATGGTAGGATTCATAGTCTACAGTTCCTCAAGAAAAGTGTGTGAAATTCTCATGTGTCTTCCTCTGGGAGTGCCATTCATTTGGAAGGATTGAAATTGTTGTTGTTCTAAAAGAATCTCTCTAACTGCTCTAACTCTCAACATGCATATTTTATACATTTCTTATTTGTTTTCTTGCAGATCATAAATTTTTCATGTACAATGTGGGGTGGGTTTTCCAATTTCAGCTAAATAAAAAAATATCTCCCGTTCTAAAGTTGCATAATTCTCTGAATGTTCATTGGAGAAACCTAGCTTCCTCAATCCTCCAAAATCAACCGTTTAGTGTAAATGAAGGGTCACTACTGCCTCAATCCTCCTTCAAGAACATCAAGCACACGCGGCAGACTAGGACACCTTAAATCTGCAATCATCAAACATTCAGTCTCCGAGAAGTCCCCTCGATCCACTTAGCGACAGTAGTACATTTAGTAGTAGTCCCGGCCGATTTCCTACCTCCCCAGGTAGTACTAAGCAGGACAGTTCTTTTCAGAACTAAGTTGTCTCCTGAATTCCGAAATTTACTCCGCGGTAATAGAATAATAGCAAGACAAGCTCTCACAAGAACAATCTACTGTATACATGTAGCAAAGTAGATATAATCACATGGTGTTACCGCAAACCAAGTATACATTGCCCATGCAATGCCTCAAAACCCATAATCAAACTTCTCTCAAACAAGACCACTACATGTACATCAACTGGAGGAAGCCAAACTCATCACCCCGGTGTTCAAGTTCTGGCACCAAGGCAGAGACAGGGAAGCCACTGAAACCAAGTCCCACAACACAGAGACAAGACATCAGTTTCTTTATCAACGACATCTGGTCACCACTACTGAAGTCCACCCTTCCAGCAGCAGCTCACAGCTACACTGACACACTCCAGTGCGCACACATCCAGCCAGTCAGCCAAGCACCATCTCCCATACATCACCGATCAAGAACACTGAACAGCTTGGATCCTTCCCCCATAAATGTGCATCTCTTCAGCATCATCAGCAGTCCAGCATTCTCCTGAAGACGAGCAGAGTCTACTATTCGAAATGTTGAGACCACACCAGCTCTTTTCAGAGCCACCACTCCTCTAAAAGAGATTTATGGTTGTACCCTCAAGTTTACTACTGTAGTTTGCTATATAGTCGCTTATTATCCCTCACACCATGCAAAGCTTCAAACATAACTTATTGGAAAAACTGTTAAACTGACTGTAAATAAGTGTCCCCCTTTACTGTGTTTCCTGTCATAGGCTCTACCAAAACCAACCCAGATGCATTCTTTTGACGTTAATAATTTGTCAATGCTTGACTGGTCAAGCATTTCATTCTTCATTCAACACTGGTAAATTGATACGCTTCAATGACAAATGATCCGTTAGGTCTCCACAAGGGGCACTTTGTCAAAGGTTTGCCAAGAAAACAGTTTCATTTAATCGACGCTGTCACAATACATACAATGACATTACGCAAGTTTAAGGTTCAATACCTTTCTCTGAACTATAAACATTACTATGGGTGATTACTTGCATACAATTCAAATGACCTACATTAAAATGCAACTTTTTTGGGATGTTTGAATAGTTACGTCAGTGTTGGTTAAAGGTAAAATGAAGGATTGGTAAAACTGATAGTGCAGTGTTCTTATTATTGTGTGAGTCAATATACATGAAAAAACTGATACATAACAATAGACCGATTTCGCGACCAATGTTTGCATGTCATCACATGACCTGTAGTGGGTATTATGTCACCTGAGCTGATGGCAAACTCCATGTAAAAACATGCTATGACCAACAAAGTCACACCAACAGTCCGCTTTACACAGTTACTAAGCCCTTTTATTAAAGTTGTATGTTGTGACATTGACTTCAACCATATTACTGTTTCATAAACAACTAAGTATTTTGCTACAAAAGAGATTTATTTTGAGTTTATGCACAACCGTTGTCCGACGACGATGTAGCAACTTGCCTGTTATTTTGTTTGTAATTTAAATCACTGTAAAAAAAAAAAATTTAAATGTGAAACTAAGCACAAACGTCGAAAAAGTGAGCATTTTTACTTAGCCTTGCTGAATTTCATAATAATGTAGGAAAATCTGTGAAATTTTTCTGTTTTCTGTTTGCGTTATTTATCAATTCCTGTCACGTCCTCCAGTTCCTTTTCGCGAAGGGTCAAATTGTATGCGACGCTCACAACAGTTATGCACACATTGAGTACTGGTATGTATTGATTGCTACGCATAAATTAGCACCTACGTAAGTATAATTGCTGACTGGTTATAAACACTCTCACAGCCATGGCTTCGGCTTTATCAACTGATTAACACCCCCATGTGACATGCTCTCAACCAAATAGAATGAACTGTCTGGGGTATTTATGAACAATTTATGAATGCCAGTTAAAACACCTAAGACTACCATGGTAACCAGTCAGAATTCTGTCTAACTAGTCTCTGGTTGGCTAGTTTCTAGCCCCATACAGCCATACATTGTGCCAATACGCTGGACTGTCCAGCGTATTGGCACAATGTATGGCGCTAGCTAGTTTCTTGCTAGCCACCGATGTTAACCAGTTATTGTTCGTACGGTTACTTTGAATTACATGCCGGACAGTGTTGAAAATGAAAGTTATGGACCAGTAAAAAATGCTGACAAAAGAGCGCGCAATATTTTACTTTATCATACTAAGTCACAGCCATACTCACTAAACAGAGTGAAATTGAATCGGTGAAATATTAGAAAACGAAGATACATCAATCAAATAAATTAAAGTTAAGTTTCAAAGAAGTACAACACACCCTTTTATTTCTTGTGCATCCCATCCTTGTATTTTTTGCAGCTTCACCGACTTCAATCCAACCTTGTTAACGTCCTTCCTTGCTTGCGTCTCGTTCCCAGAGAACTTTATTTTAATCTTGTCATGAATTCGACGTAAAGGAGGCCGCAAGATCTGTGACTCTCCCCATTCCAGATTCGCCATGAATTCTCCATCGTTCTGTCGAAGTTTTCCCTGATTTTCGTGACCCTGCTTGGTTGCAATACCTGAAACTAGTCGTTGTATTTGACGAGCATTTTGCTGATGGTCGTCGTTTCCTAGCAAAATGTGGATGACTGACACAGACGTAAGAAACAACACGGCAAAAACTAAGAGAATTACTCTAATTCTGAAGCGCATGACGACCTCAGATTTCTGCCACCTTGTTGTTGTGATAATGCAAACAACATTATTGGTGTGATTTATGAATCTTGAATGAAGATTATCTTTTGAAACTACATCTTGTAAACAAAACAAAACCTATCACTAGCAGTGCGCACAAGTTATTATCTTCACCACCCTCTCGCTCGTCGATCGCGTGTGTGATATTTTTCAGTCGGGACCAAAGATTATAGAGCGCCGTACAGCGCTCTATAATCTTTGGTCGGGACCAAAGTACGTACGTCCCGTACTCTGGCGTCAAAGATTATAGAGCGCCGATTGGTACTATGTGTGTGATGTCACTTGCATGTGGTCGAGAGTCTAGTCATAAAGTTTTATTGAATCACTTGAGGGCGCCCTTTTCAATTAACAAAACCTTCTGAGGGGGTGCGCTACACTAATAGAGAGAAATCCATGTAAACCCACAACCAAAGATTATAGAGCGCCTTGGACGCTCTATAATATTTGCCCACAACTTTTCCTGTAAACCAAAGATTTGAAGGTCCTTGCTTTTATGGATTGTTGAAAATTGGTCCAACATTGTGCCCCTGCGGTTGTTAACTTTCATCCTGGAGCATTTTGGGTAGACTGGCCCTCTAAAAATGGCCCTATTTTGCTAAACAGTGTAGGGTCATTTTTCCAAGATGAAGTCTGGCCAGTTTACTCGTTCAGGTGTGTTTTTATTTTGAATCAGCCTACCAAAAATTCTCAACGGCTAACCTACTCAAAATTGCAAAGAAAAATGAAGTTCAGTTGTAAGAAAATATATTTGATTTGTTTTTTAGAGGCTGTATTTTTAGAGGCTGTATTTTTGAATATTTAGCATTTAGCATTGGTTACTATGGGAGCCTATTTAGTGTGGTGCACCCCTGAATATACTCTTTTGAGTTTTGACCCCACACCCCCCCCCCAAAAAAAAACCACTACCAAAAATGAGAATAGACCATGTAACACCTTGTTTACAAAAACAAGCACAGACGTACGAGCCGGTGTGGGTGGGGGAAAGGGGGCAATTCGGGTAAAACGGTACGGAAAATTCGGGCAAAGCAAGAAAAAAGGTGAAAAAAAAGCTCTGCCCTCCTTGACCAGTCCCCATGCACATATGAAAACAAGGTAATTACCTTCAACATTCCAGGACTTAACCGGACAGGTAAGATGGTACACTGGAGTCCTACGATATTTTTTAACATTCTGTATCATAACCACCGGATAAAAATCAAGAATTGTGAACTGTTTTTAGATGGGGCCCCTTAAACTTTAATGCGATATTTTGTTACTTCTATTGAGCCGTGTTCAAAATCATGCCTGCAGGATTTAAGTCCATGCTCTGTGGTTCTTTTGTAAACAAAAACAAAACCTAATTTATTATTTAAAAAAAAATTTGTTAAGTATTTTTTATTTTGAAAGCTTAATCTTTATAGATCCAATTTCATAGAGCTGCTTTGTTGCCAAAAGACTTTCTGCTAAGCAAAAGTAAGCAGAAAACCAGTTGCCCAAGGTATGTGCGACATGAAATTCTGGCTGGTAAACAGATTCTGGTAAGCAAAATTGTTTTGTGCTTAGGTACTTTGTGCTAAAAGCTCATGGACAACATTTTGTAATTAGCCTTTCCTATGAAGTTGCTGATATCATTCAGGCAGGTTTTCAGACATTATTGGTGGGCAAATGCCATAGAGTAGTGCACAAGGCAGAACCCACGCGTGCGTGTCACGCCACCATTAGCCCCCCATGAAAAGGTGCAACTTTCCCTCATTTCGCCCATAAGTAGTGTTAGTGCACACACGTGATGTGCAATTTACATATCTCATTAGAAAGGTCTATTGTCAAAGACCAGTATCCCCACTTTATGTGTTAAAGTACAACAATACCCATGCAAAATGAAGTCAATTTTCAAACAACAAAATAATAATTTATTTTGCTCAATTATAACATTCATTTCATACACTCTGGAGATAACCTTAATTAAAATCCGTGAACAGCCAGTGTTCAGACCCACCTTCAAATCATTTTAACAAATGAATCAAGATTTACTCTGAGACACTTTTCATTTAAGTTTGTTTTATAAACCCCAAACAGTATTATGAAATACTCAATTAAAAAAATCTGAAACTTTTCCTTTTCACACAAATAATTTGTTTTTGCAATGACATGAAGTCAGTTTCCTTTGCAGGATAAAATTGTGTAATTTGAGCCTCGGCTAGAATTTCTTTTACTGACGATGAAGTAATGTTTTCATTTTTTTCTCATGACAAAGATTAAAATCAATGAATCCTTCTGTATCATTCTTGGAATCAGCCAAAATAACTACCCGATTCGAATAGCCACCGCAGCTTATAAGCGAGATGGTCACATATCATGATAGGTACCGTAGCTTATAAAGTATCATGATAATCCAATGGCATGAATGCTCTATCATGATACCATGATAAGTATTGTGGGAGGTTTATAAACGAGGCGGTCATGTCTGGCGTCTCACTTATAACCTAAAGTGGCTAGGCGAAATGGCTATATGCTCTATCATGATACCATGGGGGGTTTATAAGCAAGGTGGTCATGCTTGGTGGCTCACTTATAAGCTATGGTGGCTAGGCGAATCAGTTGCTTAGAGTGGATGTTTTATCATGATACCATGATAGTATCATAGGAGGTTTATAAGCGAGGTGGTCATGCTTGGTGGCTCGCTCATAACCTACCCTGGCTAGGTGAATCAGTTACAATAACACGTCAAATTAATCAACAGCAATCATTTGGTAAAATATATCACAGTCTATTGCTCATAATAAGTGAACATTATGACATCTTAAGAACAAATAACATTGTATTAGTTTCACTGAAAACAAAACCAGGTAAGAAGTAGCTGTGTGTTCTCTATGTGGGGAAACATGTAGTTTTATTACTGTTCTATACTGCACGCATAGCTCCACTAGTCAAAGTTGATGAGAATGTGTTGGAGAACTTATGGCTGTCATTTCTGCTAAGCTGAAGATGCCTTGCTAAGCATAAAACATCTGCCAAGTTGGTCAGTCATCAGGGGAACTTTCATTTCCGCTTAGCAGGATAACTGAATCTAGAAATCTGGATGGGTGCAACTCATCTTGCTGAGGCCAGTGAATGGCAGCTGCTTGAGAAGAGACTATGAGGTGTGGTGATTTTGAGGTAGAGGAGACTAAGACAGTGGTGCTGCAGCCGCTTGTAGAGCCTTCTTGTTTCGCATCCTCCGGCGTATATACCAGATAGAAAAGAACGTGATGCCATACACTGCATACACACACTAAAATACAAAAATAAAAAAAAAACACATGTTGAAAAATCTAGAGGAAGCACTGAGCAGTATTACACCATGGAGGTAGATATACAAGGAGACCCAAACAAGAGCTTTTTTAATCCCATGCTGTTGCCGCAATTGATATACAACAATGGTCAGTAGGGAGGAGTTGTTTCATAAGAATTAAATAACACCCATGTAGATCTTTGTCGATTGATTGGAGGATTGGAAATCACTTGGTATTCATTACTCACACCATTTCATGGCCTACATCATTAAGCATGCAATTTTGTACTATTCTATGTGTGTTTTTGTTCCATCCTTGTCGATTGATTGGAGGATTGGAAATCACTTGGTATTCATTACTCACACCATTTCATGGCCTACATCATTAAGCATGCAATTTTGTACTATTCTATGTGTGTTTTTGTTCCATCCTTTTTGCACTATTGCACAGTAGACCACAACCCGCACGTGCAGTCGTTATACCAGGGATGAGGTTTGCCGAATGTGAAAATTCCTGAAAATGGCTTGCAGGCCTGGGTTCCCCCTTATTCTGGACCCAGAACCTCCCAGATGTTACCATTCAGGAGGTTTACAGACTCTGTGCATCACCAGAAATACAAAACTACAGGTTTGGACACAATGTGGACTATTTCTTTCTCCCTTTGGTGACTGCTTTACTTCTTTCAAGAAAAGACTCAAGGAGGTTTTGAGAAAATCCTGAAATTAGGACAAATCCGGAGAAATCACATGCCTGGTTATACACAGCAGTATTAAAACGCCCTCGTTTTAGAGTTGATGCCAGACTACAATCTTTTACATCTTATTGATTGTTTTGTTCTCCAAAATGATGCAGATCGACTTGGATGTTATATAAAACAAATAATGGATGTTTTGCATTTGTGCCATGGAGAGTACATTTCATCTGTTGAACAATGGAATGTTCCATTTGAACTCTGCTTTGCCTCTCTGAATGGAACATTCCTCTTTCAACACTCTTGAAACTATTCTCATCATTGCACTCATAACCATTCATTACATGTAGAATAACCAGCAAAACCCACATAAAACCCCTGTGAAGCTCTGTGGAAATGCCTGCACCTGTGCAGAGTACTGGTGCAGACAATGATTTTACGAATCAAAAATGTTGGAAAACTACAGGTGTAAACAATTTTTTTTAAACATCTCACTTTCCCCCCAAATGCATATGAGCTTTATAATGGGTTGTGGTCTATCGATGCTTCTCCTTGTAGTTTTACCACCATGTACACACTATCCAGGGAGTAGGGAATTTCATGTGAACTTTATACACTAATCCAAGCAGCTCGTCCATGGTGGTTCGCACCACCACAGCTATGACCGCCGCACTTGCGCGTCGACGCACAAGCACTCCATGCTGATTGGTACATATGCACGGCTGACGCGCTATTGTCACGCCGTGCGTGCGTGCGTGCGGCAGCCATAGCTGTGGTGGTGTAAACCACCGTGAACGAGCTGCTCGGATTAGTGTATAAAGCAATCTACAGTCTTGTAACAAAACATCAAAATTTGTCACCTGTATTATTTACAGAAACGAAGACATCTCACTGATATGTGCCATCTTGTTCAATGGGCAGATTCTGATTCTGGTGAAATACTGCATAATCTCCACATTTTGGGATGTACATACAGGTGATCAAGCAGCGTGAATTAAATAAAGATTTGTTTAATTCGAACACTCTATTGCCCTATGCGACTTAGGGCTCGAACTTCACGCAGGCGTCTGGATGGAATGTACCTGGAAGTTCCGAGTGTCAAGTCGCAGATGACAATGAGGGCTGGAAGTCTGATACTTCACGGAGGCAATGGAGGCGATTGCCTTCGTTGCCCGTTGTGGTCATTGCCTTATCGCCCTTCAAATGTTCCAATAGAAATTTATAATGTTTTCATAGAGGCCTGAGTTTTCTTACATTTCTTTTCCCGAACACTGTGTCTGAATTAAAGTATTTCTTGAAGCCTGTGTAGTGAGCGAAGGCAGACTCGTCAACTGGTGCTCCTCCTCCCATGATGCTCTCTAAATAAAGAAATAGCAAACATACCGTGATTTTAGTACAATTAAGTGCCTGCTAGTTCGTCTTTGATATCTTGAGTAGCCTGTCGGCGATTTTTCAGCTATTTTGTTGAATCTTTGTCATAATTTGGGCAATTTTGGGGAACAGGGTAATGATCACACCTCCACAGCAAGTTGCCTTTATCACAGCGGATACCCCCATGCTTCCCTGGGCCTGGGGCGCTAGTACAACCATCCAACTCAACATTTCAAAAAAAGGAGTATAGCGCCCCAGTTACTGGGTCTACGTCGCTGGTAATAATTACTGTTAGCATGTTGTGTTAATTTAATTCTTTAAGTAGCCAGTCCAGTGCAGTGGATATAGCCTACCGCCTGGTGGTGGGGATGTTTTTAAGCCAAAATGGCGGCCAACCGAACTAGTAGTAGTACTACTGCATCAATTACCTTTTTTCCGGTTAAAAAATGTGACTTTTTCCTGAAGTTATCCCCATAAATTTATATTAATAATACTTGAAAACATATTTATTTGTGGGTAGCAAAGTATCCTTTTGACGGCGGTTTGTCAGCACTGAGGGCTTGTTATCGGCTAGCCCCATAAATAGTGCCAATATGTCAGACTATCTCCGCTTCTTGGCCCTACTAACACTGTGGCCAAAATTCAAATCAAAACTTTTTTTTTGCCAAAATTTTTCTATCGATGTTCTGTTCATCATTGCCTGAGCGTCTCAAGTACATTAGATCCAAGGTATAATGACTTATTTTGGTGGACCTTTATGAAAAATCTCAGAGCTGATACAAACACATTTAAACATTGTCAGAGCCATGATGGTTGCTGTTGTGCATGCGCACTGTACAGCGCTATGACTCGTACTCCTCTAGTCTTTTTCATGGCGCTGTGTGTGTGTGTAGTCGTTTGTCATGCTGTCGTCACCGAACACAAACAGATGGTGTCACTCGCTCGTCCCTCTCGGGGTAAGAAGAGTAAATTTTGATCACATATTCATTTTATTTTAAACAAGGTGTTTAGATTAAAACAGTAGAAAAACGGCTGTATAAAGATGGTCACAATCAGTCAGCACATCCAAGAACGTTTACCACTGCTCGGAACCATGAGGTCATTATTTCGAGGTAAACGTCGCAAGAAGACTACTGGAATAAAGACTAGAGCAGGGGTACAGCACGCATGCACAACAGCAACAATCATGGCTCCGACTATGTTTAATAATCCATTTAAATGTGTCTGTTTCAGCACAGAAAATGATCATGAGTACAATTAAATGCATTTTATTTTATCTTAAATACTTGGAGACGCCATTAGGCGATTTTCAAGCAACTCTGTTGAGTCGTAGGCATTTTTTTTAACAGAGGTGTTTTAAATCCTCCTGACCGTTGCAGTTACTACGTACATGTTTCAAGCTGGGGCGCTAGTACGACAGATAATGTCAAAATCTCAAAAAAGGAGTACAGTGCGCCCGCCCCAGTTACTGGGTCTAGGGGCCCTAGTTTGACTGAAAGTGATAATGTCAAAATCTTTTTAAAAACAATGGAATACAGCGTCCCAGTTACTGGGTCTACCTTAGCCCAGGTAGGACGTTATCTCCGTTGTACTACACTAACGTCCTGGGTATAAAGGTCTTGCTACATAGCGAAACAATTTATAACTAACTTATTTCATTGTTTTACCTGATTAAATGAGCTGAAACTTCGTCCTAGTGTTCTATGGGTCCTATATTTGCAGACTGGCGGGTTCAAAAGTCTTTAAGATGCATTGAGCACACATTATTGACAAAACTAAACTGAAAATCAGAGCAAAATCAGAAATCGACGCGGCCCGTTTAGGTAGTCTCCGAGTGATACGCGCAATGTGCATGTGTAGAAGTACATAGCAACGTCGATCTGCGCGAGTGACCGATCGCGCTGCGCTATTGGTCGATCGCGCAAACATATTAATTGCGCAATCGATCAATAAGTGCCCGATCGATCGATATGTGCGCGAACAGTAGATCGACCAATAGCGCAGCGCGATCGGTCGATCGCGCACGACATATACATTATATGCATGTACAATGTAAAGCCGTGCCCACATACCGTAATGCGCCTGCGTGTATATCTACTTGTTGCTAATGCTATGCAGTTTGAGCAAGCGCATTGAATATACCTCATTCGGCGAGTATAACATGTCGCGGACGATTTGTACACGTTGGCGTTTTATTTTATGTATGATTTTCACCATTTGTGAAACCATGCACTTCAAAGATATTCAAGGAGTAGCTTAGAACATCAGGAATACATGGACGAATTTTCAGCTTCCAAAATCAGGTGAAAATAGGGGAAATCAACTCATGTAATTTTAGTCGCATTGGAAAGAAGCTTTATACCCAGGACGTCAGTGGTAGTACAACGGAGACTGACGTCCTACCTGGGCTAGGTCTACCTCAGATCTAATGTACTTAAGACTCTTGGACTTGGGCAATGATAAGGACTCTTTAAAAGAGATCATCGATGTAAAAGTTTTGGCAAAAAAATGTAGGCCCAACACTACAGAACAAGGCCCCAAGAAAACAAGGCCAAGTTTCCACTCGAAAGTTGATCCCTGAATTTGGGCCATAGCTTTCGTAGGGCCAAGAAGCGGAGGTAGTGCAGCGTATTGGAACTATTTATGGGGCAACTTGTCGGCGTGTTGTCGGCTTTTTTAGAGTACGATAGAACATAAAACACTAAAAACACTTAGCCCCATACATTGTGCCAATACGCTGGACTCCCTCCGCTTCTTGGCCCAACGAACCCTGTCCTTTAAAACCAGACATCAACTTTCGAATCGAGACTTACTTTTTTTGGCAAATTTATCCCTCAATGATTGGTCGGTCGTTGCTGTCAGACATATCAGACTCACAGGCAGAGTCTGGAGAAGATTTCCGCACGATCCCCTGTGCGATAAATCCAAGGCTTTTGCTGGAATTTTATGTCAAATCTCGGTGATATAAGCCCATGTCAACGACGGCAGAGGAGCCATGATGGTTGCTGTTCAGCGCGGGTCGTATTCCTGCACTAATCTTTATTCCAGCAGTCATTTTGCGACGTGTACCTGATAGTGGTGACGTCAAGGTAATGCGCGCAATCAGTCAGCACATTCAAGAACGTTTACCGCTGCGCGACACCTTGACGTCACCACTATCACTAGTATCAGGTACACGTCGCAAAATGACTGCTGGAATAAAGACTAGTGCAGGAATACGACCCGCGCTGAACAGCAACCATCATGGCTCCTCTGCCGTCGTTGACATGGGCTTATATCACCGAGATTTGACATAAAATTCCAGCAAAAGCCTAGGATTTATCGCACGGGGGATCGTGCAGAAATCTTCTCCAGACTCTGCCTTTGACTTTGAGTCTGACATGTCTGAGTCTGACAGCAACGACCGACCGATCATTGAGGGATAAATTTGCCAAAAAAGTAAGTCTCGATTCGAAAGTTGATGTCTGGTTTTAAAGGACAGGGTTCGTTGGGCCAAGAAGCGGAGGGAGTCCAGCGTATTTGCACAATGTATGGGGCTATAAAAACACTATGCCCCCCCCCCCCCCCCCCCGCTCGTCCTATGACTCCTGTGCACTAAAATTAACACAAAACGAAGGCCAACCCAGCACCCATGAAAACTAATTAAAAACTAACTTATAAATGTACAACTGAAATCAAGTAAAAGGCAGAACGTTGGAGCAATATCTTATGCATATGCTGTTAACATATTAACCACAAATTAATTAAATTTCATACCTTAAATTTGGGTTTTTGTGTCCGATAAATAGTTGGCCGACCGGTCGCTTGTGTAAAGGAAGTCTGGGACCGCGTATGTACTGTGGCAGAAATAATCATAAATTGAAATACTTTCGAACCAGACTATAAATACCTGGTACTTGGTTTTGCACACGCTTTTCAGTAGTGAAACCAGTTAAATCAGCAGAACAATTTTTGTACGGAGTCTCATGTAGCACATCATAAGTTCCAACAACTCCTTTGTACGTGTTTTATACAATAGGCTAAACAAATAAAAGTTCTATGGGTTTATAAGAGAAGCATCTGTTTACCATATCAGAGGCTTTCGATTTTGTGGATTCTTGACTGCGACGATTAACCGTGGTACGGACCTCTGAATGTATGTTTACTTTGAAAAGTTGCCCTTCATCGCCACCCCCACTGCCCACTCATTTTTCTGTGTGTGTGAGTTTGTTTAGGCATTCAAACCGGGGACTTGAAACAAAAGAGGACAATAGGGTCCCCGGTTGGAAAAGGTCCCCAGTTGGAAATCGTGTACAAAACCAATGGGAGCTGTTGCTAAAAAGTTAAAGTACAAACAAAAGAGGGACAATAGGAGGTCCCCGATTGGAGGTAAATACACACTTGGGTGTGTGTGGGTGTGTGTGTGTGTGGTTTTTTTTAGAGAGGCCGCTGGAAACAGGACTCCGTGATGACGTTTTGGAGCCGGAAGTGCAGTGTAACGAATGTTCATGTACATATACATGTATATCATAAGTTTACATTGCACTTTCGGCTCCAAAACCTCATCACTTACCAACAGGATAGGGAGACCGCCAACATTAGGGCTGGATAGTTCAGGTTCAAATCCCGCTCCACTTATTTTTTCTTTATTCACAAAGAAATTAATTTCAAATTTACCCAGTCAGTTTCCCGGTCTTGTGGTTTACTGTTTGATATTTGAACTAAAAAGTTGCATCGCCCTTATGGTGATCCCCGTGCTGCTGCTTCCCAAGTTATATCCATAGAGCTAGCTCTACTGGGTGTGATCCCCGTATGGGCTACACGGCAGTATTTGGTTGAATGGCATTGCACCCCCCCCCCCCCCTCCCGAAAAAAGATATTGACAAAATAGGGAGACCGCCAACATCAGGAATGGATAGCTCAGTTGAGCGTCGGTACGTATAGCCGGTGATCACATGTTCAAATCCTGCTGCTCCATCAGTCAAGTTTTCTTTGTTCACCCCAACATTTTACAAATAAAAATATTAGACATTGCCTTTCACTCAAGGCCGCGTCAGAATTATCAGTTTCTGTCTTAGGAAATGTCTTTTGAACGGTGTATGTGATGATGAGTTGGGTAAAACTACACACAAAAGATATGCCAGCTCCTGTTGCACCCCAACCCCACCCCTCTTGAAGGCCGCGTACGCAACGGTAATCCCAAATAGACCTTATGCACATTACGTCATTTGAGTAGGGCGCCCTCGTTTAGAGGTCAAAATGAGGTTGTTCATTGGCCAATCCTGTGCGCCGCGCGTACAAATCTCTGCGTTTCCATTGTTACATCATCGATTTACCTCTAAGATGGCGGCGTGATGACGTCAAGGCATAAGGTCTATACAACCTTGAGCGTTCATCGGTAGCAGATGGGCGCGCGCGGTGACGAAGAATCGAGCACTAGAGGTTACGTAGTCGTCTTTGTCTACGTAGCATGATATTTTCTGAAATCGTTCAGCAAATGAGCATTTTCGTCTCATAGCATGTTCCAAAGAAAGACTTCCTACGCAGTTAAGGACATGGCCATTGGATAAGAGAACAATACGTAAATATTTGCCATTGTTTTCTGAAAAGGCCCTACGCGTTGAAATTTAAATGTGTGCTTTTTCCCGTGTTTATTTTACCCCGAAAATGTTCCCAGAAGGCCTACAAATACCCAGCTGACAGTGTGAGAAAAAGTGACGTTTTTTTCGCTCTCACTTTTTCGAAACATTATCTATAAATGAGTCACATCAATCCTGCAAGTAAGAAACTTTACTCTTATCTACAGCATTTTTGTTAGATTGACATTTTCTGCATGGAGTTGATTGGATTTTCTTGTTGTGTGTTTGTTTTTGGTTTGCTTGTTTGTTTGTTTGTTTGTTTGTTTGTTACTGTTTTTTGTGTGTTTTTGCAACATTTCTGTTTACTACAAGAAAATGAATTACAACAAAACAGAGTATGACTTTGTCTAGATTTGTTGTGTACACAACCAAAGGTCGGACCAATGGCACAAGCTTGTGCTAAACGGGACCGTAGCCAAGAAAGTAATTAACGTACTTGACAAGCCGGAACGGTCAACCGTGAAAGAATTACTCTACCAGACCGAAGTTATGAGAAAAAGGTCACGTCGTGAAAACACGATGCCTTCCTCGTGATGTCTCGACTTGATTTCATATGTCATCATGCCGTGACGATTAACAATTTTTACACTCGTTTAGAGAAGCATCTTTGTTAAACTTTAACTTGATTGTAAATATACAGAAAATCCCACCACTGGGCTAACCTTGCCATCATTTACCGACTGCAAGGCAGCATGGGAGACTGCAAACAGACATGTTGCTATGGCAAATGAGATACCAATTCCTAGCGGGAAAAGAATCACTATCCCGGTGGAAAAGTGCCCCAAGGCGACGTTTGCTTCGTCTGGTGGAGATGGTGTGAAATATGAAGTCATCGATGAGTGTGATGATACAGCCACCGAGGAGAGAGCTGAGGGAGTTGCTATTATGGCGACGGATGAGGAAGATAAACAAAATGAGGAACATGACAATTTTCTCATTGAAAATCGGCTGGAACTTTTAAAGGTTGGTTCACATGAATACTATTTTAATTCGTACATCTATGCTGATACATTCCTCGACCAAAACCAATAATTATTTTTTTGCATATAAATCAATAAAAGAAGACACATTTATAATAATACTATCGTCATTTATTTAAGATTCGATCATTAAAAACGATACTATGAATATGCAATTTATGAACGTTTTTAGCCAATGTCAGACTTTTGAGGACACTAGGTGGCAGCAGACTTACCAGGTAAATCCATTGTTCTCGGAATTTTGCGCATGCTCAGAACTACGCAAACAATGGAAATTTACCCGGTAAGTCTGCTGCCACCTACAGTTCCAAAATCTCCCATAGGAACAGAGGGCTTCGAGCAGAAGCATTCTATACTGATCTGCACGCTCGCCATTTTGGGAGTCAAAATGCACGTTTAAAAGTATGGTAAGCGTGTAAAGCCGCGTCGCCTAAAGTGAGCTCTTCACCGTAACACGGAGGACATTAATTCCCAAAATGGCTCAACCAAGATTATTCTTTGATGACGTCAGGTGAATTCGGTCTATAAAATATTGTACCACTACCCTATTGATTAGATTTGGGAAGAGATGCGTGGAGACATAGAGGAAGAACTGAAAGAGACTTTTGAACGACCAAGCACTCCCCCAGAGTTGGAAACCATCACAGAACAGGATTGGGTGGAAGAGAAGCAAATAAAATATACCCGAAGACAAGAAGAACAAGAAGAAGAAGATGGAGATGACAATATTATCACAGGTGAGGATGATGATCGTAGAAGTTTATCGTAGAGTTCTCTTGTCAGTTAAAAAAAAAAAAAGCTGGTCGTCAGTCGTCGCTATATTGTTGGAATGTATTTTTGGTTAATGGTGGATATGAAGTGTAATTGCTGATTTACAAATAAGGCAAACATCTTCCTTCCTTGGGAAACATTTCATGGCAACACTAATTATTGACTTTTCTAAAGTGATATTTGAAACAAAATTGAAAAAAAGTAGGGGAAAAACAAGAAAAACACACACACACACACACACACACACACACACACACAATCCATGAAAAAAAATCTTAATATGATCTTTGTGATAATATAAATAGAATACGACTCGGACGAGTTCATCAGCATATGCGATGACAATGCGTCATTGTCAAACCGGAGTGTGTCTTCCCTTGACGATGAGGTTGCCCTCCTGCTCGATGAAGATCAAGGGGACCTGACTGCCGATGACGTATCTGCAGACATTTTGGATGACGTCACACTTGGTGACAATGATGAACAAGGTGAGGGATGGTGAAAAACGTTGAATTAAAGAGAACTTTTTCTTTCTGTCGGCAAAGCGAAAACAAAATGAGCCCGGAAGAAAAAAAAGCAATTCTGGTCACTTTAAATTTTTGTACCAGATCTAAACAGTAATGACCATCAACCTGATCTACATCGTTCCCACAGATGAAAGCTCTATCATCTTTTCTATTAGTTTCCTGCCTGGTAAACCTATACCGAGCTTCATCAGCAAAACAACAAAGAGAAGGAAAAACTGACAACTCTTCAATCAGGTTATATACGTCTTCTTTGTTACACACAGTAACCTGACGATGACTAGAGCAAGCTAGTCGAAACGTTGAGACCAATAAACAAACTCACTCCGCGGCAGTGAAGTTATCCAAGAAGTCCCCTCAATCCACTAAGCGAAAGTAGTAGTTCTGGCCGATTTTCCTATCTCCCCAGGTAGTACTTAATACACTGTAAATAGGACAGTTCTTTTCAGAACTAGGTTGTCTCCCGAATTCCGAAATCTACTCCACGGTTGTAGAATAATAACAGGACAAGTTCTCACAAGAACAATCTACTGTATAATAGCAAAGTAGATATAATCACATGGTGCTACCGCAAACCAAATATATATCGATACCTCACCATGCAATGCCTTGAAACCTATAATCATTGACTCTCTAACTGAATTATGCTAACCAATGATTATGGGTTAATAACATTACCGTTTTGGTTTTTATCACAACAACAGACAAACCATCTGCTGAAGTGACCAGCAAACGAAGGGGTTTTTCAAGGACACTCATTTTCGGTGGACGTCGAGGGAAAAAATTAAACAAGAAGAAACGTGAAGGCCAGAGGGAGCCTGGAGACAACAAATCATCCAAGATGGCTGCCATAATCTTTGCCTGCTGCTGTGTGCAGCCTATAGATTAATATGTTTGATGCAGTAATCAACTCGTTATAGCAATGTGGTCAGTTCATACGCAGTGCGTCATATGATAAGAACGCAGGCAGGCATATACATGCTATTACTTAAAGAATATTGTCACGACAGACTGAGACAAATCGCCTTAGCCCTATAATAATAAGTGAAATACATACTGACGAAATTTCATGCAATTTCATAAATAAAATTCAAAGTTCCTTCGGTTTCACTTTGCATGTTTTATAATTAAACGGAAGAGGGGAGAGGGAACTTGTAAAATCTGAAAACTGTTAGTTAATTTGTTTAATGACTGTTTCTGAAAACCTTTCAATAATCCCGGAACTATGGTGGCTTTAAAGGAACATCGCACATATACATTGACGCCAATAATAGCCGTCATTATTCACGATTTGTGCCCAAAGTCGCAAATATTGCCGCCAATATTACCGTCAAAATTCACGATTTTGTGACCTGGGGTGTAAATCGTGAATTATTGACTGCAATATTGCATTAATATTTGTGACTTTGGGTACAAGTCGTGACTACTTGCGACTTTCAGTAGAAATCGTGAATTCTGACGGCAATATTGGTGTCAGTATTTGCGGCAAGGGCAACATCGTCAATTTTGACGACAATATTGGCATCAATATTTGCGACTTGGGGCACAACACGGGACCGCAGTACTAAATGCTACTTACCAAGCATCCGACACCCGGCGGAAACATGGTGTACGTGCCTATTGGGAGCTCAAGATCGTTTTGACTGGGCGCGTGGTGCGAAGGGAGGCCGGGCTGGCCGGGCGAATCAGGCACCGGCGAGGCTCAAGTCTTTCGGTGATACATGCGTGTTGTTGGGCCAGTTGCTGGTGGTCTTTGCGAGTTTGACCACAGAATATCATGAGTGGATATTATGCTTTCACCAGCACATGTAAAAATGATATCGGTTTGATCATGCCTTCCGCTGATCTTTTTTATCATAATTTCTACCGCTTGCCCACTGGTCTCTCTTATTCAATCTACTAACTTTCTATGAGTTCCCAGTATGACGTTTTAAAGCTACTCTATTATTGACAAAGTTAATCGCAAATAGATCTAGTGTGACGCAACAAGATAGCATCACGTCATGCAAAATAAAACGAGAACATTGCCCTTGAAGCAGCTTTACACAGCTAAGTTACTTAGTATTCAAATACAAAAATCAAATTTTAGTAGGGCCTATTGTCCATAAAATGGAAATTTGGATTGTCGAGCATGCTCATATAAAGATTGAAATTAAAAATATTAAAATTACAAATTCTGGATTACTACTACACCGAATAAAACAGAAATATGATTTTAAATAAATGCATGCATGACTCTTATAACTGAGTTGCCAACAACGATTTTCTTGGATTTACTCTCCAAACTTCATTTCCCTCCAAATATATACCACCACCAAACCCCAGCACTGTCTCATTTTAAATTTGTTGTATTAATACAAACCTGGCTGAAGCTAGCCGCAAAAGCGAGCCGCGAATTAGTCTGGTTCCCAGACCAAAAAATCTCCGACTACTCTCTGTCGATTTTAGGGTCAGGTATCACCCAAATGTCACGTGACAAAACGGAAGAATTCCCCCTTTTCCGAAAACATCCGAAATGCTCCGAACTCGTTGTCGTCAACTTCGGACAGTGTTGTAATGGTCGGACATTTATTTTGTTGATAAAAATCAACAATTTTGCAGACACATCCCATTATCGTTTTTCTTTTTTCTTTTTTGCCCCCAGCTAATTCAACACTACATTTGAGTATATTTGTAACCCTTTTGCAAACTGATTATCCCAGGTTTTTTTTACAGTAAACAAGGCCCGTCATCATCCAATGACATCGTCCACCGTTGGTGAGAAGTAATGAATATTTATATATTGCGTCATAATCTATGTCTAGCTTTGGATGATGCCTGACCTAAGATTTTTAACAAGAGTCGTCAGGGAATCTTTGGTCAGACTAGCTGCAAATTCCCCGGACCAAATCAGTCACCGGGAGCGACAAGATAGACTTGTTGATTGACAAATAACCACAATTTTGTTGTTATTTAGATGTTATCTTTTCTTTCTATTTTATTAACACATTTAGGTCATTATGAGACATTGTGGACTAAATTAAGTCTCGATAATTGAACACTAAATGATTTATTCGATCCTTAAAATGTGGAAGAACTCACAATACACTTTTTCAAAATATCGACTCTTTAAAAAGGAAGAGCGTCACTTTAAAACAAAACATACCTTACATGATTCACAAAATATGTTATTGTTGTTATTTATTTAGGGTTCCCATTTCAAAACACGTCTAATGATTCCGCTACAGCTAATTGAGCCCACTAATTAATGCCTAATTAGAACACTTTATATGGTGTAATTTTCGTCTCTTTGGATTGGTATTTTTAGAACAAATTGCCGAAGAGAATCACTTTAAAACAAAATGTACCTCACATATTTTATTAAAATTTATTTGTATTATCTAATCCTAAAGATGACATCATAACACATCTTAATATTCCGTCGCAGTTAATTGGGCCTATTAATTAGTGCCTAATTAGTACTCTTTATATATGGTGTGAATTTCGCCACTATAAACTCCATATAACCTCGTAGACGTTTCGTGCAATACCTTATTGAAACCTCATAACTTTCTTGAATCTACACGGGCCTAGGTATTCAAAATTTAAGTCAAAATTTGTGGGTAATTTTAAAGTAAATGTACACTTCATGTTGCTTAAAAGATGAAATTGTATTCCACAATCTTAAATATCATATCACTGGGCACATTTATTTTTTTTTTTTTGAGGTGGTTAATTAAACTTAATTAGCCGCTGGAAGAGACGTCATTTTCTGGCATGATAAAGCGGTATAGGCACATGTACACAAAAATTGAGTATTGCTGCACTCACCCTCAAGTAAATGTATTCAGTTTCTTCTGGGTGAATGTTATCAATTGAGGTGGGGCATGTGCCCCCCCCCCCCCCCCAGTTACGCCACCGATGCCAAAACAAAGGAAAAACATATTACATATAAAAATAATTGTTTTATATCCCTATATAATGAAAGAACAGGATTCCGCTCAAAAGGTATGTTTTCTAAATTAAGTTCCTATGCAAAGAACGCGGGAGATTAGGTTAAATTGATAGTGGCCGTCAAATCACCGCAATCTCTTTATTTTTTTCTTCGTAATTGGCGGCTACGGCTGAATCGCTGTGTGAGTCATTTGTTGGGTATAGGACGACGATAAAGCAACCCCCTTAGCACCTAGCCGTAGCTGCAGCCGCCAATGCAGATACAGTCTTATTTTGAGATGTTCCACATCTCCCCCATATGCCATGCCCAATATGTGGCATAGGAAGGCCCCTAAATGTTCCCATTCTCTAACACACTCTTCCCCTCTTGTACAGAAGCACCCCCCCCCCCCCGTAAAAAAAAAAAAAAATCCTCTGAAGAATTCCAAAGATTTCCAGAACACAACAAAGACACAATAGGAGGCGGGGGTACACCCTGCCACATATCGAGCTCCAAATGCTCCCCCGCACCCACTTCTGCTAACTTGATGGACTAACTCGTGTCGAAAAAGAGTCGCCCCCGCCTCCCCCTCAAGGTTTACATATAAAGACACACCGTCAACTTTCAGGGTACCGGTACAGAAGCTCGTGAAACCAACGCCCTGCTTTGCATAAAGCAGCCAGTATTTCATCTATGGTTATGTAAATTTTGTTATGTTATGTGTTGAGAATCCTACAACTGTAACCTTTGTATTATAGCATTCACTGTGACGATTAAACGCTGCTGAAGCAACTGATGGTGAATTTAAATTGCTGCATGCCACTCGTGTACGGGAGCCCGGAGCATGATGGCGTCACATTATTTGACTGGTAAGAAAAGTCGTCAAATCGTCTATTTTACGATACTTAAAGAATAAAAACGATGGCAAAATTTCCCCTCTGTCTTAGGTCTACTGCATGCTCAAACTATATGATGTCCGGGTATTTTGTCTCTGAAGGCGCCACACCATGTAAAGTGTGTTGTACAATGGCCCGCCGTGTTAAACCCGGTGTCAGGTCACTTCGTACCTTTGCCACTTCGTACCTTGGTCACTTCGTACCTCCACCATCCCTTCACCATCCCTGTTCATGATCTTCTTTCCTGACGATTTAATTACCTTTTCAGAATGACAGGTAATCTGTGTTAAACTATCAAAACTTACAGTTTGGTAGAATTTCTTTTCCAGATACAATTTGAGCAGGGGATGTATTAGGCTGTTCAAAATGATCGCATGAGGGCCAGGGTACTTCAGGTAGAATCAGTCATAAGTCAAAAAGAAATTGGAATGTACAACATATTTTCTTTCTTTCTTCTTCTTATTTTTGTGTTTAGACTGCTACAGATGCGCCGTAAATCTTTAGGTCATATGGGCGGAGTTTACATCGGGTTTTTGAATTATTGAATTATTTAAATTGTTTTGTTTTATTCTGTTCAATTGTTTCTTATGCTTTAATGGTAAACTAAAGGAATGATATAGCTAATTGTTCAGTATTCTTACTTTGTGTGATTCAATATATACATTAAAAAAACGGTGGAAATTTGGACTCAATCCGTCGTCCGAGTCAGGAGAAAATAATGGACAAAACGCTCAAATTTTTCAGCAAATTTCGACTGTTACAACTGAAACTAAAATCTGTGTCTTCAAATTCTATTTTCTCGACTTTGACAGTATTTCAGACAAAAATATTCAGTAATCTTTCAAACCGATACTAAATTTTTTTTTTTTTAAATGGATGAATATCAATCATGCATTGTACCTTTAAGATTTAAACGGCTTTATTTTCACAGATTTTCTGTAATCGCTGCTCCTCGGCAAGACAACTTACTTCAATAATTACTTTTATTTGTCTTTTTATCTTTTAGATTGCTACCTCATCGTGAAAAGTTCAAAGAAGCTGCCATGATGTTTCAAAAGTATGGATCCTAGCGTGGTCCGACAGATGCCCGCGGCACGGAGTGGGGAACAACAGCGTGCGGTGACGCAGTGTGCATGACGTGGTGAAACATGGTCTATTATGGTAACAGTATACTTAACTTGAAAAATATATTAAACATGAATTGAACCATTGTGATATTATGCGTGTTTCAAAGTTTGATAGCAAAATGAATGAAGAGAAAACAAAATAATCTGAATAGAATTGTTTCAAATTAAAATGAAGGCCTACCAACAACAATGAAAACTCTACAAGTCAACTAAAAACTATATCATTGAATGCCAAGGTTATAAGGGGCTTACATGTTAATATCTAGCTCTTGAATTTGTAGTGTACATGTACACAATTTTGTCCAAAATAAAATCATGTATTCCGAGAATACAAAAATTCCCTTTAAAACCAAAGTTATTATGATCAAAATTCTAAGTGATTGACGTTGCATTGCGCCAAAATAATATTATTGCATCTATGAATTGCAGGGGCATACTACAAGATTGGGAATTATTGAAACAAAGTGATTAGTTTCTATATAAAAGCGTTTTGTTTATAAATACAATACGAGTACCAATTCGCCAGAGAATACATTGTACTTTCCGTCAAAAATACTGTCAAAACCAACGAAAATCGTTTAAAGACCTCACAAAATCATCCATCAAAATGCAGGAACCAAAACAAGCTCAATGTGCATGAACGTGCAAGTAAATCCCCGATAAAACATAAAGTGATCTTTATCGTTTTAAACTTGACAACGAACATGATGGAATTTTCACTCAGAGAGATAGATATTATTTGCTTCAAAAATGAATTATTTAAACTTTGCCTTTACTTTGCGCCGTATAACCGTCTGTTGCAGCCTGTCTTTTTGTCTGGGTACGGGTAAGTTTAATTTGCTTCATTTTTTATTTATTATTAATGTGTCTCTTCAAACTACAAATAACTATAAGTTACCTAAAAATTTAATATTGACAATAGTCCAAAATTGTGTTTGGTTGAAGGCAATGGAAAAACAAAATAATGGCATATTCTTTTGTCTGGGACTGGGAGAAAAGTCAATTGAGTTTTTTAATAGAATTGTTTTGAATAAAGGCTTGAAGTTGAGTTTCAAAATGCATCGCTCGATATCGATTCAAGTTGAGGCTTTATTCATGATTAATTTGAAATCGAGGCTGCCATATAAAACACCGCTCTCCGTAGCTAAGCGCTGCTAACATCGGTGAAAATTACTAATGTGATGTTAGTTAGCATGAACATTTTCATTCTTGACAAACTCTTTTATTTGGGTTATCTAAACAGTTAATAGATTGAAAGCGAGGCTACCCCATACACTCAAGGAAATACTGTGCACTGTACGCCCACGCATTGGTTGCAGCATGGAGCCATGATTGCAGGAACCACGGGTTAAAATTAAGCTACTTCTGTTCAAAGTTTGAGTTTTTTTACCCCACATTCTCAACTTTGTTCCAAATCCAACATAAACTAAAATATAGCACTTGACCAACTCGCTTGCAGGCCTTTTAGCTCTAGCGTGATCTTTTAACACAGCGGAATAAGTTTCCTTGGCTGACTACACTAAGCTAACGAGATGAGATAAAAGAAATGACCAGCTTCTTAATGGCTATACCATGGGGCAGACTTGTATGACATCCCTACGTGACGCGTGTATTCAATCGACCTGGACAGTAAAACTGCGCTTTACACAAACGGCATAATTAAACCTAAGGCATTGAGCAGGGTATTTGAAGTGATTTTTAGTTGTGATTTTTTATTACATAATTTATTTTAAAAAAAATAGGGTAAGTCTGTAACTTTTTTTTCAATACAGTTAGAAGAAAGCAGAAGTATAAAAAAAAGATGGAATGAAAAAGAATTGAAACAGGTTTTCCTGTATTATTAAACGCAGAAATGGTGGTCATATTATTATTAAGATGTTTGTTTAGTTTCAATGGACTGGCGTGGGGTTCGGACTTGGGACAATACAGACGATTCGAACTCGGACTTTGACTGCCCCGGTTTCGCACTTTGACTTTAGGTTTGGGATGAAATACAAAACTGCCTCAGAGGTTTTCTTTTGCTTGTTTATATTGACGTTGTCGTACAGTGAATTTTGATGTAGAAATTAATTTTTTTCTATCATTTCTATTTATGTCAATATTCAGTCTATCTGTGGTTCTAGAACGGTATACGGTACAACATGAGCAATAATTTATACATAATAAGTGCACATATTGTCCGTTGGTAACAAAAAGTTTTGAAAATTTATAATAAGAAATGAATTCTTTAAATCAAAAACATTGTTTAAACTCCACACTTCCTATGGAAGCGCATTGCTGTTTTCAAAAGTTGATAAAAACAGAAACTTTTTAGAGGCATTTTGCCTAATAAAATGCTCAATGTTAGACTGTATACTTTCAATACACCGTAATTATTTGTAATGATCAGGTTACAGCTATCTTGTGATTACATTCACAATAATGTGGCCATAACGAGGCTGGACGAAAAGCTATTGTCTAGTATATCCTCAGGTCTGTGTAATAAAAACCAGTCTTCTGGTTTGATATTGTGTAGCAGTGATTAAGACACAAGATGGCTGTAACATAGATAGATCATATCATTTTGTGGCGTGTCGTGGCCGGGCGGTTTAGTGCATCGGACTCAAGTTCTGGTGCCTAAGTCATCAGGATGTGGGTTCGAATCCCGGTCATGAATGACACTTGTGTCCTAGAGCAAGACACTTAACTAGAATTGCTTCAAATAGGGGAAGAGGTAGTCATGATTCAATTACCCCTCCCTGTTCTTAGCTGTGCTGTGAAGAGACTTGTGTTTATATCTTACAATGTCTTGTTTCTGAGCATTGGGGCAGGTTTCTATCCCTTCAAAAAAGTAGCCCACACCTCGAGTGCCCTTTGGGCCTTGTGGTGGGAGAATTGTGTTAAAAAAAAGAAAAAGAAAAGTTCTCACAAGTCAAACAACCTGAAAGTTTAAACCTTAAACATTTTCAGACCAATACATCTAACAAATAGATATTGGTTGAAAATGGATTTTGTTTGCAAAAGAAAATCAGAGTTTTTAAAATCAGAACCTTACTTATTTTTTTTTCTTGAAAAGGATAAAATACTTACAACCTTTTAATATAAATTTAGAAACCACTTGCCATTTTTAGTCATTAAACAGAGTTCATCAGTCCTGATTCAGTACTTTAAAAAGTATTATATTGTAACACATGGTGCAATTTAAATTACTGTATTTGGAGGTAAAAGGGTGCAATTTTCCAGCCAAAATTAAAAATTAGCAGCTTTATATAGGGCTTTTCGAATTTTGGGTAGTTAATGACATTTTGTAATGAAAATTCTACCAGAATTTTCTGAAGAACAAAATTTTTATTTGTTTCATAGTTCTTGACACCTTCTTATAGTGTGCCATTTGTGTGGTGAGATGTGCTGCGCTTCAAACTGCTGTGAGAAATCACAATGTTTGTATTAAATATGTGGCCGGTAACTTCAGCAAAGCTGAGAAGCTTTTCATCTAAGCACATTATTAATTATGGGATAGTGCATCAATACTGATCAGACACCGCTGAGTGTTCTCCCTTCTTTGCACATTTTGAATGGTAAAGCGGCCGGACTTTGATTCTTGTGGTGATGGCCATAAGAGTAAAGAGTCCATACCGCGTGAGAGAGTTTCCTGCTTTTCGAAGGCACTATAAATCATTAGAATGGTAAGCGGCCGGACTTAGATTCTTGTGGTGATGGCCATAAGAGTAAAGAGTCCATACCGCGTGAGAGAGTTTCCTGCTTCTCGAAGGCACTAATCATTAGAATGGTAAGCGGCCGGACTTAGATTCTTGTGACGATGGCCATCAGAGTAAAGAGTCCAAAGGCCTGACTTAAAGAAGAAGAAAAAAAGTACATGTGTCTTCAAAGACACGTGATCCTGAAAGGACAAATTCTATCCTTCGTAGGGAGGCAGAGAAATGAAGAAGCGTTCATTAGTGTTATCATAATGATCGTCAACTTCGAGATTTTTACCAAGAGAATGGCACAGTATGAGATGGTTTCAGAGAAGGCTCATTGACTGTTTATAAAGTTACGTAATGGCAATATAATTATTTCGTTCATTGAACTTGTTTGTGGTATTTGGCTGAACCATGTGTTATTGTGTAAAAAAAAAAATGCATTAGTTCATTTTCACTAAATGCACACTAAGTATTTTTAAAAGACTGAATGGTACTGATGAATGCGGTATTTTTTCTTTATATTTATTTGGAAACTTTCTAATGTTGTTGTATGACTCTTCTTGAAAAGAAGTTATTCAGCTACTAAAACAAATTAAAGCAGATAAAAAAATGCCAAGTGAAAATATAGTTTAAGAAACTTTGGCAACATTTTAAGAACAGTTTCTTTTATTGTTAGGGAAACAAACTGTAACAAAAAATATTTATGAAGTAATGATTCAACCCCGTAAAAGATGAGGTTTATGACTATTTCAGTCACATGCTTGTTCACTTGCAATTGTTTTTCTTGTAAAACATTACGGAGGAGTCTGTGGCGGTTTGTGTCGGTCAAACAGGGTTTGATAACCCCCTTTTGAACGTGATGTCCCAGGTCCACCAACCCAGGGTGGTCAGCACCTCAGGAATTGAGTACAATTGAATGAACAATTACACATGCCGATGAACATTGAACTCTTGTGCTGAGTAGAAAAGAAGACGGTAATCTAGAACAGCGACTGCATGATGCAATATGACGCGATTCTTCAACTTGATGAAGGACACGTGGTCTTAGCATACTGTGAACTTAGAGAACTAAAATAAAATACTGGTTGGCATCTGCAGAAGCATGGACGGGCGCAACCACAACCCATCAATCATGTGAACCAAGTTCAAAGACATACTGATGATTGTTTGACAATGACATCCTGGACAAATTGATTTAGCCATTACAATGAGATGAACATTAAACCCAGATGAAGTCGCGAACGATCTATGGCATCGAATTCATGCAGCCACTAACAATGCAGTTGAACTTCGTCTTCATCTTCGACTTCATATAGTAAATTATTACTGATTTGAAAAGAACTTGAAGTATTTGGTATCAACGCTCATTGGAATCCTCCACAGCAGAAGACATGAACTGCAACCTCTCAATCAGAGTGTGAGCCAAGTGGAAGGAGGGAAGCTATTAGAATATTCATTCAAACGAGAACAGCTACCATTGAACTTTGTGATTCAGTAACATCAATAACAACAGAGTTGACACTGAGAACACACAACGACAGGAGATATGAACTGCAACCTCTCACACTGAGCGATGAACCTAGTGGAAGGAGAAAAATCTATAGTTTTATTATTCATTCAAACGTATGGTGGACAATGAACTTTGTGCTTCAGTAACATCAATATTTGGAGTCACATTGAGCCTGAGACAGTGAACTGCAACGTATCAGAGTGCGAACTAAGTGCAAGGAGTTAAGCTAAATGATTTATTCAAACTAAAGGTTGGACATGAGCTACTACTGAACGTTGTGATTCGATAACATCAAAGATGAGTCACACTGAGATATATACAAGCAATGAGCTGTTATCCAGTAAAGAGAAAATGGACAAACGACCGATACAATCACGTCTGCTTACTCCGAATACACAATAAATTGCATGTGACGAGAATAGTCATTAAACAAGTAAAAAATTATAAAAAATTGAAATGCTCTTGAAATTAAATGTGGGTTTGTTTTCCCAGTCAATTTCAACAAAAACTCATTCAATTTAACAAACGGCTCATTCGTTTCATTTGAAAATGAATGATTCGTCGCATTGGCATTCACCAGTCATAAATGAGTAATTCAATTTAAACAGTTTATCATGAAGGTATAGTAGAAATTCAACTGTATTAATGGTGATAGTCTTGAATGCCTATAAATGAAATAGAACGACTAAAACGAATCAGAATGAGAAGAATGAAATCAAATGCAAAACGAAAACGAAATTAAATGCAGTTAAAAAGGCAGTTATTTAATAATTAAAAAGAAATCCTAGTTTGAATGAGTTAGAAAAACATGCGTGAATGTTAATGAAATTGAATTATTTTTTGTCAAAATTGATCTGGGAAACCTACATAAGGACCGTACCCTAAGGGGAAAGTATAATACATTGGAAATCACGTAGGCCTCATTAGTGATAAAGAAACAAATGGAACCTGAAGGTAGACTGAATAAGTTAGTATTAGAAATGATAGACCAACTCGTGAAAGAGAAATGGATATCGGAATCTTTTCCAAACTCCATTTTAAGTTTTATCTCTTCGAATGACTTTACGTCTGTGTATATTTATTTTAGCAAAAATGTTGGTCAAAGCGCAACTCGTTTATACATTTTGTTTTAAACTGTAGCTCAAAAGCATAATAGCCTTTTGTGCATGAGAAATAAAAATCTTGATAATATTTAGGTGATAATCTTGTTATGTAGGTGTGTCAGCCCTCAAGTGTTTAAATCCCTTTAACGAATTTCGTTCATGTAGGCCTACAGGCGCGTCTTTGGTCAGTATACTGTTGAAAGTGGTTCAAATCCCCCGTGGATCCAAGCCGATTAGCAGACTGTAGATTATAAACAACTCTTCATCAACTACTGCAGATTGACTCAAATCACCTGATTTTTCACCTGATTTTACAATATTGCTCCATTTTTGAAGTCAGTTTCCTGGTGCGTGATACCGTATAGCGATCAGTTTAGGCGACGCGCGCACCTTTTCGTAGTACCTTTACACGTGCAGTTCGACGCCCATAATGGCAGACCATGGGCAGACTGTAGCCGCGTGCGGCGTCAGTGCAGGGGGTCATACTCACCTTAGCTAAAATTGTGAGAAATTATTCCCGCATTTTTCGCTTCCCGTCCTGATACACAATATCGTGAGCAAGTTATACCCAAAACTTACATAGTCTTTTACCTTTCTGATTAACGATGTAGTAATGTTATTACGTTATTTGTTTATTTTGAAACTATTCGATTCGGTTAAGGCAGGGTACAGGATTTGAATGTTATTAAAATAGAATGATTATTTTGTCAATGATTATGATAGACCCTATATCAATTAGCCTTCAGTTGGATTTTCCCCAAAACTATTCAGGATATTAAATGGCTGAAACGGTCAAAATAGTTTAAATGAGAAAACATTTAAGGTTGCAAAACAATCTTACTCGATTAATACATTTCTACTGTGAGTATTAAAACATGTACTTCGTCGGTCTGCGAAGTTTGGTTGGAAACTCATTAACGGTGGTTCCAACCAGTATAGTACTGCACAAACATTTGGAGATCAAATCCTGTTTACCCTGCCTTTTAAAAACACAACCATGATGAACGAAAAATTAATACTTTGTTTTAATTTAATTACAGAGAGCCAGACCCTACAGTTATTTTGAGAGAGCAAGAATGCAGGTACAAGCCTGGACACTATCCGGTGTATTCGGAAGCATCCTGCACCGCTGCACTTCAGATATAGCAGCAAATTTAAACAAAATATTTACCTTAAAAAATAATAATGTTGGAGAAAAAAAAAACGATATCCAAAAGAAGCTCGTTAATAAAAACGAAATCTTTTAGGAAAACCAACGTTTATTTAAGTTGTATGCAGAAGCTCATTGTACATAAAACCCCCCCTTTTTTAATCTTTATACTACGAGATTTTATTTTGTACACTGTCATCATAAATTGTAACAGACCGATTGCGCGACTTAATTCACGTGACCTATTGTGGGTAGTAAATGTAAACAAACACGACGTCCTCCATAGGAAAGTGCAGTACAGTACATGATAATTATTGCATTTTTTTGTTCGATCGAGGCTTTTCTTTTTGAAATCTGTGAAAGATATTCGAGAGTTTGCACCAGAGACATTCCAGTGGCTAAATAAATCCAGTAAGGGCAGTTCCAGCAAGTCTTAGAAATTGTACAAAGTAACGTATAAAATTAATGTGCACGATGTGTACAGCGCACGACGGAACGTTTGGGCCAGACGACCGCGATCACACACTTTTCAAGACAACTAGTTCCATGTTTTGAAGCTGAATCATCAAAAGAAATTGCTGTCCAAAACTGTGTGATTCCTTTGCCTATTTGAAATTTTGCAAGGCTTTATGCTCACTTTTCCAACGTTCTTTACCCTTTTTGCACAGTGATTTAGGCCTACATTACAAACAAAATAACAGGCGGGTGGCTATAGTCGTCCAAGGCCGGTAGTGCATAACTCAAAATAAACCTCTTTTTGAGTAGAATACTGGTAGTTTATGAAACAGTAATAAGATTAATATCAATGTCACAACATACAACTTTAATAAAATTGCTTAGTAACAGTGTTATTATTATCAAAAGCCGACTTTTGGTGTGTCTCTGTCGGTCACGGCATGTATTTGCACGTAGTTTGCCATCTGCTGAGATGACGTATTACCTACAATAGGTCACGTGATGACATTGTAAGCAGTAGTGGCGCAATCGGTCTATTCATGACCTCCGTTTTGGCTGCACTTTTATATTATACTGTGTAATGATCACAGCATAAAACAAAAAAGTTGTGCCGCAAAGGGATTATTTTAAATTGGGTTCCGCTCTCCATCAGTGAGATGTATTCATAAACGATCATAAGATGCAAATGTCCGGTTGAGAATTTCGATTGAAAATGTCAAGTTTTAGTTGTGCCCTCTTGTTCACAAGTCCAAAGAAAAACTTATTGGAATGTTTGTATTCCATGTTTATATTATACCACTGTGAATGATGCAAAGAAAAAATCGCTCTCCACAAAAATCTTGCTGAGTACTTTTAATGATGTGCCAGTGTACATGGGGTCTGTGTAAAAACATCAGCCAAATTTTCTTTGCTTATCCCAATTAATTAACAAATATATATATATATCATAATAATAAATAACTTTTAAAAATGTGTCTTATTTGTACTTTGTTTCAATGGGTTAGTGCAGAGAGGACCTTTATCACACAGCAGTATTTTTTTCACAAAAAGCATTACGAACAAACCACTGAACGGGATATTTTGTTTTAGAACGCATGGACAGAATTGTTCCATAATTTTAAGTTTTTACCCGCGTATACTTTTGGCTGTGCAAAATGACTGAAAAACGTAAAACGATGTTAACCCCTCGTTTTTAAGAATACAATTTCATATGGATACAAAAAATTAGTTAACTGAATAATACAGCAGAATTGTGTGATAAAGGTCCATGAAAGTATGGGGAGCTTACTTGAGGGAGATGAATTTCTGAGGGTGGTGGGTGGTAGAGGGTAGGGCTTAAGTCGTCGAGGGGGTAACTTGAGGGGCTCAGTGTAGGGGAGGGCCTAAAACATGGAGGGGTATTCTTTTTTGGGCTCCGTGGAGGGGAGGGCTTAAAACTCGGAGTTGTACACTTTGAGGGGCTCTGTGGAGGGGAGGGCTTAAAACATAGAGGGGTATTCTTTTTTTCTTTTCTTTTCTTTTTTTTCTTGGGGGGGGGGGCTTAAAACATGGAGGGTTACGATTAACGCAACTAGTGCTAGTCTACTGGTCTGGTTGTGACTCTTGATGATGTATTGGTCCAAAGAACTGAATTAAAAACATTTGAAAAAGAAATTAGTTAAGAGAAGTGTCATGCCACTCTTACAATTGCCGGATGACAATTATTTAGGAAAATTAAAAATGACGCATTCAAAAGAAAATAGTAAACTCGTCAGTGACCTTGTGCACAAAACGAACTTGCCTTCAACAGTAACATTCCTATAGGAATGGTACTTTCAAAAAGTGTTTTTGTACTGGACTAGGTCCAGTGTAGAATCTTAATATCTTATACTATATATTTTTGGTTGACTGTTCACTTTCTGATTTGAAGTTTTGGTTAAATCTGAGTTTAATGACCCAACATATCAATCTAGATTAGTGACTGATTCTTAAGAGACTTACCTTAAGGTAGAAATTACAACACTTTACGGCTCTCTTGGTTCAACTGCTGCCATCGTTCAACACAAAGGCAAAGGGACCAGTTTCTTGTCAAGACATTGACAGGCTTTTTGTCCAATTTCATGAGGTATGTTTTTCATTGATATGTCGTGTACTGCTCTGTGTGTTTTGATAATAGCACACAAATCTTTTGTGTCATTTTCTTTTACATGGATGATGGCCTACTATAGGCAATGGAATTTAGCACCTAGAAATGTGCAGCAAGTTGCCCATGAAGTGCAACAAACTCCGCTGACAATTAGCACGCATGCATGAGCTAAATCAGCACACCGCATAAAGACACTATACAAACACCTGCAAGTGATAAGTATTAGTCCTGTAAGTGCTACATTTAGCACTTCAGTTTTTAGAGAGTACGTGTACCAACGTAAATCTAAGAAACCTATTATGTGCTCATGCTGTAAGGAATTCAGGAGAATACAACATTGGTCTTGTGATTGTCACCCAATTTACATTATTTTGTCGCTCACTTCTTTGAGTTCCACAAATCAATTTTGAGATTAATGAAGAGCCGTTTAACTCAAATACAGGTTTTCCAAGCCAATTAAAAAAAAAGCATTAAATTTAAAAGAGGTTAATTCATTTCGTTTGCAAATGAATGCTCCGTTGCATTAGCATTCAGCAATCAACTGAGTAATACAATGTCAACAGTTTATCATTCACTAGTCAAATAAGATCATTCAAATTCATTAGGTCGCAAAAGTAATTACATTCTGCAAAAGCCAACAACAAGAGGCTTGTCAACCATTCAATTTAATCAATTTTTGTTGTAAATAGGTATATAATAGAAATTCAACTGTAAATAATGGTGATAGTCTTGAATTCTATTCTATTCTATTCTATTCTATTCTAAGGCGTCGACAGGGGTAAGTCACTCTGCCTTGCCATCTGGTTCATGATGCTACGCCATTATTCTCTGTCATCAGCCATCCTTGCCAATTGGATTGTTGACTATAGGTTGATTGCAGTACAAGAGACTTGGATGCAATCTGTCCATCTTTCGGCAGGTCTTCCCTTTGGCCGATGCCCCCATGAGAATCTTTGGGTATCTCATGGGCTGCATCCTTTGTACGTGTCCAAAGAACCTCATCCTCTTGTGATTGACCTTGTCAATTATGGTGTGTTGGAGGTCCAGGGATTTGCGGATTCTGTTGTTACGTATTTATTTTTGTCAAGAAGTGATACTCCCAAGATCTTTCTTAAGCACATTATCTCAAAGACTAATAGCCTATTCTCGTCCTCTTTCTTTAGTGTCCAAGTCTCTGCTCCGTACATAAGGATTGACAGCACAAGGACACGGTAGAGTTCAACTTTAGTGGTTCGGTGGATGTTTATGGCAGACCAAATAGGTTGAAGTCTTTGGACTGCACCAAGGGCTTTGCCTATCCTCTGATTTATATCTGCCCTGCATGATTGTACCTTTGCTTTCGATTGTACCGCCCAGGTAGACAAACTCGTCCACTTGCTTGAGCTGCTGTCCATTTACATTGATGCTTAGAAGAATCTCAGTTCTGCTGATGACTTGGACTTCAGCTTTGGAGATGTTTATTTTGAGTCCCAGGTTTGAGCTACTTTGGAGAACTTTGTCAACAATGGCTTGGATGTCATGTGCACTTTCTGGTAGCAAGACAATGTCGTCTGCAAAACGAAGGTTTGATATTTGGTGTCCTTGGATCTGAGCTCCAACGTTGATTTTAAGTTTTATACATTAAGCTCATTGTACATAAAGGCATATTACAGTTCATGTTTACAATAGGAGATTGATAATTTTATTTAGCACACTGTCACATCATAATGATTGCTATTCGTGATCTCCGTTAAAAGTACGCCATCATATCAGTTTGTTTGCACTTTTATAGTATTTTATATTATAAAAACTGTGCAACAAAGCGATTATGGAACTCAATAAGACTATTTCTAATTTGGGTTCCGCTCTCCATCAGTGAGACATAATTATGTATAAATGATTATAATACAAAATATCCGTTTGAGAATAAAACCTGTTCGAAATTTTGGATTCCATGTTTGTATATACCACTGTGAATGAATACTATACAGAGAAAAACCGATCCCCACAAAAATCTTGAGGTGTGCCAGTGTACACGGTCTGTGCAATAAAATAAATAAATACAATAATAATAAACGATTTTTAAAATGTGTGTTATTTTTATTTTGTTTCAACGGGCTACTGCAGAGAGGACCTTTATCACACAGCAGTATTTTTTGTCACAAAGAGAATTGCGAACAAACCAACTGAACGGAATGTTTTGTTTTAGAACGCATGGACAGAATTGTTCCGTAATTTTAAATTTATACCCGCGTATAATTTTGGCTGTGCAAAATGACTGAAAAACGTAAAACGATGTTAATCCCTAGTTTTTAAGAATACAGTTTAATATGGATACAAAAATATCAGTTAACTGAAATACAGCAGAACTGGGTGATAAAGGTCCATGAATGTATTGGGAACTTATTCGGGAGATGAATTTCTTTGGGTGTTGGGTGGTGGAGGGTAGGGCCTAAAATATGGAGGGGTATACTTGAGGGGTTAATTAGCGGCTGGTTATTAATTAGCGGCTAGCTTCAGTCAGGTTATAACTCTATGGGTTTAATACACCAAACTGAAGCTAGCCCGTTATTAGGCCCAAACTAGCCAACCGCGTATTCGCGAAATAGAATACATGCAGTACAGGGAGGTGAAGAAAAGGCTAGTTTTTACGAAATATCTCTGCAATAGTCCGTATGTTATCTTAACGAAGTCTGAAATATTTGCAACAACTTACAACTTTTAAAAATATATTATTGTTGTTTAATACCTTGTTGTCCTAACAAAGAATTAAACAAAGAAAGCAACGTTGGTAAATACGCCACAAACACGGAGATGATGTGCGTGTATGCATTTTGGCATGCATATGGGTAAAAGTGGGTTTTTGTCCAGAATCCTAAAAACCAGTACACTAGGCACACCAAATGTTTGAGCTGGATAATTTGGTCCACTAATCAGTGCTTAATTACCAACAAATACATGGACGCCGTTTTCATAGAAAAAACGTACACATGGCTTCGCGGTTGAGGCCACTACCTCTTAAAAAGTTTTGTACCCTTCATTATGACTAAAACTGGGATTAACACATTTTTGAGCTGGCTAATTTGGTCCACTAATTAGTGCTTAATTACCAACAAACACTTAGACGCCGTTTTCATAGAAAAAACGCACATAGGCCTATGGCTCTGAGGTTAGAGCCAGATACCTCTTGAAAAGTATTTGTACCCTTCATTATGAGTGAAAGTGGGATTTTTAGTCCAGAATCCTAAAATCCAGTACACTGGGCATACAAATGTTTGAGCTGGCTAATTTGGTCCACTAATTAGTGCTTAATTAGCAGCAAATACATAGACGCCATTTTCACATAAACAACGCACATATTGCCTCGCGGTCAAGACCAGTACCTCTTGAAAAGTGTTTGTACCCTTCATTAGGACTAAAAGTGGGATTTTCTTTTAGACTTCTCAATGATGAAATCCTCGAGTATTCAAAACTCATAATAAATGAAACAAAATAAGTATTTCATTTACTACACTGCCTTCAACCTTCCCCGGTGGATCTCCGTCTTCAGGGTGAACCTCGCCCAACGACTAACAAAAATGTCCCTGTCACTACGATCCGGTGAGAATTGGCGCTGAGGGGTCGTCGTATCCTGGAGGTAAATGGTTGTCTATGAATTAAATTAACCCAAACATCTAATACTAGGTTTTCAAAAACCAGTCACTCATCAATCAAATACATCGTTAAATAATTTCGCCACCATGACTCTGTATAAATCGTAGACGTTTTCATTTACTTCTGAACATTTGGATTTGTTGAGGGAGTTATCCCCCTGGTATTAAATCAGGGATGGCCCGTAGGGTCATCTACCAGAGGTTTCGAAGCAGTTAAAACGAATGGCCAAATAACAGCCAAAATAGTCTTAATTAAGTGGGCTGACCCGGGAAAACAAATGGCCAAAATAACAGCTAAAAGAGTCTTACTTAATACATAATTGGGCTGACCGAGGAATGCCTCTAAATAAAGTACCGTCAGTACGAACGGTCTGTCCCAAGTAGTCTGATGAAATTGCCGGATAAGTGGCAAGTGTAATGTGCTATAGGAACAAAAACTCAATCATCAAGCAAGTAGGCCTTGTTTTTCGTTTGTTCCCTTTATTACAATTCCAATTGTGACATTTGCAGTAAATCTGGCCGGATGGGGATATTCCCTTGCTCGGAATCTGCTTAAAAAACCTAGTAGTATGCCCGACATTGGCTCATTTCCTCCATAAAAATTTATTTAAAAAAACTACTATCAAATGAGATGCGAAGCTATTGTGGGTAGATTGTGTGTAACGAAGATCAACTGACCCTGGTTCGAACCCTGGTATTGTGGTATGGGTTTTTAATCTAGTTATAACACATTATTTATATATAAAGAGTACAATAGCGCAAAAAGGAAAGATCGACGTAGTGCATATCGTATATCCGGGTTCGATTCAGTTCGTCTTTGTTTTGGGGGGCTTTTTTTTTTACTGTAAAAGATCATATGTTATTTGTATATATTTAAAATAGCACTTTTTATACAGAGCACAATTAGCGGAGCACAAGAGTATATTGCAGAACTGGGGTTCGATTCCATGCCTGATTGTGTTTTGTTTATTTAACTGTAAAAGTTAATGTATTATTTGTATAAAGATAAAATTGCACTTTTTAAGAGGAGAACAATTAGCGCAACAGGGAAGATCGATGACGAGTATATCGCAAGAGCGGGAACGGGGTTCGATTCCTGGTAGGTTCGTTTTTTGTGTTTGTTTTTTAACTGTAAAAGGTAATTATTTTACAAAGAATAGCACTTCTTAGGCGGAGTACAATAAGCGCAACGCGGTAGATCCACGAAGTGCAAATCCCAGGACCGACGTGTGATTCCTAGTTTGTGTTATTGTTTAAACTGTAAAAGGTATTTTAATATTTGTACATACGTAAAATAGCATTTTATGCGGAGTACAATTAGCACAACACGGAAGGTCGATGAAGTGCATATCGTAGGACCAGGGTTCGATTCCCGATATCTCCCCGTTTTGGTTTTTTAAGTAACAAAAGGTTACTTATTATGTATATACATTAGTAAAATAGCACTTCTTACGAGGAGTACAGGTAGCGCAACTGGATAGTTCAGGTACTGCAAATCGATAGACCCAGGTTCAAATCCAGGTTAACGGCAATGTATAGCAAAACCCAAAGTTTCTTTTTACAAATTTGATCAATACGTTCAAACGAAGCCCTATATATACCGACGAAAAATAGGGTGGTGGTGGGCAAGAACTTAGCACAAAAAGTAGACTGACCGACTTGAAGTAAGACAGTGGGGGGTTCGAATCACTTTAAAGGTAAAAACGAAAAACGAAAAACGAGGAACGAGGAACGAGGAACGAGGAACGAGGAACGACGTAACGACGTAACGACGTAACGCAAGTTCGCAGCGTGAGCCCCAGCGCGAGCACCAAAAGCTGCAGCAAGTCTTGCTGCAGCAAGTCTTGCTGCAGCAAGTCTTGCTGCAGCAAGTCTTGCTGCAGCAAGTCTTGCTGCAGCAAGTCTTGCTGCAGCAAGTCTTGCTGCAGCAAGTCTTGCTGCAGCAAGTCTTGCTGCAGCAAGTCTTGCTGCAGCAAGTCTTGCTGCAGCAAGTCTTGCTGCAGCAAGTCTTGCTGCAGCAAGTCTTGCTGCAGCAAGTCTTGCTGCAGCAAGTCTTGCTGCAGCAAGTCTTGCTGCAGCAAGTCTTGCTGCAGCAAGTCTTGCTGCAGCAAGTCTTGCTGCAGCAAGTCTTGCTGCAGCAAGTCTTGCTGCAGCAAGTCTTGCTGCAGCAAGTCTTGCTGCAGCAAGTCTTGCTGCAGCAAGTCTTGCTGCAGCAAGTCTTGCTGCAGCAAGTCTTGCTGCAGCAAGTCTTGCTGCAGCAAGTCTTGCTGCAGCAAGTCTTGCTGCAGCAAGTCTTGCTGCAGCAAGTCTTGCTGCAGCAAGTCTTGCTGCAGCAAGTCTTGCTGCAGCAAGTCTTGCTGCAGCAAGTCTTGCTGCAGCAAGTCTTGCTGCAGCAAGTCTTGCTGCAGCAAGTCTTGCTGCAGCAAGTCTTGCTGCAGCAAGTCTTGCTGCAGCAAGTCTTGCTGCAGCAAGTCTTGCTGCAGCAAGTCTTGCTGCAGCAAGTCTTGCTGCAGCAAGTCTTGCTGCAGCAAGTCTTGCTGCAGCAAGTCTTGCTGCAGCAAGTCTTGCTGCAGCAAGTCTTGCTGCAGCAAGTCTTGCTGCAGCAAGTCTTGCTGCAGCAAGTCTTGCTGCAGCAAGTCTTGCTGCAGCAAGTCTTGCTGCAGCAAGTCTTGCTGCAGCAAGTCTTGCTGCAGCAAGTCTTGCTGCAGCAAGTCTTGCTGCAGCAAGTCTTGCTGCAGCAAGTCTTGCTGCAGCAAGTCTTGCCGCAAAACCATACGTGCGTTTTTTTTCTATGAAAACGGCGTCTATGTATTTGTTGCTAATTAAGCACTAATTAGTGGGCCAAATGAAAGGTACAAACACTTTTCAAGATGTACTGGCCTCAACCGCAAAACCATACGTGCGTTTTTTTCTATGAAAACGGCGTCTATGTATTTGTTGCTAATTAAGCACTAATTAGTGGGCCAAATTAGCCAGCTCAAACATTTGGTATGCCCAGTGTACTGGTTTTTAGGATTCTGGAATAAAAATCCCACTTTTAGTTATAATGAAGGGTACAAATACTTTTCAAGAGGTACTGATCTCAACCGCAAAGCAATATGTGCGTAATTGTATGTGAAAATGGCGTCTATGTATTCGCTGCTATTTTAGCATTAATTAGTGGACTAAATTAGCCAGCTCGAAAGTTTGGTTTGCTCAGTGTACTGGTTTTTAGGATCCTGGACAAAAAAACCTCTTTTACTCATAATGAAGGGTACAAATTGTTTTCACTTTACGTTTTGGTATTTAAATGGCGTTTACGCATGCCAAAATGCATACACGCACATCGTCTCCGTGTTTGTGGCTTATTTTCTGTTATTTACCAACGTTGCTTTCTTTGTTGAATTCTTTGTAAGGACTAATAGGTATTAAATTACAATTTTTTATTTTAAAAGTTGTAAGTTGATGCAAATATTTCAGACTTCATTAAAATAACATACGGAGTCATGCAGAGATATTTCGTACTTCATCTCCCTGTACCGCATCCATTCTATTTCGCGAATACGCGACTGGCATTTCAGGGAATACGCGGTTGGCTATTTTGGGCCCAATAACGGGCTAGCTTCAGTTTCGTTTTTGAGTAATGTTGCGTACAAAATTACTATATTTTTATTTACACACATTTGCTAAATTCAAAACTTTTTAGATCCATAAATATTCTTTCATAAAAAAATGTATATCTTTATTTAAAATTTGGAAAGAATTCTTTCTATTTTTCAATTATTGAACTTTGAAGTATTTAAACATTAAATGTTTTGAAAAAGACAGACACCATTATTAATCCGCGGATTTATTAAACTTTAAAATAGAAACACATCTGCAACTTTCTAGTTCATCTTCTACTGTTTCAATACTTCACATAAAAGTTAATATTAGCTGAAGAGCAACATGTTGCAAGATTTTGGTTATTAGTATTACATGCCGACGTACTTTTTTGCTTCTACCCTAATTAGGCGGAAGAAGATTAAAAAGCTGGTGCACTGAGGTGTTGCTCGGTTCACTCAGCGAGAAATTGATTTTTATAACTCACTTTAGTTGTAAACATGTACAAGTATTTAAACATATGATATTGATCAAGGTTAAGACATGGAATCAATGAGAAGAATAAGTTACAATTCTTTTAACAAGTCAGACTCAGTAGTTGAAACCTGTCAAAACTTGACGGAAGGAGACCTTGGTTTTGGCTTAGGACTCCTGCCAGGAGCTGTTGTAAATCCAACAAGAAGTGGCACTAATTAGTGCTTAATTAGCAACAAATACATAGACGCCGTTTTCATAGAAAAAAAACGCACGTATGGTTTTGCGGCAAGACTTGTTGCAACAAGTCTTGCTGCAACAAGTCTTGCTGCAACAAGTCTTGCTGCAACAAGTCTTGCTGCAACAAGTCTTGCTGCAACAAGTCTTGCTGCAACAAGTCTTGCCGCAAAACCATACGTGCGTTTTTTTTCTATGAAAACGGCGTCTATGTATTTGTTGCTAATTAAGCACTAATTAGTGGGCCAAATGAAAGGTACAAACACTTTTCAAGATGTACTGGCCTCAACCGCAAAACCATACGTGCGTTTTTTTCTATGAAAACGGCGTCTATGTATTTGTTGCTAATTAAGCACTAATTAGTGGGCCAAATTAGCCAGCTCAAACATTTGGTATGCCCAGTGTACTGGTTTTTAGGATTCTGGAATAAAAATCCCACTTTTAGTTATAATGAAGGGTACAAATACTTTTCAAGAGGTACTGATCTCAACCGCAAAGCAATATGTGCGTAATTGTATGTGAAAATGGCGTCTATGTATTCGCTGCTATTTTAGCATTAATTAGTGGACTAAATTAGCCAGCTCGAAAGTTTGGTTTGCTCAGTGTACTGGTTTTTAGGATCCTGGACAAAAAAACCTCTTTTACTCATAATGAAGGGTACAAATTGTTTTCACTTTACGTTTTGGTATTTAAATGGCGTTTACGCATGCCAAAATGCATACACGCACATCGTCTCCGTGTTTGTGGCTTATTTTCTGTTATTTACCAACGTTGCTTTCTTTGTTGAATTCTTTGTAAGGACTAATAGGTATTAAATTACAATTTTTTATTTTAAAAGTTGTAAGTTGATGCAAATATTTCAGACTTCATTAAAATAACATACGGAGTCATGCAGAGATATTTCGTACTTCATCTCCCTGTACCGCATCCATTCTATTTCGCGAATACGCGACTGGCATTTCAGGGAATACGCGGTTGGCTATTTTGGGCCCAATAACGGGCTAGCTTCAGTTTCGTTTTTGAGTAATGTTGCGTACAAAATTACTATATTTTTATTTACACACATTTGCTAAATTCAAAACTTTTTAGATCCATAAATATTCTTTCATAAAAAAATGTATATCTTTATTTAAAATTTGGAAAGAATTCTTTCTATTTTTCAATTATTGAACTTTGAAGTATTTAAACATTAAATGTTTTGAAAAAGACAGACACCATTATTAATCCGCGGATTTATTAAACTTTAAAATAGAAACACATCTGCAACTTTCTAGTTCATCTTCTACTGTTTCAATACTTCACATAAAAGTTAATATTAGCTGAAGAGCAACATGTTGCAAGATTTTGGTTATTAGTATTACATGCCGACGTACTTTTTTGCTTCTACCCTAATTAGGCGGAAGAAGATTAAAAAGCTGGTGCACTGAGGTGTTGCTCGGTTCACTCAGCGAGAAATTGATTTTTATAACTCACTTTAGTTGTAAACATGTACAAGTATTTAAACATATGATATTGATCAAGGTTAAGACATGGAATCAATGAGAAGAATAAGTTACAATTCTTTTAACAAGTCAGACTCAGTAGTTGAAACCTGTCAAAACTTGACGGAAGGAGACCTTGGTTTTGGCTTAGGACTCCTGCCAGGAGCTGTTGTAAATCCAACAAGAAGTGGCACTACCACCAGTGCCAGCAACAGTCAACATAAGAGTAGAACTAGTCGGAGAGATAGTGATAATAGTCAGCCAGGAAACAGAAACAAATGTTTTGGAGAAGAAGGAGTGTTTTTACGAAATAATCATACTACTAGTACTAGTTGTTTGAGATGTAATGGAGTAGGACCATGTGCTACTGCTGCTAGTGCTGGTGATGGTGACACCGACAGTGTCATGATGGAAGGCAGTTGTTGTGGTGATGCTGGACTGCAACATGAACACAATTATTTGTTGTATGGAGATCATGATTGGTTTGGTGGCTCTGATTTGGTTCCAAGGCAGAGTTCTGTCTTAAGAAGAGGTCTTAGTCTTAATCGAAAGAAGGTCAATGGTAAGTATAGGAGGATGTGGGTTAGACCCAGTAACTGGGGCGCTGTACTCCTTTTTTGAGATTTTTGACATTATCTGTCGTACTAGCGCCCCAGTCCGTGGTATATTTGGAAAGTGCTCCGAAGCGGGTTTTTTCTGAATCAGTTACAAAATTGTCAAAATTGCGACAAAGACTCGACAGAATTGCTTGAAAATCGCCTACTGGCTTCTCCAAGTATTTACGGTGAAATGAAATGCATTTAATTGTACTCACGAGCATTTTTGGTCCTCCAAATCGATGATTTTTAGCCCACTATCACGCACATATCAAATTTGCCGTTAGAATCGCCATTTTGAACGTGATACTCAACGACCGTTTCCTTATGTGTATTAAACGCTGCAAGGAAGGATTGCGTGTTCGCTGAGGCCCTAACTTTCATATTGTTTTCCGCGCAGTCAACGCAGGATACCAGGCTGTGTAGTGCCAATGTTCGCTGATGCCCTGACATGCATATTGATTTGCGCAGTCAACGCAGGATACCAGGCTACTCAGCTGGTATCCTGCATTGACTGCGCAAATCAATATGCATGTCAGGGCATCAGCGAACATTGGCGCTACACACAGCCTGGTATCCTGCGTTGACTGCGCGGAAAACAATATGAAAGTCCGGGCCTCAGCGAACACGCAATCCTCGCAGTGTTTATACACATAAGGAAACAGTCGTTGAGTATCACATTCAAAATGGCGATTCTAACGGCAAATTTGATATGCGTGATAGTGGGCTAAAAATCATCGATTTGGAGGACCAAAAATGCTCGTGAGTACAATTAAATGCATTTTATTTCACCGTAAATACTTGGAGAAGCCAGTAGGCGATTTTCAAGCAATTCTGTCGAGTCTTTGTCGCAATTTTGACAATTTTGTAACTGATTCAGAAAAAAACCGCTTCAGAGCACTTTCCAAATATACCACGGACTGGGGCGCTAGTAAGACAGATAATGTAAAAAATCTCAAAAAAGGAGTACAGCGCCCCAGTTACTGGGTCTAGTGTGGGTAAAAGTCGGAATTGCCTGATCTGCCGGAATGGTCGGAACAAAAAAAAAAAAACTTATTTGTAAAGAGATGACCACACAGGCAGTCGGAACTCAATTGAAATCGCAAAAAATATCATTTTGGGTCATATTTACCAACTTACATCTGCAAAAAAATATCCCCGGAACTCAAAATCATAAAATGTTGATGTACTTTGATGATCGTTTGACGACCAAAACACAGAGCAGGTACCAGACTATGCAACAGACGTACGCAAAATGGCACTGTATTCATAATCGGGTAGCAATGCCAACGGGCTTTGCAGGTCGGAACTCGCATCGCATTGTATGCGAAGGCCGGAAATTGCAGGTTGGAACTCACATTGCTGTGTCAGTTGATGGGGGCTATATCTAAAGCATTGTACGTTGGTCGGAAGTTGCAGGTCGGAACTCTCGCTGCGTGAATGTGAAGGCTGGAAATTGCAGGTCGGAACTCACATTGCAGTGTAAGCTGATGGGGGCTATATTTTAAGCATCGTACGGTGGTTGGAAGTTGCAGGTCGGAACTTGCATTCGTATGTTTCAAGTTGGGAATTTTTGAAACTTTGCACTGTGGAAATACAATATTATTATCTAATTAAGATAAATAATTCACTTGTTTATTGTGGATCTTGAAATAACTGGTGGTGAAACAAATTAGTGAGGGAAAAGAAAGGAAAAAAAGAAAGAAGAAGAAAAAACAAACAGTTTTGAGAGTGACGTTGGTTATGTGAGTGACGTCTTCAACCATTTGGTGCTGGATATATGGCAGGGTGTTCCCCCTCCTATTGCGTCTTCATTGTGTTCTGGGAATCTCTGGAATTCTTTTGAAGGAGAGTTCCGACCTGCAACTTCCGACCACTGTATGATGCTTTATAGCCCCCATCAGCTGACACTACAATGTGAGTTCCGACCTGCAATTTCTGGCCTTCACATTCACGCAAGGAGAGTTCCGACCTGCAACTTCCAACCACCGTACGATGCTTCAGATATATAGCCCCCATCAGCTTACACTGCAATGTGAGTTCCGACCTGCAGTTTCCGACCTTCGCATTCACGCAAAGAGAGTTCCGACCTGCAAAGCCTGTTTGCATTGCTACCCGATTACGAATACAGTGCCACTTTGCGGTTGCGGTCGTCTGTTGCATAGTCTGGTACCTGCTCTGTGTTTTAGCCACACATAAAAACGGTTTTAGCCACCATCAACAACACAAACAATACGTCTAAATATCATGTTTTGGAGTTCCGGGGCAATTCTTTGGCAGAGTTAAGTGGGTAATTATGATCAAAACTGTTATTTTCTAACTATTAAATTGAGTTCTGACTTATTCTGCAGCGATTTATTTTAAAAGTAACAATTTTTTTTTTTAGTCCGACCATTCCGGCAGATCAGGCAATTCCGGCTTTTACCAATTGCCAGTATAGGATTTGAATCCAGCCCTGGTAAATAGGACATCAGTCTACGTTGCACTTAGTTGCGATGATCGTAACCCTCCATCCTCCCGACGGTCGAGAAGATGGAGGGTTATGATCATCGCAACTAACGATTCCTATGTAGCCCCATTAGGACATCAGTCTTCTTTGCACTGTCAGTGGCAGTGCAACGGAGAGGTCCTACCAGGATATAGAAATCATTAGTTGCCATGATTGTAACCCTCAATCTTCTCGACCGCAGTCGGGAGGATGGAGGGTTACGATCATCGCAACTAATTCAATTCAAGTGCAAGAATTCAAATCAAGTTCACCACTGTGTTATTTTTTAAAATTATTATTAATGGTTTATTTATTTCGTCATTTAACAATTAAAAAGACGCAGTAAAATTGAAATATGGTCTCTCACTCTCAGTCTCACTATATCTTTAAAAATTGATGCTACAGATATTTTAAGGCTATGCAATTTTGAGTAAATGCATTGTCTCTATATTTCAAAGTTCAGGTGACAGCAAGATTGACTCGTGTAGCTCAGATGAACAAACAATCGTTGGGTCGGAATTCGCATCGCAGGTAGGTACTACTGTATAGTACTGCAGAGTGGGCGCAGACTAAGCACACGCCATCTAATGCCTCGTTTCACCCTCACAAAGACCCAAAAAAGGTCTTGAATATTTAAGCATTTTCTGGCTATTGAGAGGTAGTCTTGATTGGCGACTCTAGTATCTGAGTGATGCAACATCGACTAGCTCGGAATGACTGGGCAAGTCTACGAATCTGGACCAAACTAGCGTCTTGACAAGTTTGGCACAGCTGCCTGCCAGGCAGATCAAAAAGAGGCTCATTTGCATAATTTGTATTGAGGCATTCACCAACAGTGTTTGTGCATCAGATGTGTATGGTACCTAGACGTATGTAATGTTAACGTTCAAGAAACTAATGTTAATGTTCAAGAAACTTTCCACCATTCACATACATGTAGGGGAGACAGGGGAACAGTCTAGGCCGCCGTCTGCCCATCAATGTGTGCGTGGCGTGTGTTTCATTTTATGAATATTCAAATCACGGTCATAAAAAAAATGTGGGCGGTCTCAGTGCCAAAAAGCATCAAGACGTTCGTTTTGATCCAGATGTCCAGATATCTCTTTTCCAGTAATTTGTGTTGCAGACTCGTGTTGCGAAATCAGCGAGTATGTTAACAAAACGAAAGTCACCAATCAAGACTAATTTAGAGGTGGTTTTTTTTTGTAATTCCTGATTCCAGACCTTCGTCTTTTTGTTCCAAGAAGAGAATTATGAGGCCTCGAGAGGCTTCCAACACTGTTTATTCATTGTATTTTGGCTCAATGGAGGTAAGTCGGAGTGAGCCAGGAATGGAGCCATGGTTCCGGGTTTAGTACTACTCCTATGCCGTAGGTTAACGGCCCATGTTTTGCAATTCACAGTGCATGAACTTGACATTTTCTCGGTCGAGCGAGAAAGCAAAATGGACGATCCAATAAAGAGAATCTTTTTTCTTTTGGCATTGTCAAGTCAAGAAAAATAATTCTGGCAATTCTTCCAAAAGAATCTTGCCAGGGGACAAGGAAAAAAAAGAATCCCGGCGGAATCTTTTTTAAGGTTAGAATCTTACCAGGAACTGTATGTTGTGTCTTTTGTTTTATTTTAAGTTTATTGGGGACTGAACTCTTTCACATTGTTGATGAACAGGAGGTGACAGAGCTGCAGAGCGATCTAGAAGCAGCAAAGAGACAGTTAAACAGCAAATATCGAGCCATTCAAATACTGCAAAGTCAGGTGAATAAACTCCCATTAAGGATTTTTAAAATGTATATTGAACAGACCGTTCGCGCGACCAATGTTTACATGTCATCATGTGACCTATTGTGGGTACTACGTCATCTGAGCTGATGGCAAACTACGTGCAAATACATGCCATGATCGACAGAGTCATACCAAAAGTCGACTTTTGGTAATAATAACACAGTTACTCAGCCATTTTATTAAGGTTGTACGTTGTGACATTGATAATGACATTACTGTTACATAAACTACCATAAAGTACCAGTATTCTACTACAAAAAAGATTTGTTTTGAGTTATGCACTACCGGCGTCAGACGACTACATGTATGTAGCCACCCGCCTGTTATTTTTGTGTGTAATGTAGGCCTAAATCACTATAAAAAAGGGTAAAGAACGTTGGAAAGTGAGCATTTATACCTAGCCTGGCGAAATTTCAAATAGGCAAAGGAATCACACAGTTTCGGAAAGCAATTTCTTTGGAAGATTCAGCTTCAAAATGTTGACACTTTTGTGTTGAAAAGTGTGTGATCGCGGTTGTCTGGCCTAAACTTTCCATCGTGCACTGTACACAACGAATAGAACTGCTCCTGCATTCAAACCAAGGACTTTAACAAAAGGGATCCAAGAAAATCACATACCGGGGACAGTGTACAAAACCAATGGGGACGTCGCTAAAAAAAACTAAGTCCAAACAATGGGAGAACAAGGGGATGTCCTCGGTCTACAGCAATGCAAACAGGTGTTTAAGTGTTTGTGTGTGTGTACCATTGAATTCTGTATGCATGGATACAACCAATCAATAAATAGAGAAACAATGAAACAGCTGTCAGGTTTCACAACAAAATCTGCACCAATTTTAGCACATGTAATGTACATGTACTAAGGTGTCTAGCATTGCAATCATGTACCCCAAACACTGCCACAAAAAGGTTACATTTAAAAAAAGAGTTAGAATTTTTTTTTTAATCAGTAACATGGCATGTTTAAAGTTAAAAAAAAAATATTTATAATAAATTTGACACTACATGTAGTACCAATTGTCCTGAGAATCATTTCCATCTAAAATCTTGCGATTGGCCAAAAAAATACACATGTACCTCTAAAGATTCAAGGCAGGGGATACTTTTGGTAATTACTGCAAAATAAATGACCGTAAAAACTTACTCGGTAAGGAGCAATGGAGAGCTGTTGATAGTATAAAACATTATGAGAAACTACTCCCTTTGAAGTGTCATAGTTTTCGAGAAAGAGGTAATTTCTCGCTAAAATATTTGAAGCTGAGAAAGGCTTTCGGCATGAAGTCTTTTTCACGTAATGAAAGATATGCAGTTTCAGAATTTTTGGATCCTTCTGGATGGAAATAGCCGCTCAAGATTCTTGCCGATATCTCAAGAACGCTAACATCTTTTGAATCAAAATTTTCAGAGGTTAGTTTTATTGTATATATCTGCAATTATGTAGGATTGAAACAAACGTACGGTTCCAAACACCAAAGGTACACCCTGCCTTTAACAATCAGATCTGATACATGTGTGGTAACATTATACATTTAATACTGAAATGTTTATTTAATTCCCTTTGTCATCACAATGCACCTATGACTATGTGAATGGTGTGGCTGCACATACATGTATGTAGTTTGCACATGTAAGTACATGCACATTTTACTAAGAATAGTACATTGCATCAATTTATTGTTTGCTTCACAACATTTTTCTTGCATGAAATTATATTCTTAAAAAACATGTTGGCCTTACTTATGTCTGCCTTTACTTGTTTTTTAAACTGATGCAAATTGCACACTCTGTGACCGTCTGTTTGAATGATGTCAACTACAAGGTTGATATACTTGAATTTGTTTTTTAATTATTGGCAAAAATAAGATAAGATTGATAACCATATATATTATGAAAGTTCTGAACAAAAAATTTGTCTACAATAACAAAGATTTATAATATGCAGGGATGAGATTCCTCTGGATTTTTCTGGATTTCCAAATTTTACAAAACTATTGTTGTGGAAATTTTTTTACTTAATAATAAATTAGGCCTACTAATTGTTTTTTTATATTTTTTTATTATTTTTATTTTTTGTTTAATAATGTCATTCACATACATCCAAGCCCTTGTAAAGCCTTAACACAGTACTTGTACTGTATTTTGACTACACCAAGGTGCTTGCCCCATCTAGATGTAAGCACAGAATGCTGCCATTGATACAGGTTATGGTGTTGTTAGTAGCCACCAAAATCTCTACCGGTGTTTCGTAGATTTTTCATTTTCATCCACTCTCATCTATTTTTTGGGGTTAAACACTTGTATTATCAGCATGTGAACAAATTATCATAAGTAACAGATTATCCAACGTTCCTCTTGGCCTTTATGTCCTTGCAGAAAAAAACAAATAAATAAATTTTTTAAATTATTAAAACCTTCTCTTTGTAAATCTATGATATTTGGATACTTGCTCTACGGCGCATTTAAAGGCATTGCTTTTTGGAGAATGAAGAATTCAAGATTTAAGTTTGAATTTTTTAATTTTTTTTTTCAGGCTGTCATGATTAACAAAGAACATTCCAAGTCAATACAAGAAGCTAAATATGTGAAGACATCGCTGGAGCAGGTATCATCATTTTGGTTAATATACACAAATACAACTGATTTAAAATAATGACTTCACATGCCCTGTTCAAAGGACCCAAAAAACATACATGAAACTTTTCAATCAGAGAGGCACTTTTAAAAAAACTTGGTAATAAATAACTGCCAAGTATGAGATAAATAATCTCTGACACTCGGTCTTAATTCAGTCGACACAATTCAGTCGACACATTCATGAATATATTTTACCCATACACCACTGTGTGTTAAGCACTGTATACTTTCTCGAGTCCTGTGGGAAAAAAATCCACATGCTTAATCCTCGGGTGGAATTCGAACCCACGACCCCTGCCATTCTAGAGCAGATGTCTTCCCAATGAGACCACCAAGATATGCCCAGCAGCTAGAGGCAGTTTGAATCCTGTATTTTATGAGCGGGTACCGTATCGATTTAATTGGATGTTAATTTTGCACCAAGGAATATGCCTGTGGATTTTGTTTCACAGAACTCGGGGAAAGTACTAGAGTGTACAGTGCTTAACACACATCAGTGCTTACTACACACATCAGTGTATGGGTAAAAACACAAATAATATTCTTTATCCCCAATGCAAAATGAACATCTATCACATTCATGAAAATGCACAAAAACCCTGACATGTTATATAGTCTGCTTGCTAACACACAAAGTCCAAATGAAGGGTTTAAGCTGAGTACTGATTCAATTGGCTGTTGTTATATCATAGGAGGTTAATTGTCTTCAATTTGATCTAAGTGCTACTCAAGATTGTTCGATGACGAGTCAACGAACATGGGCAGAACGATTTGACAGGTAAAGACTTCTTAGTACATGTATGTAGTCTGTATGTTGTATAATGGATAACGCTCAGATGGGCAAACTGTAATATAACTGGCCTTGAACTTGGCTCTTGAAAGGGCATTGGCAATTTTCCTCTGGTAAGGGGCACTTCTATGAGGAAAATATCAATTTTGCAACTTCAGATTGGGCACTTTGGGGTTATAAAAAGGATCTGTTATGAAATGAATATGGTTGGAAAGATATTTTAAAAGTAGAATATAATGTTTCACAAAAATATCCTTTAAAATTGTGTGGTTTTTGTTTAATTTTGTTACTCCACAAAATGGCAAACCGTATGTTTCTATGTGGAGTGTGATTCCACTGGTTGTATTTCCAGAGGCAAATGTATGGGTTTTTTTTATCATTACCCACTAATTACAACATACTGTCAGTGTTTTATTGCTTTTTAAAAACATCTCTTAAAAGGGATAAGGATTAGTTTCAAACAGCAAAATGTTAAAGGTGAAATATAGGATCGGTAAAGCTGATAGTGTAGTGTTCTTACTTTGTCTGATTCAATATACATGAAAAAAGCCTGTGAAAATTTGGGCTCAATTCGTCGTCTGAGTCAGGAGAAAATATTGATGAAATAACGTGCACACTTTTCAGCATGTAAACACATTGTCCTTAATTTTGATTGTCCTTAATTTTGAAATTAAAAGCGGGGTCTTTAAATTATACTTTCTCGACTTTGACAGTATTTCAGACAGAAATATTTCTATGGAAGATTGTTACTGGTGGGAACTTCATAATCAGTAAGCTTTCAGACTGATATGAATAAATACAAATTTTGATGAAAACCAATCCTGTATTGTACCTTCAAGAGATTTGGAGGCAATGTAGCCCTTTAAAGTTAATGCAGTTTTATATGAACCTACACAAAGACAAATTGTTTTTGTTGTATTGTGAATTATCAATGCATGTATTTTATAAATAAACTGTTGACCTATTTTTTCTTTTACTAGAGTTTGTTCGGAAAATAGAGCTCTTGAATCAACTCTCCAAGAACATATGAAGCAACTTAGGATGGCACAGCTAGAAAATTTAGGTAAGTAGATCCTCTCAAGATCTCATTATTTACAAGATGTGCCATGATTTCAATACGAGTTTTTCTGTAATGCATGTTTTTTTGTCGTTCAGGTTTAAAGCGAGAACGAGACGAGCTACTTGCCAGGCTGGACGTCAAAGAGCGTTTACAATACAATCTGAACAAGTCTTGTAATCTATACGACACTGAAACTCACTCCATGGTAGAGGTCAGTACTGGTCATTGAATAACTTTACTGTGTTTGAATGGGTATTGGAGATTAGAAAACCAAAACACCTTTAGTCATGTTAGTTCGTGGTGTGCCAAGATGAAGGTCGTAAGGCTGTACACAAATTTCAACTTCTTGCCCCAGCAGAAGGTCATGAGAAATAACATGGCTCTTTAGAAAAAAGTAGGGCACAACTGTTGTATGTTTGTTGCTAAATGTACACCGAAGACATGTTTTTCCATTCCTATGCAGAACTTAACTTTCCTGAATGACTTACATATAGCAGAAAAATGACTGAACTTTTACACTCGGTTTTCTTGAAACCACAATTTTGGACAGTAATTGCCTACGACCTTTTGATGGTCACACTTTTGTTATGTCCTTCTTCCAGGAACACGACGAGCTATCCTCTCTGGTATCCATGTATTACCTTAACAGGGACCTTACCTTAAAGCCCCAGCTCAACATTGGTAAAGTGACTGTAAATGCTTCCATTCTTTGCACAAATCAAGATATTTGTAATAAAACCAACCTGTGAAAATGTCAGCTCATTTCGCTGTTTCATTTGCGAGAAAACGGTAAAAATGCATTCAGCATTTTTGTTTGCATTCCTATTGGCAGAGTTTTTTTTTGTCACACTGAGTCAAAAGCTAATTTTGGATCTTATTTATATGTTATTTGAAAATGATAACACTTCGAGCAAAAATATTTCAAGGAAAGTTTTCTACCAACATTATCTTTATACCATGTAAGGTATATGTAAATCTGTGAACATTTATTTTTTTCTTCTGTTGAGCTGGGGCTTTAAAGAAATTACAAAACACCTTTAGTTACCCTCTGTAGTATCCATGTATTCCTCACAGGGACCTTAACTTAAAGAAACTTTACATGAATTGTGATTTGGGACCATTCCTGCCACACCCCACAATTCATCGACCAATCAGAAATGCCATTCAACAAATCAGCAAGCTGGGGCATATGGATTATGGATTGCTGTGTTGTGCTTTTTGTGCTTGGTGTGATGTGCTGGCTCTAAGTTTTAGGGCCAGAGACTCACATATCCTTCCCACATAAAAGTGAATGCTGGGCATTTTGTACAGTGGGTGGGCAGGGCTTGCTGGATTGGTCTATGGGAAACTTTTGGACGGTCCTTTTTCACAGTTCTCACCAGTAGTACGCATGCTCAGAACTACATGCGCAATACTGAGCATGTACGTGCATGCTCAGAACTGTCAAAAAGGACCGCTGTGTCTGCTGCCGCCATCGTCCGAAAAGTCTCCCGTTGTGTCAGTGTTTCTTGTGTACATTCATCTTACAGGAACTGGCAGTGCTTGGGGCGTGTTCGTGTCGAGGCTCAAGACCTGATCCTTGTGGGTGTGCTAGAGGAGCTGCTGGGCTCAAGAGGGACAATTACATCCTGAAGTATGAGGTCTGTTTCTCTGGGGTTCTCTCCATTAATAAGCTTGTTTCTCTGGGGTTATCACCATTAAGCTTGGTTCTAGTGTTGGTTTGTGTTTCCGCAACTGTTGTTGAACTATGACTTATGACCGTGACTGAGAAATGTTGAACTCGCAAATCACCAATGTCAATGATAAACCAAGGTTTACATTTAGTGTTAAAAATAAAAATTCAATGAATCAAGCATACAGTTTTAGAATTTAAACAATAATTATTATTGTTATTTTTTTTAACTTATTGTTATTATTATTTATTTGGCAATTTCACATAAAAATACACAAATATGTACAAGGATAAAACTTTTGAAAACATTAATCGTAAAAGAGGAAAAAGAGCTTTTAGAATGAAAAGGTGGAAGGCAGTAAAAATAGGGGGGGATATGTCAAAAGTAAACAAAAAAAATTATAAATGGGAATTACAAAGCATTAACAAGACTGAGAACAACAGAAGAGACATAAACAATATAGGTTTGCCAGGACTGACACCAAGAAGTGTGACAGTCCAACCTGGATATAATACACAAACAAACAAACAAAAACAAACAAACAAACAAACAATAACAACAAAAACAAGGCAAAAAAATAAAAACAACAACAACCCAACAAATGAAAAACAAAACAAAACAAGGCAAATCTAAAAGAAACAAACAAACAACCCAACAAACAAAACAAAACAAGGCAAAAAACAAACAAACATGGAAACAAGACAACAAGCCAAAAACGAAACAAATCAAGACAAGGGGAAAAAGTTGGGAAAAGGATCTAGTGGCATAATTCAGCAGTTGTTATAGTTGGAGTTGTTATTTATTTGTTTTCACTCTCCACGTGTAGATGGATCAACTACGACAAAACCTAGATGCTACAAGGCTAATGGCCGATTCATTCGGTACAGCTTTTGATCACCAGCTGGACCAGAATATTTTACTCTGTGAAAAGATAACATCACTTTGCCAGGATGAGGGAAGAGGAGGTGGAAATAAATTCAGTTGTTTTACAGTTGATCCACCTGGAAATCGTAAGTCAAAATAAGTTCTTGTAGTAAAAGCCCCAGCTCTACATTGGTAAACTGTCTGTAAAAGCTTCCATTCTTTGCACAAATCAAGATATTTGTAATAAAACCAACCTGTGAAAATGTCAGCCCATTTTGCTGTTTCGTTTGCGAGAAAATGATAAGAATGCATTCAGCATTTTTGTACGCATTCCTATAAGCAGAGTTTTTTTCTCACTGAGATGAAAACTAATTTTGGATCTTATTTAATTTATTATCTAAAAACGATAACACTTCAGGCAGAAACGTTTCAAGGAAAGGTTTCTACCATCATTATCTTTTTACCATGTAACTGTAAGCTATATGTAAATGTGTGAACATTTATGTTTTCTTCTTACCAATGTTGAGCTGGGGCTTTAAACTGTATTCATTCGAAAAATTGTTTTAGGATTTCAGAGGCAACAGCAGCAATGTCTGCTTCAGTTCTTCATTAGATTCATAATGAATATTAACTGGGGGGCACGATGATGACATGGTGATTGTTGATCTTATTTTTATATTTTCTCATTTTTTATACTGGCAGAAAGCAATGAGCACCAGGAATCAAGAGTTCCCAATGAGTGTGTTGAAGACGATCAGCAAAGCTCTAATCACAAAGACGGTGATGGGCAGAGAAGCGTTGCTGTCCAAGCATCGCAACCACTACCAGATTTGATTAGAACCTTGGCAGACTTGGTAAGTTACACATATGCAATACAACCATTGATAACGGGATTGAACTTGAAAACCAAATGTCAAGTCTTTATCACAAAGAGAGGATCTATTAAAACAAAGAGAGGATCCATTAAAACAAAGAGAGGATCCATTAAAGGGGCTGTGTTGTCGTGATTATAGCAGTAAATGGAATAGCCCAGTAGCTTGGGGCAAGTTCTCGCAAGGACAATTGTCAACTATTGTTCGACTAACTTCACCCAAACGCTGTTAAGTCACCTATGGTTAGTCAACGCTAGTTAACTATTTGGAACCAGCCTACTGACGGTGGTCGCTCAATGGTTGCTTCGATGGTTATCACAGGATTTGTTCGTTTTTAACTATGACAAACTGCACGGGAACCATGACAAAATAAAAATAAAAATGGCGGAATCGGCGGAGAAGAAGATGCGAGTAGGCCTATGTTTATAACAATGCAAACATATTACTGGAGGCCGCCACGTTGACACTACACAAAAATAGCTCACGCTAGTTCGACTAGAGTCGTTCGCGCTTTAATATCAAAGCGCATGCGCACTGTTAGACACACACCAACCATTGGTTGACGATGGTTGCTTCGCGAACTTCCCCTTGGCTGTGTCAAGTCAGTGTTTCTTTGTGCCAGCAGTACTCTCAAAGTAAAAAGGTTCCGGCAATTCTGTCAAAATAATAATTGGCAACAAAATGGAAGATCCCGGCACCAAATTGTAACCATGGAGGCTAACTCTGTGACTGACCAAGAAGTATAAGAACAAGAAATGATTAAATGGCTTGAATGTTTGGTATGTTGTAAATTTTGTTCTTTCTATATTTTTTTTTTCCAGCTCAATGACAAGACGGAGGCTCTAGTTCATCAGAGGCTGGTAGCTAAGATGCTTGCAAGGAAAACCCAAGATTTAGAAAAAACAATGCAACAACTGAATGAATACAGTAAAGGATGAACAAGGCTGTGTGTGATTTAGAAACAGAACTGGCTTCTTAACGGTCCTCTTCTCTTCAAGTATAAACGGGAAGGAGAGGATTGAAGTCAAGGAAGGGATGTGGGATCTACAGCATTGTTTGGCAGAGAGGGACATGAGAGGTGATAGACGAACATTCCATTACCTGCTACCTTTTAAATTATTGGATTGGTTTTGGAAGGGGTGTTGTCATGCTACAACCAACCCCTTTCCGGATAGAGGAACAATCCATACCCTGCTACCTTTTAAATTAATTGGTTTGGGAAGAGGCGTGGTCATGCTACAACCAACCCCTTCCCAGATAGTGAAACATTCCATTTCCTGCTACCTTTTAAATTATTGGATGGGTTTGGAAAGGGGCGTGGACATGCTACAACCAACTCCTTCCCAGATAGTGAAACATTCCATTTCCTGCTACCTTTTAAATTATTGGATGGGTTTGGGAAGGGGCGTGGTCATGCTACAACCAACTCCTTCCCAGATAATGAAACATTCCATTTCCTGCTACCTTTTTAAATTATTGGATTGGTTTGGGAAGGGGATGTGGTCATGCTACAACCAACCCCTTCCCAGATAGACGAACATTCCATTTCCTGCTACCTTTTAAATTATTGGATTGGTTTGGTTAAATATCATTGTACAGTAGCGTGTCGTAGCCGAGTGGTCTAGCGCACCGAATTCAAGTTCTGGTGGCTGAGTCATCACAATGTGGGTTCGAGTCTCGGTCCCGGCACTTGTGTCCTTGAGCAAGACTCTTAACTATGATTGCTCCTTGGCGTTTATATCCTTACTTGAGGATCCTGCCGAGTAACGAAGTAGAAGTAAAAGTATCCGGGATGGAAGGATATTTTGGTAAAAGGCTTAATGAGATTAAATAAGGATGGGTTTCATCATTGTCCAATTACCTCAACTGTGGATCTACATTGTTTTCATTGTTGCATCAAGAGATAGCTTTATATAATCGTTTTATAGTGGGCATCAGACAGTATACCATAAGACATCTACTTTCTCTGATAAGAACTCGTCAGTATTTTATCAGTTTTTAACATAGACCAAAATCCAGTCCCCATCGATACTCCACCATGTAATGCCTCAGTGAAAAAACAATGGGATGAATTTGACTACATGCATACCTCGTGGAAAAACTGAGGAACAATTCCAGTATTTTATTGATAGTATAACAATATACACTTGATCAATCTACTCATGTAAATTTTTATTTAAGACCTTTGGTAAGATGTTTACAAATGCATCTACGTGCATACATTATCAGAACCAGAGATATTCCATGAAATAAAAATAATAAAATAATCTGGTCATTCAGTTGTATAATTTCCTTACAAACAAAAAAACAAAAAACAAATAACTGCAAACTGGTTTGTGGTGAACCTAACTAGGAAAATCAATTTGTTTACCAATGTGAAGATTGGAACATACCATAGCTGTCTTTTGAAATGAAGTAAAAAAGCTATTTTAATACTATTTATTGAAATGTTGGTTTTAAAGGTTTATTTTTGTAGTTTAAAAAGTATAAATTCGTCATGGCCATTGGTTCTTGTCAAGTTGTCTAAATAAATGATTTATTAAACTACATGATATGACTCGGGTGTGTTGATATGAACCGAGTGTTACCTGTTTGTACTTGGCAAATAAAATTTATTCTTATTGTTAATGTCATGATGAGATAACTCAAAAGCAATGATTCTTTTGGAGCAACTTGGTTCGAGTGGTGAGATGTGAGCAGTTTACAGGAAATGTGTGATTCTTAAAGGGACTGTGTTGTCATGATTATAGCAGGCCTGTGGCTGTGCATGAAAAGATGAACTCTCACCCAGATACTGCACACGCACACGCTTGTGGTTGAGTCACAAAGGGTGCCGTCTTTGTCAAACTGTGATGCGTCCACTGGCACGCAAACTTGGTTATTCCATTGACTGCTATCGTCATGACGACACAGCCCCTTTAATGCCAATTACACCAAACAAACTGACAATTTATCAAACTATCATATCAAAATAAGACTCTACTTCGAATGGACTACCTAGATTACAATGATCTTTTAAAATCAGTCGTCTTCTCCAACGCTTGTTAAAATAATTTATCACTTTTATGTACCTCGGAATAATTTAAGAACAAGCTAGCATACACCAAAGCAATCTATACAAAACCCTACATGTATATACATATGTGTGATTAAAGGTTAAAAACAATTGGATACATTGGCCCATTATTATTATAAGACATTATAATTCATCTTTAAATATTGTTCTTTTTGCTTTGTACACAAACTCTAGAGTTTTAATTCTTTATAAGCTTTTCAAGCAACTGCATGTATATAACATCTCTCACCTCAATTTGGGGGGGATTGTCATAAAGGTGGGAATATTTTTTTTTTTTTTTAAATCTAATGATTTCAATGCAGCAGTCCTACAGCAAAACTCAATTAAATCTGACGGCATAAATATGCAGTTTCAATCAGAGGCTTACATGCACTACTTGCTCAACAACCATGCACAAGCCATCATTCAACTTACATGTATGTTGAACTTGTCGTAAATTCACCTTAAAAAGTACACCTTATTTTGAATATTTGAATCACAGAATACAAAAAAAAAAAAAATTATAATAATGAATAGAAAATCATAGTTAAATGTTTTTATCAAGCAAATGTACACCCCTTTAACAATTTTACATGATGTAATTTGTCAAATCCACATTATACCAAAACTGAATCATTTAAAACAAAAATTACTCTCCATCAGTAAAATCAACCAATAACTGTTGGCCGTAAAAAAAAAAAATTATGTACATGTTTTTTTTACAAACTATATACAGTACCTTTTATTTACACTGCATATATAGGTTGATGTCATTTCTATAAACTTAATGAGAATACAAAAAAAAAAACCTGCATTATTTCACTGCAATACTGAATCCTTTTGACTAGCCCTTGGTAGGAATCTTCCTCTGTGCTTTACACAGATACAGAATCCTTGATGTGAGGGCCCGTTTCTGGGGTGGAAAACTTTCAGAGCTCCATAATTCAAAACTTACATGTAAGAAGCTACTAATCTGACCGGATTAACATTCCATGGCAGCATACAATTTTGGGCAGTGGGTTTTCGACGTCAGATATTCCACTTAAATCCGTCATTGTTGTGAAATAATTCAGCTCTCAACGTTAAAAAGTTTCCGTTTGTTCGTTCTCTCAAACATGCCTTTCATGCATACGCATGTTGGCGCAGGACAGTTGCGCAAATTTCGTCCATATGTTTAGTGCTGTGCGGTCGGTGTATGGTGACCCGCAAACACACGCGTACTAGGTTTCCGTGATGAACTGTTTTTAAAGTTTGCAGAAATGTTTAACAATGAGAGCAGAATTATTTCACAAACATGACAGATTTATGAGGGATGTCTGACGTCCAAAAACACACCGCCGAAAACTGTATGCAGCCATGGAATGTTAATCCGGTGAGATTAGTAGCTTCTTACAGGTAAGATTTGAACTATGGACCTCTGAAATTTTTCCGCCCCAGAAATGGACCCTCATGTCCAGGACGTCACTGTAGTATTTCTACAAAAGTGAAGACCTCCAGGACTTATACTATAACTAACTTCTACCTGTACATGCAGTATGAATTCACCTGCAGGTTAAACTTAGACCGGAAGCAATAAATATAACTATAATAAGCTACAATCTCAACTTGTCTCAAACCATCCACGTTCTCAGTTTACACTTTTTCCTCTTGACAAATTTGTGTGTGCCAACTATTAACAGAAATCTTGATTTGTTATATTTAGTTTATGAATTACTCTGAATGAATACGATTTGCTTGTCCACACCATGATAAGAAACTTTGAAAGTTTTCGACATGGTTCAATGAATACATTATGCTGTCTATGCATGACTGCATCTTCTAGATTATTCAAGATTATTCAACCAAAACCATACGGTTGGTTTATAGAAGATCCTTCTTTTACAGATTTCAAATAATGCCAGCTGTTCAACTAACTTCCTACACAATTTACAAGGGCAAAATACAAAGAAATTAAAATAAGGTGGAATTGTGGAAGAAATTTCATGAATACCAATTTGATATCAAAGCAAAGATCTAGCTTTGTTGAATTGTTCTCAAGGTAAGCTCTTGATGTCATTGTTTCTCTTAAAAAAAATAAAACTTCAAATAATGGAATAAATCATCGGAATCATCATGGACTAATCGAAGTGGCTGACGATAAAAGTGGTCGACATAAAAATTAAAAAAATAAAACATCTGCAAAACGAAATCTTTAACAGTTTGTACTAAAAGATTTCAGGTTTTATACACTCCCTTCTCAGGTGTCTTGACACAAAACTCAGTGCTATAAATAAATACAAGGCTACATGAAATTAATGCAAGGATTTAATATTACAGCATTACAATATACGGAAGAGCTAAATAGACCAATCCATTAAGCCCCGCCTACCTTAGCAATTGCCTAGCAACAGCACATGGTGTGACTTCTTGCCACGATCGCAGCGGTGGTTCGGTTGCAGCCACACATACGTATCGCATACACACACGTACATTGTTTTTGTGGACTGGATAGATTTAGTTTTGTGGCCTTTTGAGCAGTGCCTCGAGTCCAAAGAATAATGCAGACAGGAACACTGTTCAACCACTTTCACAAGACTGTACAGGGACCACTGCTGTGGGATTTGCACCACCAGAAATATGAAAAAAATAAAACAAATCAAAAGTTTGTACAGTTGTGTCGGCTGTTGTGTGTCAGAAAAATGGTGGCGGTTTGATTACTTTTCTAATGGGATTTTAACATGTCAGACTTTTGTCAGACTTTCAGAGGCTGTGATTGGTCAATACATTAGTAGGCGAGGCTTAATGGATCGGTCTGTTGAGGAACTAAACCAAATCTGAATGAATAAAAGTTTACATCATCTCAGTACATGTAGGCCTACATGTACTACAATCTTAAAAAATATAACAGCTAGGTGAATCTATGTGTAACAACATCCCCCATTATCAAGCTGGAATCCAAATTTTATCTTCAAGCAAATTTGAATCCTCCACTCTTGATTGGTCGATCCATAGCAACAAGAGTGTGATATTGCACGGCCCATACCACACCCCTGTTCTCTATCGCGCTGTTCTTACATGCTGTTCTAACTCCCGTCTACAGAATTCATTGTAAATTCAAACGTGGCGTGTTTGTTTGAAGATAAATTCGTTATCACACGCCTGCTCATAGAACACTGAAAAATATAGCGCCTCTGCGTCCCATATCCAACTCGGCCTTAGACCTGGTGGGATAAGGGACGCAGAAGTGCTATATTTTTTTCGTATTCTGCTCACACTTGTGTGATAAAAGATTTATACTACTGTATCAACTCAAATTGTTGGTGAAAGCCAAGTCTGAATGAAAGAAAGTGGTATGATCATTTTGTGCACTGTTATTTGGAGGTACAAAAAGCTTTGCCGTGCTGCACAGCAGGAGCATTAACTGGTAGTAATCTTTTTAAAATAAACTTTTAAATGTTCAAGTAAATGTTCAAGATAATTATGATTCAAAGTCAACATCAAAGCATTGTTTTATTTTATCAGCATGATCCATGCACCAGTGGTTCCCTTGTACTAGATAAAATGGATAAAAACCACCTTTTTAAATCTTTTTTTTCTTTTTTTCTCAGACTGTTTAAATTATTTAAGTGCTACTGTACTTTAATAAATTCCATTAGCACCAATTATAATTCAGTATATGGTTTGTATGCATGAATATCAAATAGTGTTTGGTACGGTAGATGCTAAACGTAAGATGGCATACTCCTTGTATTTTCTTCATAATGAATGTGAAATGTACATATTTGTCGTGTCAGGATACACAATATAATTATTAGAAAAGAAATGTTCATAAATAGTGGTTAAAAAAATGTTAGGTTTTATACAAAAATATACCGGTAATCTACTCAAAGAAAACATAACTTATAGCTGCAAAATATATACATTATATACTATCATCTTCTTCAAAAGGCTGCCGATATTTCATACAAAGGTTGCACGCATTGTGCGCCCGTCCTTGACAACTTTCTCCCACTTGTCACGATCAATTTTCTGTTGCTGCACACCACTGCCATCCTTCCAGTGGAGGTTTGCAACCGCTCTGCTTTGGCTGGTGCTGGCTTTACAAGCATCATCCTGTGACATTGTTTCTTTGCGCATGCTCTGTGCAGAAGGCATCTGCTGGAGTGGTGGGCGAGAGACGCCCTGATCAACACCTAGACTCGTCTTTGAGATACCATGTTGGGAAGTAGCAGGTTGCGAGGTACACTGTGGGGTACCTTGCTGAATTAAGTTTGGCTGAACAGAGCTATAATGTGAATCACTGTTGTGTCTGTACTGTGAAGTGTTATGCCTGGAAGTGGGAGGTTCTGAGGTATACTGTGGGGTATCTCGCTGGATTAAATTTGGCCGAGTAGAGCCGTGGTATGAGGCACTGGTTTCGGAGGTACCACGCTTTGATGGACATATTGAAGTTTGGGGCTTATCATATGAATGTTGAAAGGTACTGTACGGCAAGGGGGTGTTTTTAGAAGTACTTTGTGGCATGAACGGTTGTATGTAAGGGTTGCACTTCTCTGGTTTGTGCAATGACTCAATGACGTCTGGTCGTTCACCTGCTGAGGTGCATTCAGGAGACTCTTGTTGGAATTTGTACGACATGTCACCAAAAGGAAGCTCCTCAACGTTTTCTTCTATATTTGGAGTCATGACCAGATCATGAGTGGATGGGGAAGGAGGTCCAGGGGATGGGGGGTCATCCTGAAGAGGATTGGTACCAAAGTCGACAGAATCAATGTCCGTTAGTGGTTGATTAGACATGTCTGTATAATGACCTGGCAGTGTGCTCCCTTGAATGGTGCCGATTCTATCCGGTAAGGAAAACATCAAGTTCCTGAAATCACGCTTCTCTCCTACTTCATCCTTGGACAGAGATGGTGGGGGAGAATAATTTGCTTCTTCAAGATGCAGTGTGCGGTCCAACTCGTCTGGAGGAGGAGGGAGGGCCGTGTCATGCTCTGCTACCGACTTGGTTAACGTTTGATCCAAATCAAACACTTGTTCATCACGTAGCTCTTCAGCCTCGTAGCTTTCTAGAGAATACCCTCGCGCTCTTGCACTTTCATCATCCAACTGGTTAGTAAATGGTTCAGTTGGATAGGCACGCGGACTTAACTTATCACTCTGGTTCATTTGCATGTTACCACTGTAAAATAATGACACATCACTGAAACCAAAATTACTGCCCATCATGTCGATATCACTTTCATCATAGCCGTACGCATCGCTAGCCATGGCCGTCATCGACTCGTTAAAAGTCTGCGGTGTGATATCACTGTAGCGCCCTCTACCACCAAAAACTGCCTCAGCTTGTGAATGGGATGGGATGACTCCTTCCCTAAACCCGATGTCATTGTATTCGGTTGTTGGCGGTGTCGATTTACACCTCACTGCCTTGTCTTGGAAGCTCAGCTTCTTATCTGCAGAGTGTATGGACTCGTAACTGTGTAGGAACTCTGGCGTGCTGAACTGATACGGGGCACCGAGGGAGCTCTTGGACCTAAGATCTTGCGTCTCTTTGTCCGGTTTCTTCAAGAAGTCTGGAAGTTCTAAGTTCCGAATGGTAAGACCACGTTGGTCGTCCATCCTGCGGCGTTGAGCCCTAGACAACATGGTGTACAATTCTGTAACGAAACAATAATGAAGAAAGTATGACCAGAGGTACTGCTCCAAAAAAAAAAAAAATTGTCTTGAATATTGATGTTTAAGACAGGATCTACAGTAAAGGGGGCCACTTGTCTACCGTCACGTTAGCAGTTTTTCCCAATTGTCGTAATTTTTTATTAAGTACCTGAAACCACCCCCAAAAATATTTCAACATTTGAAGGGAAATGAAGGCTTGTACTGGACAAAATTTGAGTTGAATAGGATTAGTCATTGTTTAATTACTCGCAAACTTCTTTCAAAAAAAAATGGACGGAAAATGCAGGTAGTTTTTTTCGTCCAAACTTGATGAAATTTTGAGGGTGGTTTTAAAATAAAAACTAAAAACAAACAACTGAATCAAAGTATTTTTTAGTATAAGCCTGCATGTCCATTCCCGTGTTGAAACACTTTTGGCTGGTTTCAGGTACTTAAAAAAAGTTACAACCACTGGAAAAACTGCTAACGTGACGAATGCAAAGTGGGCCCCCTTTTACTGTGTTTCCTGTTTCAAACTAGTTGAACTACACCCCAACGACAAATGTCAACAATGACAAATATTGACAGGAGTTTACAATGCACTTATAACACTAATAATCAATATTAATGAAATATCCTTCAAATCCCATTAGCATTCATGTATACACCATACACACACAGCCACGCATTTACTGGAAAAATAAACAAACACATTTTCTTGTTCTTATATTGTTATGACTGTTTTTTTTTTTTTTAAGTGACGTTGCCATTAGTTTTGCTCGCAAAATCAAACTGAGGAAGTCAAAAACACCCCGATTCTTTTGGGAAAGTCAAATGTGTCAAATCAGTTCAATTTATTCAGCATTCCCAGCGTCTAAATCGTTTTCTTGTCACAAACAATTGTAACCCTTGATACAAATTTAAATAAACATTTTTAGCATTCACATAAATAAACCCCAACAAAGAACACAAAATGCAAAGTTAACTGGTTCAAGTTTAACATGTACACGAAAAACACATGGTACCGGGAATGAAATCATTTCTTGGAAAAGCTACATGCCAAGGCAAAAGAAAGAAGAGAAATAAACTGGAGAGACTTAACGCAGGATTTTAAGGGGTAGAAGGGGAAGGGGATGGGATGAAACGTTGAAAGATGGTCGAGGATGCAGAAGGGGATTAAGGTAGTCAGAAATGATTTTAAATCTAGTAAAAAAAATAGTTAAATTAAGAGTTAATGATGGGTTAAAATGAGAGGCAAAGATGCTTTGTGTTAGACTTTGAGTTGGCGTACTCTGACACACCAGGCAAAAACTCAAGATTTAGATAATAATGTCAGGTATTGTGAGTTGTCTGTCTGCCTTACCTTCAGCATCATGGTTTGTAATTCTGTATTGTCTGTTCTGAGAACGTCTCTTGGACACTGAGGTATCTGAGTTACTTGGTCTCAAGGTGACTGTTTGACCTACTTCACTAGCTGAAGCTATGTCTTTCACATTTGCACCAGTCTGGAAATAAAAAAGAAAATGAAATATTGTGGAAATGTGCAGACTGGGTCCCAGTCAAGACACTTGTGTCCTTGAGCTAGGCAATTAACTATAATTGCTTCAAATAGGGGAAGAAGCAGTTACGTTTGTCTCACAACGGATTCATTTACCCCTCTCTGTTCTTAGCTGTGCTGTGAAGAGGCTTGTGTTTATATCTCTCCATGTCTTGTTTCTGTGCTTTGGGACAGGTTTCTATCCTTTCAAAAAGTAGCCCACACCTCGAGTGGCCTTTGGGCCTTGTGGTGGGCGAAATGCATAAAAAAATAAAAAAATAAAATTATAACAAACTGTTACTGCACAACCTTTAACGTTGCCTTGAGTAAACTTCTTTTCTGATGGGGCAAACAACCCTAACAAAAGCAATAAACACCCGAGAAATCACATCAATTCTAGTCTATAAACTCACCTCTGAAAACCGTCGTTGAAGATGAGCAGCCTGTGATACTCTTGCTTGACCGTTTTGAGCGAAGCTCTCCGCAGATGCTGACTTGTGAATTGGAGGAGCAGCAGCGTCTGTTGTGCTCGGGTGCACTCTGGCCTGGGCCTTGTAATGTCCAGCTGGAAATAAAGTATCCGGACGTAAAACATTTTGTTATAACAAGGAGAATGAATATTATTTATGTTGCGTGTCGTGCGTATGGTGGCGTGGCGTGGCCGAGCGGATAAGAACACCCGACTCAAGCTCTGGTGTTTCTGATCAGCAGAATGTGGGTTCGAGTCCCGGTTGTGAAACTTGTGTCCTTAAGCAAGACACTTAACCATTGTTGCTGTCCTTCGGATGGGATGTAAAGCCATAGGTCAAGTGTGTTGTGTAATGCACGTAAAAGAACCCAGTGCACTTATCGCAAAGAGAAGGGGTTTGCCCCGGTGTTCCTGGTTTGATCGGCTGCAGATTGCACCACAGCACCTTGTAAACGGTTACATGCCACCCGCCTGTTATTTTGTTTGTATTGTAGGCCTTAATCACTCTAAAAAAGGGTAAAGAACGTTGAAAAAGTGAGCATTTATACCTAGCCTTGCAAAATTTCAAATAGGCAAAGGAATCAAACAGTTTTGGAAAGCAATTTCTTCAGATGATTCAGCTTCAAAACCTTGAAATTCTTGTGTTGAACAGTGTGTGATCGCGGTCATCTGGCCTAAACGTTCCATTGTGCACTAGTACACATCTTGCGCATTTATACTTTACTTGTACAATTTCCAAGACTTGCTGGAACTGTCCTTACTGGCTTTATTCAAGAAGGTAATCTATTTTCAAAGGAATTTACCTAATAAAAAAATATACAGCTTGACAGAAACATTATCTTATTATCAGATTGCAAAACATAAATCGTCAGGCAGTAAAATAATCTCTAAAATGATTGAATATTTCCATCTCTACATTGTTGTCTCGATAAAAAACCTAAGTTTGTTATTGCAAGTAGCTCTTTTCTCTTTATGAGTGGTGTTTTAATATTGATATATTTATGATATTTCGACCTTATTAACTCACCACCATACTGCTCCAGAGTCTCTATCAATATCCTCTGACCGTCCAAAGATGCGACGGTTATATCCAAGTCAAAAGGTACTGGGGAATTACTCTAAGAATAAAACATACATTTTTCAATTTATAAAGCAATATTTGTCAATTTAAAATTTAACGATTGGTTATTGGTCAATTTATACTATGGGCCAGGGGAATGAACACAGGTATACACAAGATCTTTGTCATTTGATTAGAGGATAAAACTATAATAAAAAGACCAATAACAAGACTGCAAATGAGGGCATTTTGTACTGCTTTGTTTTGCACATGATTGTCGAGTGTTCAATAGAGCAAATAGAATAGAACGAAAATGCACGCTAAATAGTACAAAAAATGCACGCTCAATGACGTCGCGCTACAATAGTGTGAATAACAAATGCCACGTGACCTCCAATCCTCCAATCAAATGACAAGGATCTACTTGGGTGTTATATAAAGGTTAATATCACACTCTTGCTGCTATGGATCGACCAATCAGAATCGAGGAATTCAAGTTTGCTTGACCACAAATGCCATTATAGTATACAGAGTAAAACAAAATAAGGTACCAGATGGACAACGAGAGAATCCAATTGAAGGTTGTACTTGTAGGTTACCGGCCGTAATACCTCAATCAGCTTCTTACATGGCTTGGACTTGACACCAATTACCCTGCGGCTTGGTAACTCAATCCTTCAAGTGAAAGTGAATCAAACAGTAAAAACAGTTAGCTTTCAGTTTTGTAAAACGGAGCAAAATTTAATCAATTAAGCACGAACTGTAAGGTTACGTTATTAGTTTTATCCTACTCTGCAAGTCCTTCAGGTTAGTCAGCTTCGTGAAATAGCTCATTAAATGCCTCAAAGAAAAAACTCTTTGTATGTTTTACAAGAACATCATTGTAAACAAACAGCCTTGTTCAACGTGGTGTTTCTTTCTGGAATGCTCTGAAAGACCCCATAAAAATGTCACGCTCTCTCCCTATACTTATCAAAAAATTTTGAAATTTTTTTTTTGTTAATGCATGTAAAAGAACCCAGTGCACTTGTCGCAAAGTGAAGGTTTCTCTCTGGTGTCTCTGGTTTGATCGGCTGCAGATTGTGCCACAGCACCTTGTAAACCGTTACATGGGGCTGTGTAAAGGAACAGGGGTGGATTTCACAAAACTAGGCCTAACTTTTCACTAGTCCTGTAAGTTAGGACTAGTTACTCGCCTAACTCGAGATAAGACTAGTCCTAGTGCTTTGTGAATTCCACACCTGGTTTCACACTTCAAAACATATAACTCCACATACCTTGCAGGAAAAATTACTGAGCGCTTTGAGACACCCATCTGGTGTGACAAAGCGCTATATAAGAACTGCGTATTATTACATACAGATGTACATTATTCACCTTTTCTCCGATCAATACATTTTGTCACACCGACCTTTTTTGAAATATTACCTAGTCCCCGGTTAGACTCCCCGTCTTCATTTCACCACAATGGAGGAGTCCAACCTGGACTATACCAAGTTGCTTCAACTCGTCACTGCAATGTTTAACTTAAAGAGGATGGGCCATGGTGATTGATGTTGACGTTATTGTTTAGTTTTCCGCTTTCTATAATTATTGCATCGGCCAAACTTCTCTTTTGTAACATTAAATTGACAAAAGAAGTGATATTTGCAGGGAGTTTTTACTCCTTTAACTAGCCCGCCGCCTAAATTTATCAAAATCCCGGACATGAGGGCAGCAAACAAACCATGACGTCACTGGAAGTACTGAATCCCCGGATGGTCTGCACTGAGCAATGCTTCAATGAGTAACAACAAACAGCCGTTTGACAGAGGAGTACTTCATGCAAGGAAACTATTCTTTAGAAATTCTGGAGACAACTTTCAGGCACCGACTGCTGTTGTTCTGATTTTGGCTCGAGGCGGGGTGTGAAAGAGGCTCAGAAACTGCCTATGTAAACGAATGACCATGCATTCTATAATCCTGTCACCATTTTTTCGTGGTAGATATAGGTGTATTTAGGGATGTCAAACTTTTTTTAAAGAGAGACTTCCAGCATGGCCCATCCTCTTTAAGAATAACTCAATGTATACAAACTTACTTGAAAACTACCCGTTGCTCGATAACTATTTCAGCACCTGCCATGCCACTCATGTCTTGCTTGAAATCAACAATCTGGCGACAGAACAAACCAAAGTCTTACTGCAACAAATACTGCCTTTATAATTTACCTGATATATTATTATGTACATGTGAAAGTGGCAAATTATAAATTCATAAGTAGGTACTTTATGAAGAACATTTGTGAAGATGATTATGTAGTGTGTGATTATGAATTGTTTCCATTCTTACATATGTGAAGGCGTACATTCCTGTCACTCCCACCGACTGCCGATAACTTCAATGATATTTGGCGGTAGAAATATTTGTTTCCAAATAAGAGGTTTTAAGCTTTCTTCTCACGGGGGAAAAAAGGGCTGCATTACAAGTAGGAAGATACAGGTTGTTCGGGCAATGACAAGGGGCTACGTTTAATAAGAATGTGTTTTCAGTGCCAGCATGCCTTACATGCAATGCCATCTGGAAAAATGGATGAGCTTGAGACAGACTGTGCAAGTCTCGTGCGTATCGAAAATGAGGAAAAAAAAGTTGAAAGAACACTATAAGATACACTTTTACAAAATCTTATCTTTTGAAAAAACATTCTACACAAAATTTTTGAAAATAAAAATACATAGCAACTTTTCATAAAAAAACAATTTCAATTTTTATATAATTCAAATAATTCGTTAAAATTACCACTGAAACATAACTAAAGTTTGGGACGAGGCTGCTTATTCGACCTCAATGATTCTAGACTACATGCAGTATAAATTGCGATTCATGCTCGAATTTGTGCAACTATTACATCATGTTTAATCATAACATGAATGTCAGTTGGGCAAAATTCTGAATTGTTTACAAGTCACCGGAAACTGAGGTCAAGTCTCATTCGCTGCTTTTCTTCGTCGATTTGTTAAATCTATTTTGCTTATATATTTCATCGCTACATTTTACTTTCCCAACATTATAATATAATTTTTATAGCCATAAACTATGTTAAAAGTATTTGAAGAAACAGAATCTCGCGTGCGCAAAACTCAATATGGTTGGGACCAACTTGGTCCTGGAAGTTTGAATACGTGTGAAACTTGCACAGTCTATTCATGAACCTACTCCGGTCTCAAATTCCTTTTTTTTTTGCTCTACAATTAGCTTATGCTGTTCTATTTTAATACAATCACTACGTCTTTTTCCCCCTACAATTGTGATGATTGTTACTCTCAAAATCAACTGCTGACCAAATTTAAGTCATTTGCTCATAGCATTAATAAAACAATCCTTTTACAACAGTATATATTGCTTTCTGCAAGTGATTTCTCACAAGGCAGTTGCTCTTTTCTCATGCAAAAACAAAACAAAAAAAACCAAAAAAAACCACTTCATTTCCAGGTTGTACACAAAATGATTCGATGTGAAGGGCCCTTTAAAACGAATTCACTCATTTTCCAATCATGCTGTAACTGGTATTGACACTGTCATATTTGGTTTCCATTGTAGGATTTCAGAAAACATCTATGATTCACCAGTACTTCATACATATTCATTACATAAAATAAAAACAAGCAGATTGCAACACTTAAAAAGCAAGAAGTAAACGAAAAGAAACATAATGAAGCATGCAGCTAAATGTGTAAACAAAATGAAATGAAAACTAGAAAAGCAAAAGCTGCCATGGCGAGCTGCGGTTCGTCTGATAGAGGAAAGAGGGCTATTAGAAAACTGATCCTTGTGACCAACTGATATTCAATGGGGGTAAGGACATTAACAAGCATTCACTTGACCACTACCTACTTGGTTTGAAATGTGGCAAAGGGGCTCAGATGGGGGAGGGCTGACTGGGAAAAGTATTCTTAAGGTTAGGAACAAATGATGGTCAGTACATCATTGCAGTAAGGAGATATGACCATTCAATGTTTTCATTGTTTTAGCTCATTCAACTGGAACCAGTGTAATACTCTTGTTTCAAGCCAGTACATCAGTGCAATTAGGAGTTATTGCCATTCAATGTGTTCATTGTTTCAGCTCATTCAACTGGAACTGGTCACAGCCATGAGTTTTGTTTTTATTTATTTTAATCTACATGTCTGTTTTGTAGCTGCAAGTCAGTTCTAAAACATCACTATTTAGTCTGAAGTTGGCTATTTAAAGTCCAGAGGACAACGTTTAACATTGTCCAAAAAAAACTGTAACATTTTATTTAAATTTCAAAAACTTTAACATTTCTTTTAAAACTTTTATTGAGAAATACTAAACATGTCTGTCACTGTATAACGGTTTCACTTGGGGCTTTAAGACTCCATTAAAACAACTCAAAACACAAATGTTGAAGATTGAAGCTATAACTTTAACATCTATTGAATGTGGACGGCCAGACAGCCATCTTTACGGCCGGACGGACAGATGGACTGAAATTGTTGTTACAGAGGCTCACTCTGCTTCGCAGCTCGCCAAAAACAAAATATGCAAGGTGCGGCAACCTTTGAACCCTGGATAAACCCTTCATGTTGATGTAGCCAGTTGGAACTCAAATAAAAATTTCTCTAAAAGCTATCAGCATTGAAAACTGTTCATTGAACTCAGGATTCACTATATAAAAACCATCCACCTATCACATTGTAATTTACTCTATAACAATAAACAAAAAGCCAACTGTGCCTGCGGTAAGCATGCCAACAAAGCATCAATAAACATGGTAAAGAAAATGACAAATACAACTATACCATTGTACCTTTTTCCTTCCCTTGGGATATGACTGTTAAAAATGATGTGAAAGTCATAGAACTGTTAAAATACTAAGTACAGTAACATCATATTATTTATGGGTGGTTTTTTTCCCCCACACACCAATGTGTGTAAAGCACTGTATACTCATCACTTCTTCCCCCCCCCCCCCCCCCCCCCGAGTCCTGTGAAAAAAAAATCTGCAGGAATATTCCTTGGGTGGGATTTGAACCCACGACCCCCGCCATTCTAGAGCAGATGTCTTACCAACTAGACTACCGAGATTGCCAGGCAGCTACAGGCAGTTCAAATCCTGTTAGTAGCGGGTATCGCAAACATTATGATTATCATCGATGTTACTTTTCGCATCAGGATAAAGAATATTATTATTATTATTATATTTTTTATTTGTATTATTATTATTATTTCTTTTTTTTAAACCAAAAATAATATTCTCTATCCCCAATACAAAAATTAACATCTATCATAACATTGTCATAATTCCATTAAAGTTGACCAACTTCTAGGAATTTGTGATATTTTGGTCGATTATTACAGACATGTGCACAGGAAAAGTAGTTGATGCCAAATACAGGCATGATATAAGGCCCTTGGGAAAAAGTAGGAAAATTGTATCGAGAACTAGGCCTGACCTACATGTTCACATGCTGTAGGCTTTAATAGACTTTTCAGGCTATTTAACAACAATTTTGCGGATTTTTCTGAGGGCCAAAAAATCAGATATCAGATTTAATTAGGAAGAATATCATGCCTGTAAATAACAACTTATTCAGTTTCTGTCAAAAAGCAACAATCTCTACCAAAAGATATATTAAAATATTTTCCTACAGTTGATTAATTTTTTACCTTTAACACTGTTTTGATATACAGATTTTTTTGTCTAACCACTAGGCTTAATTACCACTGCTCACTAACCTCTTTTGAATCTGTCAGGAACGCCTCCACTGACTGAAAACTAAGCTGTCGTACGTCAAGATGAGGTGCTAGTACATCACGCACAGTAAAGCCTGCCCTCGCTGGTAGCACAACCACATCATTGTTTGGGAAAACAAGACGACATGTTCCCTCAACAGGTATAGCCTGGGAATAAACAAAACCACGATTTAAGATAAAAAGTTGTGACGATTCCCCCATTATATGATGGTTTGCATTGCTCTGAGACTAACGCAGAGTTAATTGTGGAAGATACAATGTATAGCAGCGTTCTCCTATAACAGTGGTCCGCTCAAGTGATCGGGGGGGGGGGGGGGGGGGAGGAACCATTTTTCCTAGGGGGGCACTTTTGGCCAATTAAAACTGTAATTTCCGTTTATATTTTTCCTAAACAAGCCCCTTTTCAGCACTCTCCTGACGTGGTAAGGTAAAACAAAATACATTCTGCGTGTAAATAATAAAAAAATACTTTTATAAACATTGAAAACACTACATAAAAGCTCATAAAATGTGACATTTTGTTCTGGTAATTTTCAATCTCAAAATTTCAAATGGGGGGGGCATGGGGGGGGGGGGGTCACGGACATTAGTTGGGGGGGGGGCACATGCCTCCCCCTTAGTTACGCCACTGGGTCCGGCTGGCTACTTCAATGTTAAAACACATCCCTATTTATTTAGTATGAAATATGGACCAGTGAAAACGCTGGGGACCAGTGAAATGACAAGCTAACTAGTCCTGCTGGCTAGTAACTGAAAAAGTTAAGGGCAAACCCTGTATAGAATGTGTTAAGTTGACCTCAAGAGCGTACAAGTTTTTCACAAGAATCTTGACTTCCGGGCACCTTGAATAGCAGCTAAAGCATGTATTGTGGCAATTTTTTTTAATAAGAACTTGTTCTATGCTGTTTAAATAAATTTCATTCATTGAATATGGTTGGAATATGCAAAAACAAATTGCAAATATTAAATGCTTTGGTAAAGAAAGCAGATATAGGAAATTAATAAAACATGAAGGGCATGTACCTGTACCTTTCCATTCATGCTTGAGACTGTCGTCAGCTTTCCACCACCTACTGATGTTCTACCTCTTGTGTCTTCGAATGGAAAAAAAAACCCATTAAAAACAAAATAGAAATCAGGGATGAAATTTGGCGAATTTGAAAATTCTTGATAATTGCTTCAGCCCCCATTATTGTAAGCCCGAAACTCCCAGATGTTTCAATTCAGGAGGTTTACAGACTCTGTGCATCACCAGAAATACTAAAGTACAGTTGAGATTTCGACAAAATCCTGAGAAACCACACGCCTGAAAATGTATTATAAAAACAAAACCAAGTATCAAATCATGTTTTAAGGACACAAAACTTGCTTGTATAATGGACACAATAAAAACGATGAAGGAATCTCAAGATGTAGTCCCTGAACACAAGCCTGATGCTTTCAGGACCTACCCCGAATAAAGAATAAATAACAATTTAAATGAACAGCCCCAATCTCCCTGTGTCATGACTAAATACCTGATTCTTTAGTTGTATCCATGTCTTTGCTTAATTTCCTTGTCACCTTGCCTGGAGTAAATCAAAAATAAATCATTAATACAAGTGATGCAATTCAACTATCGCCCCCTCCCCCAAGTTAAAAAAAAAGATTGATTCACATTTTTTTGTCCGATCTCTACATGTCCTCTTAACAACTATTACCAAGCAGTCCCAATATCCACCAAATTTACTTCAATCATTGAGTAATCACAAATAATAACAGATGTCAGAACGATAGAAACAGTTTTTCACCATTTTTCTTCTTTAACTCTGAAGAAGTGCATTTAAACACTGTACCCTAAACCTGCCAAACACAAAGTGAGTTCTTTAGGCTTTCTCACACAACGAAGAAAACTCCATGTTAGACACGGGTCCGATCCGTGTAAGTTTGACTGACCTTTTCACACTTCAACATTACAATCCGGAGTTGATCCGTTTAGAGTGCTCAATCGGTGTGGAAATCAACCCTGGTCGGTGGGTTGAGAGGTTTTGATCTGTGTCAAAAATTCCAACACGTGTCGAAAGCCGTAGTGTGAACACTCCGAGGCTCATTTTTTTTTATCCGTGTTGAGTGCGTGGCAACATCTGCCGTTATGCAGTATGGAAGTTTTTCGCTTGGATCCATGTAGGACCCTGGCAGTGCGACACAGTCGCACAATACACGGGTCGAAAGTTACACATGTAACCCACAACCTGATTTCGCACAGAGCTAGCGTGGAAGAGCTAGATTTGAACCGTGTTGAAATTTACCGAGTCAACACTGAGTTGACCCGTGTAGATTTCGACACAAATCGGACGTTGATAGTGTGAAACGGCCTTTGGTAATTTCTCAGCCGCACAGTACATTGTTAATATCTCTGATGATAGCATTTAAGTATAAGTTGGCTGTTTGAAGTAACTAATCACTTAGTCCTGTGTGTAATACATACTTAGATACAACAAGAAAAAACTGTCAACAAGACTTTTCAGCTAGTTCAGTTTTTACCTCGATTTATCCATGGTAGTAATGATTTACGCTTCTTGTCTGGGCTTTCTTCATTGACCTCTAAACTGTATGACTTTGTTGTCTTCCATAGTTGATACTGTAAATAGGAAGTAAAAGTAAAAAGCTTTGAATGAATTTATAACTATGTAAATTCAATACAAAGGTAAATTGAGCAATACGATTATTGGCTAATGTTACTTTGTAAAACACATGAATAGCTGTTCAAGGGCCAGATAAGTCACACATAAAATGTCCACTTTCCTGTTTGCGGCAAAACTTTTGATCACAATGTTTGTGTTTTAGTAGTAGATAAACTGGGTGGAAAAAACAACCATTGTTTGACATTTTACTTCTAGGCCAAGTAGTAGTTGCTGCTGCTGCAAGCTTTGGTTTGTGTTTGCCACTCTCTTGGCTTTGCCACTCTCTTGGCTTTGCCTCTCTCTTGGCTTTGCCTCTCTCTTGGCTTTGTCTCTCTCTTGGCTTTGCCTCTCTCTTGGCTTGTTAGAGTTGCAGGATGTAGTTGATGTTCTTGTCCACTTTGTGCTCACTACTGTCAAAGGCATCTGCTGTTGTCTGCCTCTCTCTTGGCTTGCTACAGTAATAAGATGTAGTTCATGTTCTTGTCTACTTTGTGCTCACTGCTGTTGTCTGCCCCTCTCTTGGCTTGCTATAGTAGCAAGATGTAGTTCATGTTCTTGCCCACTTTGTGCTCACTGCTGTCAAAAGCTTCTGTTGTTGTCTGCCTCTCTCTTGGCTTGCTACAGTAATAAGATGTAGTTCATGTTCTTGTCCACTTTGTGCTCACTGCTGTTGTCTGCCTCTCTCTTGGCTTGCTATAGTAGCAAGATGTAGTTCATGTTCTTGCCCACTTTGTGCTCACTGCTGTCAAAAGCTTAGAACTGTTGTTGTCTGCCTCTCTCTTGGCTTGTTACAGTAATAAGATGTAGTTCATGTTCTTGTCCACTTTGTGCTCACTGCTGTTGTCTGCCTCTCTCTTGGCTTGCTATAGTAGCAAGATGTAGTTCATGTTCTTGTCCACTTTGTGCTCACTGCTGTTGTCTGCCTCTCTCTTGGCTTGCTTTAGTAGCAAGGTGTAGCTGATGTTCTTGCCTGCTGTAAGTGCTAACCGCTGTTGCAAAATTGAATGTAGTTTGTGTTTACCTCTTTCCTGGCTTCATGCTGTGGCAAACTTGTTGGTATAGTTGTTGATGATGAAAATGGTTGTCCTGACTACTTTATAGTTGGATCAGCCTGTGTCTGCATGCTGCTCTACTGCTGCTGTGAGAACCAGCTGGTTCTGACATTTTGGGTTTCTGAGAATGTACAAGTAATTGGTTTACATGACCTCACACCAAGGACACCAGTACTGAGAAGTACCGGTTAAAAACAAAACAAACAAAATCTTACATCAGACATTGATGGACTTGGGGTATTGGTGTTAATGTAGCTATCAGCAAATAAAAAAACAGAACTTACTTCCTAAGCATCAGGCATGATATTTAATCCTTGTAAAAAAGTAGGAACATTCTACTGAAAATAATAATAATAACAATCTTACATAGCGCAAAATTGAGGCTCAAGGCGCTTTACATTATTACAAAATTAGAAAATATACATACAAATAACAGTAATTTTATTGAGTACTGGGGCTGACTTACATATGCTGTAGGCTTTAATGGACTTTTCAGGCTATTTAGAAATAATTTTACTGATTTTTCTGAGGGCAAACAAATCGGAAATCAGGCTATAAAGTAGGAAGAATAGCAAGTCTGTAAACATGTCAAAGTACTAATGAATATATAGTACTTAAAACTGTACAGCCCAACCATAAGAAGTTCGCCAAACTTTATCCAAAGCCCTAGAGTGAACCTGACAACTTCATCCGATTTTGCATACCAATTTATGTTCAACCAATCGCAATCTGGAGTATTTCCTACATAAACTGACACTCCGTTCTACTTGTGTGTAACTCACAAGCCAATGCTTCTCTGGAGTGATCCCTGTATATATAAACTGACTACAGGAAAAGTGTTTTTACATGTTCACACGGCCAGTGATTATCTGGAGTGATCCCTGTATATATAAACTGACTACAGGAAAAGTATTTTACATGATCACACTGCCAGTGATTATCTGGAGTATTTCCTGTATACAAACTGGTCACCGCAAAAGTCTTGGACAATTCTCTTCCCAGATGGTGCATTTCTGGGGCATTTCCTAGATTTTAACTGGCTTACACCCCAACGCGGTCAACCAATGATTACCCGGAGTAATTCCTGTATACTGTAATTACATTGATGTCTATAATGTAAACCCTCCCAAGAGTGATAGTGATACCAGAAGGATTTCTGTCAGATAACAAGAATTGCGACACATGACTTCCTTGAACAACAGGAAATCCCCACAGATAAGGATCATTTGGGCCAGTACCACCACCTGACACTGGGAGCCATGACTTCAACAGAACAAGTCAAACTATTTCCCACAGGTTTCAGTTTCAAGAACCAGAACCCTTACAGTTTCCCTTTTTCAACCCACCAATAGAATTAAAGAGCAATATCTGGACAGAAAAATGTACATACTGTGCTTTAATGGACACAGTGCAAAGTTCAAGGTGCCGATTTTCATGACAGTCCGTGTAAGCTTCCTCTGAATCTAGGTTTCACACTAGCTGAAGTGTTAGTAAATGTTTCGTAACTTAAATGTTTCACAACTTAATTTTTGAAAAAAAGTTAAATTAGCTGTTGCAAACTGCTTACCCACCACAAGCACCTGTTGTATAAATGCACAAAATTGTTAATGGCCTCACGTTTCGACCCTAGCAGAGTCTTTTTCAAAGGCTAAAAAAAGCTTTAGCCTTTGAGAAAGACTCTGCTAGGGTTGAAACGTGAGGCCGTTAACAATTTTTAACTTTAACTTTATTTTATTTTGTTCTGTCAAAGTGTATGGATGGATAGGTATTACACGCATGTAGCACAGACTTGAAAACAGCAGATCTCCTCACTATTAATACAGGATCTGAAGACATTCTATGGACTTGGCCGAACACAGGATCCTGAATTTGAAACCCAATTTTTTTTTCTGAAAAAAGGGGACGTTTTTTTTTCTATTGGCATTCGTGGTGGTTAAGCACGCAGCAAAAAGAAGGAAAATGTTAAGGGGATCATCCGAGAAAAAAATAATATAAATCAGCTCTCAAAACTAATCGTAACCGAGATGGGAATGTTTTTCTGTTTGTTTGTTTGTTTAATTGTTTGTTTGTTTGTTTGTTTGGATATTTTTTCTTCCAAGTCTTGTTGTTAACTGCTAAACATGGAATGTCCATAGAGTTGTGTGCCTAAGGCTGCATGTAGATGAAGACCAATGCACAGTCTGACCATGGAAGTAGAAAATATCTCCATGGTTTGTCAGAAGTTTGAACCATAACCTTCAGAATAAGCCATAGATTTTAAAGGTAGGATTGGTATTCATAAAAAAAAAATCATTAGTATCAGTCTGAAAAGCTTACTGATTATGAAGTTCACACCAGTACCAATCTTCCGTATAAATATTTCTGTCTGAAATACTGTCAAAGTCAAGAAAATAGGATTTGAAGAACGCTATTTTAATTTCGATTGTATCAATCGAAATTAAGGACAATGTGTTTACATGCTGAAAGTGTGCACGGTTTATCACTATTTTCTCCTAACACAGCGAAATTGAGCCCAATCTATTTATTAATTCATTTTTTTAATGTTCATATTGGATCACACAAAGTAAGAACACCGCACTATCAGCTTTACCAATCCTGTATTTGACCTTCAAAGAAAGAACAGCTACTGCTTTACACATTGATGCTGTTGCTTACCTGATAGATTATTCTGAAACACACATCAATAACCAAGGGACATAGAAACAAGGAAGATAAAATTAAAATGACTGAATAAAAAGACTGCACCAGAATGACGACATAGAGAAATGAAAGTAAAAAGAGAGAGGGTGTATGTAAGGTAAAGAGAATGAGATTTCTATTGACGGACATGAAATATTAGACATGTACAAAAGTTATAGAATGCGCAAGTCTTGAGTGCATTTGAACTTCCAGGACCAAGTTCTCAACCAAATTGAGTTTTATGTGTGTGAGATTCTGTTTCTTCAAATGCTTCAGTTTAACATAAGTTAACGGCTATACAAATTATCTAATATTGTTGGGAAAGTAAAACTTAGCGATGAAATATATGAAAGTAGAATTAATCTAATAAATCAATGAAGAAAACATGAGAATAAGACTTGACCTCAGTTTACGGTGACTAGTAAACAATTAGTAATTTTGTTCATGTTATAATGAAACCTATGTAATGGTTGCACAAGCTGAACACATGATTTGCAATTCATACTGCATGCAGTCTAGAATCATTGAGGTCGAATAAGCAGCCTCGTCCCAAGTTTGAATTTTTTCTTCAATGTTAATTTTGACAAAAAAATTATCCGAGTTAAATAAAATGTAAAAAATTGCTGTATTTTTATTATAATAATAATTAATAATTTGGGAGGCTAATCATCCTTACTCGCAGCTGAGAAGCTGAATTGCGAAGGACGCGGCTACACGTGTTCGAGCTGCAGGCATTCAAGGGCGCCCTTGGCAGCCAGCCACATCAACCCATATATGACCACGGAGCACAGCCTGAGATCGAAAGTGTTTGGTTTTTCGGGAGGGAGGAAAACCGGATGGTCTGGAGAAAAACCCTCGTGGCACAGGAGAGAACCAACGCACAACTCTACTCACATATGGCCTTAGCCGGGAATCGAACCAGGGACACATTGGTGAGAGGCGAGCGCTTTACGCACGAGCCACCCATGCCACCCTAAAGTTTGGGTTTTGCATCCTCCTCTATCAAGATATTTGTATCAATAACATTTAAAATGAAGATTTGACTTCATAAAGAAATATAGTCTTCTTTCAACTCGTTTTCACGTTTTCAGTTAGCGCCAGACTTGCACAGAGTATTAGGATGTGGTGGATACATGAGGGTGTAGACAAGGGAAATGGGGGGGGGGGGGGGCGGGGGTGCAGCAATTGCGTAATTTAACTCCTACAATGGGATATGAAGGTATATATGAAAGGTGTAAATAAGTCCAACTATCTGGGTTGAAGCTTACAGGTGTTAAATATGAAAATCCCTCAGGAATACAGATGAAAGTATGCATCGAAACAAGAATGCAAAAAAAACAAAGACTTGACAACAAAGTAAATAACAAGTCAGTAGTATGGGTGGATAATCAACACCAACAAAAAGTTAAAAAACAAATCAAGTGCCATAAAAATTTCACAAACAATTTACAAGACAAATTTGGTGAATTTAGCTGATGCATCTGGTATAAAACTGATATGTTTATCATAAAATACTGAAAACAGACAGGGAGTGTGACATAAACAACTTTATTTCATACACATTTTGAGGTACAATGAACACAAACTAAGGTACATGTATGAGGGGAAAAAGAAGACTAGATTGCCGATTATCAGATACCATTGTACATGTACACTACTTGTAGAAAAAAACATCCAATGTACACAAACACAGACTAATGCAAAACCCATGGCAAGAAAATAATTGCAAAACGAATATTTACAAATTTAGCAAATTCACAACAACTTAAAGGGGCTGTGTCGTACGATTATAGCAGGCCTGTGGCTGTGCATGAAAAGATGAACTCTCACCCAGATACTGCACACGCCCGCGCTTGTTGTCAAATCACAAAGGGTGCCGTGGCTGACAAACTGTGATGTGATTGCCGGCTTGCTAATTGGGTTATTCCATTTACTGCTATAATCATGACGACACAGCCCCTTTAACTTGACATTTTGCACATTTTGACATGATTCAAATATCACCTCATATGGCGAGGGAGGGATTTTTCAATTTAACTATGTTTAGCACTACTCGATCCCATTTAAAAAAATTATTAAATATAATTTCATTTACAGTGCATCACATACCTACATGCCCGCTTCATCAAGCTATCTTAAAAGAGGGGCTCTCAGGTAAAATTCAGTTTTGTGATGCACTCATTCATTTCAATAGAGTACTTATGAAAGTGGGAAAAGTTACAAGCCTCTAACCTCATGTTAAAATGGTGTAAAACGTCGTTTTTATTTGTGCTCTTTCAGAGCGAAATATGAAACATGACGTCATTGGATATCAACAACAAATGAGTCTGTACATTCCAAAGAGGAAGTTTTGCGTCTATCGAAAGGTCAAATTCAATGCCGTTTTGATTGAATATCATGGAAATTCAGGAAGGAACGAAACACATTCTTGTAAAAATATTTACAGAGCCATATACGTTAAATGTGACGTCACTGGATGTTTTTGGATTGACAAAATTTTCAGTGAAAGGGTATCAAATACAATGACATTTTACACCTTTTTAACGTGAGGTTAAAGACTTGTAATTCTGTTTTCTACTTTCATCAGGAATATTTGAAAATGGGTGCACCACAAAATTGAATTCCAGACCTGATTGCTTCATTCTTGAATGAGCAAGGGCACCAAGGCCTTTTCTTCTTGATAAAGGGCACCTCGATGAGGAAATTGTACATTTTTATTGGAACATTTTAAGGGCACCAAGGCTAATGACCAGGGGGCAACGGAGGCAATTGTCTCCCTTGCCTCCGTGAAGTATCCGGCCTGGAATCCCACCTTGGAGTCCCTCCATAAGCAAAACAAAACATCATCTTTGCTCAGACAATAACTTCTTTCTTTCTTTCTTTCCTTCTTTCTTTCTAGTCTATTTCACTCCACTGCAGGAGGAAACCCTTGTCACCAATTTTCCATTTCCCACTATCTTGAGCTATCTGATGCTACACAAATGCCCTTAAATGTTCTCAGTTCCTCCCTCCATGTTACGTTTTGTCTCCCTCTTTACAAATTAACTTAAATAGTCGTATGAGCATGTCTAATTGAAATCTGAAAATGCGCAAGTGGTGAAACATTTCTACATTTAACAGTGCCTTTCCATAACATGCTTCAAACTGTACAATATTTATATTACACAATCAGAGAAATGACAAGATTTTACCTGCTCAGGAAGTTCACTTTAATTTATGAAATGTAAAAAAAAAACAAAGCAGCAGGCAAGGGCAACTATTTTCTCAATTTATTCTTTTAGAAGCAAATTAACCAAATAAAGTAAAGTAAGCTTTAAAATTGTGTTGATCTGGGTCGGACGATCATCAAACGTAAAATTTTGAAGTGGACATTCGCGGACCCAAACGCTGAAAACAACAGACAACAACACACAAGGTTCAATGTACATTCCATTCATGTACTTTAAATATTCCTGCTGAAAGAAGGACCATTATTTCTTACATTATTAAAGAATCGTGAAACTCGGTAAAATTGACTTGTTTTATGAGGCACACTTGTATGAGTTATGCTGCGATACTAGTTATAATGTGTGTGCTAAGAAAACCTGGCGACACTACCACTCAATGGGAGACTTTTGAGACGCTGGCAGCAGCAGACACAACGGTCCTTTTTGACAGCTCTGAGCATGGGCGCACATGCTCAGTACTGCATGTGTCAGGCATGCAACTTGGACTTACCTCCCCCCCCCCCAAAAAAAAAAAAAAAAAAAAAAAAACGAGGAAATTCCAATCTTTACAAGACTTTGGAACAGTGTTTTTTCAATTTTCAATGCCATGAGTGTGAGGTGAAAAAAACAAGGAAATCAGCTGACCCAAGGAGCAGTTGCATGTGTAGATGTGTAGTTCTGAGCGTGCGTACTACTGGTAAGAACCGTGAAGTGAAAAAAGGATCGTTCAAAAGCCTCCCAGTAACCTGATGTCATCACCACGATAAATCCATTTTGGGAGTCAGTTAAGCAGTAACACTGCGCGGTGCACAGTTTCGGTGTTGCGCACAAGTTTGTGCATGCTCACCATATCATTACGTAATGATAATAACAGTGTAACGCCCATGTCTGTCAGAAATGACACTCCTGGCGCTGAATTATCAATACTGGTGGAGATTGTTACGAATGATTTTATGAGACGAAGCAACCATAATACAACACCTTGAAAGGGATACACGGTGAGGTGGTGCCTATTTGCTGCCAGATCACGCCAGAAACATTGGGGAAAACCCCTTTTCTTTACAAAAAGTGTGCTGGTTTTTTTTACGTTCATTACACAACACACGGAACCAAAGGCTTTACGTCCTATCCGAAGGACAAAGCAATAATGGTTAAGTTTCTTGCTTCAGGACACAAGTGTCAAGAATAGGACTTGAACCCACACTCTGCTGATCAGAAACACCAGACCTCGAGTCCGGTGCTCTCAACCGCTTGGCGACAGCACGCCACAAATTTGACTCCCAAACTGGCACATCATGGTCAGACAGTAAAGCCGCTTGTGACATCAATGCAAGGGATCAATAGCTGCTGCAGACCAGTGTTAGCTTAAAAAGCAATTTCCCTTCCAGTAGCCACACAAACACAAGTTTATTCAGTCTTTGGTTTGGATTATATCTCTAGAATTCCATTTAAAAAGTATCAGCTATCATTGTACGACACACAAGTATAAATCGCACCAAAATCGTACCAAAATCAACAAAATATTAGGAAATTAATCAGAATTTGTATATATATTTTTTTAAAACACTTTCCTTTATAATCTACACAAAATTTCAAACCGTCCATTTTCAAGAATCTATGTTGGAATTCGTTTAGGGAAGGGATGAATAAGTTGAACTTTCTTTTGCGGGTTTCTTTATTTTCTAATTCATCATTAGTATATTTACATAGCAAGTTTTATTTTTAACAACAAGTGTTTATTAAAATTCAAATGTATCTGATAGCCAACCACAAGTACATGTAAATATTTTGTACATTGTCCATTTATAATACAATAGTTAAAGAACTCCAAGAGTTTAAATGTTGATACTTGATTGGTAATGATTGAAAAAAAAAAACATACAATTGATTTTTAATCTCTGAGAAAAAGTACAATACATGTTCATAATGTAAAAGAAACTTGTTCCCCATCAATCATTTACATTTTTGTAACATGAACATGCACAAAACCACTGAAGTACATGAACGGCTATTCTGTGTATTATTTTTATTTTTTTTTCAAAGACTTGAACTGCTTAGTTTCATTAAATAGCCACATGCTGGTGGCATAGAGCGTTTGCAGAAAACTTCAGGATTATTTTCTAGTTTAATACAAAAAATGTAGAACATCAAGGAAGAGAACTACACATTCTTAGCCAAGAAAAAAATGACAGGAAATGCAGTAAAGGGGCCACTTATCTACAGTCACATTAAAAGTTTTTCCCAATGGTCTCAACTTTTTTCAAGTACCCCAAACTACCCCCCTAAAAAATTCAACATATGAAGGGCCATGCGGGCTTATACTGAAAATATTTTGATTTGAAAAGGATTATTTATTTTTTAACTACTCTCAAATTTCAATAAAAAAAAACGGCTGGAAATGCTGGTAGATTTTTCCGTCCAATTTTGATGGAATTTTGAGGGTGATTTTAAAATAAAACCTATCAACTGAATCATCTCAAATTGTTTTCAGTATAAGCCTTCATGTCCGTTCACGTGTTGAAACACTTTCTGGCGGGTTTAAGGTGTTTCACAAAAGTTACAAGCATTGGAAAAAAATGCTAACGTGAAAGATGCAAAGTGGCCCACTTTACTGTGTTTTCCATCATATTTTGTTCAGGTTTGATAAAGAATGCAGTTTGGCATGACAATACAATAATTATGCTTAGATTTTTAACTGCTAGCAAGCCACAGAATGAAATCCTTGCTTCTCCAATACAAACCCCTTCTTAGATTTGCGGTTACATTTCATTAATATCCGTGCCTCTCCTTTTATATCTACCTAACTTCACACAGCAATGAAGAAGTAAAGAATTCAGCTTGTTAGACCACACCACAGAGTAAATGATAACAGTTAATATTGACAAAGAAAGATGTATGTCCCCAACCCTTTTCTGTATGAACATTTTAAGAACAGAGTTTTACCTACTTTTTATGTCTTTCATTTGGATCGTAAAGTACCTTTTAAACATGTAAATTTTACACATTTTAGTTTTTAAGTGGCGAATAGAATGAAATGAATGTTTGAAATGATGAGTGCAATGTGCAAATAAATCACTGCAGATGTACTTACTACATAATGCATGAGAAAAACAACGCAGTCACTCATGCACATCTATCCAAGAAAAATGCTACAAATTACACGAACAAGACCGGTAGCACATGAGTAACACTAATGGTGATTTACTCTACAACAATGAACTGCATGCAATTTACATAACAATCATTATGAATATATGAATAATCACCAGTTGGCCAAGCACCGAGTAAAAAAAAAAGATATGATTTTCCACAGAGCATACATCATTCTATGTCAGGAAGTGAGACAGAGAGAGAGCATGAAGGAGGGGAGGGAGATGGAGTCATCTAAGATGGAAAGCAATCCTCAGCACCCATAGATTGTCTCACCTTTTTCTTATTTCCCTTTTGACCCTGTTGCGCCCCTTTCTTACTGTCGTCCGTGTCGTCGACGCTGCTGACGCTTCCGGTGGAAGTTCCGTCGTTCCGTTCGCGGCTGATAGAGATGGGGAGGGGGTTTCCGGCCATTTCAGCCAAGAGACAGTCCTGATAGACTTTGCTCTTCAGGAAGCGAGAGTAACTGTCAAATTTCATCAGTTTGAAGATCTGTCAATTGATCGATAAAAAAAGTACTATCATTTCTGGTCTTATGCTTGTGAGAACTGCACTACGCTGAGAAAAAAAATATAAGTGTGGAATACAATGAGCACGAATACAACAAACCCAAATCAGTTTTACAACATAAACTACAGAAAGAACCATGTGATATTTACAAAAAGCCATTTTGAGATACAGTGAACACATTACCAGGCACTATTTTGGTTTGGGTAAATTCGTCTGTATACATCCAAACCAAACAGTGCACTCCTATGGTGTCTGTCATACCTCACAAAGGCTTATGATATCATTGGTTATTTGACAAAGGGGTAAATTTTAAAAGTAGAGTAAGTGAGGAACTATCTTTTAATACCATTGAGGAGTGAATTCCAGAGTTCAGGAGATGTAACTGAAAGGCCCTTTGCCCCTAAGCTTTGGTAGCAGCTGGAAATGGAGTTAGATTTGTTGTAAGCTTTTACACTGTGAAAAGGCTGTTTTTAGAAGTTTGCTTACGTTATTCCACTGACAAGTAAGAGTGCTTGGATAATAATTCTAATCATAATTCAGGGCTCACCCTTAACACTAGCCCGGCATACATTTGTCTAGCAAAAACTGCTATGGGCTAGTAGTAAACGCCACTTCTCAACTTGCCCTGTGGGCTACTAAAAACTGTGCAACTTACTTGTTTATTATGTTCATACTTCTTCCTTTTCAGATGTAAATAATACATTTTAGAAATGTGTAAATTTATTTTTGAGTGTGTGAGTGTAACTTCATTTGACCGCGATAAAGTGGTTGTGATCGCTACCTTTAGTATCAGAAAGATACATTTATGACAATACATGTTTAAAATTTGGGCAACGAAAACTTCCTTGGGGCAAGTAAAATGCACAGTTTACTAGCCCCTTGGGCAACTTTACAAAAACCGCGGGGCCTGTAATTTATTCATTTATATAGCGCAAATTCCAAGAAAGTTTGTTCAAATACAAGCACAAGAAAATACTTTAAAAAATACTCAAGAGAAAAATTCATAAAAAAAATGGGGAAAAAAGGGGGAAAAATACACAAAAACTAAGATGCTCAAGGCACGTGTTACTCAAGAAATACTACCCACGAGTATTTGTGCATGTAGGATATATTTGGCGTGTCGTGGCCGAGTGGTTAGTGCATCGGACTCAAGCTCTGGTGGCTGAGTCACTGGAGTGTGAGTTCGAGTCTCGGTCATGACACTTGTGTCCTTGAGCAAGGCACATAATTGCTCCGTAAAAGTTGGGGAGGTAGAGCCTTCTGCTCTACCAGCCAGGCTTCTGATGGATGATACCCATGCCTACATCCTACATCCTTACGGACTGTAAAGGGGGTTACCCTGTTTCAAGCCCCAGGAGTAGGTGGCAACGGCCCCTGGAAATAAAAACAGTTGATTTGTAGCCCACACCTCGAGTAGCTTACTGGCCTTGTGTGTCTGGCGACTTCCATAAAAAAAAATAAAAAAATATATACTCACCTGTTGCTGCTGAACTTTAAACATCTCCGGTGTTGGACTCTTGAGGGCTTGAACTACTTTCGATCGACAGCTGCTGTCTAAATTGACTGGCATAGGGGCATCGTCAGCCAGGTGCTTACTGTAGATGTGATCAGCCATACGCTTTAACTGCATGCAAACAAGCAGATGGGTCAACAACGTTAACAATCGGTAATAAGACACAACAGTTGACAATGGTCGCATTCCCATCACGTAGTAACCGGCAACTGAAGTAAACACATACACTGTACTTCAGCACTGTACTTCAGCACTTCACGTAATCCCACGAATTGCATTTATTACACACAAAAAAAACATAAACGGACTTGCCAAATGAATACAACATCTACAAGACGTTAGCAAGATAACACTTCATAACGTCTTTAGCTCCAGTGGAATGAACACCCTAATCTGGTTCTGTAGATGTAAGCTTGTACACTGAGAAAAGACCGTATTTAGACTTTCCTTTTGTTATTTACCAGTTGCCGCCAGGATTCTTCCCTTTTTTCCTGTCGACTTTACGGTATTATTTTGTCGGAATTGCTGGAATCATTGTTCTTTGAGAGTCCCACTGGCTCAAAGAAACCCTGACTTGACAACGACAAGAGAACAAATATCCTCTTTGAAGCACTGTGATTTTTGGTTTGTCTATCGAGAAAATGTCAAACTCACGCACCGTGAATTGCAAAACCTCGGCCGTGAGCTCCGGCACAGAATTGTCTCTATAACTGGAACAAAGGCTGGATACTGGGTTCACTTGGACTTACCTTGAATGTGCTAAAAAAAACAATGAATAAACATTGGTGGAAACCTCTCGATGTCTCATAATCAAAGGTCCGGAATCGGGGATTACACAATAACTCTGGCAGAAATTCAGCAAAATATGCAAGTGCAATCTGGTAATTTATGTGGGTGAAACGAAGCGTTACATGAAGCGTTACACGAAGCGTTACATGTGGGTGAACGCTCCATAGTGGAATGTGAGGACGCCCTTTGCTCCGGGCTTGGAATCTCACTCAAAAATACCAAATTCACATCAACCGTTTGCTGGCTCAGAAAAACTTTGTGTTGATACACCACATCCAGCGCCTACTGGTTAATGTCACTCTTATTGTTTACATTTTGACAAACTATTATCATTGTTGGAGAAATGTTTTTCACTATGGCCAGTTGAAGGTTTTCTTCTTAGCGAAGAAGACAAGTCACTTACCTCTGCTTTACTGGTCATCTTGCTCATCGTCTCACAAGCAATCCAAAACATTATGTTTTCTTCACTGAATTCCCTCTTGAGAAATTTCTATTATTAGAAAAACGTAAAGGGATGTGAAGGAGAACGAACAATCCATTATCATCTTTCAGGCAAATCAACTTCCTTAGGCAGAGTTGTATTTGAATGCTGACAAAAAAGTCTTAAAAAATCAAACCCAACGCTGCAGGCTGAAAATTTATGTTTGGCTTTTGGGTGATAAAATGTTCCAAACACCAAGAACCGGATGCAAGCGCGCAGCATGAGCAACTTCTCCAGTCTAGCTGGGCCAGCTGGGCCAAGAGAGAGAGAGAGCAGTAATGGGGAGAAATGTTCAGTGAAATTGCGTCACTGCTAGACTAATCTTTCTATATTATAATAAATAGGCTCAAAATAATTTCAATTAAACTATCTGCTGATCATGTGATTTTAATAAGAATCTATGCATCTAACATTCATACATGCCCATAATTCATGAAGATATCAGACATCTTGAAGTCTTGTCTTGATAAATTTAGCTGTATTTATGAACTTATTTTGTTATCTTGCTTTGCTCTTTCTTGTTCCAATATGGTTGTTACATTTGCTAAGTACCCTGAGCAGTGTTAAGTTAATGGACACCGGCGCTATACAAATTTACATTATTTTTACTACAATGATTACTACTAATTTTTTTGGTGGCGCATGTCTTGTCAAGCTGTACAACTGTAAAAAAAAAATTAAATTACACAATATCAGCATTCTTGACTAATCCCAAGATAGAAAATTTGCTGAAGGTGTTATGATAATTACTATAAATTTCTGGGTGGACAAAGAAAAACTGACTGGAGCGGGATTTGAACCTGCGCCTATCGGCTTAACGTACCGGTGGTCGCAGGTTCACATCCCGCTCTGGTCAACTTGTCTTTGTTCACCCCAAAATTGATTTAAAAGTTTACATAGCCAGTGTTTCTTGTGGTTTATTGCTTGATAATATGTGATTTCATATCCTTTGCATAATGTACCGTGAAACAGTCGAGGCCGAGCTCATCCTGCAGCAGCCGCTCAAAGCTGACGGCCCAACTTGAGACTCGACCAACTTCTTGTCCGTCATCAATCTGAAGTAGGTTCGGATTGGACCGGTTTCCATCACTCTTGACTGATGCGTCTCCATCTTGTGAATCCAGTTCTGTCGACGGACACCCCCAAAAAGAAACGTTTAATTATAGCCGAGTGTGCAAGTTGGTTTGTTCGCTTTAAGGCTGGTTTATAGTCGGTTAGCGACGGTCGTGCGACAGTAAAATTGACGCACGACGCGGTTTATAGTCCACACTGACACCTCAGCGACTATAGACTGCAATCATAAGGCTCAGCGTCCAGTGATCAAAGCGTCGAGCGATTATCAGCGCGCGACGAACTATAAACCAGCCTTTACTTGCATAAAAACTCCTAACTTTCTGCTCGTGTTTCACTGTGAGAGACTAGTTCAAGAATTAAAAACATATTTTTGATTTTGGAAAAACATTAATGAACAATGATGAACATGTATGATTCATGTACATATGATGAATAAGTCATGGCCATCACATGTCAATATATGTTACCACACAAGCACGAGTGGAATACGGAAATATAGGGTGTCTCCATCCCATATCCCACGAGGCCACAGGCCGAGTGGGATATGGGATGCAGACACGATATATGGTTCCATATTCCATGAGTGCACGTGTGATAACAAATTTTATCCTCCAGCAAATTTCATACCTTTTTCACACGTGACGCATGAAGTTTAAACTTTGAGCGTCATTTCATGAGCTGCACGTCCAGTGCGCAAGGTTTAGAGCGTTATTTTGCACTATGCATGTACTGAGCTTGACGCATAATGCTCACAATACGAAGAGTGCAATATGTTTTACTGAGAGTATGATATGGTTTATTATCACACTCCCGTTAGAGCAATCTGATTGGAGGATTAGCGCGTATTGAAAGATAAATACTATTGGATGACCTTTGTATTATGCCCTTTTAAATATTCCCACAGCATTTTGAATTTCACAGACTGAACTGAAAAATATTTTCTGTTTTCCTTGAAATGTTTCTCTTATGCTTGCTTCACATCAAAACAAATAAATAACGTACATTGTTTACTAATGTTGCATGTTCAAAATCCTACTGTTTTAATAGAACATGCTCAGAACTCCGTTAGTCCACAGTTTTCAATAGGTCGTATTTTTGACAGCAAGAGGGCGCAATACTAATTCCACTTTGAAAGTACACAAATAATTCAAACCATTAAAAGTACAAATTTTCCAAGCAAATATCTCACACTGATTTGTACATTGTAAAAACTGTAAATAAAACCCTCCCTAATAAGTTGTACATCAACTGCTTTATTAGAAGTCTAATTGCATCTGGTTTACCACACTATTTCTATGGTTTGTCCCCCAATCTACCCCAAAGGGCGCCCTCTTGCAGACAAAAATAAGGCCCATTTGCCGCATAATGTGCAGTGTGCCCACAGAGAACAACTTACCTCCATCAGAAGCTGCCAACGCCTGTTGAGACAAAAAAATAACACAATAGTGAGTCAATACATAAATGAAATAATCAACTTTGAAGAGAATTTTGTGATGGGCACAATATGATTGTAAAGTATAAATAGAATAATTCACTGATTTTCAACCTGAACAATTACATTTTATAAACCTGATACCAATATCAAATATCCAGACAATTCACCTTATTGAACTACTACAATGTTAACAGTAATAACAACAATATTACGCAATTCTTCTATTATTAGTTATCACACAAACGAGTGGAATAAGAAAAAATATAGCGCTTCTGCGCAAAGGTAGACCGTAGAGCGTAACACATGATATTCACAATACACAAAGTGCAATATAGACTACTGGGAGTATGATATGGTTTATTATCTTCAAGTACATGAAGTATGCGCTAATCCTCCAATCACATTTGTAGAATAGGTGTGTGATATAAACCATTCATAAATACCTGTGACAGTTTCTCCATTCTGATTGGTCGAGAGGCTGTGTTTAAACGAGTGATATAGACACGGTAAAAACTGTTTAAAACCGGTTGGTATGACGAGCGTAGTGCGTATATCTGCGTAACGCGCGCGCACACGCGCTCAGGCATGATAGGCACGCGAATGTTCTCGCACAAGCGTACGCCCCCTCTAAGGGGCCTGGCGGCCGATAATTGCCCTCACCTGCGGCTCGGGCAATTATCGGCCGCCAGGCCCCTCATCGGTTTTAAACAATAGTTAAAAACCTCTTCATCACACCTTTATTCCCTTAATATTGCACAGCCATAGCAAACCCTCAAACCCTGTTCTATCGCGCTGTTCTAACTCCGCATTTTGCGCAGTTTAAGCTGTACACGAAACGTTCATGCAAGTTTTTTGCTTGAAGATAAATTCGTTATCACACGCGCGCCCGTGGAATACGGAAAAATATAGCGCGTCTGCGTCCCATACCAAACGAGTCCGTTAAGTGTTTCTTGCTTAAGGACACAAGTGTCAAGACCGGGACTCGAACCCACACTCGGCTGATCAGAAACACCAGGCGCTTGAGTCCAGTCCGCTTGGCCACGACACGCCATTGTTCATGTACATTGTATGTTTATTGTGGTAAAATTGTACTTCCTTACTTACCAAAGATTTATAAGCATTACATGAATGTGAGCCAAAAAAATTACAGTTTTTTATTATTTCTCAAAAATGAAACACACGGTGTATTTCCACAGGTTGACTGTCTTGTGTATTGAATTGAAATCTAGAAGAAGGAAGTACATATTGTTAATTTTCCCAATAACAAATGATGCACAAGTGGGGTTTGAAATACTACAGAAATGTGTGTTACAAAATTCATCTTTACTTTTCAAGACCGTTAGTTGTGTGTGTTTTTTCTTCTGTGATAGTACATGTTTAGTGCATGTACATGACATGTACATTGTACAGTGTTACATGTAGTAAAAACTTGTGTGACTTTTTCAACTACAGAAGGCTGACATATATTTACATGTATTACAAGTGAATTTTTTTAATGCAAGTTCGCCCACAACAAAGGTAAAAGCCACTCTTGGTAAGGGGGCTACAAGAAAAAAATATCCAATAATGAAGATAACTCCGGGGAGCCGAAGGTAGGAATTGATATTCCTCTTAAATGTCTAGATTGTAAGATGGAGGGAAACATGCACCAGGCAAGGACTTTCCAAAGAGATGCAGTACGTGGCAAAAACAAGCTGTTGGAATGAATCTTGGTTCTACATCTCAGCAAAGCTAGAGTGTGTTGGTGAGAACAAGCAGAAAGTCTGGTCTCACGCTCAAACGCCCTGATAGGCGGAACCAGTTCGGTCATATGTAATTTAGGTACATTATGTACTCAGTGAGTGTACCCTTCCACCATACACAGTGCACACATTAGCCTCTGTCACAGTGACATCATCGCGAAAAATAAATTGTCAAAATGGTGGCGTTTCATGCTGCAGTAAGTCAATGGAAAATATCAGTCACTTCCCAGCCGGATAATCCCATGAAAATGCAACAGAAAATACAGATCAGAAATCAAAAGTATTTCCAAAGAAATTTCAAAATGTTCCTACTTTTTTTTATTTTTTTTATTTCTGAACGTTTATCATTTAGCTTTGGATTATCTGCCACATTGACATTTCTTCGCTGAACGCCCTCTCTGGTCATTGTCGGTAATTTCATGATGACAGCGGCTAATGACGACATACTTACTCTGACGGCGAGAAGCCTTGTTCCACTATTAGCCTGAGAAGCCCTCCCTTTGGCAAATCTTTGAAACGCACTCATGGGCTCAGCGTGACTTTTTTCTCTCAGTTCAACAGTTTTGATGTACCACCAGTTACAGAATATCAATGGGGAATGCGTAGAAACCCACAAGAAAAAGCCATTTGCGAGGTAGTGAAGGGTTCAGAAACGATACAACAAGAATTGACAATAACCAGTACTTGTGTAGTGCCAGAGTTTATCTTTGCTGGTCCTCATGCCACCAACAGGAAAAGTCAACTGAATCGCAAGGAACAACCACACACAGACAGGAACTTACATGTATTTTAACTTCCTGATACAGCAGAAAAGGTCAACACAAAGAAAAGGACAATGCAAGCAATCTCTAGCTACCTGAAACATGACTGCCCCTTTTATTCTACACTATCAAAAGCACGGTTCAGTTTGTTTATGCGCAGACCATTTTTTTTTTTTTTTTAGTATTTAGTTCCTCCACCGTGCTTACATGCGCAGTAAGCTTTGGACTGGGAAAGGGTATATTTTCCCTTTCAGTCCACTTATTTTTATTGTACGGTTGATAAATTCTTCACAACAGCCACTACAACAGACTGTTTGCCTAATGTCAGTGGTGGTACAGTACATGTAGTCTGAATACGTTCAAGGTCGTCAAGGTCTGGCATGTTCATGTGTAGATACAGACGCATGTACATGTACATGCTTCCTATTCAAGTTTCAGTACTGTACACTGTGGACATACCACTCCTCAGGTGAACAAGAAATAATATCTACAATTATTGTGTACAAGTGTCAATCAGGGTCATATATATCCTTGAGTAGTGGCTACATCCTGTTGTGTTTGTGCATGTGTACAGCACATGTGCCCTTGTATTAAGTTACAGTATAATATAATGTACATGTACGTTATGTACAAATACATGTACATGTACAATTGACATGATTAAATATACGTTGACTACATGTTCATAATCTGATAATGTAACTGATGCACATGTATGGCAGTGAAGTTAGTGCACACATGTACAGTCTGGTTCCCTGACCAAAGATTCCCCGACGACTCTTATAAAAAATCTCAGGTCATTGGCGTGTCGTTGCCGAGTGGTTAAGAACACGGGACACAAACTCCATGGTGTTTCTGACCAGCAGAGTGTGGGTTTTAGCTAGACCCAGTAACTGGGGCGCGGTACTCCTTTTTTGAGATTTTGACATTATCGGTCGTACTAGCGCCCCAGTCCGTAATGTATGTGGGAACTCTGACGAAGTGGATTTTTTATGAATCTGTTCAAAAATTGTCAAAATTACGACAAAGACTCAACAGAATTGCTGGAAAATCACCTACTGGCTTCTCAAGATATCAAAGAGGAAATAAAATGCATTTAATTGTACTCACGATTTTTTTCTGTCCGCCAAAACAATGATTTAAAAAAAAAAAAATCCAGTCGTTACGATCTGCGTTTTACTACTACTACTGGTACTACATGTGCATGACATCAACTACTGTTAACAAAATTGATTGCATGTTCCCTGATGCCCTGACTTGCATGTCGTTTTCCGCAGTCAAACAGGATATCAGCTATGTGAACCGCGCGCTCGGCCAATCATGACCAATGGAAAATTCTACACAATGTGGATTGCGTGTTGGCTTATAAATGGAGACTGGTATCCTGTCTTGACCGCCCAAAACAATATGCAAGCTAGGGCATCAGCGAACACACAATCCTTTTTGTTAGGAAACAGTAGTTGATGTCAGATTCGTAAAAAATCCGCTTCATCAGAGTTCCCACATACGTACATTATGGACTGGGGCGCTAGTACGACCGAAAATGTCAAAATCTCAAAAAAGGAGTACAGCGCCCTAGTTACTGGGTCTAGGTTCCAGTCCCGGTCGTGACACTGACAGAGTCCTTAAGCAACACACTTGTATGCCCACATGTATGGAGTTCATCAACTTTCAATAATTTTCATTGTACGATAGTGCCTATTTGATACTGTACAATGTGTCAAATGTTTATATTTTTTATAGCCATGATAGGGGGTTGACAGTAAAAAGCAGTTATAAATATGTTTTATTTGACTATAAATCCTACGAGAATAGAATAGAATTCTTTAATGTGTCAGCATTAAATTACAGATAAATTTTATGTTTCATTGGCAATGGGAAACTTTAAAAACTCAACAAAAAAAACACTTTATGATAAAAATCACAACGACTACGATAAAAAGTTAATACTAAAATAAATAAATCAGAATTAATTAAATCACTATTTACTTGTTTCTTTGCAACATTTACAGGATGTGGTTTCAAATTCCCTGTTCCTGGTCATGACACTTGTGTCCTTGAGCAAGACACTTAACTATAGTTGCTTCAAATAAGGGAAGAGGGAGTTGTGTTTGTTTTTCGCAATGGATTCATTTACCCCTCCCTGTTCTTAGCTGTGCTGTGAAGCAATGCATTTATATATCACCATGTCTTGTTTCTGTGCATTGAGGTTTCTATCCCTTCACAAAGTAGCCCACACATCCAGTGGCCTTTGGGCCTTGTGATGGGCAAATTGCACAAACAAATTTTTAAATTTAAATTGAGAGTTGACCAACCATTTGAAACCATTCAACTGCATGCGTTGCCCACTGATATCAATGCAGGCTGGTATGTATTATAACACCTCTTCCTTTGATTCTATCTGTTGATTGGCCACATGTGTCACATGTATTTTTACTATTGCAAAGCACACTGACCAAAATTTGATTTAAATGTGCTGTGTGACAACCTTGAACCCGAAGAAACGATCAAATGATACGTGCATTTGAAATATGATATGAGAACGAAGGCAATAATATTAGTCTGGTACCCCTCTTTCTTTTTGTCAAGATTTCCTGTCAGATTTTATACATTTATTTAAAGATTGATTACTACTTACACACAGTTGTTTAACGAATATTACCACAAAATGGATGATATTGAGGTGTTACGAAACAAATATTGACTGCACAGTCCGGGAAGATAGGCTGCTCTGGGGATCACCTCGAGTGACTAGTTTTAACTACGCCACGAGATAAAGCAGTCAATATTTGTATACTTTATCATTCTCATTCATAAATCACTGTGGTGAAATTGATCATATTGTGTAGCCTATTATCATGTACATTACATTATACCCTGTGCTGCATGTTTTAATGCATTGAGAAGCATTTATACATGTACATTGTATGTGCATGTACGCTGGCTAAAACAGGGTCAAATGCCATTCAGTGAAAACAAACCCAATATTCAACCCAATATTCAACCCAATTACGACCTTTTTTTGTTTTCTGCATGTTCAGGATGTTTAAAGGTCCCATGAAATGCAATTTTTTTAATGCAAATCTTTGGAATTTGTGTCCTATTCAACTTTACTTTCAATTTTCATTTTGCCACTTTTCAATGGGCATTTTGGTGCCTCTTGTTTTTTTATGCTAATACGAATGTCCATATTCATGAGCAAAAGGGTGATGTCTTACATATGTATCAGGCAGAAACTCCAATGTTGCAATGACTGCAGTTAGGTTAACATGCTTAATGCACAAAAAAATTACAGAATTTAGGATATTTCGCTCTCAGAAACTTTTTTCTCTAAGTGATTCGTTGTTGTGTAAGTTAATTTTTTGATTTTTAAATTTCATGAATTTCAACAGAAAACCAGTGTCTCCCTGAAATGACATCACCGCAACAGCGCCCTCAGTTGTCCAAATTTTGGATTTAAAGAAGTGTATACTTTTCCATAAAATTCACCAAAAGGGATACTGTCAATTAGTTTTCATACACTTAAGGGGATTAGAAAGTAGCACAAAATATGTTCCTAAGAAGTACATGTATTCACTTCAGAGGGGGCCTTCAGTGTAAAATAAATATACGTGTACCATGCAAATGAATCATAAATGCCTACCCAACCATCCTACACAGAGCTTCCAAAAGCTTGCTGATAAAATACATAATATTGAACAATCTTTCAGTTCATGTCTAGCACTTTGTTATACAGTTTTTAACATCAGTGCATCATTGCAAGGTTTTGACCTGTTGTTTTTGAGATTTGAATATATCCTATTATTGGTAGCCATTACAGTCCCTACAGAAAGTACGGTCTCATTCCATGTACTTAAGATATCGGTTTATCTATCAGTACATATTGGATTGTACCCTGACCACTAATAATTTATGGGTCACCATTCACAGAAAGGCACAATCAATACTCTCTTTTGATAAGGGCCAGATCAGTGGGCCTATTCAACTCTATTGTGGGAATGTTTACATTGTCAAGAAGTAGCCCCCACAACTAAGTAAATCCATGTCTTTGTTACTCTTCTTTCATGGACAAGCAGAGCAGGCAATGAAGAGAAAACAAGTAACACCCTAGGGTTTTGAAAGTATCAAGCTAGACCAGAGCCATGACACCATGTTATTATCAAGGCAGTTGGCAGGAAAAGCACTTTTCACACCGACTAAAAAACACAAACGTTCCTTGCAAAATTCAGCCCTGATTGCTTCGTTCTTGAAAGGATAGGGGCATCAAGGCATTTTCGCCTTGGTAAAGGGCATTTCTATGAGGACATTGTACATTTCTATTGGAACATTTTAAGGGCACCAAAGGCAATGACCAGGGGCAACAGAGGCAATTGACTTGTTGCCTCCATGAAGTACTGAACATTTTCACAAAGTTAGCAAAAATACTAGCCTACAAAATGAGCTTTAAGGGGAAAAGACAATAACTTTTCACATTAAGGTCCTACATTCCTGGTGAAATGTTTTGCAAACATTGGGAAATTTTGTCGTAGGTCCAGACCTACAAATATTACAGAGGTGGAATTTTTTCATGGGAACCTACTGTAGCACACTCTCTCAAGTGAAACGATTCGATGTTTATCAATCAGCGTTTCATGCAAAGCAATGTGTCAACTTATTTATTTACTGCATTTCATCATTTTTTTATTTATTTATTTATTTTTCTTGATGTCTGAATTAAATGTTCATATTCTCTGTGATACCCTATGTATAAACTTCAAAATGTAAATACTCAAATATTTTATTTCCTTGAATTTGTTATACTTTAATAGATTTGAATATCTCGTGTATATAAATATTTTTTTAATATTTGTTTTTATTAAATTATTCCTGTAAGTGGTGGGTCAACGCTGTTGGATACCAAATAAATTTTTAACAAATTACAAAATTTTCAAAAAAGACCCCTTATCCTGTATAAGGAGTGAATACTTGTACAGGATGCTTGAAAGCAGCCTGTTCTGGTCCAAGTTGTTAGCAAGACCCACGTTTTTTAAAGAAGTCACACAAACGTTTGACTACGCGGAACATATTCACTTCACTGGTACTATTGATGATTAAGAATGAAAATTTGATAGCTGACTGGTAACCAGCTATATCTTTTGTGGCGTGTCGTGGCCAAGTGGTTAGTGCATCGGACTCAAGCTCCGGTGACTGAGTCATTGGAGTGTGGGTTCGAGTCCCGGTCATGACACTTGTGTCCTTGAGCAAGGCACTTAACCATAATTGCTCCGTAAAAGTTGGGGAGGTAGAGCCTTTTGCTCTACCAGCCAGGCTTCTGATGGATGATACCCAAGCCTACATCCTTACGGACTGTAAAGGGGGTTACCCTGTTTCAGCCCAATGAGTAGGTGGCAACAGCCCCTGCAAAAAAACAGTTGATTTGTAGCCCACACCTCGAGTGGCTTACTGGCCTTGTGTGTCTGGCGACTTCCATAAAAAAAAAAAAAATAAATAAAAAAATAAATAAATAAATAAAAAATCTGTAGTCTCATCTCAAGAATGCAACGTTGGTGAAAATTATTACATCGTGTCATGTGAAAGCTTGCTAAAGCCGTCAAACGTGAGAAGATAAATAAGCAATAGTAACTCTTCAAATTTGTCGCAAGGAATTTTTATTTTTTTTCTGGATACTTAAAAATCGATGTAATTACCGGTACAAGATGTTCAAAATGATTTGAGTGCACCACTACAAAGTGCATGTGTTCTTGCACTTGCAGATTACTTAACTGCTTAATTAAAGCCCCAGCTCAACATTGGTAAAGTGACTGTAAATGCTTCCATTCTTTGCACAAATCAAGATATTTGTAATAAAACAACCTGTGAAAATGTCAGCTCATTTTGTGGCGAGGCCACTTTGGCCTTGAATAAAGTAAAATTTTGAAGGGCACCAAGGCCAAAGGGCAGGGCACCAAGGCCAGTATGGTTTTGGGAAAAAGGGCATGCAGACCATAAATGAAAAAAAATAAATTATCTTTGACTTAGAATTCATTGTCTTTTACCAAATCCCATTTTAATCTTACGTGTAAAAGTTTGACGGTGATGAATTTATAAATATTTGATTCACACTTTTTCTTTGAAAACAAGGTTTCAAGCTTTTGGCATTTTGAGCCTTCCTTAAGAAAAGATTTTTTTATTTATTTATTTTTTGTTGCTTTTTACATGATCGTGTGACAGCATGACGGTGGAGATCGGTGTGTAAAAAAGTTGCATGTGATTGTGAATGGTAAAAACTTTTTCATTTTTAAAATTATGCGCTGGTATCCGACTCATGTGCTGAATTGACGATCATTACACTGGTTACCGCGCGGACTACACCACGTGCGATCACGTGAGCCGGCTGGCTGTGATCTAAAAACATACTGCCGGCTATTCAGGCACACTTATCGAGCCGCATTTCGGAGCCACTTCAACTTCGCATCTATGGGTTTCAATCTCGCATTGCAACTTTGTTCTAAAATGCCTTGGCGCCGCGAGATTGAACCCCACTGGGACAAGGTTGTCCAACGCCGTGCCGCGTTTTGGGAACTGATCTGTACGACGCAAGTGATGTGATATGTACACTACGTTCAACAAATAATTTTTTTTTTTTAATTGTGCATTTGTAAGCACGCTTACTCCACACAATTATGTGTGTGATTGTTACCACGGGATGTAAAGCCTAAAAGTAAACACGGGTCATGGGAGAAATTGCTGCGATATCTTTAAAAGGGAACGACGGACAACGGAAGAAAAAGGCAAGGCGATTATGGCCGTGTGTAGGTAAATCTTTTCGGGGGCACATTGGCCTGTACATGTACACAAGTTGGGCAAAGGGCAACATGAATAGACCCATCCATTAAACTCCGCCCTTTACTTGGTGACCAATCACAGCCTTGGCTACGCCACCGAAAGTCCGACAAAAGTCCGACATGATAAAAATCCTATAGGAAAATGTAAACATGCGTGCGCATACTTACAACGTGCACATTCATGTATTGCAGTGCGGCATTAAAGAGACACAGATTGTTCTACCCATGTGTACAGTGGTGATGTAGCCAATGCTGTGATTGGTCAATATTTTTAATTGGGCAAAGGGCTAGTTGAATTGGGCAAAGGGCTAGATGAATTGGGCAAAGGGCTACATGAATTGGGCAAAGGGCTACATGAACTGGGCAAAAGGCTACATGAAATGGGCAAAAGGCTACATGATTTGGGTAACAGGCTACATGATTTGGTTAAAGGGCTACATGAACTGGGTACACGGCTACATGAATTGGGCAAAGGGCAACATGAACTGCAGGCCTTGATCTTAATTGAGGCCACCGAGGCCATTGGCCTCATGCCCTGTTGTGTTGGTCAGCAGGCCCTTCAGAAAAAATTGCACTGTCACTACCAACTTGGCCAGCATGCCCTTGTACAATTTCTCTGATTTGGCCAGCAAAGACCTGCCCCGTTTTTCTTAAGATCGAGGCCTGGAACTGGGCAAATGGCTACATGAATTGGGTCAAGGGCTACATGAATTTGGCAAAGGGCGCACTACAATGTTCATACTGTACATGGACAGACTATTTTAAGTTGCATTGATAGCCTGACCTTCGACCCTACAAATAGCTACATACCTCTCTGCCTCTTGCTTGCATCAGCTGCACCTTCTTGGCTCGAAGTGCTTTGTGCATGGACGTCTTTATAACATTAGAAGAACTGTATTCAGAACAGTCACTATTACGCCTTGCCAAATACAGGTTCTGCAGTGGCTGCAAAAATATGAATGTATACAAAAGAACATTACAACTTAATCATTTTTATATTATGCCTTGCTAGATTATTCAGGTTCTACTGCATCTACGAAAATGTACAGCGCATACATGTACAACACCATTCTATATCTTGCTGTGTGTATAACCACACTGTACACAGTTCTTGCACAACTGCAGCCAGCCATGCCAAAAACATTGAGGCAAAACCCCTCTTTATGAGAAGTACTTGGTTATTTTTAGGGCATTACGCAAAACACAGGACCTACAGCTTTAGAACCTATCTGACTGAAGGACAAGCAAAAAGTGGTTTATCTAGCTCTAGGGCACAGATGCCAAGAACAGGGCGTGAACTCTCACTTTAGCATCGCTAGAATTTGAGTCCGTTGCACTAGACCGTTCAGCCACTGCACTGCAAAGATGATATACTGTACAAGTATATTATGTGTGTTAAGCACTGTATACTCAGTACTTTCCCCCGAGTCCTGTGAAAAAATATTCACAGGCATTTTCCTCCAGTGGCTTTCGAACCCACGACTCCCGCAATTCTAGAGCAGATGTCTTATCAACTAGACTACCGAGACTGCCCGGTGGCTAGAGGCAGGTCGAATCCTATTAGCAGCGGGTACCGCGACCATTATGATAGATGTTAATTTTTGCATCGGAAATAAAGAATTTTATTGGTAATTTTTTGTTGTTGTACAAGTATACATTGTAAATAGACTTTATGCATTCGCCACCATCTTTGAGGTCAAACACAGCACCGAACGTGCGTTGTAGCTGTTTTGACCTCAGCGTGAGGGTATCCTTTCCAGTACTAAATGAACATAGTGACATCATATGCATAAGGTCTATACATTGTACATGTAGCTTCATAATTCCCTAGCTTTTTAATTTTAATATAAAATAGCAAAATAAAAAAAAAATATTCTGTACATGTGTCACAACTCTGGATATTTATAAGGCTGGATAAGCTTAATTTACTTATTTATTTAATTATTCATAAATACCCCAGTCAGTTTGGGACAGTTTGGGCGATCCTTTTGGTTGAAAGGTGGTCACATGACTGTTTAAGACCGGTTTTAAACGGCCGATAAAGACATAGCTAGAGCTGTGAACGCACTCATGTTGTCATTCGCGTGTTGGCGCACTAGCTTACGCGTAGCTCAATCAATACTTACATGTACCGGTACTCAATGTAAAGTCTGTTAGGTAATGTGCGTACGTGCAACCATTGAGCGCCGCATGCAATTTGACCTTTTGCAAAATGGCGCCTGAGGGCGTGACAGGAATTGGAAAATAAATTTAAAAAAAAAAAGTTTTACGGACGTTCCTACATTATAACGCTTTTTAACAAAAAGGGCATTTATGAATGGGAATAAAAGAGTAGTGACTCTGTCTTAAACAGCCGTTTAAAACCTTGCAGTTAAAACTTTGCAGACTCGGTCCTTTATCATGCAGCCACAACCCCTGCTGGTTTTAAACGGCTGCTTAAGACCTCGGTCATCACTCTTTTATTCACTTATGTAAACAAATCAACGTGTATTATAGATATACTGTGTACCTTCATTGATGGTCCAACTTTCTGAAGGCCAGACATTTTCTTCTTTACTTCTGCCTCTGCTGTCACATGATTCAATGGTTCACTGGTTTTATGACGGGTATCCATCTTAGCATACATGGAATGTCTTCCAGTTGGCGGTCTCCCCTTAACACTGGTTGAAGGGGTTGGCCTTTTGCGCAATTGAACCTGGTCATCCCCTCGTGAACGAAGATTCTGGACGGTGTTGTTAGTGTTAGGAGGTTGATACTGTGGTTGTACCATTATATCGACACTTTGAGATCTGCCCTTAAACATTGTTTGCTGCTGTTCTTGATTTGGCATGACCAAAACTTGCGTGCTATGAAATCCGACTGGATCGGGTCTAGCGCGAGGTGTCAGCCGTCCAGATGCAGTGTTCAGAGCAACTGAAGGTGGTTTAGAATGAGGGGTAAGGCGTCCGTTAAGATCCTTCAAGATGGGATCGGGTCTGGCCCGCGGTGTCAGGCGTCCTGCCGATGGATTATTTTTGAAAACATTTTGCGGGGAGTGCTCTGGTGATGATGCTGAAGAGATCGAGTACGATGACTGTGAGGTGTTTATTTCAGCATGCACCACATGTCTGTTTGGTGAGGCATCCTGTACACCCTGGCCTGTTCGTTGATTTCGAATATGTCCCGCAACATCGACGATCATTACTCTCTCTCCGTGACTGTTGGCCTCATTTTCTTTCCCATTTCCAAACCCACTGTCACTATTACTACTGTTGCTGTTCGATCTCCGCGGACCAGCCGGATACGGCGATTGACCGTAAAAGTCGGCAAAATGCAAGCTATCCCCATGCTCTCGGTGTAACTGGGCAATATGAGTCAGTAAGGGTCGAGAAGACGTTGGGAACTGTTGACACGTATTGGTCGCTGGATCGTGAATACACTGGATATTAAACCTGGCGGCCATCTCAAGATGGACAGTGTGTAAACACAGGGAGGGGTCCACAATGAAAACATGGCAAGAGCTACCAATTGGTTCGTCGTCACTATCAGCAGATTCCAAGTGTTCTTCTGGATTCTGTGACGTGACAATCCCGAAGCAGCGCTTGTCGTCGGGACAAATGCCGGAGAATACAATTCTTTCAGCTGGGTACACAACTGTAACTCTGTGATTGACATTGATGAGGGAAACACCTTTGTTTGTTATCTCCATCTGCATTAAGGAGTGGATACGTTGCTCAAGGTGCAGACGTCTTACACAACCTCTTATAGCTTGAAGACTGGCCATTGGTAAATTTGCCGATGCAGGAATATCAATAGATCCAAGGTATCCGACCACAGCATGCATTAACATTCCTTGTTCCTCACTTGAAGCCGACACTCTCCTGTGTTGAGCTCGAGGCCTTGGATGGGAACGAAATGAAGGATACATAATATTGGACACTTCCACTGGGGTCAGAGGTCGTAACCCTGGATCGGCTAGTTCACCCTCATCATCATCTTCTTCCTCTTCAGGGTAATAGCTAGAGTGGCTTTGTGCAGAGTATGCTCTCTGTCTGAAGTGTTTGTTCTCTGAATTACGTTTTACGTTCCTGGGTTTTTGCGCACCCCTAACTTGTTCAAACTCTCTCCCATTCCAGTACGTGTAATCATAGTTGCTCGCGGGTTTTTTAAGCACAACTCCAGCACGACCTGATCGATTATATGGACTAAGGTGTCCTGGTGCGAACTTACTGGCAACGTCAGCACCCACATTTGACTGCGATGGATGTTGCTTGTAGAGCATGGTCTCCTGATCATCTCTGCCCATATCATTCCTGCTTTTGCCAGAAGGAGTCACACTTTTTGATCTCATATAACGGGTTCTTGGAACGGGCGCAAAGTTCTCTTCGTCCGAAGATTCTGATTCCTGTACTTCAGCCACTGTAAGCCTCAGTACCCCCGATGTAGCTCCAATCAATTTAATAATTTGTTCATGACCCACGCGTGTGACATTCTCTCCATTTATTGCCATGACACAATCACCAGCTTTCAATCCGCAGACATCAGAAGGACTACCTGGTAAGATACAACTTAGAACGCATGGATGTTGGCCAGTCATTGTGAAGCCATAACCGTTTCGACCGCGTCCAACCTCCACTGTTTTCAGGTTGGAAAACCTAGTCTCTTGCAATTTAGACTTACTTCGCCTGTTGAGATGCATGATGGCTGCTAGATGTCACCTTTAAAACAGGAGGAAAAAAAAACAGAACAGATGAATTATAATTCAAACTAATTGTTTTATCTTTTGAAAGAAAATAAAAATTAAGAGAATGTTGCTATGTCGTGTACAATGTGTACCCTCATTTTTCTATTAAATGGATTCCAAGTTAAATGGCATGTATTGGCCGAGCAGATAAGAACACCGGACTCAAGCTCTGGTGTTTCTGATCAGTAGAGTGTGGGTTCGAGTCCCGGTTGTGACACTTGTGTCCTTAAGCAAGATTAAGGATTGCTGCATCCTTCAGATGGGACGTAAAGCCGTAGGTCCTGTGTGTTGTGTAATGCACGTAAAAGAACCCAGTGCACTTATCGAAAAGAGAAGGGGTTCATGATCGGCTGCAGATTGCACCACAGCACCTTGTAAATCATTACATGGTGCTATGTAAAGGAATAGGTCTCATACTTCAAAAAAAGTAACTCCGAATACCTTGCTGGAAAATATTCTAATACTTCTTTGTAAAGCGCATTGTAATGCGCTATATAAGCATGGTGTGATATTATTATTTTACAAATTGATCTATTATTATTTTACAAATTGATCAGTGTTTTTTAAATGCAAGATATGGATTGTCTGAATTCACACTCTCACTATGCCTTTTCCCCCAAAAAACTCCCTGAGTCTTAAAGGGGCTGTGTCATCATGATTATATCAGGCCTGTGGCAATGCATGGAAAGATGAACTCTCACCCAGATACTTCACAGGTGGGCGCTTGCGGTCAAATCACAAACTGTGATGTGACCGCCATCGCACACAGGCACGTAGTAACTGGGTTATTCCATTTATTCCAAACCTTTGTGCTTTTGTGACGAGAGGATTACGAGAGATCAAGAGGCTGCCACCATTGTTTATCAATGTATTTCAGCTCAATGAGAGGCAAGTCCGAGTTAACGGAGATTCCAGCCTTTCATCCCAAGCATGAAACCAATTATCGGCCGTGGGTCATGGCTGAGGTTTTACGATTGATGCTGTAAATCGAATTCTTCCTTGAACATGTTGAAAGAGAAAATTTTTCTCTGTACAACTAAAAAAAAGTTATTTTAGGAGTACTTGGTCTATTGTAGAATGCAGTACCACTCCCAAATTCTTTTGAAGTTGTTTAATATGGATGTACTACACACTGTACATCAGTGGCATTACCAGACATTTTCAAATGGGGGGGGTAAGCAGTGGATTTGTTTTTAATTCATATATTTTTACTTATTTCTATTTTTTTATTTATTCATATTATTTTTATTTTCTTATTTATTTTTATTTATTATTTTTTATTTTATTTTATTTTACTTATTTATTTATTTATTTTTTTTTTTGGGGGGAGGGGGCTTTTTAATGTATTGATTGAACCATTTAATTCCCTTTTTTTCTCTCTCTCTTATGTGGGGGAAGTTCAGAGTGGGGTCACACCAACCCTTTATTACGCTACTGATGTTTATGTAGCGATTACACAGTTTTCTACAACTGTACATGTTTTATAATTTTATAGACCTCGCTCTATGGCCATTTTGGTATTACATTCTGCAATGTCCTGCAGTTTAATTAAGTTGTACCATCCTTCCTCCGTCCAATACCGCGCCTGTTCTGTTAAGCCAGCATCCAGCAATATTATTAGTTATTAATAAATACCTAGGACAGTTTGTGGATTCTAATTGGTCAAAACGTGATCACGTGGGGGTGTATTAACGGCGATATAAAGACCGGCTAACAAAACAAGAAAGTATCGCCGAGAAAGAAAAGTTACAAAATGGACGATTTTAGCCGTTTATTTCGTTAAAAAGGTATTTATTAATGGGAATAACAGTGCGAGGACCCGGTCTTCACTGCTTGGTAATGACCTTGGGTGGTGGCTGGCTGCTGTTAACGACCGCGCCTCCGGCTTGGTCGTTAACAGCGGTGTTACGAAGAACAGAACTAAACAGACATAACAGACTGAAGACGCAACTAAGTGACTCAAATAATTAGGCAGGGGACGAATGATATTAGAGAGAAAATAAATATTAATGCATATCTCTCATTCTCTGATTTCAACAATTTAAACTAAACCATTACAAAATCACAATTTAGGTGTACAAGAAAGTAAAGCAAATATAGACTAAGAAAATAGGTTTGATACCGGTATCAACGTAACAGGGTGTGTGCTGCGTCATGCCCATCAAAGTTCTTGTGGCGTGCTAGGTGAAGCTTGGCTACTCGGCTGTGGTACTCTCCGGTCAGCGGTAGTCATCTTCGAGAGACAGGAGGTGGACCTCAGACGGCCAGTCGTCAGGAACGGTGACAAGAGAACCCACGGCAGGAGCAGGGTGATGACGAGAGAGTTCACCGGCAGAAGCAGGGAGGCGACGGGTTAAAAACCGTTAGGAGAACCCGGTCCAGTCCAGTTCATTTTGGGCGTGGCTCGTGATGGCTGGAGAGCAGCAGTCATAGCGGCACGTCAGCACACCAAGTGGAAAATAATGCTCTGACCCGATTTAGGCATGCACGCCCCTTTTAAGCAGCTATTTAACATTCCTAACATTTTAGAGCGCAGTTCATTATGAATGAACCGAGAGTCATACAAAAACAACTGTAAGCCGTGACTAATAAGTTTAAACCGCACTTGTAACACTCTCCCCCATAAATTAAAAAAAATACGACCTAAAGAAGTATTTTTTTTGTTATGTGTGTATGTCTTACTCCTTTAAATTTAAACCAAGCTGACAACAACTAACTGATACAACAGAAAGTTATGAATCCACAAATTTGCTTAATATCTAATTTACTAAATAACACAATAATTGAATATATAAGAGAAAACTTCGGGAACTTCACGAGGAAGTTCGCAACTTGCATACAAATAAACATGTCATTATGTTTCTTATTGTCTCATTGTCTGACCACTGATTTCATGGCACAGTATTTGATTTCATGGCACAGTATTTGCGACTTAAACCGACAATTTTTAATTATTTCTACTTAAATAATCGGCAATAACATTGTCTTTGCCGGGGATATGGCGGTACTCAAGGTCATAACTCTGTAAATACAGACTCCATCTCATCAGCCTTTGACTTTTATTTTTGAACTTGTTTATGTACACTAACGGGTTATGGTCCGTGTAGACCATAACTGGAAATTGACCCGTTACATAGATCTCAAAATGTTCTACGGCCAAAATCAGGCCCAATGTTTCCTTTTCAATGGTGGAATACCGTCTCTGATGTTTATTGAGTTTTCTCGAAAAATAACTCACTGGGTGTTCGAGGCCCTGAACATCCTCTTGAAATAAAACGGCTCCAACAGCCACATCACTTGCATCAATCGCCATTTTGAAAGGCCTATTGAAATCTGCAATCATAAGAACAGGTTCATTAGTCAAAATTTCCTTGAGTCGTTCAAAAGCTTGCTGACATGGAGATGACCAATCGAATTTGACATTCTTTGCCAACAGATTTGTAAGTGGTTGAGCCACCGACGCGAAATTTGGGCAAAATCTTCTGAAAAACCCTGTCAATCCCAAAAATCTCATGACCTCTTTCTTATTTTGAGGTGGTGAAAAATCATTTATGGCTTGTACTTTTGCAGCCTTTGGCAGAATTTTTCCACTCCCTACTTCATGGCCAAGGTACGTCACACAGGCTTTTCCAATCTCACTTTTCTTTAAATTCACCGTCAGGTTGGCTTCTGACAATTTTTCGAACAGGGATTTTGTCCTCTGCACGTGTTCTTGCCATGAATTTGAATAAATTACCACATCATCAATGTACACCACGCACCCTTCGATTTCGGCGGTTACTTTACTCATTAATCTGGAGAAAGTACCGGGAGCGTTCTTCATACCAAATGGCATGACATTACAAGACCATAAACCATCTGGTGTAGTAAATGCGGAAATTTCTTGAGCTCTTTTTGTTAATGGTACCTGCCAATACCCTTTGAGTAAATCATATTTACTGACAAATACAGCGTGGCCAATTCTATCAATGCAGTCATCCAGCCTCGGTATCGGAAAGGAGTCAGTTTTGGTCACCGAATTTACTTTCCGATAATCAATACAAAACCTGTTGGACCCGTCTTCTTTTGGAACAAGAACAACGGGTGAACTCCACGGGCTCTGACTAGGAGAGATAATGTCATTCTCTAGCATGTATTTGATTTCATCTCTCACACACTGCAATTTGTTAGGATTGAGGCGGTATGGATGCTGCTTGATTGGAGTGGCCTCCCCGACATCCACATCATGAAACAGTACAGATGTACGTCCTGGTTTATCTGTAAATATACATTCGTAAGATAAAAGAACATCAGTTATTTCTGACTGTTTATCATCAGCTAAATGTTCGAGCTTGACTTCCAAATTTCTCAAAACTTCAGAATTTTTGGTCATAATGGCAGAGAACTGCCCTGGCTCTGTTAAAACAATGTCCCTTTGAACAAATGCTTCAACATCCATCTCCGCTTCTTTGCAATCCACTACGGCAACACTTTGTGAAATTTGCCCTCTCGCATGATATTTTTTTAGCATGTTGATGTGACAGACCCTACGTTTCTTTTTCCTATCAGGGGTCTTCACAACATAATTTACCGAGTTCAATTTCTTCTCAACCTGATAAGGCCCACTGAACTTCGCACGTAAAGGTTCACCTTGAAGCGGAAGCAAGACAAGCACTTGATCGCCTGAGTTAAAAGTTCGGTCACGTGATTCCTTATCGAACCTCGTTTTCATGATTTTTTGTGACTGAACAAGGTTTGCCTTGGCAATATCATATGCTGAATACATTCGTTCTTTTACATCAGACACATAATCAATTATGTTTGTTTCAGCCTTTGGTTCAGGTGACAGAAGTTTCTCCTTAATGAACTTAAGCGGCCCACGAACTTCGTGGCCAAAAACTAATTCAAAAGGGCTAAACCCCGTGCCCTCACAGGGAGTATCTCTTGTAGCAAATAAGAGAAAATCTATCCCTTTATCCCAATCATCTTGCCGATCATGGCAAAACTTACGAATCATTGACTTGAGTGTTTGGTGGTATCTTTCAAGTGCACCCTGTGACTGAGGATGGTATGCTGATGATGTTGCCTGAGTTATTTCTAATGACCGCAAAACTTGTTTGAACAGTTTGCTGGTAAAGTTAGATCCCTGGTCATGCTGGACTACTTTAGGCAACCCCATTTGGGTGAAAAATTTCACAAGAGCCTCAGAAACATTTTTGGCTGTGATATTCCGCATAGGTATAGCCTCTGGATATCTAGTTACAACATCCATGATAGTTAACAGGTACATGTGACCAGACCTCGTTTTGGGTAAGGGTCCGACACAGTCGATGATAATTTTGTCGAACGGCTGCCCACAAGCCGGAATTGGGATCAGCGGGGCAACTGGTATTTTTTGGTTTGGTTTGCCAACTAACTGACATGTGTGACACGTTCTACAAAATTGACTCACATCTTTGTGAAGTTTGGGCCAAAAGAAATGGCGCATAATGCGATCCTGGGTTTTTCGCACCCCAAGATGGCCGGACATCGGCAGATCATGTGCTACCCTCATGACTTCTGCTCGATATGCTGGGGGAATTACTATCTGATTGATCACACCCCATTCATCCGCAGGAACTTCAGGGTGACGCCATTTTCGCATCAACACCCCTTGTTCCGACATATAGTAGCAAACTGGAACTGTCTCTGCATCTTTTTCACTAAGCGCAGAATTGATCAATCTGTTTAGCTCGGGATCTGACTCTTGTAGTAAGATGAGTCTTTTTTTTACTGAGCATAACAGGCTGAGACTGAGGTTCACAATCTCTAGTGTGAGTTTGAGATTGGATCCGATTGAGAGGAAGTGGTACCTCGTCCTCTAAATCATGGAAGAATGTTTCTGCCAACTTATAACATTCATCATTGGCTCTCTGAAATGAATTTCTTCCCCCCTCCTCAACTTTTCGAGCCATAGACCTAGTGGTCACACAGGCGGGAAAAATGCCCGGATAACATTCAGAAATCCCCTCTGTGTCTAGATTAGAGGCTGGGATTGTTGTCAATTTAATGCATGGTGTGGTTTGACAATCTACTCTTGACCCTGCAATGTCATTCCCAAGAATGAACGTAACACCTTCTACAGGTAAATCGGGAACAATGCCAACATCAACATGTCCCGTTTTAAAGTCTGAATCAAGGTACACCTGATGAAGGGGAATGCTATGAAAGTCACTTCCTACACCCTTAATCAAAACACTGTAGTTGCTATGAAGGTCACCAATAGAGGGAATAACACTACTTAGTAGTAAGGATTGGGCGGCGCCCGTATCCCTCAGAATGTGAACCAAATACGTGTCGTCACTTTCTGTGATCGACACTCGACCCTTCGACATGAAAGGTGAATAGCTACTATCCTCCACACATGAATGACATGACCTGAAGGCAGTTGTACTTGAGTCTTCCAATCTGCTATTGCATAACTCAACAGAAGGGTCTGGGTCCTTTTGGGACAATCCGGAACCAATGTTAGCAGTTAAAGCAACACCCTTCTCAAGTTTCTTTCTTTTGAAACAGCTTTCATAAGTATGCCCAACCTTATGACAAAAGCTACAGACTGGTCGATTTGTTCGCTGTACATTTTTAGGCGAACTGGAGGCGGAATTTGACCCTTGTTCCTTACAGGAATTTTGCTCAACCTTAGAACATTCTTTCAGTTGTTCTGTGGGTTGCTTGGTACTTCCGCCATTCTTATTCCACTTTTTGTAAGCAGTTTGACCTGCTGGAACAAATGATTGACGGTGGACCAACTCAAAGTCATCCGCCATGATGGCAGCAGCCTCAAGTTTCTCCACCCCTCTGTCTGCTAAGTGAGTTTTGATTTGAGTTGGGAGGCAATTTTTGAACTCTTCAAGCAACATAAGGTTGCGTAATTTGTCAAAATCCTTGCCAATTTCCTTAGAGAGTAACCATCGATCAAACAAATTACTTTTCTCTCTTGCAAACTCCACATGTGTTTGATTGGGAAGTCTTTGATTGTTGCGGAATTTCTGTCTGTACGCCTCCGGTACCAACTGATATGCTTTCAAAATTCTTTCCTTCACAATATCATAATCAGCACTTTGTTCAGGAGTTAGCGCTGTGTAAACATCTTTGGCTCTTCCATCAAAAATACTGTGAAGAAGCGTGGTCCAATTTTCTTTAGGCCATTTCAATTTCTGGGCCAAGTTCTCAAAGGAAGTGAAGTATTTTGCAACCTCCTTATGGTCAAACTTTGGGACCAATCTGATGTTTTTTGCGAAGTCGAAGTTCACTGAACTCACCGACTTCTTGGCCTGAATTTCAAGTTCTTTCACTTTGATCTCGTGCTGCATTTTCTCGAGTTCAAAAGCGACTTTTGCCTGGTCAGCTTCTTTCTCAATTTGTTTCAGTTTGATTTGCAACTGTAAAACTTCCAACTGATTGGATGGTTTCTGTTCACTCTCAACTTCAATATAACCATTTTCTTTCAATGCCTCCACCACCAAACGGTTCACATGTGTCTTTTTGGCTACAGTACTGATTTTCAACCCAAGGAATTGAGCCAGCGCAACCAACTTATCTTTGTTGAGTTCGTCAATATCAGCGGATGTTAGCACCTCCTTATCAAGAAACTCTTCCACATTAAAACTCATGGTGAATTATAACAAGTCAAAATTGTGTAGGCAAATGTAATGATATGCAAATTATAATAACGTAACTATCCAGCACGATAACTTAAATAGAATAAACAGTACAAATAATTGAATTATTGTTTGCGTCTCAAAAACAAAATGAAATTATCAAGAGTCACTAAATTATACTTCGTTCTGATCGTTTCCCGGACAAGCCCCCAATTTCTGTTACGAAGAACAGAACTAAACAGACATAACAGACTGAAGACGCAACTAAGTGACTCAAATAATTAGGCAGGGGACGAATGATATTAGAGAGAAAATAAATATTAATGCATATCTCTCATTCTCTGATTTCAACAATTTAAACTAAACCATTACAAAATCACAATTTAGGTGTACAAGAAAGTAAAGCAAATATAGACTAAGAAAATAGGTTTGATACCGGTATCAACGTAACAGGGTGTGTGCTGCGTCATGCCCATCAAAGTTCTTGTGGCGTGCTAGGTGAAGCTTGGCTACTCGGCTGTGGTACTCTCCGGTCAGCGGTAGTCATCTTCGAGAGACAGGAGGTGGACCTCAGACGGCCAGTCGTCAGGAACGGTGACAAGAGAACCCACGGCAGGAGCAGGGTGATGACGAGAGAGTTCACCGGCAGAAGCAGGGAGGCGACGGGTTAAAAACCGTTAGGAGAACCCGGTCCAGTCCAGTTCATTTTGGGCGTGGCTCGTGATGGCTGGAGAGCAGCAGTCATAGCGGCACGTCAGCACACCAAGTGGAAAATAATGCTCTGACCCGATTTAGGCATGCACGCCCCTTTTAAGCAGCTATTTAACATTCCTAACATTTTAGAGCGCAGTTCATTATGAATGAACCGAGAGTCATACAAAAACAACTGTAAGCCGTGACTAATAAGTTTAAACCGCACTTGTAACAGCGGCCAGCCACCACCCCGGTCATTACCAAGCAGTGAAGACCGGGTCCTCACACTGTTATTCCCTAATTAATTATATTATTATTAGCAATAATCATGATAATTGAACATTATTTATTATAACTTTACAATTACATGCATGATTGAATGATAAGAAAACAGAAAATGTTCAAGGATTTTCCTAAATTATTACTTTTTTTAACAAAAAGGGCTTATAAATGGGAAAGAGTAGTGCCTTAGTTTGGTCTCAAACAGTCGTTTAAAACCTTGCACTTGCAGGGTCATGAGGGTCCGTGGCCGTGTGGCTAGCCTTTTTCAGCTCGGTCTTCGAATCAAAGATCACGTCCTCGACCTCGGTCACCACTCTTTTATTCCCATAAATACTAAATAGTAATTCTTTATTTACTGTACAAGGGCTAAAATGCCGTATCCGGCTGTCACTTTATAACCATGGATGAGCCAACAGAAAAAAATCAACAGAACTTACCAATTACCAGGCGGCAGGGCAAGGACCGTCAGGAGGGCCTGAGGCGAGCAGAAGGCTTCACAAAATGACCGCTACTACAAAATGAGACGTGTAACACAAAATTGTCCGGAGACAATTTACCTTAAAAAACTGCCTCATTCACCACAATCATTCTGGAGGTGGGAGTTTTAAAAAGACATCAGTTTGGGAAATTTGGTTTCAATTGCCGATAGCTGGTCCATCCCGATACATGCGGATGACAGAGTTTGTACACATTCGACAGATTGTGTCCCCAGCACTTTCATGCAGCTAGCAGTACTGTACAACAGTGTAGTATTATTTGATTGGGTGACGCACATCATTCCAGTAATGCTGAGTTACTGTGTGTGTGCTTTAGGATATGGAGATATGCCAGGGTTGGCAGCCATTACTTTCATAAATAATGTCAGTTACGGCAAAGGAGGGCGCACTTGCACAAAGTTGAGCTGACAATAATAAGTTATTGTAAATACCCCAACTATTTTTCAATACGGTAATTATTGTTTTGCGGTCATGCATTAATAGATTGTGTAAAATAATAACCTGAGGTTTTGTATTTCACATTTTGAGGCAACTTGATAAAGGTTTGCGTTAAAGTTGGGTGTAAGTATTTTGTTTAGCAAGCGGAGGGATGCTTTTGAAAATTTACAGCAAGCCAGTTTGAGGGGAAAAACATTTTCATTTCTTGCATGCTCAGGTGGTAGTTAAGAATAATAACTAGTTCTTATATAGCGCATTTCACATTAACCTCTAAATGCACTTTACATTAGTGCCCGGGTCATTGGGCTAATAACATTTCTGTAATCTTTTTCAGTTCCCTGGGGAGAGTACAGCCCGAGCTGCCATGGCACGCTGATAAAGGCTTTTTCAAACACAATATCAACCTCTACCCTCACAGGTAACCATATACCCCTGGGTGAAGAGAACCAATTATATATAGTAAAGCATTTTGCTCAAGGTCATGACCGGGATTCAAACCCACACCCCGATGATTTGACAACCAGAATTTGAGTCTAGTACACCAGAAAGCTCGGCCATGACAAGCTAATCTCTCCCTCCCCCCCCCCCCCCAATGTATGTGTCCCTCCATGAAAGTGTCTAGTAATAGGCCATTGGTAAGTATTTAACAGTGTTTTAGGTCTCAATCGAGGTCTCCCCCACCCTAGAGACTAGAGTCATTTTTAATCTCGGCACAAGACACCCGCCTGAAATTGAGCAGGTGACATGCGGTTTATTTTCGGTGGTTTATACAAAAATTCATTTTTTCAAATGAATTACTGTCATCATTCCTTGATGTTTTTTTTTTCGTTCGATATCACATTTGAAAGTTAGGAACTTTGGTCATCATACAAAAATAGCAACATTTGGATTAGCTTTTCAGGGTGAAATCGGCTTGAGCATGAATCTTATATCGTTATGATGATTAAGTTGATTGTTAAAAATGCAAATTAAAAAAACCTCATTTAAGACCTATTGTGATAACCAGGGGCGGATCCAGGATTTTCAAAACAGGGGGGGGGGGGCGTCCTGAAATTTACCGATCAAGCAGCAATCAATGATTGAAGGCAAGTTGTGGCAACTACAAGCGCGTAGCACTAAGCCCTAACAGCATGGTGTCCAGTGAACATTGTAATCTGTAATATGTCGAAAGTTTATTTTTCATTGCAAGTGGGCTGGATGATATCTTGATTTTTTTTTTTGGAAGGAAAAATACGGGGGGGGGGGGGGGGGGGGGGGGGGGGGGATGTTCGCCCCTCGCACCCCCTCCCTGGATCCGCCCCCGATAACGTTGATGTAGAGTACAAGACGGAGGAGTATGTTACGAATATCGAATATCACACTAGACAACAATCATTGAGCGAGAACAAATGTTTTTTATTCCATAAAAAGGAAGTTTATTCTACAAACATAAGAAGAAAAAAAAGAACTGACACACTATTACTCTCACAATAATACGAAAAAGGTACTGAAATACATTTACATTTACATAAGTATTAGAGAAATTGTGAATTAAAGTATGATGGAAAATACAATCTATCCTAAAGAGTTTGTGTTAAAACAAAAGAAAAAGCGAATCTGAAGATCAGTGGCTTAAATCCACTGTGGTAACTGGGGGAGGGGGTGATTTAGGAATGTCCAACCTGTGACAGCGCCTTAAATTAAAATTGGGGTCTCCAATTTCAATTTCCTCGCCTTTGACAGTACTTCAGACAGAAATATTTCTATGGAAATTTGGTACTGGTATGAACTTCATAATCAGTATTAAAGTTTCGGACCGATACTAATAAAACCTTTTTTGATGAATACTGATCCTGTATTCTACCTTTAAATTAAGCTGCAGCTATAAGAACGTTTTGAAGAGGGCTGCAAAATCAGAGTCTTGTCGAGCGTATGTACCATCATGTCGAACTAGAACACATTAAGGCCAAGTATTACAAACATTTGATCCCCCATTCCCATCCGTTTTTGAAGATGTCATATTTTTATTATTTACAAACCCCCCCCCACACAGAAAAACGTGGGGAAAAAAGTATTTTCTTGGCACAATTATTTCGATGATAGATTTCATTTCCTGATAATTTAGAATTCTACAGTGATTTTTTAAGACTTTTTTTTAAATTAAGCTATAAATAAAAAGCTGGCTGTCATTTTGAACAAAAAAGTTGGTGGCCATTTTTAATTTAAATGCTTGGCGGCCATCTTGGAAAAAAACATAAACAATTTTGTAAAAAAACCTCATCCTTCTCTTTTTGAAAAACAAAACAAAACAAACAAAAAAACAACAGGACGATTAAGTGATGTTTGTTTGTTTTGTTTTTTTTACTTGGCCTAATTATTACTGATTGTTATTCGGCAAGGGAAATACAAAAAATTGATGTGGAATTTCACAATACATGTCACAGACACAGACATAAGCGCACAAACCTACCGACTCTTATCTTGACAAGTATTGGTCAATGAAAACAGACTACCAGCCAAATTACCATGTGGTGTATACTATAAGAGACTGGTTCCCAGCAGCGCTTTTATTTGTCGAAATTATTTTCTACTTAAAAGCTCTATGGAGTATCGCCAAGGCGAGGAAATCTCACTAAGCGTCCCTTCACTGGAAATCTTGACTTCCAACCCCCTCCCCCCATGTAAAAAGTATCAAATCGAGCAGAGGAAAACAGCGCCCTCAAGAGCTAATCCCAAATCCCTAAATGGTTTAAACCAATCTCAAGGAAGATCACACTCTCCTCTAGAGATGATGTTCAGCCATCCTCCGGACCACCATTGTTAAATTTGCTTCAGTATATGAATAGGATTATTTTTCTGACCCTCAGCTATCGAGTGTTAGTCAGTGCTCTGCTCGTCCCACAGTTTGAAGCTGTTGATGTCCATGAACGACACTGAGTCTAATGGAGGCAAGTCCAGGCAGGAGTTCAGGTCTATTGGAAGGTTGACATCAAAGCTGTTCACTGATAAATCTGTGCAAACAAAAGATGAAAGTTCATTATTGCTATTGTTACAAGGCTTTCAGAGACAAGAAAACACTGTTTACAAATCTTTATTATTGAGTTACCGCTGGGATTCTTCCATTTTTTTCCCATTCCTGGCGGGATTATTTTGTCAGAATTGCCGGAATTATTTTTCTTGAGTACCGCTGGCACACAGAAAACCCTGACTTGACAAAGCCAAGAGAACAAAGATTTTCTTTAATGCATCCTGAGTTTTGTTTTCTCTACCAAGAAAATGTCAAATGTCAAAAAAATTAATGCACGGTGAACTGCAAAACCTCTGCCGAAACCTCGGCATAGGATTGGTACTAAACTCGGAACAATAGCCAGAAAACAGCGAAATATCAAGAACCATGTTTTCTCTTTGTGTGGGTGAAATGAAGCATTAGACGACGTGTGCGTGCTCTGTGCACGCTCAGCAGTGGAATGTCCGGGCAACCATTGTTCCGGTATTCCGATTTTACACAATGGCATGTTTTAACGTCGCCTGTTTGCTAGCCTTTCGTCACGGCCTTCATGGCTAAGATAGCTATGCAGCCGCAAAGACCAATACAAGAGGGCCATTTCCAACTTGATTTTTTGCGTTTTATTCATGAAGTTTCAAACACAAACTATTTATAATTTTTATGCAAATAAGAACAGCACTGAAAGGTTGGCCAATCACAATGCGGATGAGGTTAATGCATGCTGACCCCATCGCTTCTGATTGGCTGGGAATTTTGCTAACCCTTTCGGGTAGCAAAAATGGAAAACTAAAGAAAAACATTAGAAATTCCTGACAAGTTGGGAAAGGGCCTTGTGGCTTCACCACTTGTCGTGCATGCTGACTTGGTCTTCGCTACAGTCGCTTCGCGGCTACATAGATGTCTGAGCCACAAAGGCCTTGACGAAAGGCTACCTGTTTGCTGGCTTGGCAAACATCTGCATTAATACACAGGATCCAGGGTCTACTGGTTTATACGCTGCTGCAATCTTTACAAACATAGAAATAAAAAAGACAGTTGTACCTAGTGTGGTGTTGTGGATCAATCTGTCATTTGACTCTAGCTGTAGGGATGAGAAATCTGTGTGTTTGCCATGTGGTAGAGTGGCCCGTGAGTGTGGTACGGAGGGAACCCTCAGGGAGGCCAGTCTATCAAGGCAAGAACTCAGACAATCCTCTTGGGGTAACGGCTCAAACTCTGGCTCTGTAAAATGAAAATACACAAGTCAATATGTAAAAGGTTACCCATTTATTAGGTACACCACAGAATTGAAAAAGTTTCACAAGCTAAACAGATGAGATATGAAATAATGTCACAACGCATGCCAATAACTTGCACAACTAGGTGCCTTCCATCAGCATAAAAAACCACATTCAAGACTTTTTTAGCTGATGTAACTATTGCATCAAGGATATACAACGATGGGAGAGTTTTATGGATGCTTGGTCGCAGCAGACTTACCAGGATAATCCAGCGTTCTCCCCAGGACTTTTCAAAACTGTGGTGCATGCTGGACCTAAATTTTGCAAGTTTTGTTGAAGCACACTGACGGGTGTTTTACTTGACATTTATGTTTGAATTTAAAAGCTTGACTGTCCAATCGGGAGCATTTAAATTGGTTTTACTTTTTGACTTTTGTGAATTTGATTTTTGTTTGAGTATCGGCCTGCAAATGATATGCTAGCTTGTGCATGGGGAGAACCCTGAAATTCGTTCTGCTCAGAAGTGTGTACATGCTCAGTATTGCGCTACTAAAATGGGAAAATTAGCTTGCACAAATGTATGTCTGCTGCCACCAACGTCCCCAATCTGACTTAGTTTTGTCCCACACCGATATATGATAAGCTATGTATATAAATTCACAACCACACATAGAGAATTGATTGTAAAATATCACATCATAACCATAATAATAATACACCATGCTTATATAACGCATTACACACATAGTCCCAAAGCGCTTTACAAAGAAGCATTAGAATATTTTCCAGCAAGGTATTCGGAGTTACTTTTTTGAAGTATGAGACCTATTCCTTTACATAGCACCATGTAACGATTTACAAGGTGCTGTGGCGCAATCTGCAGCCGATCAAACCAGGAACACAGGGACGAACCCCTTTCTTTTTGATAAGTGCACTGGGTTCTTTTACGTGCATTACACAACACACGGGACCTACGGCTTTACGCCCCATCCGAAGGACGCAGCAATAATGGCTAAGTGTCTTGCTTAAGGACACAAGTGTCACGAACGGGACTCAAACCCACTCTCTGCTGATCAGAAACACCAGAGCTTGAGTCCGGTATTCTTATCCACTCGGCCACAACACGCCACGTGTCCGTGTGGAATACTTCTATAGGCCTATTTAAAGGTAGGATCGTACTTTGGTAATGGCCCCACAAAAGAAATTGTGCGATTTTTATCCGAAAGCCTACTTTGTATAAAGATGGTAATGGTAGTAAGCATCCTGCGAAATTATTTCATCTGATTAGAAATCGATAAAAGTATGTCAAGAAATGTGAATCTCCAAAGATCACCTGCAGGAGACTTTTGGAAATTTCCCATGGTGTCTGTTTGAATGCTGCCCTCAATACGGCCAGTGATGCGGTTGGTACCCATTGTCACCTCGTTTAAAGTGGATGGATTCAACGTTCTTGATGAAAATACCTTTTTTGCTGTTTTCTCAATAAAAGGGGAAACTTTCACAGGTGGCTTTTATAATCTCTTTCTTGATAATTTTGCCTAAAAATCAGCATTACGTTGAGAAAAACCAAATGATGACCCTACTTTTAAGGAGTTACAAAACTAATTTTGAAATGCCTTTTGACACATTTTAAGTAAATTAGGGAATTATAAGTACTTTTTCCACCCCCCAAAATCACTGCTGTACCTTCACTATAAAATGTACTTGGAAGTTAAAAAAGAAGTAAAAACCTGAAAAGAGTGAAGTACAACTACAATAATTAAAAGAAACTCAGATAAACAGTCCATAAAACAAGAAACAAAAACAATCTTGAGTGGAAAGTTCAGATAATATTCCACCTCAGGAGGGTCGACCTCATCCTGACATGATATACATGACCGACTCTTGTCATAAAACACGACTGGCTATGTGATATAGAGCATGGTGGACACCCTGCAATAATGTCTGGTGATATCTACTGGAATATGACTCAGCAGTGGACTGTGAGAGGTTTGAGCTATAAGATTATGACTCTCCCCCCCCCCCACCCCGTTCTTGCAATCCAGCTGTCAACCTCTATCAGAGCATGGAGATAGAATGCTCAGAGGAGCTCCTGATGCCTGAAGCAAGGTGTAACCCAGGATCTCGAAATGGGGCATCGAAAGTTTGCTTTAAATTCAGTCCAAATTGCTGATTTAAAATATTTTGTACAAATCGCAGATAGATTAGGAGGTGGGATTCAAATACCCCAGGAGTTTCCTGGGGTTTATTTCCTGGGAATTCTCTCTGTAATGTGAAAAAGGCTATAATATGGTCCTCTCTCCTACCTTTGTCTTGGTATACGTGCATGGTCTCTATATCTGGGTATACCTCTGCTGGTTTCATCATGCTGCTGGATGCTGTTAATATGGAATGTTTAAGCTTGGGCTTGGGTGCAGTCTGCAGAGAAATTCAAACAATAATCATTGCTTGGATCTTGGATTAATATTTACGTTTCTAACAAGTAGTGTCTTGGTTTGGATTTACTTGTAGGTTAATTCTAAACGAACTTTCTGTAACATTGACCAGTACATTAACCAAGCACTCAGAACTATTCAACTGCCTTAATTGTGTATGGTAGAACAACTGTGTCCACGTAACTATCTGTGTGTTAGATTATGTGGTCATCAAATTACAGGCCAAGTAGTACATTAATCATTCAAAACCATGTGCATGCAAATGAGTGGACAGATAATGGGGGTCTGGGGGCGACATTGGTTATGTCTGGAACTTTTTTATTTATTTATTGGTTGTGCAGTACAAAACCTGGAATGGTTTTGGGGCTGTTGTGGTATTTTTTTCTGGCTATAGGCCTATTTATTGGTTGTGCAGTACAAAACAAGGAAGTTGTTTTGGGGTTGTTAGCTTTAATTGCAATTTAACCCCCCCCCCCCCCATTCTTTGGTTGGACGCTCAAAATTTTTATCTAGCACAGGTGTTCAGTTTGTGGCAACTCAGCACCTTAAGTCTTTCACTATGGCGTGAAGCTCACAGCGACTCGGTGAATTACTTCATACGCCGGAGAGACGCCGTGCTTCCAGCGGCTCAACATAAACAAAATATTGAACAATTCCGTCGCAGCTGTACATTATATTCCGTAGTGAAAGAGTTAATGTTTGGACTCTGACTAGATTTGAATTTCATCTAGCCCCACGTCCAGCATTGTTTATTTGGAAATACTAGCGGAGGGAATTTATAGGACTCAGAATAGGTAGTGTTTAATTAAACAGCTTTCTGTACAACAAAAATCTTCATGAACACACCTGACCAGAAGGAGCAGCCATGTTGGGTTTCCTCATTGATAACCCAGGTGTCTTAGCCTGAGAGCCGAGGGGTTTCTTGAAGATTCTATTCCCACCACCGGTAGACTGGAGTGGTTTCTTCTGGCCAGTACTCAGACCTGACAGACGGGCTGCATCATTGCTCAGGTTTCCCAGGGCTCTCCTTGGAGTGACCATAGGGGACTCTCCAACACTGAATGTCTTCACAGCTGAAAAAAAAAAAAAAAAAAAAAAAAAAAAACCTCAGACACGTCAGTTTACATGGATAAACTGCATTTTCTAACAAACTTTTTTTTTATAGATGAACTCTTTGTGTTTCTTAAAAACAACGCTCATCCAAAGATGTACACGCTATTGGAAACTGTGGGGGCGTTAGGTGGCAACAGACCGGAAAATCTGTAGTCTTTAGAAAATTGCTCAGAGTTAAAAACTCAGAGTTATTTATTCAGAAGTTCCCTGTTTTACGTTAAGTCTGCTGCAACCTAGCGTCTCTTAGTCTCCCATGGGAAGTCTGATTTCGACAAAGTGTGCTAACCTGCTGAAATGAATGTGTGGCCCACGATATTTTACTCTGCATCCAAAAGAAAATCAACCATTTACGTTGTGCCTCAAACGAAAAGTGTTAATACTTTTCTGTTATTTTATTTTATTTCTGGTGGATGGAGGGGAATGGGATCTCCTTAGTCCCAGGCCTGGTACTGCACACAGGCACAGGAGGCAAATGCTGCTATTTGGTGCCTAGTGGCAATAATCATAACCCTCCATCCTCGTAGACACAAGGGTTGCAAGACACATTTGGCAAATTTGTAAACTCTTTTCCCCAACAATTTAAATATACACATTTTCATCGCCATTATCATAAGAATGTAACACAAGCAGTTCTATCACATTGGATTTGTAAAGAGCACCTGTGTGCTCTTCGGTTGGCTGAGGGGACCGATACTATTTCACAAAAAGTTTGCTAAATGGGTTGTCGTAGCCCATCGGTCTACGACTGTCGGACGGATGGAAGGTTAGGATAATCGCAACTATGTTGAACCTTGAAATGTGTCTTGGCCGAGCGGATAAGAACACAGGACTCAAGCTTTGGTGTTTCTGATCAGCAAAAGTGTGGGTTCGAGTCCCGGTCGTGACACTTGTGTCTTTAAGCGAGACACTTAACCATTATTGCTTCGGATGGGAAATAAAGCTGCATGTCCCGTGTGTTGTGTAATGCACGCAAAAGAACCCAGTGCACTTATCGCAAAGAGAAGGGGTTCGTCCCGGTGCTCCTGGTTTGATCGGCTGCAGATTGCACCACAGCACCTTGTAAACCATTACATGGTGCGCTATAAAGGAACAGGCCTCATACTTCAAACCGTAACTCCACCTACCTTGCAGGAAAAATACTGAGTGTTTCGAGACACCCATCTGATGTGATAAAGCGCTATATAAGAACTGCGTGTCATTATTTTTATGAATATTTACAAGTTCTCATTTCCCTTTACCAAGGAGAAAAATTAATAAAATTCTCTGCCTTTACAAGAAGTAGGCCTGTAATCACATACCTTGTCTTCCAGCTAAAGAGCTGATGCGACTTTTGTTACTATTTCCAATAAGGCTGGTAGTATTTTCCTTATCCACATAAGCTTGTACAAGGTGAGAAGTCATGCTGATGATTGAAGATTCAAACTGGAAAAAAAAGGTGATTGTTGAGGTACATTTGTTTATTAAATAATGTTTATTCTGGGTCATTAAACCCAGCAGGGGTAGGAATAATCGTAGCCTTTCGTCAAGGCCTTCTTGGGGCTAGACAGCTACATTGTATGTAGCCACGAAGCTACTGCAGCGAAGACCAAGTCAGCTTGCACAACGTGCATGAGTGGCGAAGCCAAGAGGGCTTCTTCCAACTTGTCAGGAATTTCCAATGTTTTTCTTTATTTCTTGATTTTTGCTAATCAAAAGCAGAGGGGTCAGCAAACATTAACCTGTGTGAAGAAGTGCCTCCTGGGGTTCTTGTTCACATTATTTTGAGTTTTCAATTTAATTTTAATACTCTGTACCACAGCGGCAGACAAAATAGGCCTGACACACCCCTTTAAATTGAATCGCATTAAATGGATCATAACCTGACCGTACTTCAAGATAGATCTGGGGAGCTCTGTCACTGTTGTCTTCCTTTTTTTCCAACGATACCAAATTTATACAAAGTTATATAATTAGAGTACTATTTATGGGGCTACCCAAGTCAAGTTGGCAAAAATGCTGTATCAAACTGCCACTTTATCTCCCTTAACTCCCTTAATTTAGGTCAAATGATATCCTAATCTGCCCAGAAAGGTTGACAGATGTATAAAGAGTGGAACAGGCACTTCGAAGGATTACAAAGTGTTGAAATCATTAACAAAATATGGCACTGCGTCACATCTGACGTGGTCTTGACAACGCTACTCGCTAAATGCCATTTTAGTCCCTTTGGAAGTTTGGGCATGAATGCACGAGAGTTCCGGCCGATAAAATATCCGCATGAATTTTCTTTTTTTAAGGTCAATAATTAGCGTTTAAGCTTACACCAAGTAACTGGGGCGCTTTACTCCTTTTTTGAGATTCTGACATTATCGGTCATACCACAGTCCTAGTTACTATATAGTAACTAGGACTGTAGTATGACCGATAATGTCAAAATACTACAGTCCTAGTTATAGTAACTAGTGGAGCGCCCCTGTTACTGGGTCTAGTTTTAGCTACCAATTCCCCCGAGAGGAATATTAAAAAAGGGAAATACAGCTTAGCATCTACTTAACACATTTAAAAATCAATTTGAAAGGGGTCGTACTATTTAGCGTCAACTCGACGATTTCACAACAACTCAAGACAACTCCACGACAACTTAATTCAACAAGCGAAAACTACCTTGAAACACGATTTCTTTGCCAGATTGTAATTAATAGGTCTGGTCATCATTTTTCTCACAAAATAGACTAAATTTCCAAGACAAGAGGGACATTATTTTTGTCAGTGTCAATGAAACTGAAAGACTAGGGCATGTTTGTGGAGTCATTTCTTTTCTTTCACCTTTATCTCTCCCCCTTAGTAAAATGGTACGGTCCGGTGTCAATGCGCAAGCGCAGTAGCTTCACATTTGCTCAAAAACCTGGACAGAAAAGCGGATTAATTTCACTGACAAAAATAACTCCCCTCTTGGAAATTAAGTCTATTTAGTGAGAAAAATAATGACCAGTCCTATTATTTAATACTGGCAAAGAAAACGTGTTTCAAGGAATTTTTGCTTTGCTGAATTAAGTTGTCGTGGAGTTGTCTTGAAATCGCCAAAATGACACTAAATAGTAAGACCACTTCGAAAGTGGCAGTCGGATCGGATATGGAATTAGCCCCCCCCCCAAAAAAAAAAAAAAAAAAAAAAAAAAAAATTAATAACAATAAATAAAAATTAAAAAAAATAATAAAAAATGTGGAATCCACTCATAAATGTTTTATTTTAAGCCAAAACATTATCTTATCTAAATGGAAAAGATAGTATTGTTGTCATGTGTAAAAAAAGAATTTGCACTCTTTCCACGGCAGGAAAGAACTTTGAAATTCAAACTGTTTTTAATAAGTCAGTGTCGGAAATACATGACTGACCGTCCCTGAATACACGCCTGCGGGACACCGTGGGATTTTAACTATAATTCTAAAAAAAAAAACTAACTCTACATTGTAGGCTAACTTGTAAGCGAAATTGAAAACAGCGAAGATTTTGATAATGCAAAACACGTGAACAGTAAAATCTAGACCCAGTAAATAACTGGGGCGCTGTAGGCCTAGGCCTACTCTGTTTTTGAGATTTTGACATTTTATCGGTCGTCCGTGGTCGACAGACCATGGACAGACCAACCAAAATCTCACAACTGGTTCGAAGTAAAATCATAAAGGGAAATACATACCTCAAAAACGTTTGAAATACTTTATTTCTTAATTGCTCACTCCTTGCAATAAAAATCCGTCAAAAAGATAAAGACAGACTACAACAAAGTTGTTCAAGTTGCAAACAGTAAATCGGAAAGCATCAAAACATCATTATTTTTGAGAATCCCGCACGCGCAGTCATAAGGAATGATTTCATCCAATCAAATTTCAGAAAAAGTGCCTTCTATACGTCGACGTTGATGGCGCTAGACAGAAAGCAAAATTACATTACTTTTTATGAGCAAACCGAAATTTTATGAGAAAACCGAAATTTTCTCAATCACACAAGTAATTTAATGTTATTTTCAGCATCCGTATATAGTTGCAATTTCCTAAGATTTAACCATAACCATATTTTCTATTAACAATATTAAGATTGTTCATCACACACACACAAACAAGTTTACTTATCATTGTTCAGGTTAAACATTTTTGGCCGATTTCACCCAAATAATTATCTAGATTGAAATTTTTATTTAGCTATTTTTATAGATTTGAGATAGTTATAAGCTTTCATTTAAAATATTGCAAGAAAAAGGTCCTACATTGATAGTTAAATGAAAATTAAAAATAAAATGAATTATTAATGGGATCGTGACATCACATGTCCATCAGCCAGGTGACAAATTTGCATGTTACATTTTGTGAATTGACCATGGCAGATGCTAAAGTTTTTGTATGTTTTAGTTTTGAAACACCATCAATTGTCAACATTCGTTCAAAGAAAAAAAAATAAATAAATAAACTTTCAGCGAAAATCAACTTTAACATCAGTGTTCGTATTCTGCTTTTGTTTTTACATTCGTACATTCAAACTTTAACATCAGTGTTCTTATTCTGCTTTTGTTTCTACATTCGTACATTCCAACTTCAAAATAACTATGTCGTAGTTGTCGTTTTATTTTTATGACATGTTGTTGATGCTACTCTTTGTAAACTGAATAATTTTAGTCTCCGAACCTTTAATTTGGTATTTTAAATAAAACCAAAACTAAATTGAATTGAATTGAATGTCAATCACTTCTTGGGAGGAATTAAACCATAATAAGAATTCTCTCTAGGTAGTCTTGATAGCAAGCAGGAGTTCTACTAAAGAGCCATTTTCTCAATAGAATGAAGCAAACATTAACACATTTTTATTTTATCGTGTTAAGGTTTTTATTAGCTGTTATTTACAATCTTTTCATTCATTTGTACATTCATCAATGGATTTTTTTCACATTTAAATTATCAGTTTTGTCAACATGATTTTGATCAGTTATGACATGGTTTGAAAACTTAGAGAAAAATAACAATTCATAGAGAAATTATTTTCAAATGGAATGCATTTAAACAGATGCCTTTTCAATTCCATATGAAAGCATTACAGGAATGGTCACATTTTAGACTCCATTTTTAAACTAATTTATCCTTATAAAATGCCAGGAAAGGGAGTTTAACAAGCTGGAAACAAATTTATCTGGTTCCCTATGTGCATTAGAATTAACGAATGGTGATTCTGACTAGACCAAAATGGAGTCAGACTATTTTGAGAACACAGCCTCAGTTTGGTTATACTGGTATGAATAGGGAAAAAAACAAGATGGCTGCTCTGTGCATTTGTGAGATTAAAAGTGTGTCTACCACTCTGCACATGCTTTGAATGTGTTAAAATACTGAGGAACCTTTGGCAAAAAATACATGTGACGTAATACATTCCCTCGAACACCACTCCTTTTAAGTCACTAAACACGATCATGCAATGGTGAAACAAATTTAGAATTGTTTTCAACATCGAAATAATTTGCAATATAAATCCTACCAATTCAACTAAGGATATCAAATGTATACATAGTATACAATACGATATGAAACACCTATTAACATCTTCAAGAAAACACAATAAAAATGTATGAAATGGAATGCTGAAGGGGAAACTTCTTTAGAGTCATTATAATTTGACAAAACTAGGTTGGTAAATACAAGACCTTGATCATGAGGCAGCCATTTTGTCTTTGTTTGTCTCCAATTAAATTCAGACCAGGGGTGTATTATAGTCCTAATTATGACTAGTTAGAACATGTTACTCATCCTAACTCGAGATAAGACTGGTCCAAGTGCTTTGTGAAATCCACACCAGTGGCATCAAGGGGGGAAACAATTAGTCCGATACCCTTTAAAAAAAAAGTGACAATCAGTATACTTTATTGCATATGCACAAGAGGAACATGACAAAATGGCGGCTGCATGATAAAGATTTTGGCCTCAATCCTCTCAGGGTTGCTTCTTCACTTCGACCAACAGTTCTAAACTAATCAATTCTTAGTCATTCTTAATTAATGTTTCTAGTGCAAGAACTCCATACAAAATTAGTTAAGAGCGTTTGGAAGACCATTTTTCTGTATGTTTGCCATAATAAAACATTATGGCCAGTCCAAAACCACTCTATAAAAATGCTCAAACGACCCCTTCCGAACCTACAATTAACATTTGAATAAGCTACTCGAGTTTATCAGCTATTTTAAGTTCTGTCTAAGCACACATGACCTTTTTTTTCATGCACTTTCAATCCACTCTAAAAGAAACCAGTATAACTAAATATTTTAACAACTATTTAAACTGCCTGCTGGAATATTTTTCAATTTAATGTTCCTTGCATGGTAAGTCATCAAAGTTTCTCAGAGTTTGACAGTTTCCTCTGACTCAATTTTAACGACTGACTTTGTGCTGACTGTGTGATTTCCATTTCATAACGCTGCTAACCGTAAGCACAGAAAGGGCATGTTAACCTTAAGGTGCTTAGTGTAAGCAAACGATTTGACTAACGAATGCAAATCCACCGTGAAAGTGCAGCTGCCTAATTGTTTAGCTAATCTGTGAAATACATTTACGTTCAAGCAAATTTTTCTGCTATAGTTTGCTTACTGTTAAGCAGCGCTTATGAAACTCGCCCCTGGATAGAAGTGTCAAGGAACTTGAACTCAGTGGCGAACTAATTTTTTACTACCGGCAGACAATATATTTGTTTTTACCGCTATGTCAGATAATTTGATAAAAAATAGCAAAGGGCATAAAAAGAGTGCTGAAAAGGGTCTTGTTTAGCAAAAATACAAACAGAAACTACAGTTTTAATTGGCCAAAAGCACCCCCCTAGAAAAATGGTGCACACCCTTGTGCCCCCCCCCCCTTAAATTTTATCTTAGTTTCGCAGCTGCTTAAACTATGAAAAATCACCATGTGCACCCATTTCACAGTAATAAGGTTGTGCAGCATGTTACAATTTAATGTTCTGCAGTGACTGTCAAACTGGTTGGGGTAGGGTGGTGGAAGTGGGGGGGGGTGTATTCAATTGAGACTGAAACTTGATTTAGATGAGAAGGCAAGCTATGATATAAAATTACCAGACAAGCAAAACTGGTGAATTCTCATGATGCGTTGAGCAAAGCTCTGACTGTATAGCAGTACTGTGGCATGAGCTCAAGTCAACTAACCATGGAAAATGACTATTTAGACCCTTTTCGAAACCCTGGCTTCCAGGGTCCTAGAGGTGGAAGGCGAGGAAAGATACCACTACACAATGCCAACCCGACCACCCTTCAGTCATTGGTTAAGTGTTTTTGCCGGGGTGATGCAGTTGTTCCGAAAAAAGATTATAGAGCGCCGTAGGTGCAAGATGGGGAACTGGGTGGGCCATTATCTACTATTGGAAAGTGAAATACGCATGGGCACCATTTCGGCAAGTGAATACCTGTGTTTCCCATTGATAGCAATTGTCCTTGTCTACACTGGTCCGCTCGTATCAGTGTTGTATCAATAGAGTCACTTGCCGAAATGGCGTCCAGTGAGATTTCACATTTCAGCCAGAGTTCGTTCCGACCAAACCATAACCGAGTTGTTGGCTCGGTTAGGCTTGGTTTCAAGATGGCGTATTCCACTGAAAAAGAGTGTCAACGGAATTCTTGTACAAATGAAAACCCTTGAAGCATACCAATCCAATAATGTTGATAAAACTATAAAGACTAAGTTCCATCACTTGAAAATAAAATGAAGGCAGTATTTTTTTTTTTAGAACATTCATTTTCAAGAGACGTACATACGTCACAAACTGTTTCTTGTTACCGCCCCGTTTTCGGGTAGCTCTCGAAAAATTGTTTTGATCAATGAATTTTACGACAGAAACTAGTTTCTGGTCGGGGTCGGCAAAACACGCCCCAGAATGAATGAGAGTGGTTCAAAGGGGTTCACTGGTCAATGCACCTTACTAAGAAGGATCTGTGCAGGGCACTTCCAAAGATCAGTGACAAGATCAGGGTTAGGAGACTGAGATATGCGGGGCACTGTCACAGACATACAGAGCTTGCTGTCCAGCAGCCTGGTGCTTTGGACTCCCTCTCCATGGCAGACGGCCCAGAGGAAGACCAAATACCATCTTTGTAGACAACATTTTGTCATGTTACAGGCTTCCTGATTGAAAAACTACCAACTTCTATGGAGGATAAGGAACAGTGGAGAGCCATTATCAGGCAGATATCGCCGACTTAAGCAAGTAAGCAAGCAATACTTCATACTTATCTCCTCCCATAAATAACACTAATAGTCTTGTTTTGCAGACTTAAAAAGTCGCTTTAACAATAATACAAAAAAATTCCTTTGTTTTTTACTGAAAAATCAGAAGAATAATTAAGGATAAGATATAAATAATTCACTTACAAATTCAGAAAGGGATTTTAAAGCCTTAAGGAGAAAGAAGTAAAGGAATTCCATTATGATAATGTCTTTACAAAAATCTAATGAAAAATCATCTATAGCCGTTTTTGTTATTAAATATCAAAAACATTTCAATGCAAAGTTATTGCATATTAAGTTAAGTACTTTAAAAAAAAATCCCTTAAACATGTTAAACAGCAACATAGTTCATGCAGTCTATACTTAATATTGTGTTACCCTTCGCATTGCTATTTGTACATCAATCAAATTTTTCATAATTTAAAACACTTAGAGTACTAATGTTCATCTTTCCGCATATTATTTAAAATGGCTACTTGTTTAGTCTAAACAATGTCAAGCTGTCTGAGGCAAGGATTCATTGGGAGTATAAATGTTTAGGCAACTTCCAAATACTATAAACCTCCCAATCAAGGTACAATTATCTCCAAATTATAAATATAATCAGGATAAAAATATCCCATAACAGCAAATAATATATAGCCTAATCAGGATACAAATTTCTCGAAATGCAAATTATTTACCTCCTAATAAAAAAAAATCTCAAATAAGGAAATATCTCTCCTAATTGGGATAAAAAAATTAGCAAATATATCTCCCAAGCGAGATAAAAAAATATCTCAAAATAGGAAATATATCTCCAAATCGGGATAAAATATCTCAAAATAGGAAATATGTCTCCTAATCGAGATAAAAATATCTCAAAATAGGAGATATATATCTCCTGCTTGCAATATCAGTATAAGTTAAAAGGTATATGCAAGTCTGACTATATTTATTTCCCAATTTGGATAGTTATTCATCTCCCAATGGGGAGATATATTTCAAGATACAAATACCTCCATACCAGAAAACACATATCTTTGAACCAGGTTTATAAACATCTCCCAAACGGGACAAAATATCTCCCCCAAAACACAGAATACACATTAATTTCTTCTTTACATATTTGTGATTAAGTGCTGCCAGAACATCTAGGGTGAAATAAATCATTTTTCCCTTATAAGAAGGGACGGGGACGTAAACTTATATCATTTAATAATTGAAGATTAAGGATAATTTGAACAGAAAGGGGGACAATCACTATCTTATTAACACTAAAAAAGTGAATTTACATTAAGTTTTCAAATAACACCAATCCCTTCCAAAAAAGGCCCCTTCATAGTTACCTGAAATTAGCAAATTCCTTTCAGGTACTTTTTTTTTAATGCTAACTTTAAAGGCATCAAATTTGGAATGTACATCCTTCATAAAACAGTAATATTTTTTTGTCTTTTTTTTGTTTTTGCATTTCAACGGCCAAGTTTCATGAACATTTACTCCAGGACTCTCAAACTCCTAACATAAACCACACTGACTATTTATCAATAAATCAATACATTCAAAATTACAACTTGTAAATGATTAACAGCACATTTATGGAGTTTGACTCTCGCACAGGTTTTCAGGACCAGAGTTTGAGCCTAGAGGGGGTGCTGCCCTCAGATTATATCAGATTTTATGAGCTATTTATAAGTTGCACGTTTCGTGGTGCGCTACAAAAATAAATCCTACGTCCTTTTGATAGGGAACTTGTTTTCTGTACAGTAAATCACAGGCTTTTCACAATCACCACATACAAGCAAGACCAGACAGTATACTTTATTTACAGTCACTTACACCCGTTTCAGACTGGCACTCCAGAGCCGCACCGAACCAAATAGATTAGGAGCGACTCTAGATTTCAGTTTCAGACAGGCGAACTTAATTAACATAAATTTGCATGAGGTTCGGCTCACGACAAGATCAACGTCTGAACCCAAGACGCTCCAGAATCGTTCCGACCGACTGCAACAGTCGATCTTTTGACTTCTAGCGCATCTAGTCGATCCTAACTGTTTCAGATGTCAAATTTTTCATGTATCTAATTCGATAATTTGGTGCGGCGTGACTCTGGAGCGCCAGTCTGAAACGGGTGTTAGAAGAGAAAACACGATTTAAAGCAAATGTAACACGCATACATTAAGCAAATGCTGTCACAAAGTAGGTCCAAGATGCTTGTTTTAAAAAACACATTCTTGTAATAAAACCAAGGAATCCTCAAAAGCAAGTACAACCATAATCCACATCCTGTTGGTAAGTGATGACGATTTGGAGCCAGAAGTGTAAGGTAAACAAATTGTATACAGGTGCATGAACATTCGTTACACTGCATTTCCGGCTCCAAAACGTCATCGCTTACCAGTAGGATAGACCCTTCTCACTGACGTCACACTTCTTTAGCAACGCAGGAGATCTGCCATGCTGGAGCACTAGCCATCCAGCATTGCGTTTCGTAGCATGCGTTCGTGCACACATAGTAACGTGTGTGTGCGTGACGTGCGTGTCTAAGTACTCCAGCATGGCAAGCAATGAAATAGTGACGTCATCGGAGAAGGGTCAATAGGCCTGAAGGTACCAGAAAAGAGAAGACGAAGAAATAATCTCAGTTTTAGATGTGGGAGGAAAACCCCAAATAGGGAAAACCCACATTATCAAGTAGGGACATGGGTGGATTTCACAAAACTAATCCTAACTTATGACTAGTCCTAACTTATGACTAGTCCTAACTTATGACTAGTCCTTTAAGTTAGGGCTAGTTACTCCTCCTAACCTGAGATAAGACTAGTCCTAGCGCTTTGTAAAATCTACCCCTGAAAACCAAATCCACATAGATCTTATGCATTTGCCGCCATCTTTGAGGCCAAATGCAGCATTGATTGTGCGTTGTAGCTGTTTTGACCTCAGCGTGAGGGTGTCCTTTCCTGCACTAAATGCTCATAGTGATGTCATATGCATAAGGTCTATAAGAGGCCTCAGGTCCGAGGTGGGATTCGAACTGGGGTCCACAGAGGTGAAAGGCAGGGCAAGATGACCACTAAGCCACTGAACCAGCCTGGTGTTTTGGTAGTTAGTAACCCCTTATTGAACCACTTTGTCAATAAACTCAATGGATTCTCAACTTGGTTATTATCACCTTTTCAATGAACATCTCGACGGGGGAAAAAACAGCATTAACAACATGATTTACGTATTTTTTATAAAATCATTTCAAGACTATTACCCTTTTGGGTGATTAGACTAGGTCAAAGACTGGGAATTTGGGAGTGCTCTGTTCATCACATTGTGAAGAGGAATGTTACAGGTGAACTTGTACAAGAACAACTTTAAGATCCTTGTGTTTTCAAAACAATTTTCAATATTAAGAAATGTTTGTTTTTAATTCCATATGTTTTCCTGTCCCGTACGAGATACAGAAATAAGGCCCCCAAAAATTAGATTTTTGATTTTTTTTTTTTTCAAACGAGTTTCATTCTTTCTTACAAATGACTATTGATTTCACTGAACTTAGTTTGTCACGTAAGTTGTCACATAATCTGAACACCGGGCAGCTTGTCCTGATAACCGTTAGTTTTTTGGTTTTTTTTAAGGCATTTTGTTTTAAGTTTGCTTATAATAACAAGGCAAAAACTAAACAGCTATGTTCAATTAAATATGTGCTAAGGGTTTTTCCGAGTTGGAAACAAAATTTAAAATGTTCAGGTTAAGTCTTCTTAATAATAGTACAAATCATTTCAAAGGAACCATTTAAGTAAGTAACACACATCCACTAATTACCAATAAATTATTGTATTGCTAAAGTACTGGGTTTTTTTTCTGTTACTGACATAATTACAGCATTGTGGCAACATATAGGAGTACTGAATATTCACAAGATGCAAACTAACATCAAAATCTCAATATCAAATCATCAAGGACTATTGATAGTTTGCCGGAAATCAGGAATGATCATAAAACCAAGAATGACAATATTTACAATTTTCCAAATTCAAGTAATTTATACAAAAAAATGGAGGGGGACGATGACTCTGTTTTTTTTGTTTTTTTAAACTACAAATTGTATACCATGGCGTTTAATTTACAGGACCTTGGCCAGTACCAAAGCCGCCAATTCTTAATGTTTCGTATGCCCCTCCATCCATGTCTTCATGCTGCAACCCCTCCTCAGAAAATGGAATGCTCTCCACGCTCTCGTAAGCTGGGTTGGCATGAAGGAGAATGTCTTCCAACTCTCCGGACTCTTTGTTGGACGAGATTTCAGAGTCTTTCTCCGAGTACTCCGATGAGATCTCGGAGGCGGAGCCTTTAAACGAGGGATCCGACTCTGAGTACGACATTTCTGACTTCTTGTCCAAGTCCGGGCCAATTTCAGAATAGGCACACTCCTCGGCGATGCTCATCTCCGGGCATGTCTTGACGCTGGCCGTGTCCGATCTGTCTTTCTTGAAGGTTGTTTCCTCCCCGGTCATTCCACTGTCTAAACTGGTGCTCTTCGTCAGCCTAAGACATGACACAAAACCATCATAAAGTTAGCAAAAATAAATGACTGCATAATCGTTAACATTACAACTGCAGAGTTTTAACAATTCGCAGTATTTCTGCCCACAAGAGGGCGCGATTGAACCAAGTTTACGTGATGCAAAACAAGTAAAACAAACTGGTTTTGCCATTGTTGTTATTATTTTTCACTGGGCCATTAATACCAAAAAACAACATACAGGCAGTTAAAAAAAAAGAGAATACTGTAATTGTGATGCAAGGAAATTAGCCGTTGAAAGCGCCCTCACCCTCATGCGGTCAAAAATACGATCAATTGCCCTGCCCACTAGTTCATCTTTTCACTTTTGATAGCAGACAAATCTGCTAGCAGGGAATCTTTTGCTTGTGAGACTTTGCAGTCTTCACTTACACAGCTAGCATTGAATATTTGGCACTAATCCTGTGTAATTGGAAAATGGCGAATAAGCATAAAATTCCTCAGCAAGCAGAGCCACCAAATTGGACCAAGATAATTCCAATTAAACTCAGTATAGATAGAACAAGTCTCACGCACACTAAAACAAGAAAACAAGTTTAAAGAAGACTGTTTTATTTTTTATAAAATCAAATTTTCTTTTTAAATGTTTCTACAAAATTCTTCAAGCACAAGTCTCGCACATATCGAAAAAGAGAAAACAAGTTGACAAAATTCTGTTTTTGACTTGCACGGTCTAATCTTGGTGAGAGTTTAAGCCATGGCATTCATTAAATTATGAGTTTAAAAAGATGGTCTCATCTTGAAATGGTAAAGTGGCCATCAAAACAAAATCAGATTATCTTGCAAAATCAATGCCATTGATTTTCTTGTGGTTAGAGCTACAGATAATTTCAATAAGTTTCCATACGTTCAATAATTGTTAACTAAATACACTTAACCAGTTAATGCCAGAAGATGTGAGTACAGGCAAAAATTGCAAGGACATGAAACCTGAGGACTCATAAACCCGTTAAAAAAAAAAAATTTTTAAAATGAACACAATCCACATTTTCTCATTTTTTAAAAAGAGAACAAGAAAACCCAGTGCCTTCAATGAGAACTTTGTCGTCTTTACTTGGAGAAGTCATGGTTTCATTGTGACAACGATATTCTCAACAAGAAAGTTAATCCCATGGGTGAGCATGGAAAAACCTTTTGGAATTCACGGCGGTACGCGATTAAGTCTTCTAGAACGTCTGCTTTCAGAAGGTTAAGTTAAGTTTCAGGTTAAGTTATAAGAAAACACAAGGTTATTGTAAACAAAACTATAACTTGTAAGTAGTCTTGACATGTGAAACGTGGTTTTTGAACGTGTTAGTGAGTAAAACTAATGCCTGCATCGATTGTTCTCCTCCCTACCTTGTCACCCAACACCAACTGTAAAACTACTTGAACTTCCCGCTTTGTGCACAACTGGGCCCCAATTTCATGGCGCTTGCTACCAGAGAATTCTGCGCTTACGGTGTCCTGTAAAGCGTGGACTCCTACGGGCTTCGGCAGGGCGTAAGCGCAGAATTCCACGGTAAGCAGAGCCATGAAACTGGGCCCTGGTGATCACCAAAATGATTGCACATGCACACAATGGTGTCAAAGTTCAACCCAAGTTCTATAATTGACTACAGGTTAGAGGTCAACAGCGATCTACCTAAAACATCCACAATAACACTGCCCATTCTTAGATTAACCATATCCAGCTTTTCTACTGATGATCCAAGCAGGCTGATCGAAGCATTCAGTTGTTAAACGATCTCATCAGTTCAGTACTTTAAGTTTCCAGTTATAATTTGTACAAATTTCATAAAATTGGTTTAGCATATTTTAAAGAAATTAGTTTAGCATCTTTTAAAGAAACTGTTTAATTGAGGCTGTTGGTGATATGTTATCCTTGTTGGGCAAGATAAACATGAATTTTGTTAGGAAAACAATTGTCTTTGACATTTTAGTATTTTTGTTCTCTTCTAAATTATAGCCATAGACGTTTTGAAAGCCCCAGCTCAACATTGATAAGAAAGAATAACATAAATGTTCACTGATTTACATATACCTTACATGGTGTAAAGATAATGATGGTAGAAAACTTTCCTTGAAATATTTCTGCCCGAAGTGCTATCGTTTTTTAATAATAAATGAAATAAAATCCAAAATAAATTTTTGTCTCATGTGAGACCAAAACTCTGCCTAAGAATGCGTATAAAAATGCTAAATGCATTTTTATCCGCATTCTTAGGCAGAGTTTTGGTCTCACATGCTAAATGCAATTTTATCGTTTTTGTTTTTTTTTGTAAATGAAACAATGAAATGAGCTGAACTTTTCACAGGTTGGTTTTATGACATATATCTCAATTTGCGCAAAAAATGGAAGCATTTACAGACACTTTACTAATGTTGAGCTGGAGGCTTTACAAATATGAAATTGCAAATAAGAACTATAAATAGCACTCATTGATTCCCATGTGCTGTTCTTCTCTGACCACCCACTCATCACAGATATTATCTACACAGCAGTAACTACAATCCTTAGTAACTACAAATTATCTTCGAATACGCGCTAATCCTCCAATCAGATTGCTCAACGGTAGTGTACTCTGCATATTTTGTGTATCATGCGTCACACTCCGTATACGGACAATGCAAAATAACGTTCTAAACTTGGCGTTCTTAACTTTGATCCCTTGACTTTGTCAAGTCAAGGTTTCTTTGTGCCAGCGGTACTCTGAAAAAAAAAAACATAATTCCGGCAAATCCGACAAAATAATCCCGGCAGGGTGACGAGAAAAAAATGGAAGAATCCCAGCGGCAACTGGTTAAAGCAATTTTGATCACATGATTTTGAACCATCGACCCACTCAGTTTCTTACTTCCTACAACATGCAAAGCATCAAATCTTCCCTTAAGTATTGGTTAAGCAAAGATGAATCCTGCTTAGTGAAAAACAGGTAACAAGCCTCTATTAGCTAAGCTCTTTGCTGGTGGTCACCTGCTTGTTCTAATTAAGTTTACAAATTTACCCTGGTATTGTGTCTGCTGAACAGGTGTATAATTGGTCCACGGGCAACCTGCTAATGCAAACTGTCAAGTTCAAATATTCAACAAAACGCCAATGCAAAGTAACATTTGACGTCTAAATCTCAATGAAACTCGTTTCCACAGGTTTAAATTTTGCTTACCTTTAGAAAGAACTTTTAACAAATCTTCATGTTTGAAAAAAAACCAGTTTTTATGTTTTGGATCTGTAGCATAACACTTTTGTGTAAAGAATGAACTTGACTTTTAAACAGCAGTTATTTTTTTATTTTTTTCATCCAACAACCAACCTTCAAGGCTCGTCTGACTTTTGATAATAATAATAATAACCAGTTCTTATATTTCACAATAACGTCTCAATGCACTTTTCACAAGTGCCCTGGTCACTGGGCCAATAACAATCCTGTAATCTTTCTCAGCTCCCTGGGGAGTATACAGCCCCGAGCTGCTGTGGCGCTCCGGAGGCTTTTTCAAACACAATATCAACCTCTACCCTCGTAGGTACCTATTTATACCCCTGGGTGAAGAGAAGAAATTATAGTAAAGCATCTTGCTCAAGGACACAAGTGTCATGACCAGGATTAGAACCCCCACTTTTGCTGAAAACGGAAAAGTCTTTCTTTTATCGTGAAACTGTGACAACAAAGTTATTCATGAGTTTCCTGAATGATAATATTTAATTTTTGGGGTGAACAAAGACAAATTGACGCGAGTTGGATTTGAACCTCCAACCCCTGCATTAACGTGCTCTACCAACTGAGCTATCTGGCTCTAATAACAGATAAACAACATTTAAGACGTGACCCCTTTCTTTGCATCAAAAGTTGATCGATGCATTCTTCATGAAATGTCAAATTTGATGTTTTTGACATTTCATGAAGAATGCTACGTGAGAAGTAAAGAAGTACAATGAGACAAATGCCTTTTTATTGAAAATATGAGAACAAGTTTGTTTCAGAAAACCTATTTTGAAAACTGGAGGATTGGAAAAAATGGACTCTCCACCAAGCCATTGGTATGCCATCTCTTTCCGGATTTACGGCTGCCGTAAAAAATCAAGTGACTTTGGCTACGGCTATGACCACTGGCTTCAATGACAACATTGAAGAATAGTACCTTTCAGTTTTTCAGTCGTAGCCACTGCCAAAGCCATTAATTCAGAATGGTCTTAAGTCAGAAGAATCAGAGAGAAAAATGACTTACTTTGTAGGGGAGGCTCTAGGCACTGGTACAGGGGGCTTTCGCTTGGACTTGGTTGCTGATCCATCTATTGTGAAATAAAAAAACAAATTGTTACTTAGGATTTACTCAACACCACGCTGAAACTCTTGACAGATGTTCTAAAAACTAATGGCATTCAATCAGAATGGAAACGGACATACAGACCACTTTAAGTGCATTAAAAAAAAAAAAACATTTCAAGAAAGAAAGAAATCTTACATTTATACTGCAAAATGATATTTTTTTTTGTCCAGGGTATTCCTTAATATTATCATTTTATTAAAACAAGCTCAAGTTTCTGACAAAGAACCTTGCTGTCCAAGGAAATCAGCACGTGAGCCAGTGACAAGGTAGGCTATACACTGTTTCAGAACGTGCACCAGTGACGGCATCGCATGTACAGCATAAGGTTATACATAAGAACTAGAGGGCCTACAAAACCATGCGACACGGCCCGACAAGGAGCATTTTGACCATTGAGAAAATGGCACAAACCATTCATTTACACTGGTCACTCATCAGTTTACACAGCAACCATCTTATAAGTGGACATTCGTACGCAATTGACCCATAGGGATTTTCGCCCATGGTGGGTCAGCGGAGTTCCGTGCGTAACATAGCTAGTGCTCCCTCTAGTTCTTATATATCTCTATGATGTACAGATACATAGTCTTAGTTTTCAAGCCGTTTACTAGCGCCCTCTTGGGTTAACGCATGGTACATTAAGTTTCACCACTGAATAGTTCTTTCAAGTATTGTAGCATGCAAAGTAGCGAGTTAACGAAGACTACCTTTCCATTTATGCGTCGCAGATCGCACTACACAGAATAATAAAAAACGGACATGAATTTTTATAATAAAAAAAAAAGCGGAAATAAAAATTTGCCACATTCAAAGAAAAAGCAGATTTCTGCTTTAAAATCGGAGATTTGACAGGCCTGAATAAGGAGTGAGTAGTGCAAAAGAAGAGTCTGTCAAGAATGATTTGAAGCTTCACGTGGTGGAAAAGGTCAATGAAAGAAGCAGTTTGCAAGAGAAGAGTGGTTGTTCTGAGAGGAACATGGGGTGAGATAAATCTCTGATACTAACCATTATTTATGTCGCTAAACGCTGAAAATGAATCCTCAATGAATTCAACTGAGGTTAACAATAAAAACTCAAAGAAATTTAAAGGGAAGTTGACAATTTTTAGTTGATTTCTGATCCCTTTATGAAATAAAAATCAACAGAATGAAACACTTGTACTCACTTTGTTTTTCTGGAAGATTTGTTACACCTAAGTGTGGGAAAAATTAAAACAAAACCCATGATTATTCAAAAAGTAAACATTGGTTGTCTCCCTTCGGTCTTTGGTTGTGACTCAGTGAGCTTAGCCAGGTCTACCATCCCCTGAGAAACCGTAACTCAGGAGCTAGAGTCCGCTGTGACTTAGTGAGTTATCGAGGTCTACAAACCCTCTTCCCAAACTGAGAAACCCTAACCCAGGAGCTGGAATCTTCTAAAGACAGAACCACCACCTTACCGGTTTGATCATCTCCTTGGTTCTCAGGCTGTGACTCGGTGGGTTCTGCTACTGTTACAGCTACTTCTTCTGATTTCATTCTTCTCTTCTGCATGATGGCAAGGAGCTCAGAGCTAGGAGCACCTTGGCTTGGACCGTCAGACCCTCCAGTAGCATCTCCTTGGGTTCCCCTCTTCTTAAGTACGGTCTGTTAGGAAGGAATACAAGATTTGACTTTAATAACAAATCTGATTTATTATTATTATTATTATTTATTAATTCTGGTTGTGAACCCAAGGGTTCACAGAAAGCGAACTCAATCACTACTCTAGCAAAGAACCCCATGGAGAGAAAATGAATAAGGAAATTTAAGTTTTAGAAGTGGAAGGAAAACCCCCAAGATTTAAACCAGGGAAAACCCAAACAATCAGATAGGGACTGAAAAGTTAATCCACATAGTGCCCCCGGCAGGATTCGAACTGGGGTCCTACAAGTGGAAGGCGGGGAAAGATACCACTATGCCAACCCAACTATATCCATTTTGTATTGAAGACATTATCACAAATACTCAATCAAACTAACCAAAATCATTCAGTATCAACAAAGTATTCAACAAACGCAAAACCAAACTCACTCTAACCAAGTTGTAAATTCAGAGGACTTGGGAGTCTACCTTTTTGGGGATGTACCGGTATTCACAAAAGTTGCTGGTAGAGTTGAAGTGAATTTTCGCTGAGTTTAAGGATGACTATCAGCAACATTGCCCTGGTCTTGGCTGTTGCCCCTCGAAAAAATGTTCCCATATGCTTTCTTTTTTGCTACAATATATACCTTTCAGCCCCACATTGTTTACTGACATGCAGCCTGTGGTGCTCACATTGTTTGACCACTCAAGCGTGAACCACACAATCTTAAACAACAACAGGAAGCTGTTGTACAAAGGCCGATTTTTCAAACTCTATTTTCACCTTGAAGATGTTGTTTTACAGCAAAAGAGGTCATAAAATAATTCTTCCTCATTGAATTTTCTTTCTCGCATTAAAACATTGAGATCGTCCACTAATTGTCCCAGTTCTTGGTCTTTGTTTCCTCAGTGTGGTCTGCAAACTCAAACACTTTTTTGTACACAACCACATGGCGTTATGTAGGTGTTTGGCAGTTCGGATCTTTCCACTCCAATTTGAAGGGATTGCATAATAACAACCTTACTTTATTTTACCATCATTAGAAAGATGTTATCTTTCTCTTTCAATTGATGGTAAGCTTGAGTATGGAGGGTGAACATGGACAAATTTACAGCTTTATTACAAATGGTCCTTGTGCTCTGGCTTGAGTGCAGTTTTGTGTGTGACCTTGGTCGACTAAAGTCGCCATTGGGGCTCAAGCAGGGTATGGTGCACAGTCGACTATGGTCGCCAATGGGGCTGAAAGGGATATTATTTAGTTTTAATTTTACATTTTGTTCAGCGCTCCGGGTAGTCTCTACGTAAGGCACTCTAAAAAGTGTTTTTTGTTTTTTCAAGGAGATTGCTTGAAACTGGTTGCCAGTAATCTGCCTCATGTGACATGACCCTCAGAGGGTAAATGATAACCATACCAGCATTCCATTGAGCTGACTCATGGCTGGGCTCATCTTCTTGATGGATCCAGGACCTTTTCTGTTGAGCAACGTCTTCTCCTGTGGATAGCAAGAGGAAAATATGTCAATTATGTCTACTGCGTTCAAGCAGTCAGTGCCTCTAATTGGTGTAAGACAAACCTCATTGTTAACCATTTGGCGCCGGATGTCGTGCGTACATGAAAACATTGCCCGAGCCAGCAAGCAGACGACATTTAAACATGCCATTGTGTAAAATCGGAATATCAAATCAAAGGTCGTCCAGACATTCCACTACTGAGCATGCATATGCCGTCAAACAGGAAACATGGTCTTAAATATTCTGCTGATTTTTGACTATTATGCAGGGGTTACTGTGTAATCTCAGATTCCAGACCTTTGCCCTTTTTTTTTGAGAAGAGGATTAGGAGACATAAAGAGGCTTCCACCATTGTTCATTCATTTAATTTGGGCTCAATGGAGCAAGTCAGAGTGACCCGGGGATCCAGATTTGGTTCCGGGTTTAGTACCAATCCTATGCCGTAGCTCCTGGTCAAGGTTTTGCAATTCATGGTACACGTATTCGACATTTTCTCGATAGAGAAAACAGAAATCCCAGTGCTTCAAAAAGAATCATTGTTCTCTTGGCTTTGTCAAGTCAGAGTTTCTTCGTGCCAGCGGTACTCTCAAAAAGAAATGATTCCGGCAAGTCTGAGAAAATAATCCTGTCTGGCTGGACGTGAAAAAAAATGAAAGCTTCCTGGCGATAACTTGTTAATGGGTGATCCTAAACTGGGCATGATTCTGACCTTTCAGGGGTGAGGATCACTGAAACTAGGATCCGGCCTTACCACTGTCTGTACAGGTTTGAGCTTGACTCGTCCACTCTTGATTCTGTTCATCATCTCATCGATCGTAGCTTCATATTGCTTCTGATGAGGATCTCCGGGTGCTTCTTTGCAAAAACGCCAAACAGACAAGAAACAAAACTTCATTTGTGACCCTCACTGTTAAAAATGAGTTACATGTCCAACAGCATGCTGTCTGTGTTACGGTCACCGACATTCACTTCACGACGGTCAAGAATTAGGCCGTTCCAATTCGCGGCTATGGCTGGATCACCAAGTTGACATGCGATAAGGCATTGGCTGCCCTTAACAACACCCTTGACAACAGCCCCAGCCGCAGCCATTAATTCAGACACAGCCTTTTTTCGATGAGAAGTATAAACCTCCATAAGCCATTGGCAAGATAAATTGAAATATTTGGTACAGTGACTCCAATTAGCCTTTTTGAGGTATGGCAGACACTATAAAAATAGGGGCGCACTGTTTGGTTTTGGTGTATACAGACACAGTTACCCAAACCAATTAGTGCCCTAGTAATGTGTCCAACCATATCTCAAAATGGTGGACACATTACAAGCCATTTTGAGATGGTGGACACATTACCAGGACACTATTTGGTGTGAGTAAATTTGTCTGTATACACATAAACCAAACAGTGCACTCCAAGTAAGTGTCCGCCATACCTCAAAAAGGCTAATGGTCACCAATGAATGTTTGGTGCTAAACCCATCTAACTAAAGACAGTTGGTACGTCACGTTGTTCTGCAAGCTTCCACAGCACAACCTCCAAATTGGTAAAGCTTGATACACCATGTGCCATAAATATTCACTGAACATTATGCATGGGTAACTTGCTGTCTTTTAGTCTGAGGAATTCAAAATCAAGCAGTTGCTTGTGACCAAACGAGTCGATTTACCAGATGTTACTAAATTTGTTTTTGCCCAGTGTGTATGTACTCACTTGCACCCTTTCCCTCGTCTAACTCTGTGATCGTCGTCGGCGTTCCTTTAGCCGCCCGCCGTCCACCAATTATCTTGCGCAGCACTCTGCAAGAGAATCACACTTCTCAATTATACACCAAAATCGCCAGCAGTGTTTTTTTTTTTAAGTCTTTTCAAATCACGTTTTCAAAGATTCCCAAGCGTCACTAAAATAATTTTTTTTTTTAAATATGTTAATATCAATGAGTTCAAATGTGCATCAAATAAATTATACTCAAAATATGCTGAGAGAGGGCGCATTATGCAGCCGATCAAAAACAGGAATGATATTTGGTCTTTGGAAAAAAGTAGGAACATTTTACCAATGTTGAGCTGAAGTTGATAGTTATACCACTAGCTCTTCCGTTGAGTTAACTTTTAAATTGGTAAAAGCTTACCAGGAAATGATAAAACCAAGACCAGATATTTCATTATAGTTACTGCCAACCTTTCTAGATTGTTTTAATAATAGTTATAATAATAAATGAGCCAAACGTACAAAGCACCAAACATAACTGAAGGAAATCTTGATGCACTGTACAGAAATGAAAAAGTCAATAAACAACCCAAAACAAACCTGTAGAGAGGAGCCTAGATACATAGTTTAGTCAAAAGCAATGTGAAGCAAGTGAAATTTGAGTTCGTATCTAAAGCTCTTCAGAGAGTCAATAGACCGATCCATTAAACCCTGCCCCCTAACGTGTTGACCAATCACAGCCTTGGCAACGCCATCGAAAGTCCGACAAAAGTCTGACACGATAAAAAAGCATTGGAAAATGTAAGCATGTGTGCGCCCACTTAAAGTGTGCACGTTCATGTCATGCAGTGTGGCATTGAAGAGACGCACATTGTGCTGCCCACATGTACAGTGATGATGCAGCCAATGCTGTGATTGGTCAATGTGTTTAGTGGGTGTGGCTTAATGGATTGGTCTATTGATGGAAGCAAGGATGGGAGAGTGCTCCACATTTTGGGAGCTCTGCATGAGCAGGCTTTGGAGCTGTAGGGACTTTCCAGTCATTCAAAGTTTTTAATTATAAGTACAGAACTGAACGACAAACTTACTCTAGTGGCGAATGGGGCACTGGTGGAGGGGGAGGGGGAGGTGGTGGTGGGGGCGCCACGGGCTTCAGCATAGCCTTGTCCAGCTCGGCCATCAGCTTCTTGATTGTCGCATCCTGCTCGGCAATCTTCTCCTGTAACTTCCTGAAGTTGGGCTCCTGCTCGATGATCTTCCTCTCCAAGGCCTCGTTCTCCTCCCTGGCGATGCTGAGCTTGGTCTCCAAGGATTCCATGTGCTCTACGTCTTGGGCCTCTCGGAGTTTGCCTTCCAGCTGTGCAACCTGAATAATAACAACAATAACAACAATATTAATAAAACTATTAAGATATTAAGGGCCTTCTCCAGAGGTAACAAAGCGCTGCCATCAGATCAGCTCCAACATTTGCCAACAGTCTGTACAAGATTGTCAGTAAGTCAATCATTCTACTGGACAGCAGGAGACGAATTTTCAGTAATTTCTTGAAGGAGGAAGCTGAAGAGGCATTCTTCACTGACAATGGAAGGGCATTTCCAAGCAAAGAACCGTCGTGACTGAGACGGCAAAACGGACACTGAACAGTCTCTGCTGATATTCTGTTGTCATTTTTTAAACTGAATCTTTTTTTATTAAATGAGAGTGGAACCATTCACAAGGTTTGTTTGTGCAAAAAAAGAACATATTCCTTTCCGAAACACTGTTTCCCCTACCAGCATGGAGAAGAGAAACTCGACCCTTCCCTTGCCTTCTTTATAAATTAGCCTGTTATTTATCAAATTTTTGTTGTTGATGAAAAAACATGTGTTTGTTCAGCTTCTTGGCAAGTTTCTTTAACTTATCATTCTCCCTCAGTCTCTCGATCTGCTTGTCTACCTGTTTGTCTTCACCTGTCTGTCTTCACAGGCTGTTTTTGTTTTTATGTCTGCAGCTCTATTTCATGTTTTCGATTTGTTATCAGCCGGCTCTGTTTTTTCAGCTGCTCCACCTTGTTCATAAGTTCTCCTTCAATCTCCCCATCTCTTAATAACTGTCCCTCTGATAGAGTCAGCTATCTATTTGAGTGTCTCACCTCTTTCTCATGTTTCTGCTTCTCATCAGCAAGCTTCTTTGTCAGCTGCTCCACCTCATTCATAACTTCTTCCATCTTCTCATCAGGTCCTATGGTTTCGTTCAGCATCAACATGCTCTGTCTCTTGTGGGCATCGGCTGCCTGCTTCTCTTTGTACATCTAACAGACACACAGAACATTATTTACTTAATTATTGTCAGTTTATCGTTGCGTCACCACAAAAATGGCGTTAACAGATTTTGTATATCTCGGCTGTGTGTTCATCTGGGATTGCTTTAGCGAGATACAGCATTGTTGCAGTTTCAAACACGTGTGCTGTGCAAAGACCAGCGATGAGATTGTATGAAAATAAAAAATCCTTAAAATTGGATGACAATTTCCTCTTGGTGTGGGAAACAAGCTCCTTGGATGTACAGATTGTTACATTTTAGAGGTTTACAGATTTACATTATTTACATCATTTCAAATAGGTATCTGGAGCTGGTCTCAACAAAGGAAAGTATTTTTATCTCCTGGATGGCAAGTTTGCCTCTTTCAGGAAGGGTCAGGGAGACCAATGAAAAATCCTGTAATCAGAAAAATTCCTTGCCTGAAAGATAGAAAAAGTAAAACGTCAAATTTCTGTTTTTGAAACCAAGTGATCTAAAACTACGCTGCCCTTGTATGCAGCCCTAAGCCCCGAATGTTCTTTTTGTTTTTTTCGTTTTTTGATTTGGAAACAACCCAAAATCCAAAATGAGGAAACTCGCTCAATCGGGTGGGGGGACTGAAACCCATGCGAGACCACAATTCGCGATGGGACTGGAAGCAGGACCACAAGGGGTGAAACCCTAACCTTTCACCTCTGCGGACCTCGGTTCAACCCAACTTTGGACTGGAGCCCGGCATGTGGATTAGGTTTTTAACCCTTTGAATTTTCCTCCCGCATTCAGAACTGAGGGCTCTTCAACATCTTCCCTTCACTGGTATCGTCAAGCCCACGGGTTACCAGGCCTGATTGGTTTGTTCTGGAAAGGGCAAGGGCACCAAGGCAATTTCTTCTTGATGAAGGGCACCTCTACGAGGAACTTGTAAATATCTGATGGAACATTTCAAGGGGGCACCGAGGCAATGACCAGGGGCAACGGAGGCAGCTGCATCCGCCTGCCTCCTTGAAGTATCAGGCCTGGGTCACAGTGCAAGGCACTTTTCAGGGTTTCTTTGGTTTTATTCCAAGGAAGGTACAACAGTAAGAATAATTATGAACCCTTTGTCTACTCGCTCCTTCCCCCTCCTAATATTTAGTCCACTTTTACAGGGATGAGGTTTGCCGAATGTGAAAATCCCAGAAAGTGGCTTGCAGGCCTGGGTTGCCCCTTATTCTAGACCCAGAACCTCCCAGATGTTACAATTCAGGAGGTTTACAGACTCTCGTCAATCACCAGAAACACAAAACTACAGATTTTGTCACAATGTGGACTATTTCTTTCTCCATTCGGTGACTGCTTTACTTCTTGCAAGAACATTTGAAGGCTCAAGGAGATTTAGAGAAAATCCTGAAAACAGGAAAAATCCTGAGAAATCAGAAAATCCTGAAATCAGGGAAAATCCTGAGAAATCACGCTTGTACTCACCTGCGCAGCAAAGTTTTCAGCTTTCTCTCTCAGCATGGCTTCTTCCTCGTATTTACCTTTGACTTCAAACAACTCTTGAAACACCACCGTTGAAACTGTCAGTAAGAATGTTACCAAAGACAATGAGAAGTTTGAGCTAATATCAAGAGCCACAAGGTCGTGTGAAACTAACATCTTGATTAAAAAAATGTCAGAACTTAAATCAAGCGTCAAGGTTTGGAGGATGAAACTCGGCGAGCAGACAACTCTCTCCACTCACCTCTTCTGAACTGAGCGATTGTCTGGGACTTTTCCTCCAGGGCCATCTTGAGGGATTCGTGGGCCATTTTCTCTGAGTCGTAGGCTGTTTTCGTCGCCTCATGGCTTTGCTTCTCGAGGATTAACTATAGACAGACGACAAAGATTACAAAGCAAGCTATGAGATTCCAAAGCCCAACTTGAGTAACTACCCATGTTGGAATTATTAAAGGCTCCAGCTGTGGCTATGGCTGGAACATATAAATGTCATTTTAACGTTGTCAGAGCAGCCAACGGCCGCAGTTGTAGTTGCTTGAATCGAACACGGTTATATGTCAACTTTTGCCTTTTCTCAACCCCGACTATAGTTTGGTCATCAGTCAACTTGGGCATATGACTGCATTATTCATTTCTTTATACCACCGGATGTTCTTCTTTATTATTACAAATTTAAGAAAAAAAATCCCAACCAATGAGTGATACATGACTGGAGTTTCATCTTTGAGAGGCAAGGCCATTTTCGTTTTCAAAAGGGCACTTCAGTTGGGAAATCTTAAAGTGTATGAGAAACCTTTGAAGGGGCACCAAGGTCAAAACCGGGGTAACAGAGGCCATGGCCTACATGTAATTTCATAACAGGTGATGCAGTGCAAAATACTTTAACTTGAAGAATTAATTCTACTCTTCATAATCTTTCAATAAGAAAGAAACAAATTTCAAACAATCCAGTAAAAGTTCGAAAAAAATTGTATGAAAAAAGTTGAAATCAAAATTAGTTAGTTAGTGACACAGCTGCTCCCCATATGCATTCAATTGGTCTGAGATACTATTTATAAAAATGCACCAATATTTGTTCCATGATTCCAAATTAATTCAGATCTGATCCCACAGAGAAAAAACAAAATATTGGAACGTTTGTATTTTCAGAATGAAAATAACAGTCTAACTGTAATTTTAAAAAAATACAGTTTGTGGTAACAACATAAAAATACCTCTTGAATGACTTGTGATGATTCTGATAAGGACAGGTGATGTTAATTTGAATTCAGTTCAGATAAACATTTATTTCTGTACTTCTTTGAGAAATAACATAAACAATTACATATGATTTAGAAGTAAACAAAACCAAAGTAGAGCAACTTTAAGCAAGATAAGTTGATAAATAGAAGCTTGTAGAAAACAGACAAACAAACAAACAAAACAAACAAACAAACAAAAGACATGACAATAGCTACACGGACCCGAGCCACATGACATAGGTCAAAAATAATAACTCTAAATAATTATCAATTTGTTTCTGATGGTTTGCTCTGACTATCTGCACGAGAAAATCTTCCTTGTTGTTCATTTGTCCATTTTACTTCATATTCCGTTATTGTTTTTTTGTCTTTTTTGTTTTTTACATTATAGACAACTTTTTAATTATTAAACAAAAGTTATGGTTTTACTGTATCCATTTAGTTATTTGAAATTGTCTTTTTCTTTGATTTTTTTCATATCTAATTTTCACATATTTTTGTGAAGCACCTGGGAGAAGTTTCTCTAAATGGTGTAATATAAATGCATTTTATTGTTATTATAACTATCATTATTAAGTTGTCTCGATAGAAAATCCCAGCTGTTAGACCACAGATCTCCTTTACCTGATCAGCAAATTGTTTGCCCTGCTGTGAGATCCCAATAACTTCTTCCCTCGCCTCATCTCGCTCTAAAGCCACTTGCTCCAAGTCTCGCTTTGTGGCGATTAACTGCTCCTTTAAATCTGTCAAGAGGAGACCAAACAATTGATGAAAAGTTTGTTGAGCAGGAAGAATAGACCTTTATCATGCTGCCACCATCTTGGTCATGTTCCCTGTATCCAATAACAGTAATAGATGGTAATATTCATTGCACAAAAAGGAACCAGACTATTTGCTCTTCCAGCCTCGGTTTGGTTACATTGGTTTGAATGGGAGAAAATCAAGATGGCCGCACCATGATAAAGGTCTATAGAAATAGAACCTAAGGAATACCAAGTGTTTTAGGGACACTAGGTGGCAGCAGACGTACCAGGTAAATCTCGGAAATGTGTGCATGGCTCAGAACTATGTGAACAATTTTCAAATTTCCCATTTTGTCTGCTGCCACCTAGTGTTCCAAAAGTCTACCGCTGATGTGATGCTAAGAAGTGACACACTAAACTTATCACCGCCGACAGAAACTGCCTCAGCAAAAAACATGGTCTCCATATCAAATTATTCTGATTCTTGGATCAGTCGATGAAGAAGATGTTCCCAACTGAAGACCGTGACCCGTTTGCTCGATGGCAATGAACTTATGAAGAAAATGTGAAGCATGTCATTGTCGAATTATGAACGCAAGGCCGTCCTTCAAGGCCCTTCAAATTTGCTTCAGAGAAATGGATTCAACAACTTTGTTTTTAATAACACTGTTCCTTCATTGTCATTAATTAGAAGTTCATGTGCAGCAAAGGTTTAATTTGTTTGTAGTTTGATCAACAAGATAAAACTTGAACAACACGATGAACATGAAGATTGTGCAGAATCCCTTGAAGACAAAGTCCAGATTTTGTCATCAAAGACGCCCACTCGTCAACGCGCGACAAACAAACTCGTGCCACAAAAGATCACCTTTGACCGGCACAGGTGTTGTACGTAAACTAGGTACGGGTAAATGATCCTTTTGTGCCACAGAAACAGTCGTTGGGTAATGGTGACGAGCCGGCATCTTTAAGTGACCAATATCTTTAGTTTAATCTAAGAGCTCACTGGTTATAAATTTCATACCAGTGCGAAACCTGAGGAAAAAAAGAAAGAAATATATGCATGTCCAATCCTGCCAAAAGTGGAGAAGAGAGCATCTGACGACCCACACTCCAAAATCATCACTTGTGACAGCCACAATCTCAGGAGCTTTTGCGTAGTTTTGTAAGTAACGACAAACACCCATACACAATTCTGAATGAATTAGTGCGGCACAACGATACCAGGGTTTTGCTCATCTGGATGTTGCTATACAAAAGCTTGCCCCAAACCAATCGACACGGCAACTGTCTCTATAGTCTGAGGTATTCACATTTAAGCAGTAACTTGAGACTAAGCAAGTCATTGTACCAGAATTATTCAAATCAAACTTTAAAGACTTCTTGAAAACTAGGTGGGAATGCATCCAACGCTAAAAAACCAATGATATACAATCCCTTTATGTCTAAGGCATAACTGATGCACATGCACTAAACGGTTAGAAAGTCACATCCAACCACCTGTGAAAATGATGGTTACCATGGTAACAACAGCACATAAGGGGGAGTTCTGGCAAAGATTTCCGAGGTGGCTGAGGACATACTCCACTCAGGCAAAGGGGGGGGGAAGGGTCACATGAGGAGAGGAGAGAACAGGACGGTTTCCATAGAAACAGTACGACGGGTCACATAACCTCAGGCTGTGACAAGGTGGCATGGATATATCTGATCATGGTCAGATGATGTTGTGAATGTCTAATGCGACCGAGAATGGATAAAGCTTTCATGAATTTTGTTCTCGACGGACCTGAAGGTGTCTTCAACCACGGGGAAATGTCTATAAATGCATCGGTACTTCAGTACAGAACTGATAAACATCCCCCCTGGAAAAAACTGGATTAGTTTCAGTCTCAATGCGCACTTATTGTAAAGTTCATGCCTGTACCAATCCTATGGAGACATTTTTCTGTCTAAAAATACTGTCAAAAAAAAAACCGAGAGAGTAGCATTTGAAGAAACCAAATCCCTGAACCAACATCGGTGTTATGTTTAAAAAAGTGACCACCAAAATTGATGAAATTTTCACAGGGCGGTTCTTCGATGTGTTTACTGAAAACTAGAGGTTGGAAATGAAATTTACTCTTTGCAATACCAACAACATATGTTATCTTTAAATAAAGGCAGGGTATACCTTTGGTATTTAGAACCGTACGTTTGTTTCTATCCTATATAATTGTAAGTGTATACCGTAAAACTAACCTCTGGAAATTTTGTTTCAAAAAATGTTAGCCTTTTTCAGGTAACGGCAAAAATTGGTTATATCCACACAGAAGGATCCAAAAATGCTGAAACTGCATGTTTTCCATTACGTGAAACGGGCTTCATATTTTAAATATTTTAAATTTTACCAATGTTTTGCACCCCATTTAAACTACAAAGCTCTTAAGGTGAGTTGTCGGTTATCGCCAAAGTGATTTGTTTTGTGACGTCACATTTTACTTAGCAATAGACCGATCCATTCGGCCCCGCCTGCCTTAGCAACTGCCTAGCAAAAGCACATGATGTGACTTTCTTGCCACGACCGGAGCGGTGGTTTGATTGCGTGCTTAATACATGTACACGTATCGGATACGGACGTTCATGGTTTCTGTGATTGGTATGGATTTATTTTTGTGGCCTTTTGAGTAGTGCCTTGAGTCCAAAGAACAATGCAGACAGGAACACTGTTAAACCACTTTTACATGACTGTACAGGGACCACTGCTGTGGGATTTGCACCACCAGGAATACGAAAAAATTAAAACAAAACAAAAGTTAGTACAGTTGTGTGTGCTGTTGTGTGTCAGAACAATGGTGGCGGTTTGTTTACTTTTTTTTAATGGGATCTTAAGCATGTCCGACTTTTGTCAGACTTTCCGAGGCGTTGTCAAGGCTGTGATTGGTCAATATGGTAGTATTAATCTTAATTAATGTTTGTGATCTTAATTAATGTTTGTGAAAGTAAGTCTTGGCCCCAACAACACATAAAGCTGTAGAGCAGAAAAATGGTGCTTAGCTGATTTTTTTCTGCTAAGCAAAAGTTTGCCTTTTTCGGTTGAGCAAAAACTAGCAGGGAACCAGTCCCTATCAATGTCCAATATGTGTTATTTTGGCTGGTAACCGGTTTCTGCTAAGCAATTTCTTTTTTGCTTAACAGCTTGAATGAAATTTGGCAGAGATGTTGTCTTATTCCTCTATAGGGTGTTTCTGGAAGAGTCTTGAGATGTTTACCTTCCATCCTGGCGTCGAGTTCCTTCACCTGTTGTGGATCCACTCCATTCTCCGTCTCCTCCTCCTCATCGTCCTCCAGGGATAGCTCAAACTGACGCACGAGGTCCTCCCCGGCACGCGACAGGAACGCCGCACTCTTTCTCTTGATGTCCTTGTTCTCTTTCACCATCTACGTGTTACAAAAAAAGAGAGAAAAATCAAGAGTCAGCCATCTTGTTTTCTTCCATTCAAATCAACATAACCACACCGAGGCTGAACACACAAAATAGTCTGGCCCCTTTTAAGAAATATATATATATTCCCCAATCTGATTTATGGATAGAGATGGACAAAGAAAGAAAAAACGTCTAACTTCAACGCTAATAAATACTAGGCCTATAGAAATTTGCACATTGATAATCTGCCTAAATCATAGTTACCAAAAGTAAGTACATGTACATGTTAAAGGAGAACATGTTAAAGGAGTACATGTTAAAGGAAAACGTTTTATCCTGTAACACGAACGTGTATGAAAGTTTTTCATTGCACGTGATGGAACCGGGTTGTTTTGTTTTCTTCCAGCCTCAATTTCAGTTTCACTGTTTTGTATGAGAGAAGATCAAGATGGCACACCGTGATTCAGGGTCTATTCCTGTGTGTGTATTTGTTTTTTAGTTACCTGTATGTTTCATTGTTATGCTTTTTGTGTGGAATGTTTTTTTTTATCTTGTCACATGGGCCCAATGCCTGTTTCGAGTTGTATACCTTGATTCACACTTGCTCGCTTATAGAGTTTTAGCTTGGGCTTTACATCTTTTAATTTCATTTTGTTTTTGGTCTTAAGTATTTTAAAACTTCTTTGTATTTGAAACTGTTTATTACTGTATCTGTGTAAAACTTTACTGCATTTTCTAAAGCCTTAATCTATATCTATTTTTATCTGCTGTTAAGTCTTTTTGGGAAGGGCCTAGGGGCATGATTTTTTTTATGAATGGGCGCTATATAAATTTTAACATTAGTATTATTACTATTGTTATTATTATTATTAATATCAATGACAACACAACAGCCTCTGAGGAAGACTCTGCCAGGGACAAAACTTGACAACATTACCACTTCTTTTTTTTTTGCATTTATACCACACGTCATTTTTGTTGGCTCAGTTTGCACTTCAGCTATTTCTTTTTACGTGACAATACACAAAAACAGACTTTTCAGACATTGGTTGGCAACAGGCAATTATCCCTGATTACCTTTGAGCCATGTCCATTGTTTCAAGAACTTGTTTAGCAAATTTGTTTACTGTTTTTAACCTAAACAATGAACTGTTTCAAAAACGAAGACTTTGAGTTGCTGGACGGATTGGTACCAGATAATTCATGTACCTAGTAATTTACAATTTTTTTTTTAACAGGCCTGGCATTTCATCTTTGAGAAGGCAAGGCCATTTTCATTTTGCAAAGGGCACTTCCATTGGAATGATCTTGAAGTCTATGAGAAACTTTTGAAGGGGCACCAAGGCCAGGACCAGGGCAACAGAGGCCATTGCCTATGTGGCTTCTGTATAATTCCAGCAGTCGATTTTCACGAAACTTAACACAACTGCGTGAGTCCTTTTGCGCCACATTTTATTGCCCATTTTACGCACTAAATGTGGCGCAAGCCGATTAACGCAGTTTGCGTAAAGTTTCGTGAAATCGACCGCAGCTCTGTTTAAGCAAGTACTGAGCATGTTTTCAAGAACACGTTTAGCAGCAATTCTAAAGCCCCTAACCCGCAGATCAAAGTTTTCAAATTCCACTTTATGTCAAACACCACTACTGACTTGTGACACCCGTGTGGGAAGAGGCCAAGAGAGTAGAATCTGTGTATACAATCATGACAATCCACACCCCCCCCCCCCCCATCCCATCCACACACATACACACACACTGACGACAAGCACACTACCAGTGACACAAGCCAACGGTAGAACTGAGGCTTTTAATCCACCCCGAGGCGAGAATAATTATCGAGGAAATGGGCTATACAACGCCAGGGCCGTGTACTGTAATTCACACCTCACAGCACTGCATAACACACACACGCACACTCGCACCTACACCGTCACAACAGAAATCCAGTGAAGTAAATTTCGGAAATTTTGGACCAGAACTGCACCGAAAAATGAGCTCTCCTGTGATTTCACAGGAAAGAGGACCGCATGACGATTGGACATTCCTGCTCATTAGCGGACTAGCTCTTGGCAGTTTTAGGAGTGTAATTACATCTAAACGGTTTATAGTATTGTCTTAGCTCGTGGGAGAGCCAGGGCAGAGTTTGGAGAGTGTGTACGGAGACAACAATAAGTGAAGCGTGATGAAAAAAGGAGCGTTTTATTAGCGTGACTCATCCTCAGTGATAAGGCCTACAATGGAATTCAGTAATTGCCACGGAAACCGGGGGGGAACAATATCCCGTCTGTTTCGTGCTGCAGTGAGAAATTTTTCATCAGGAGAAATTAATCTCAGCTTGATTATTATGCTGGGGAAAAAAACATTTGGCAGGAGCGTTACAGGGTATTCCGTTAGTAGAATTGGACCTAGGGTCGAATAAATGCCATTTAATACAACATTCAAGTAACATTCTCAATACATGAACAAACGGCCTGCAGACAAAACTACAGAATTAATGTAGCTTATCTTCAAAGCAAATTAATTCAAAGGTAGTTCTTGAAATGAACAAGTATTTTTTTTTTTGGATGTCTTGAGGCATTTGTAAGCATTTCTGTGGCTTTCATAAGCAATACCGTCTACATACACAAGATGAAATTAGGCATCTTTGGGCTGGCTCAGTTAAGGTTTAAAGGGCATGCATAACATTGGTAAGATAGAAATGATTAATGTTCACAGATTTGCACATAACTAACATTGTACAAAGATGGTCATAAATTAAAGGACCGCATGACAATTGGACATTCCTGCTTTAATTTTTCTTTAGCATGAAACACTTGAGGTTTTGAGAAATGAGTAAAACGATCAGCTTTGATCTTGAGAGTCCAAAACATAATGTTTGAAACAGTGGAAAAATATCTGGGGTATTTTTTCTTCTCATTATTTTGTTGTGACTCCAATGACTGATTGAGCTTAAATGTTTACAGGTTTTGCTATTTCTTCTGTTGCTTCACATGAAGTGTGGATACTGGTCTTTGACAACTACCAATATTGTCCACATGCTCTGAAGACTAAGTACTAGACACCATAGTCTGTATTGAGCTAAGCGCTAACTTATGATTTCATATGAAAATAGTTTTTAAGTCTCTTGACTCCAACATGTTTAGAGGCTTGTGTTTGACTGAAAAACAATTTTATTTTTCATAGAACTTAAAGATGCAAGCTTTCTAGTTAAAGAAAAAACATCCCATTATTGGTTGGTTTGTTTCCCAAAAAATTCTAAACAATTTTTGAATATTTGTGTGACATTTTTTTGCAAACTGTTATTATCTGTTTTTGCTTTGCATTGATGGCATCTCCATCTTGGTTGGCAAAAACTCGGGCTGTAGCGTTGCAAGAGAAAGGTCTACAGCCAGGCATTGAGCACCATGATTACGCCTGGGGTATTTGGTGCTCATTTCTGGAGGCTTCTATGTCCAGAACAGGAGATTGGATTTATAAAAAAAAAAATAAATAAAAAAAAAAAAATCATCTAAGTGTCAACTTCAGGGACCCTCTCAAATAAAAAAATCGGGGATGTGCTTTGAAATAATTTGATACTAAATTAAACAGCTTTGAAATTGGAAAGCTCTCTGGTGAGCTGCCAATGTTTACAATAGGTTGTCTCCGGGTGGCAGCCAGGATGTTGTTGATGGCAATTGTGAGAAACTTCACACGGTTAAGCGCTTCCTTCTTGATCGAAATCATAGGTCAGGACGTGAGATCAATAGTGAGCTCGAATTTTTTATCGGAGGTCGAACGAGAATTGACTTGATCTTGAACTAGACATGAATCAAGGAGAAACCTACATGGGATATGTCGAAGTAGTTGAGCTCAAAAATACACATTACGGGCAATATGGAATGATGTGGATTCAACTTAAACAACCAACCAGCTACTGCAGTCGATTCCACCAAACTCTCCCTTTCATTTCATTTTTTCAATTCATTTAATTTGGCAAAAACACAAAAATAGGAAGAGAGACACAATTAAAATTGCTGAAAACACTGCCAAGGATAGGCCCGACAAGCTGTTTACAATCATGGCTTAATTCCATCAGGGTCCTCATGAAGAAAGTAAAAAAAAAGGCAAACAAAAACAATACAAAAAGGCACAGGAAAGCAAATAATGGAGTTTAAAAATTACAAATTAAAAAATTAGACTGTTAAAAAATTTGACTGAGAAGAGAGATGGTTTTCACTGCCCTTTTAAATTGATAATGGTTGTTGGAACATTCGATGCTATTAGGAAGTACATGTAAATTCCATTCATGAATTCCGGTTTGAAAAAATCTATTGCACTCTGGCCCTTTCATTCTTGGAACCATTCCCTAACTTATGAATCATCCTAACTTTAAGATGCATAGTGATTTGTATTGTGACATCACACTTTCCTTAGCAATTAAGATTGATTCATACATTTACTCATCTTAAGATTGATCCTAGTGCTTCTTGAAATCGAACTGGGTCCAATTTCGTAGAGCAGCTTAAGCACAAAAAGCAGCTAAGCTCAACCAAATTATGCTTACCAGATTGTGGTTACCGGTCAAAATACAATGTCACATTTGTGACTGGTATCCTGCTCATTTATGCAAAACTATGCTTACCAGTCAAAATACCATATCACATGTGCCATGTGTGACCGATATCCTGCTCATTTTTGCTGAGCAGAAAGTTTTAACGCAATATTTTTGGCTTAAGCGACTCCATGAAATCGGGCCCTATGAAATTTCATATTTTAAACTTCATACTCGCCTAGGACGACACATTGATATTTCCTTTCCACTCATCCAATTAAAATACTTACTCATAATTTTGTCACAAATATTATCCAGCATGCTAAATGTTCGTTTGAATTATACCTATATTTCAATGCATACAATAAAATATGAAAATCATTTATAATGTGCCATTTCCGGGAGGCTCTTGGCGCTTACAAATGCAGCAAAAATGAAACAAAGCAAAATAAACAGCAAAATAAAAACAGCAGCAAAAATATTACAAACATTAATGAGTAAACAAAAAAGGCTCGAGAGCCTTTTTGAAGGAATGCATGGAACTGGATTGCCTGATGTTGATAGGCATTTGTGTTCCATAGCTTGGACGCAGATACGGTAAATGTTCTGCGCCAGCTTGAACTCCAGTGACGGGATACTCAAGGCTGAGATGGTCAGTTGTAGATCTTAAATTTCTATTGGGAATGTACAATAGACCTTTATCATGGTGCGGCCATCTTGATTTTCTCCCCTTCAAACCAATGTAACCAAACCGAGGCTGGAAGGGCAAACAGTCTGGTTCCTTTTTGTACACTGAATATTAGCATCTATTTCTGTTATTGGATACAGGGAACATGACCAAGATGGTGGCAGCATGATAAAGGTCTATTTCAAACGATTGACCAAATACATTGGCGCAAGACAATCAAACACTTAAAACTGGCTGGAGTTCTGGTGACAAAAAAAATTGTTTGGAGGGAATTTGGAGATCAAAATTTGTATTTTCCTTTCCAATAAATTCCTTACTTATGTTTGACATGTATGCTCTGTTCACTGAAGCGAAACACTGGGTCAAGTATCATCTTAGATGGATAGATTATTAAATTTTGGCGAACCACACGGCCACATAGGCCAATTATCTGCCACACTAATAATGTGATTATCCGTGCTGCCCAAGTATTTACATTTAGCAGTGCGCTGGACAAACAGCTTTCATCTCAGCGTAATTCCCACGTGTCGGCAGAACCTTCAGACCAATTGGTAGCAATTTAGTTCAGGGTTATCCAATAGATGGTAGAGAGAACGTCAAATTAAACGGGATTACGGTTGTATTTTTTTGCATTCTGCGTTTTTAACGCTGGGCATGTAACCGTAGCTAAGGGGATCTAGTCACTACTCAAGATTATGAGGAACAATGATGTTGCATGATGGTTCCTTCAAATCAAGCAATTTATTTTTAGCATTAAAGATATGATGTCTCATTGTGTGCTTTTCAAAGGGTAGGTTTTAGTCATATTCAGGGGTAGGAGTTATTGCTGACTCAAAGGTCTGAAACTAGGACTCAAATTTGGGGAAGTACATGTCCATGGATGTTGAACTAAATTTTTAACATTATTTTTAATATGCAGTTTGCCCATCACAAGGCCCAAAGGCCACTTGAGGTGTGTGCTACCACTATTTGAAGGGATAAGAAACCTGCCCCAATGCGCAGAAACAAGACATGGCGAGATTATAAACGCAAGTCTCTTCACAGCACAGCTAAGAACAGGGAGGGGTAAATGAATCCGTTGCGAGACAAACATAACTGCCTCTTCCTCTGTTTGAAGCAATTATAGTTAAGTGTCTTGCTCAAGGACACTAGTGTCATGACCGGGATTCGAACCCACACCCTGATGACTTAGCCACCAGAACTTGACTGCGATCCACTAAACCGCTTAGTCACGACATGCTATGATGGCATCTGCATCTTTTTGGTAACCCCTGAAGTTCGTAGATTTCAAAGAGCTTGTGGGCAAGGTATCCTCAGCACCAGAAAATGATATATATTTTTTTGTATCTACTTGCTCTGAATAAAATTACAGAATTTAAAAACAAATCATTACTCATGAACCACACAATGGATTTTTACAACCTATACATCCTCGAAAAGGTCTTCTAAAAACTGAACAATTGTTACACCAATGTGATGTGATCCTATTTTGACCTTGGTAAGCAAGTTAAATGTAAGTGCACAACACTAATTTATATCATACAGTTTTCAACAGACATATCATTCAACAAACCTGTGGAAGTGTCATCAAAATAGGTGGTCAAATTTTCGGGGAAAACTACGCTTAAAGGGTCTGTATACGTTTGGTAATGACTCTGAAAATTTATGGCAATAATAACTCTCTTGGTAAGAAGTACTGCAGCTTTGGATAGTATAATGCATTTTGAGAAACATGTCACTTCGAAGTACTGCAGTTATGGAAAAATACATCACTTTTTATCCCCCCAAAATTTGAATCTGAGAAGCGTTATGGCCGTAACGCTTCACAGAATGTGTATTCCAATGACGGATACTTCTTCTGCGTGAACACAACCACTCCAGATTTTTGGTGATATCTCAAAAATGCTGCCACCTTTTGAACTGAAATTTACACAGGTTAGTTTTATGGCATATATCTACAATTATATAGCATTAGGGCAAATGTACGGTTCCAAAAACCAAAGGTATACTTTGCCTTTAACTGTTTATGTTTTTTCAGGGATTTTATTGACATTAATAAATGTGCGAATAACTGCATTTGTTTATTTCAATTTAGCAAAATGAAATAAGAAAAATGGGTGTTGGCAGAAAATGTTTCTCACACAGCAGAATTTCCTTAAATGTTTTCCTCTATTTTTTTGCATTTCATTTCTCGAAGCCTTCACTCCACTTAATTAGGAATGAGATTTGACGAATGTGAAAATTCCTGAAAATGGCTTGGTCCCCCTTATTCTAGACCCAGAACCTCCCAGTTATTACAATTTACAAGGTTTAAAGTCTCTGTGCATCACCAGAAATACACAACTACAGGTTTGGACACAATGTGGACTATTTCTTTCTCCCTTTGGTGACTGCTTTACTTCTTTCAAGAAAATGTTAATGCTCAAGGCGGTTTTTGAGAAAATCCTGAAATCAGGAAAAATCCTGAGAAATCTCATGCCTGACTTATATTTCATTTATCAGAGTCAGTAAATTGAGCAATGGAACATGGGAAAGTATTCAGCTCATTTCAACGCACAAATGTTGATCAAAACATGAGGGGCATTCAAATTGGTTTATTGCCCTTTTTGGGAGCTGTGATCCATTTTAACAAATTCAGGATTCTTTTGCAGCGTCATGTTTCAGAAAATCATAAAAAAAGACCAAAAAAAACCAAACACACCAAATATTCCAAATAAACCAAGAATGCATTCTTTCCGATCCCCGTTGTACTTCATGAAATATCCTTTGTTAGGCCTATAAATAGTTTCCTCTAATCCCAAGTCATAACTCATAAGTCATAACTCTACTTTTTTGTTGTTGTATTTCTTCATGAGTACATGTTCACGTAAATACATACATATTTCCTCACACATGTTCACATCATTTGGTATTTTTCGTCAACCAGACCCTTTCTTTCCTATCCAGCCTTTTGACATTTACTCTTGATTTAGTCATTCACTGGGCAGCTTTGCAATAAAGTCAGCACCGCATAGCCTTGTGAATCGTTTAAAAGGCGAGCGAGTTGGATTATTAATGGGGGCAGGCCTAGACACAGGGAACTTTCAGTGCTGCATTTTTCTCTTTTGTCATAGATTCAGAAACTAAGATTGGTTTTGAAGTATCATGAAAATCGGTTATAAAAAAACATACTCCCAAATATCAAATTCCCAAACGCCAATCTCAAATTCCCAGACAAGTATTTGTTTTCTTTGTTTAACCCAAAAGATGATTTAAAAGTTACGCAGTCAGTTTCCCTTGTGGTTTATTGCTGGATTTTTAAATATTTTAATTCATCAAGCAAGTGTTTCTGTATTCCATTATTTGGCACACTCGCAAAACACAACACTGTATCTTTTAAATTATGATACATTATTGGTTTTAGGAGGAGTAAATTAATTTCCATGTTAAAAAAAAAACTATGAAAGCCAACCTGTCAGAAGTTTGTTGTGCCTAACTTCCTTCTTAAGTTAAAATGTCATAATTATTGTCTTCGCAGTTTGCATTTTCCGTTTGTCCGCTGTGGTCTCTGCTCTGTTTGTCATTTATATGTCTCTCCGTTTTATTTAAATCTTTTGATTTGTTTACCTTATTTATTATGTGTAAATACAAATGAAAATCTGTGATGTTTTAAACTTTTTATCGGGCTGTCGAATGTACAATTTTCCCTCGTTGATAACCAAACAAAAATACAAAACAAATAATTTGTTTCAAAAATTTGATCAATTTCATACATTAGTGAAAACAATGCAAGGCATTTTTATTGTTTTGTCAGGGATTTTGTGTATAATTATTCACGTTTATTTCAGTTGCAAACTATGAATGAGCAAAGAAAATTTGGCTGATGCTGGACTCGAACCCGCGACCTCTCGAATACTGTACGAGCGCTCTAACCAACTGAGCTTTGTTTCATGCCAAACCTCTTTGCTCGGTGGGGTCCAGTCAGAAGCCAAACCATATATCTGCCGATAAGCCAGGGATCAGCCCCCAGGTGTGATGCAAACAACCTGGTAAATGGCAGTAGCTGTGATATGCACAACGAATGGATACAGACTTTCTTTTTTAACGTGGATTTACAAAGAATATAAACAGGGAAAAGTGACTGGGAAATATTATATACATAAAGGATAAGCAAAGAAAATTTGCCTGAAGCTGGACTCGAACCCGCGACCTCTTGAATACTGTACAAGCGCTCTAACCAACTGATATATATGTAAAACTAGTAGGGGTGACAGCCTTAGCTTTCAATGTAAACCAGACCTTCGTTAGAGGCATATAACTTGTGTTTTTGGTGTCTTCAAATGCTGTTTTCTTGACTTCGGCAGTATTTCAGACAGCCATATGTCTCTGACAGATGTGTACTGGTATGAACTTTGTCAGCTATCAAATTAAAACTAATCGATTTTTAAAAGATTATTACCGATCCTATACTTCAAGAATGCGAGTATCTAATATGTGGATTAAGCGATAACATTCCTGAAAATGTCAAAACATCAAGAAGTTAAAAATTAAAAGAGCAGTAGCAATCTCCTACTTGAGATTGGTTCATGCCTCTGCATGCCCGCGTATTGTTTACATAAAGGTTTTATCTCTGGTCGCTCTGGATAATGGAAATTCGACATCTTCCGGGAGAAGTTGTCCACCTCCCTACAAAATGTAAGTAAAAAGGTAGCGGGGGGGGGGGGGGGGGGGGTAGGCGAGATGAGTGAATTATTGATCCAAGAACAGCCAATTTCCATGTACTTCATTTAATGTTGATGGTAAGGACAGAGGAGGGGCCCCTCTAAGGCCTGGGCAGAGGGTTTGATGAAACAATTTTCTCACTTGTTGGAATTCTAAGTTGGTGAGAATTACCAACATGGGTCCATGGAAATGCACATGTTTGAAATAGATTTGTGGAGCAGAGAAACAAATTTCTTAGTTTCAAATGAAACACTTTTGTCTCAAATACTGTCAGAAGACAGGGAAATGGCATTTGTCCAAACCAACTAATCACTGTTGCTTATTTGAATTGCCACAATGGAAATAAGCCTGATACAATTCCATGGGTGCTTCAGCACCCCAACCTTTTGGATAGCACCGACCTACTTTTCAAACACATAACTGCACATTTCTTTGTAACAATATTCTTTCCTAGCCAAAAGAAGAAAAAAATCAGAACACATAATTTTTTTTTTTAAAAAGGTCCCGCTAAAGAAAATCAATTTTTCGCTATTTCTGTGCCTCGCTCTTTTTTGAATAACTTTCATGATGTTGGCACAAGCCAGCGTATCAGCAACCCGGCACCCCTAGCAAATGAGTGTGTTCTCGCACGTCTAACACTGGGAGCCTGAAAGGTCATGGCCTGGAGAGAGAAAACCACTGCAGCCCCTTTCACCACTTTCACACCAGAGGAATTTCCCAGGAAATTCCCTGGGAAATTTGGTTGACCTTTCCACACTTGAATTGCTAACCCTGGCAAACTCTTGGGGAAATACTATTTATTTGATATCCAACAGCGGTGACTGCACCACTTCTAGGAATTATTTAATAAAAACAAATATTAAAAAAAAAAAAAAATTATAAACATGAGTAATAATAAAAATATATTAAAGTCTATTAAAGTAAAACAAATTAAAGGAAATAAAATATATGAGTATCTACATTTTAAAGTTTATACACATAGGGTTGTCACAGATAATATGAACATTTAATTCATACATCAAACATCAAATAGCCATTTCCTGGGAAACAGTTACCTCTGCTTGGGAGTAGGATTAACCGTGGGGTTAGCATGCTGAGTGTTCATTCTTCCCAGGAAAAATGCATTGAGTGTGAATTGAACATGGGGTGGCGGTGGGGTTAAAACTCCCTTGGAATTTCATGGGATTTCATTTCCTGGGAGTTTGCTCTGTAATGTGAAAAAGGCCTAAATGTACAGAAGTTGTTCCACCACTGTTTATTCTCAGAGCCATCACAACTCATCAAGGAGATTATTACCTTGGTGCTCCTGCAAACCTCCATCTGTAGATAGTCACTAAATATTTATTCGTCATGTCGTCCAATCACATTAACTTGTTTGTATTGTTTAAGGGTTTCATTCAATTATTAGAGTAAATAACATGGCTTTCGGTTATGCTACCGACAATCTATTGACCTTTGTCATTGACACAATCTACACTCTTAATGCTTAAAATCCTAACTGTCCCAAGTCCATCAAAATCAATCGGCTGAGTATGCTTGATTCTGATTGATTCAGTACACTACCAGGTTGAAAATTTGTTGATTTTGATTGAGTTGATCTTTCAGCAATTTAAAACCACTGGGTGGTTTCTGTAGAGTTGGTCGAATTGGAAAGCCTACTGTACCAAACCAGTCAAAATACTCCAAAATGTTAGTGACTGATTCTGGTTGATTCAGTACTTCAGCAAAAAAAGCATGGGTTGATTATGATTGATTCAGTACTGTTGCATACTTACTGTCTCTCAGTTGATTGAGTTTGGCGGATTTGGTATGGTTTCTAGCAAAAACTGCTAGGGAGTAAGGGTTAATGGCCTCATCAGTGGTGTAGCCAAAAGGGGGCCGGGGGAGGGGGGAGATGGCCCCCACTAATTTCCAGTGCCCCCCCCCCCACCCTCAAGAAAAAAAGTAAATGCATGTAATTCATTAAAAAAACATGGCGCCTGCTCCCCCCCCCCCCCCCCCAGTTAAAAAATCCTGGCTACGCTGCTGGGACTTGTATGTTTAACTCTCCCACTCTAATTTTCTTTACATACTTCTAAAGGGTTTATTATTGATTTTTCCATTTAATTTCTCCCTATTTTTAATCTTCCCATTATCAAGTTTGGATTGGCAGACTTTTGAGTCAGTGGTGGAGTACACTTTTGTTAATCCTGGCCAACTTGATATGGGTCGTCCTTGTTTAGGTGGTGTTTGTTTTTTTGTTTGTTTGTTTTTGTTTTTTGTACTGTGGAATTAAACTATTTGTATAATTATTGTACACTTTCACTTTGAGAAACAGCAGGAAAAAATAATAAGCGGACCATAAACTGACAAAAGATGCATGTGACGTCAGTGCAAGGACTCAAAACACAAATTAAGATTTGATTTTATTATCTTTTTTTTTATCATGTAAGATCTTACAAATATTTTTACAAATTTATCTGGAGCATTTGATGCATGGAAATAATTTTCCCAATACGTATGTTTTTTCATTGGACGTTTGTTTTAGGCCTAATTAACATGCACCGTCATTCCGGAAATTGTTATCATTTTTTTAAATACATATTTTTTTTTAACTATTTTATTTTCACTCATAAATATTAATAACAAATGAATAATGAATACCCAAATCAATAAATGTCACTCATACAATTCACATACACTAACTTGTGCATGTAGAGACCCCTGTCTTGCACATGTCAGGAACAGATCACATTAGTACTGTAACCACTTCAAGTTCAAAACACACCTGCGTCTTGTGTCTCGGTCTTCCTTTAGGATATGAGTGTCAACCTAAATCATACACAGATGATTGATGAGTAGTAATAACCAAGCATGAAAATTGCAATAAGTTTTATATTTAATTTCAATCCATTCTGCTTTTTTTTTTTTCTGTTTCCACATGTTACACTCTCCGGTGCCCTGAAGTTAATTAAGGAAAAGGGTTCAACGCTGGTCACGCTGAGAAAACGTGTTCCCGAGACTGCCCAGACTCTCTTTGAACCAGTGAATTAACATATTTACTTGTAATAAATGACGTATGAAGCTTCGCATGGTGTGGATACTAAGAATTGTCATAGCACACCTCTTGCTGGATCTGTATTCTGGTTGGCTGAAACACGGTCACATGTGTTTAACTAATATAGCAGTTAATAAGCACTATTTTATGCATTTTCTGCCTAACAACTTCACGAAATTGGTCCCTTTTAAAGCAGAAAATGGTGCTTGGCAAATTTTTCTACTGAGCAAAATTTAGCAGGGAACCTGCAGGCACATAACTGTAGTGTATTTTGGCTGGTGAACTGTTTCTGCTAAGCAATTTTTTTGTGCGATGTGATTTATTTGTGCTGAAATTGAGCCAAGGACCGAACTTCATAAAGCGGTTACGCACACAAACATGACAAATTTGCTAACCATAGAAAAGTTTTTGGATGCATTAACAGCTTAGCAGATAAAAAAAGCAATACATTGTGACTGAAGTCCCTGTGGATAGTTTCCTCATATATGATTTTGTTATCAGTATTTTCTGCCAAGTACCACTATTTTTAAAATTATGTTCCGTTCATGATCTTCAACAGATTTGTGCAAGTCTCACACCTACATGTATTTGAACATTTGAGCTTCTTAAACCAGTTGCGCCGGATGACGTATGAACACACAAATGTTTCCCCTGTCTGGAGACGGAAGCCGTGTAAAGACGGCGTTATGCAATTTCAGACCACCGGAGCAAAGGTTGACCAGTCATTCAACTGCAGAGCGTGCACAGACAACACACATGCCGTCTAATGCTTCGTTTCACCCACACAGGGACAAAAAAAGGTCTTATATATATTGCCATTTTGTGGCTACTGAGATGCAGTTTTTGTGAAATCCCCGATTACAGACCTTTGTCCTTTTGTTCCAAGAGGAGGATTACGAGACATCGACAGGCTTCCACCATTGTTCATTCATTGTATTTCAGCTCAATCGAGAAACAAAACAGATGATCCATTAAAGAGAATCTTTGTTTTCATGGCATTGTCAAGTCAGGGTTTCTTTGTGCCAGCGGACCCCCCCCCCCCCCCCCCCTGATTAAAAAAAAAAAAAAAAAAAAAAAAAAAAATCCCAGCGGCAACTCGTTAAATTTGATTTTGTTTCCATCACAATTTAAAGCCCCCAAAATGATTAAATATGGTCTATTCCAACGGTCTATGGATGTTATATAAACAGACAAAATGTGATTCTCTGAAAACCAGGCAAACAATTCTTTTTAAATCGCCAAGTTTAATCACAATACCCTTGCATCCATATTAAATTGACTTCAGGTTGAATCCTTGCTTTTTAAAATCCAACTTGTTTACTGCGAGTGAGAGCCTTATTTTTAAATCACAATGTCTTGCAGGATTTGAACGTGGTTCCTTTTTATAGATTGTTATATACGTTTGATTGCTTTCTACAGGGACGCTTGATTCAATTTCTACAACCTGAAGCAAGTCACTCAGTTTTCCATTAGCCTTCTTATTCCCGCCCGTTCCCTTTGCAACCAGCTGACCCTATCAGTCCAATGACCTTATCAACTGACATTCCCGAGGAACCCAGCAACAGATATTTTCTTGTTTTGTTTTTTCACCCTCGTGCATCCACAATGCTTTTTACGCTTTCCTTATCCACATCCGGCCAAAATAACCTGGAGCTACTGAAGTGACATACAGCACAAGGAACTTCATGACATTTGATGTTTTTGTAGTTATTTTTCCTGCAGCATTTATATTTTGTTTAAACATCTTCCCTGTTTGCCTGACCTGTTAACATCCCTTCTATTTGCCAAATATATATTTGGGTCATTCCATGAAGGTGGAACACTTTTTCTTTTTTTTTTTTTTTTTTGTTGAAGTTGCCAGACACACAAGGCCAGTAAGCCACTCGAGGTGTGGGCTACAAATCAACTGTTTTTTTCCAGGGGCCGTTGCCACCTACTCCTGGGGCTGAAACAGGGTAACCCCCTTTACAGTCCTTAAGGATGTAGGCTTGGGTATCATCCATCAGAAGCCTGGCTGGTAGAGCAGAAGGCTCTACCTCCCCAACTTTTATGGAGCAATTATGGTTAAGTGCCTTGCTCAAGGACACAAGTGTCAGGACCGGGACTCGAACCCACACTCCGATGACTCAGCCACCAGAGCTTGAGTCCGAAGCACTAACCACTCGGCCACGACACGCCACTAGGGACACCGTTACATCATTACCACCTTTGAAGTTTTTTCACCAATTCACTAGTCTACTTGGTCAATCTTGCTGTACATAGTATAAATAACACCAAACAGGAATCATAAAAAGGTTTTACTGGATTACTGTGGTGTAAAATAAACGTGACACAGTCCCTCCACTGATGTAATGGGGACACCATGGGTGTGACATTTGGTGTCTCCATTACATTGAGACATATATCCTTAATTTTCTCAGGATTTTTATGGATTTGGCATCAAGTTTCTGTTGAACATTGTAAATTTGCTTATTACTTTCATAATATTGAAAAATATGTGTTACAAGTATGGTTTCCCTGTTAAATCATTACTTGGAATTTTTAAGAATATTAGCAAAAATATCAGGTAAGATGGTGTGGAAAGGATTTGAAACTTTCCGAAATACTTTCAACATCCAATTAAAAGGTTATGATTGATAAACATAAATTAGAAGACACTTCTGATACTTCACGGAGACGACAGAGGCAATTGCCTCCATTGCCCCTGGTCATTCCCTTGGTGCCCTTGAAATGTTCCAATAGAAATGTACAATTTCCTTATAGAGGTGCTCTTTATTAAGAAGAAAATGCCTTGGTGCCCTTCGTTGCCCCTGGTCATTGCCTTGGTGCCCTTGAAATGTTCCAGTAGAAATGTACATTTTCCTCACAGAGGTGCCCTTTCTCAAGAAGAAAATGCCTTGGTGCCCTTGCCCCTTCAAGAACGGAGCAATCAGGCCTGCATTCAACACAGGGCATTCCAGGAACAAATTTAGACAGTTTCAAGTCTTGTGATTTTTTTTCTTCTTCTACCCTTACAGAGACGTGTGATAAGCACTGTCGGCTCAGTGTCTCCCCACCCCCCCCCCCCCCGACCCTAACCAAAGTCCTGCTAGAAAATAAATCCACAGGCATACTACTCGGGTGGGATTCGAACCCACAACCCCCGCCATTCTGGAGCAGATGTCTTACCAACTAGACTACCGAGATTACCCAGCAGCTAGAGGCAGTTCAAACCCTATTATATTATGTTAATGTTTAGCTGTATTTTACAAGGAGGCATTGACCTCTGACTACACTACTCATCCGCTAGCCTACTAACTCATATAGACTTCTAGGAACAATCAGCTGGGATATTTCATGGGAGAATTTTGAATACGAATCATCACAACAATTTTTTTTTTTTTTTTATAAATCTACCTGTTTCGTGCAAATAACCCTGTTCCTGGTGACTATGAAGTAAAATAATATATCCGTGGAAAAAAAATTATATGACCAAGTGCTCAACTGAAGGAGGATATACTTCAGCTAAACATGTCGACTAATCGAGCTTTTATCTCGTGTCTGCACACAGTGCTGCCACATATACACAGTACAGCACACCTCAATACATTTAATCATATAAATTGTGTTCTGCTTGATTGAAACTGACAAAACCGTTCAAGGTGGATATGTTAAAGGTTCAAAGCAGTAGTAATCCTTCAGCGGGTAGAGATCTCTCAAAGCTTGCTTTAGTTCTTAGGGTGTAGGATATATTCTCCATATTGTCATGGTAGAATCATAAATGAAGTAGACAACTGCAATTTTCAAGAACATGGGAACTATGACTGCTTTGACTAATCCATTGTTTCCCTATTATATTTTCACAGGCGCTGTTGTCATTGCTTTAAAGCCAACGAAGCAAACAGTGCCATACTCATTTAACCCCCGTCTCCCCTTTCTCGTATTTTTCACTTGTCCCTCCTTTTTGCCCTCGGAATTCTTCACAGCATGCAAACAATTAACTTTTGTAAGGCTAAACTCCTGTACACTATCAAGTAAATAGTTTGCATGTATTCAAGTTCAACCTGATGTTGATTGTCACAGCTGAAACTTTAATGAAATTCAAACAACCCCATTGAAGTATTTTGCTTTGCTTGTTGATAAAGTACAGTGCCATTGCTAGAGTAGTGGGCCGATGGGCGCAAATTACGGGCCGATACATGGAAATTACAGCCGATAAGAAAAAACAAAGTTGGTTTTAATTTGTTTAATCTTTAAGATTTTAATATCAAATTCATAAAAAAAATCATAACAAAACCATTTTGAATGCTCCAGATTGCACATTAGAGCTTTTCAAACCAAACGTAAACATCAAACAAAAAACATTCCAGGGACCTGGTTTCAATTTAGCGTGCTTCAGTCAAAATTTGGTTCAAGAATGCGCCCCCCCCCCCCCACAGTTTGAACCACCTCAGCTATGGCTGCCACACGCGTGCGTCAACGCACATGCACTTTTGAATCCTCCATGCTGATTGGTACATGAGCGCGGCTGACGCGCTATTGTCCCGGTGCGCGTGCGTGCGGCGGCCATAGCTGCGATGGTGTAAACCACTATGAAAGACCTGCTTGGTTTACTGTACAGACATCAAAACTTTCCCCACATGCACACATTTTCAAGATGAAACTCAAAAACACTGTTCTCTGAAGCATTTCCTGTGTTATCATACGTATTTCTTTGTCAAAGTGCCTATATAATTTGTTTTGATTGATTAATTGATTGATTAATTGATTGATTAATTGATTGATTGATGTCATCTGAATCTGGATACTATTGTAAAACATTCAATGGCTTGTGTGGAGAATTCAGATTTTAGTTGAAAGCAACAGTGATGGGAGTTAACAAGAATGTCTTGCATCAAGACTTCTCTTCAGATGAAGTCGTCATAAATGTCTCTTATAATCAACAACAGATGCAGCAATACGCCCCTCTCAAGTGACCCATGATTTTAACTCATCTGGGAACAGGGTGGTCTTTTTTTTGTAACCAGTGTTTTTTCTACCACAGTCCACTGCCTACGACATAGTGAATCTTCCCCTAAGTGGAATGAGCAATGATGCTTCATGCGCTAAATTTGTACGCGAGCCGAAACAGGCGGTCAGGCCATCGGTTGGCTGGTTTGTACAGCGTAGGGCATCCAGCGGATAAGCTTTTGATGTTGTTAATTAAACCGGGATAATACGTTGCTTGACTTCATCCTGTCGACATGACATCATGTCTGTATCTACACTGCGGTAGAAATTTACAAATCGAGACTGTGTGCTCAATTACTACATTATGTTAAACCACAGAGCGTAATAATAGATGTTAATTTTTGCATCGGGGATGAAGAATAATATTTGTGGGTTTCTTTTATGCGTACACTGATGTGTGTTAAGCACTGTATACTTTCGCCGAGGCCTGTGAAAATAAAAAAAAGATTCCACAGGCATATTCCTTGGGTGGGATTCGAACCCACGACCCCCCGCCATAGAGCGTAAGACTGTATTTTAGTTTGACGGCTTAGGCCGTGGGCTATGACCAGATCATTCCTCCACATGGCATCAGAGCAGCCAAAAGCCATAGCCGTAGCCAAAAGCCATAGCTGTAGCCAAAGCCGCTTCATTCAGTATACCATGCCCGACATGTGGCAGACGGAGTCCCCCCCCAAAAAAAAAAAAAATAAATAAATAAATAAATAAAATATCCAAAACTCTAACACACTCTTCCCCTCTTGTGCAGAAGTACCTCCCCCCCCCCTAAAATCCTCAAAAGAATTCCACAGATTTCCAGAACACAATGAAGACACAATAGTACCAAATGCCACTGAGACACAGTCTTGGAATCTCCATGAATGCAATCACAGCCATTGTACAAAATGCTCAATCTGATTGATCAATCTAAACAATGCCTGATGAGCAAGATAACAAGAGCAACCAACAAAGAACCGTCATCATTATCCTTCCCATCATGCCATTCAATACAAAAAAAAATATCAAAAAAAAATCATCAAAACAACCATTGGATATTTCCTTGAAAAAAAGGTGAACTTTTCCCAGGAAACTCTGGATAAGAGTTTGATCATTTTACAATATGAGAAAAACTTTGCACTTTCAAAAAACAAGGAAATAACCAAACACACATAACTTTGTGTGTTTTTCATTTTTCTATGGCAATAAAAGTGAAGAAAAAAGAGGAAATCCGCTGGAAAGTTGCATGCCTGGAATAACAATATCTGCAGGATTTAGTTCAACAGGATCAACTGGCTAGAAACCTACGTTCCAAAAACAAATTTATCTTCTTTCAGCCCTGGCAATTAAAACGACATCCTAAGGTTCTTGCCTGTTTCGATGTGCTGCTGTGCAACTTTTAGAACAGTTTACCACCAAATGTTCAACTGGCTGAAACTACTGACCAATTTAAAACCCGGGTTAAAACACATTGGTGCATTCTTTGTTACAAGTGTCCTTTGTGAACTTTTGGCTGTGTGGAGAAGACTTGAAATGCAAACTTGTTCTCTCCTTTCTTCAGTCCTGGCATTTCATCTTTGAGAGGGGCGAGGCTATTTTAATTTTGCAAAGGGCACTTCCACTGGAAAATCTTAAAAGTCTATGGGAAACTTTTTTCAAGGGCCACCAAGGCCAAGACCAGCGCAACACACGCCATGCCCTCTGTGTAATTCCAGGCAAGTTTCTTGTCTGTCTTTCTCTTTTTATCAAGTGCATAGGGACCTCACAGTGATATGCGCTATATAAGAATCGTCTATTATTTTTAAAAAAATTTTTAATAAAATTTATATGGTGCACAAATCAACCAGAAGTGCTCACTGGACTGGTACATAGCATTAACAAGGACAAGATAACTAAAATTAAAATACATAGACACAAAAATACATAGACACAGCAGAAAGTACAGACAAGCACCAGTATGCAAATGCTTTGTTAAAAAGATGAGTTGTTTGGTTTTTGAGAAGACACCAAATAACAGTTTATGTTTTGTCAGAGATTTTGAGCGCACTGTGCTTTTTTTTTTCAATGCGGCAAACAGAAACAAGAGCTGACTGTTAGAGGATAATTTTCTCACGCAAGGAACTTTCTCAGATGGAAATATTTCGCTTGTCCATTGTGCTACCTTTGAAGATATTTGTGATCACTGTGTGATTTCCAATTTATTTGGTTGTATTTGTATACTTGGGGTGTGATCCCTGGCTACACGGCAGTTTCAGGTTGAATGGCTTCTGACTGGCACCCCTTAAGAAAGATATTGACAAAAAAGGGAGGCCGCCAACATTAGGGCTAGATAGCTCAGTTGGTAGAGCATGGGTACATTAATCCAGTGGGTGAAGTTTCAAATCCCACACCAGCCAAATTTTCTTTGCTCACCCCAAAATTGAATTCAAATTTACCCAGTTTTCCCATGTGGTGTATTGCTTTATTTAATAATTTTTTTAATTTAAGCTACGCAAAACAAATTGGCTTACCATCAAGCAACTCTATAACATTGGCCCCAGATCAAAAATATTCTTTTCTTTTTTTTCAATCATGACCAACCATGTCTGGAGCCTTTAAAGTAAAAGCAATCTCCCCAGGATGTGTTTGGATGCAATATGTCGTCCCGCCTTTGAACTAAGATTCCCAGCGATCCGAGAATAAAAAAGTGGGAGGTTGGGAGGGGGGGGGGCCTTCAAGTCTCCAGCCGAGACGTTGAGTGGTTTTGGTTCAGAAGGGCCTCACGGCACATCTGTCTAGTACCTTTCCTTCACTTTAGAGAAGTGGGTCAAAGCATGCCTCGCCAACTTGTACACCGTACCAATACAGTGTATAAATAATCATGATTGCAGTACCACACCGTGAACAGACTCAAGAACGGTATAATTAAGTGCAAATGTTTCGGTGAATTTTGTTTTTTATCGGTAAACTGGCTAAAGGCCATCCATGTAGGTACCTTGGAGGAGCCGATCAGTAGGCATCAAATTGTTGAGACCTCTTTGTGCCTTTACTCAAGAATCAGCTTCAACTGTAATACATTTGGTTTGGTTTATTTCCATTTACGATGGAAATTCATCAAGATTAAAAAGTAACAGGTAGCTAAATATTCATTTTTACAACTGATAGAAAAAGTATGGAGTACAGGGTTCTCTCCAGTTTTTTTTTTTCTTCAAAACTGTCCACATTTTTTTTAAGTGTGGCCGAAGCATGCTGAATTGAAACCAGGTCCTTGGAATGTTTTTATTTGATGTTTATGTTCGGTTTGAAAAGCTCTACTGAGCAATCTGGAGCCTGTGAATCTGGATGTCTGTGACATGGAAAGTGTTTTTTCCAAAATATTATTATGTCAGGATTTGTTTGTGAATTTGATGTTAAAATCTATTAAAAAAAACATTTTTTTTAATTAAAAAAAATGGTATCGGCCATAATTTCCACATATCGGCTGGTAATTCACACGAATATTGGCTGGTAATTCACGCATATATTGGCCTGATACACTCGCATGTGCATGGGAAGAACCCTATTGACAAAGAGGGGTTACATCCAGAGAAGGTGAAAACCCTCCTCAGGCCTGTATGCTTCATTCTTGAAAGGGCAAGGGCACCAAGGCAATTTTTCCGGAAGCCTCTATGAGGAAATTGTAAATTTCTATTGGAGCATTTCAAGGGCACCGAGGCAACGACCAGGGGCAACAGAGGCAATTTTCTCCGCTGCCTCCATGAAATATCTGGCCTGCCTTCTGCAATGGAGCACCAAAACTGCTAGAAAATTCAAGTATAGATGCCATAGTTACACTTAAGTTATGCTTTTACATTCCTCATATCAAGTAAGAAACGACAAGGGAAACCTGTTCTAGTCAATTTTTCTTTGTTCACCCCAAAATTGCTTTTACATTCCTATGATAAATTTAACTTTCCTATAGTGACTAATAAATCTCTAAGAAAACAAACAAACTTCCACAGTTTTCTTGAAACACAATTTTGACTTTCTGCCGGGCACACTTTGGTCGCGTCCTCCAAGCACTAAATAACAAATTGACAGCACTCATGTTTAAAGGATCCTTCATGCCTCTCACCTACAGTGATTAACTTTACTATTTATGGCAGTCTTGGTTTCGTTCATCACAGACGTAAAAGTAGTTTACCTCTGTAATGATCTCATTAAAAGATTAATGTGTCACCCCTCGGGTTCGTTCTTGATGTTGGTGGGTATGAGCAGGGGGGGGAGGGGGGGGGGCTCTTCCCCTCTTCTTTGCTTTTATTTTTTTTATGCCGGTCGCCTGTCTGCTGTTTGTTGGTTGTTGTTTTTAATTACACTTGTGTAATGCTTCTTTCAATTATTTACCATCCTTTTTTCGGAATTTTTGCCATTTATTTTATTGTAATCTTTGTAACCTCCGTTCTTAACTTTTTAACTTTTTATTGTAACCACTGTGCAATTCAGCCTTTGGGCTGCAAGACAGCGGGAAATAAACCAATAATAAATAAATTACAACTAAGACCCAGAAAGCTGTTCAGCAGAACTGATTTGCTAAGCAAACTTACAGTTGGGCACCAGTCAAAACAATGTAAACAATATGACACTTTGGCTGATGCCAGCTTGTCACCTATTTATCATTGTTATTTATAGTCTATTTCTCAAAAGTACAAACATACAATACGCAACATAGTCTCATTGCATGTACTGGATAAAACAGATTGAGAGTTGTAAACAAAAACAAATACAGCCTTTGAGACATTTAGTCTTTGTGAAAGACTCTGCTGGGGTCGAAACGCGAGGCCTTTAACAATTGTGTGCATTTATACAAACAGGTCCTTGTGGTTGGTAAGCAGTTTGCAACGGCTAATTTTATTTGTTTCAAAATAAATACAGACAGAGTAAAAACAAAGTCACGTCAAATATATTATCTCAAATGAGGAAGTACATAAACAACAAGGATGGCCCATATCGAGTTGGCCAGGATTAACAAATGTTCACTCAAACACTGCGACTCAAAAGTCTGCCAATCTGTTTGAGCAAAATTTTTCGTGCTAAGAAAAAACGTTTGTGCCAAGAAAAAATGTACAATATTGACAGAAAGAATTTTGCTTTGCTACACGAAACTGATACAAGATGAGATCAAAACACAACAATCTCTCTTTTTAGAATCGGAGGTGCTGTTATTTCGACGACCATTGTGTAATAATTTCGTTTTGGATATATTATTTACACACGGTGGCCGCCCACGTTAAGCCTCTAAAATCCCAAACCAACACAACGACATGTCGCCATACAACTCGCTATGATATCAAAGACAATTCATCAGGAAATCCAATTAGGTTAAGTATCGTGCAGTGGAAATGTTTCATCACTTAACTAGCTGGGGGACTATCAGTGGGTGGAAATCTACAGAGATACTGGAGAGGCGGTATAGGAATAGCCCGAGCCACAAGCACTTAAAGGACGTCGAGTGCGGCAGGATTTATTGATATCAACACTTGGGATAATTAGAAGGATCCGGGATAAGTTACTCAAAGGAATTGAGGTCTTGAAGACGAAAGAAACCTGAGAGCGTTGGTCCATTGGAATATATGCTTTGAAATAAAACATTAAAAAAAAAACATCCCTAGCAAAGATATACAATGTAGTAAGAAATGAGGTAACACCTTGTACATGAAAAAATAAACTCTATGAGTTGTGGTGGTTCTGAAAACATCGTGTTGCATACTATGTAACAACTCAACGGTTCCCTCATTATGCTCTGATCGTCTTCAGGAGTGCACCTTTCCCACCTTGCCACTTTCTGCTAGGTGTAACCTAAATTTTTACTTTTTTGTCAATTTTATATAAGCAGGGTCTGGGAGGGCACATCTTTTTCCGATGACCACTTTTTGACTTTTGCCCTTTCTTGGACGGCGTCTGCTAATATATTTTATTGTCCAAAGAATTTAAACAAACAAAAAAACAAATAAATAACACTTTATCCTGAAGACAGCCAGAACATCTGAAGCCATTCAAAATGGCAACTTGTCACACCACCAGTTCTTTTTAGAACCACCACAACTGGTATAGAGAGAGTTCTTCATTTACAAGGTGTTACCGTAAACCGTACTAGATTGTATCTCCACAAAGTAAAGTTCCAAATCCTAACCACTGATTATTTTGCTCTTCTGTGATAAGAATCACAATAAAAAACAAATCCTGGATTTTCAACGCAACCTTCGGCTTTTACAAATGAATAGCCGCTGACACCTTATCACCCCCCCCCCCCCACATGAGAAGAGTCATCTACTTGATCCTCTACTGAATGCTCGAAATTTTTTGTTTCCCCTTTTGGGGGGGGGGGGGAGGTTGAGGGGGGTTGTACCTGAGAGCTCAAGGTTCCTAGAAATATTAGATTATGACCAAGAATTGCACGGTATACAGACTGTGTAACTTTAATGCATATATACAAACTTTGGAGTCTACTCAAGTCTGCCATTTTATTTCCTTGACACATTAAAACAGTTTAAGGCTGTATCCGTATTGGCCGTTTCGGCTCTACGGCTACCGCTGTTGCTGAGGTTGTTTTCTATGGACGTCCTATACTTCAACATGATGATGCCGCAATCCAGCCCTAGCCCTAGCCATAGCCGTCAATTCAGATACGGCCTGAGTTGCAGGCCTGATGTTTCACGGCGGCAACGGAGGCAATGCCCCTGGTCCTTGCCTTGGTGTCCTTGAAATGTTCCTACAGAAATTTACAATTTACTCATAGAGGTGCCCTTTTCCAAGGGGAACATGCCTTGGTGCCCTCGACTCGTTCAAGAACAAAGCAATCAGGTCTGGAGTTGGAACTAATCGTAATTAAATACATGCCAGACTTGCAGCACAGTCTACCACAGTCTGTACATCAGTACCCATTGGAAATGTTCATGTCTAAACACAATGCTTCAGTTGAACGAACTGCAGATCAAAAGTAAACAACGAGAGTTGCGTTCTCTTTGAATAAATAAAAAAAGAACAACAAATTAGCTGATCAATTTACCCCTGATAGAAAAACGAGGATTGCATCAGAATATGATTTCATGTTATGGTTATCAAATATATCTTGCTCGTCACAATCCGCTCTCACAAAATCCAGCAAATTTCCTGTATCAGCCAGACAATGGTTACCACGGCGACACAAGTATCTTCTTATTTATCCGCTCTCGATGAGTGTCGATGACTCATCATCTTCCATTTGTGATATGAACAATGATTTATTGTTACAGCACTGTCAGCGCGGCAGGGCCGGATGGTTTGAGATTTTTGCTGTGCTTTAAACACGACACGCTGTAAATATGGTGGAGGTTTCTTGCTGATTGCCTTTTTCTCATCACAGTGGTATTTTTCAAGGGGACTCGTGTTTCATATCAAAAAATTGTGTCGACTCTCTCATACCACAGCAGCGGTGTGCAAGTGTCTCATGTATATTTGCCAAATACTACTGTTTGTTGAAATAAAATCCTAATTGCTCTTGGATAAGCTTGGACAACGTTCAATTTTTGGGTAGTCGTAGTCGGTAATACCGACATCAAAATACTGCGGCATTCGGTATTGTTAGGAACTTTTTTGCCTGGGGCTAAAACATAACAAAATATATTTAAAAACACGATGCAGACTATTATCTAAATTGAGGCACTACATTCACTGCTATTTAATAACAGAGGCTAGCACTGAGCTTGTCTTTTTAATCATAATAGGACAAACAATGTGACTTGTTTTCACCTTAAAACTTATTTTAAAAAAAGCTTACTGTTCGTGTATCAGTGCAAAGAAATTGTAATGATGAAAATACACTCTTGATTTCGGTGCGTGTGTACAATTGTTTTGAGACACAGTTCTGTATCTGATCACTGTCTTTTTTTACAGGCTGCAGCACATGCAGTCACTGTTTTGTTTATATCGTGGAATTGAAAATTGAAAACCGAGCGCGCCAGTATTTCGGTAATTTCTAAAACAGCTTTCGGTATCGTTCGGTATTGAACAGATCCCGTAGCAACACGGTAATACCGAAAAACCACCCCAGCTTACTCTTGGAGACACTAGTCATTATCTATTACTGCACCATGTCTTAAGACTCCATGAATCCAACCAGCTACACCTTTACATATCCAGGGTACTCCCCCAGGATTGTTCAAAACTGTGGGGCATTCTGGACCCAAATTTTGCAAGTGTGGCCGAAGCACACTGAATTGAAACCAGGTCCTTGGAATGTTTATTTGATGTTTAATGTTTGGTTTGAAAAGCTCTACTGTGCAATCTGGAGCATTTAAAATGCTTTTATAACATGATTTTTTTGTGAACTTGATCGTCAAAACTTGAAATTCCCGTGTATCGGCACGATACACCAGCTTGTGCCTGGGGAAAACCCGACATCAGAACCTCACAAAACATTCAGCGTTTCATTTCAGATCTCACAAAACACACCTCATGTCAAAAGCAATTTCTAAACCAGTTTGGGGGTTTGGTTTGGTTTGGTTTTTCCTTCTCTGTGTTTTACAGTTTTTTACTGGTGGATTTGTGCATTTTATAAAACTCTTGTTGTTAAAATCATCTGGATTTTAGTTTCTGCATCGGCCATGAAGGTGACAAATTACTTGTATTGTATCTTAAATTTGTCAGGAAAAATATCTTAAAATGCCCATTCTGTGTAGATCTTGTTGTGGTTTAATTTGACACGATTCACTGGAACTCAGTGAAGAAGATGAGCTAGCACAAGTATGCACACGTAATCACAGAAATGACTTTCACGACTGGTACAACAAATTCTGTCTCTATGCAGACTACCCACCACCAGGCCCCGCGACTTCACGGAGGCAACAGAGGCACTTGCATCTGCTGCCCCTGGTCATTGCCTTGTCGCCCTTAATATGTTTCAATAGAATTTTACATTTTACTCATAGAGGTGCCCTTTACCAAGGGGAAAATGCCCCGGTGCCCTTGCCTTGGTGCCCTTGCCCTTTCAAGAACGAAGCATACACAGGCCTGCACCACTGTTTACTAATTGTCTACATATACCAGTAGTGGATTGTTCCATCCAATCGATGGAAACCCTAATATTATGATTACTTAAAGTAGCGAAATCTGACCAAACTAATAGTTGGCATCAGAGCCCAACTCTACAGTTCTGCTTACTGCGGAACTCTGCGCTTACGGCTACCATCTCTCGCTTACAGGATTAGGGCCAAATTCTGCACTTGCTGGGGACATGAAGGACGGTGACAGGGCGAGTTTCGAGCCAATTCAAACTTTTGGAGGAACCTCGGATTCCCACTTATATTGCTTTAACATGTGAAGGAAACAAAATCATGAACTTAAACGTTCTAACGCCCTTGCACAATTTATATACCTTGCCAATGAGGAAATATTTTTCCCACTTTGCCATCACAAAAAACAAAACTATCTGGGCATTTTCTCCTTTTTAAAATGTCTTTCCTTCTATCTTGTTTTTGCTTTGTTCATATTTGCTTTTGCCATGGTGGCAAAAAATGCGGTGTGGACCCCACTCCCCTCCCCCCTTCCCCTAGAATACCATCTCTGATGATAATAAGAATATAAATAATAAGTAGTTCTTATACAGCGCTTTATCACACAAGATGAGCGTCTCAAAGTGCTCAGTGTTTTTTCCTGCAAGTTACATGTACGCAGAGTTACGTTTTGAAGTATGAGACCTTTTCCACGGTTTTACAGGTGCTGTGGTGCAATCTGCAGCCAATCAAACCAGGAACACCGGGGCGAACCCTTTCTCTTTGTGATAAGTGCACTGGGTTCTTTTACGTGCATTACACAACATACGAGACCTACGTCTTTACGTCCCATCCGAAGGAGGCAGCAATAATGGTTTGAAGTGTCTTGCTTAAAGGACACAAGTGTTACGACCAGGACTCGAACCCACATTCTGCTGATCAGAAACACCAAAGCTTGAGTCCGGTGATCTTACCAACTCGGCCACGATGCGCCAACATTGAGAATATTTGTCTGTTACTGTCTCATCAGTTCACTGGGTATTATTTCCACTTCATTGAATCTAATTGATATAGTAATAGGAAGTGTTATGGTCATCAATCAATGTACATATATTAACAGTAATACACCCAGTATAGGGAGACACAATAACGGATGGTGTCATGTGTTGAGTGGTGTCTGGTTGCATTACTCATCAGTGGCTTGATTAGTTCGCACACACAAAAAGTTAATTGGAAAGATCAGGGCATGATGTCATCGGAGCTAAGCATAATAAAAATATGCTTACCAGAATAAGGTTGCCAGCCAGAATACCATGTCACATGGGCCGTATTTGTGACTGGTATCCTGTTTATTTTTGCTCAGCAGAAAATTCGTTGAGCGATGTTTTTTGCTTAAACATCCCTATGAAATGGGGTCCAGGACGCGATGTCATAAAGCTGTTAATGGGGCTGTGTCGTCATGATTATAACAGTAAATGAAAATGAAAAATTTGGCGTGTTTTCTATGAGGATCTGTGCACCCATGTCCAGCACAATCATAAAAGTATGTGGCGCGATCGCGGTGCATGGGGGTGTTCACATTCCATACATTTTTGTTACTAGGCCTATACGCATTCACAGTGATGGTAACCGGGTGTTTCGGCACAGCTGAGGCAAGTCAAAGGTAAACTATTTTGTGCTCAATAGATTACAGCAATGGCGGCAAAGTACCAGTCCTCTGGTTCATTTCTATGGGAGAAACCCGGATGAGGAGGTGGAGACCCACAAGAGGAGTGGGGGGGGGGGGGACAGTTTGGACATAATTCCAAGGCGGAACTTTCCTCTCGACCCCCTCCAAATATAAATGCTTCGTACTCCATTGAACAATATATATAGACCATTATCATGCTGCCACCATCTTGGTCATGTTCCTTGTATCCAATATCAGTAGTGGATGCTAACATTCATTGTACAAAAAGAAACCAGACTATTTCTCCTTCCAGCCTCAATTTGGTTACATTGATTTGAATGGGAGAAAACCAAGATGGCCGCACCATGATAAAGGTCTATTGACCTAATTCACTGGACATCATCACTCACAATAAATCTCAATAAGATCCCATTTCGAGGAGTCTGATTCCCTGTGTGAAATTCATTGTGCATTGAAGGCTTTGCGTGCATTGGTAACACGGGCACCAGAGACCTTTACATAAAATTTGTCCCTCAAAACGGCAGACCATGGGCAGACCGAGTTGCCATGTGCGACGTCAGTGCAAGGGATCCCGAAAGCCGAATGTTCGGTGTTGAGGATTAATAACATTGAATGCATATGTCGTATCCAAATTAGCGGCTACCGCTGGGGCTGTTGATAAGGACGTCCTATACGTCAACGCATGGTCACAGGGCGATCCAGCTGTAGCCATAGCCGCCAAGTCGGACCTGGCCATAGTACAACAGCATTTTAATTTCCCCCAAGCCAAAATGTCACATATTATTAAGGTTAATAGAAGTCCCAATTGGCAGACGATTCTGAACACATCTTGTGAGCGGACGAACCATTTTCACTTCAAGACGAAACAAAACAAGGCAAGACGAGCTGGAGCCAGAATAACCCAGACTGACGAAACATGAGATTATCGGATCTCAATGCCATCGTCTGCGTGAATCTAGATACTAATTTTAGCAAAGATTGCAGATATCGGCTACACAATGAGGCAAATCTCGAGCCATGCAGCCATGTTCCCTCCATCAATTTTTTCAGATTAATCCCTACTTGAGAGATAGGGCAGACGGTATGACGCGATGCAATTCATTTACAATCACATACACACAACATTCTTTTTTCTGTTCAGATCAATGTCCGGTTTTCCTCAGGCCTAGTGTTACACACACGGAGGCCATGGCTTCCGTTACCGTGGTCTTGGCCTTGGTGCCCCTTTCAAAAGTCTCCCATTGCCTTTCAGATTTTCCAATGGAAGTGCCCTTTGCACAAAGAAAACGGCCTTGCCCTCTCAAAGATGAAATGCCAGGGGCCAATTTCACAAAGAGCTAAGATTGACCTTAACTGTGTATCAATCTTAATCGCTAAGCAAAGTGTGATGTCACAATACAAATCGCTATGGTAATATTGACAACTCATCTTAAGATGAATCCTACCCCTCTGTGAAATCGACATCAGGACTGTTTCATCGTTCTTTTTCTCTCGGTTGATTTCAAACTGGTTTATTAAACGCATTCATAATGCACCTAAAATGACTGACTATAGATGCTAACGACTACACAAAACAGAACTGAGTTACACCATGCAGGCACATTAATGTTTTAGAAGTTGTGTTCACATGACCGAATAGATTTCCACATCCTCTTATACTCAGCATTTAAGCCTAAATTTTGAAGACAAAAATAGTTGTCCAATTATGATTTCAAATGAAAAAAAACCCCAGAAAGTCCAATTATGATTTGAAATGAAAAAACAGGTTGTCCAAATTACTTTTCATTTTTACAAAGACATCCCTCACACGAGAGCCCAATTTCATGGGGCTGCTTATGCACAAAATTAAGCTAATCACAAACACAATTTTCCTTACCACAAAAATAAAAAAAAGGTTACCAGCCAAAACACTATGTTATACGTACCATTTGTGACTGGTTTCCTGCTAGTTTTTTGCTTAGCAGAAAATTTTCAAGCAACATTTTTTGTTTAAGAAGCTCTATCAATTAGGGCCCTAGCTACATGTAGTACCAATTGTAGATTAAATTTATGACAAGGGACACATCCAAACACAAGAAAGTATCATCCTAAAACACACGAGTTTGAAACAAATATAGATTTTCTCAGTCATTTTCCCCGTCGTTTTCGGCAAAAAAAAAAAGCTGTGTAGTTCACTTTGATGCAGTTGTATTTAAGTGATTTTGCCTCTTCAGCTGACACAGTCATTCAGCTTCACTGTGAGGCATACAGATTTATATAGCATTAATATTCAATTGAACTTATCGGGTGTTCTTCTTAGCCATGCGAAATTGGCATTCAATTCAGCAGGGGCAACTAGAGATTTCTGCGAAAAAAGCTGCTGCGCATTTTGAATGCTGTTCCAGTGGATTGTTAAACTTTTGAAATCGCATGACACAAAAAAAAAACAATTGCTTACACATTAAGTGAAACTGGAAGACTGTGTGGAGGAGCTTTCAATTTTGCGCGAAATACAATAACGCAACGTTTCAATTCCCCATTTACTTACCGAAAATGAAACCTATACTTCTCAATTTGACTTCTGATCCAAACAACCCTTTAGTACATCTCCCATCATGTCATGTAACAGTGTTTTACTGGGTCAATTTGTCCAAATAATTTTCAATGACTAATACAATGTTGCAGATTTGGGTCACGACAGCCTACCCAGGAGCAAATCTGACAAACAATCTTTCTGATCCAAACATCCAAACGATCCTCTGGCGATTTTGTAAGAAAAGGTCACAGCATTTTGTTAAAGGGCCCTAGAAACAGATTTTTGTGACTCTGTAAAAGTGGATTTTATTATCCCTTTCCATGCCCTTTTTGAGAAAAATTGCTTCACAGAATACTGAAATATCATAGTTCTTTAGTTCTTTAATATTTTTGTTTTTGCAAATCCAAATTCTTTAAGTTTTGGGTTTTTTTTTGTCTAGTTTATTCCTTAGTCTCTTTTGTAGACAAGCATCGGACAAGTCATTACAAACAAAACTAAAACTTCCTTTTTTTTTGAAATGCACTAGTTTCACAATCTGAAAGCTCACTTATAATTATAAAGTATAATCCCTCCAGAGTAAACTATCTATCTGAAAAGCTGTCAAAAGTCGAGAAAATAGTCAAAGGAAGACCCCAAAATAAACTCTGCTCATTTAGATTGCCTCAATTAAAACGCATAATGGATGGCACAAAAAAAAACTGACCAAAAAAAAACCAACACGGTCTGCACGAGAAAACAAAAATCACCTAGATTGAGAACAAAGCAAAACTTCCCAAGTTGGCTGGATGGTAAGTTCATTGAAAAACTAGCGGATAACAAAATGAATTTACTCTTCCAAAACCCAATGATATATAATATCTTTAAGCTCCCTTGTGCAAGATATGTACATATAGCTGCAAGCTGCAGTCCTACGTGTTTATCACAGCTTGGTCCGCGGTACTTTACAACTAGCGAAATACTAATGTGATATTTTATTGTAAGCTCGAGGGGACCAGAGCAATGTCAGTTCCCTCCCTAGATTTTCACTGAAGGGTTTTGTTTTTAAGCCGCGTCCCTGTTTCGCAAAGCTTCTAAAAGCTTTGAAACCAATTCCTGGGCACTGCAAAGCAAAAATACCATACCATCCAAAATACCATGTAGTTTACATCAGTGTTTGCCTTGGCTGAAGACAGGGGTGAGATTTGCCAATTGTGAAAATTCCTGAAAATGGCTTGCAGTTCTGGGTTCCCCCTACTTCTAGAACCAGAACCTCCCAGATGTTACAATTCAGGGAGGTTTACAGACTCTGTGCATCACCAGAAATACAAAAACTACAGGTTTGGACACAATGTGGACTACTTCTTTCTGCATTTTGGTGAATGCTTCACTTCTTTCAAGAAAACTTGAAGGCTCAAGGAGATTTTGAGAAAATCCTGAAATCAGGAAAAAAATCCTGAGAAATCTCATGCCTGTAAAGAACGGAGTGAGGTGGTAAAACTTCACAATGGTGATTGAAACAAAATATAGGCAGCCAGCAAACTGACACGAATAGAAGGCAGCGCTCAAGGAAATACACCATGACTCCACACAACCAACTTTGTGAGTTCTTGATACAATGCCAGTCAAGGAAAAAGCTTTTAAATAAATGACACAAAATTTATCGATTAGTATTTCCTTTGAGGCAATACTTCACTGTGAGGTGATGATATTGCCCCCCCCAAAAAAAATAAAAAAGAGGTTAATGAGGTGGTCGCTGCAAGTAGGGAGGCAAGCAGCCTCTGGTTTGAATGGACAGGGAAGAAATGTTTTACTTTGATCGTCACTGTTTATATTATGACAGGAAACATAGTAAAGAGGGCCACTTTGCATCCGTCACATTAGCATTTTTTTCAATGCCCAAAAGTGTTTCAACACGTGAATGGACATGATAATTTGAGTCGATTCATTTGACGTTTTTAGTTTTTATTTTGAATCACCCTCAAAATTTACTAAGCCATTTAATTAAAGTAGTATGTTGTGACATTGATATTAATCACATTACTATTTCGTGAACTACCAGTATTCTACTACAAAAGAGGTTTATTTTGAGTTATGCATTACCGGCGTCGGACGACTATGCAGCCACCCACCTGTTAATGTAGGCCTAAATCACTTTTAAAAAAAGGGTAAAGAACATTGAAAAAGTGAGCATTTATACCTAGCCTTGCAAAATTTAGATTAGGCAAAGGAATCACACAATTTTGGAAAGCAATTTCTTTGGATGATTCAGCTTCACAACTTTGAAATTCTTGTGTTGAAAAGTGTGTGATCGCGGTCGTCTGGCCTAAACGTTCTATTGCGCACTAGTACACATCGTGCCCAATTATACTTTACTTGTACAATTTTCAAGACTTGCTGGAACTGTCCTTACTGGCTTTATTCAGCCACTCTAAGGTCTCTGGTACAAACTCTGGAATATTTTTCACAGATTTCGAGAAAGAAAAGCCTCAATCGAATAAACAAATGCAACAATCATCATGTACTGTACTGCACTTTCCTATGGAGGACGTCGTGTTTGTTTACATTTAATACCCACAATAGGTCACGTGACGCGGGTCGCACAATCGGTCTATTGGACGGGAAAAAATCTACCTGCATTTCCGTCAATTTTTAGAATGAAATTTGAGAGTAATTAAAAAATTAATAATCCTATTCAACTCAAATTATTTCCAGTACGAACCTGCGTGTCCATTCAAATGTTGAAACATTTTTGGGTGGTTTCAGGTACTTGAAAAAAAGTTACGGCCATTGGAAAAACTGCTAACGTGACGGCAGAAAAGTGGCCTCCTTTACTGTGTTTCCTGTCTAATCACTTTTTGCTTAGCAAAATACCTGGTTCAGCAATTTTTTGTTGTTGCTAAAACAGCTTCAGGAAATTTTTTCACATTCCCCCCACCCCCACACACACATATAGAAAATGAGGAAATTACACTTATGAAATTAATGTGCAGTACAGCTTGTCCACTTTACATGTCATCATAACGTTAAATGTGGCGTTTCGTTTTACAACTTGCTCTTTCAGAAAATTGAATATTTTATTTTTTAAAAGCTCTCTGTGTTTGGAGTATAATGTTCGCACGAATTACATACACTACATTTATGTGCCTGCTAAAAAGTAAGCACCACATAATTTTTGCCTGGCAACGGAGGTTTTTGCTTTCACGTGCAAGATAAAACTCTTCAAATATTTACTCATGCGATATTTCACACTGCCATCTGTGCATCAGCAACATGACGGGTGAAGGGTGGGGGGGGGGGTGCAATGTCAGAGTCCTCGATCAGGCAATACCAAATGTTTCTTAATTACAACTAGCTGATTGCTTTGGACGATACAGGTGTGAGCTTCAATTGAGAGCCTGGTGGGGGGGGGGGGGGGGATGGGTCTAGGCTCCTGCTGGCTTGGACAGGCCTCAGAGACCCTCTAGTAAGAGTGGAGAATCTAGGCACAGGTTAGTGCTTAGGGCTGGTGAGGAGGAAATGGGTTGTGGGATTTGTCAACATTGTGTGTTATGACATTGTGCAACACATACTGATTTGTTGATACGTATTCCTCGCCTGTACCATGTAATATCAGCACCACAGATATATTAAAGTGGACGGGTTCCTCATGCTCTCAGATTTCACATACACAATAGGCCTAGTGGCTCATTTTTATGAAGGGACAGGCCGTTTTCATTTCGTTAAGGGCAGTTCCAATGGAAAATCTTCCAAGTTTACGGGAACACGACCAAAGTCCTGGGGCGAAGGAGGTCTTTGTAGCCCTGTACAATTTCAGGCCTACATTCATGTGTTGTACAGAATCATTCAATCACATGAGACCTGATTGCTTCATTCATGAAAGGGCTAGGACACCAAGGCATTTCCTTCTTTATAAAGGACCAGCGGCATAGCCATGGGGGGCACGTGGCCCACCCCCCCCCCCCCCCGCCAAAAAAAAAAAAAAAAAAAAAAAAAAAAAATTCCAGTGCCCCTCCCAGGTGCCCCCCCCCACATAAAAAAATGTAGATACATGTAATTCATTTACAAACATGGTACCCACTTCATCAAGAAGAAATTATGACACCTAAAAAAGGAAGACATATGTAGAATTCCCACTACTTCGGTGCCACGTTCTTCTTGTCTAACTTTCATGACATTGGCACAAGCTGCCGTGCATGCAACCCAGCACCCAGCACCCCCCTGCCCAAAATGAGTTCTCGCTAGCCTGACATCCCATTCCCTAAATTTGTTAAGGGCTCATCAAAGATGATTCTAAGGGGCGGCCCCTTAGATACATCTTTGATGAGCCAGGGGCACCTGTTGTCCTTGTAGTATCTTGAAACTATTGACAATTTGGGGACAGTGCCTTAGCGTCAATGCGCCAGGAGTTTCCACACAATCTTTCACGGATGAGGACGATCAACGGTCTCTGTAATAACGGACAACCAAATCCCTCAGCCGCCACTGGTGTCTGATGGATTTGACCGGTTGAATGGAAGAAGGAGAGGGAAGGGTGCTTCCCACCCACCGGGGAATCTTCATCAGGGATTATCATTAAGCAAGATGATATATTATTGATGGTGGAGACGCAACGGGATAGGGTTGTGGTCTGCTAGGATTGCTGGCTTCAAGAGCTGAAACGCTGACAATGGTGACGACCAATATGACAACTGATCCGGTGACACCAGTATGAGTTACATGTATGTCGGGCGAACTACATCACAACCAACATGGATCTTCTCTTCTGACAAGGATTCTTGATTACAGTCTGCGTGCATCGGGGAAGTACATGAGTTTAGTAAGCGAGGGCTTGTGCCAATATTTAAACCAATCGGACTCATGTAGGTCTACTAGTTTGTGCTGTATCACGACGTATCTTCAAACAACTTGGGAATTCTCTCCATGAGACAATTTTGTTTGGAACGCGAGGCCTGAGAAATCAGGCAGCCACTGACCAGACATCTTTTTAGTTTGGTGTGAGCTTCTTTTAAGGATTTCTGCCCAGCAATCTAAAGACTATACATTTCACAATTTTCAAAATATTTTCTTATGTTTTTACTTTTTTTGTTTAGAGATTCTAGTTGAGCAAACTGCTGGAAACCTGGAATGTACATTTAACAATTGTTTTTATTTTATTTATTTATTTATTTTATTTTTGACATGCACATGTCTAATGTAGGTCTTCTATTTTGTGCTGCATCACGACATAATTTCCGCAACTTTGGAATTCTTTCCCCGAGACAATTTTTGGGGATCAAAAACGGCCCGGGAAATTCAGGCAGTCTGTGACTAGACCTCGTTTTAGTTTGGTGTGAGATTCACATAAGAATTTCTGCCCCACAATCTAAACAATATACTTTTCACAATTAGTTAAAAAAAATTTTTTTTTTTTTACTTTTTTTTAGTGATTCTAAATGAGCAAACTGCTGGAAACTTTGAATATACATTTAACAATTGTTTTTATTTTATTTATTTATTCATTATTATTCCTTTTTTTTTACATGCTCATGTATAGGTCTACTTTTTTTGTGCTACAGGTGACACCATAATTTCCACAACTTTGGAATTCTTTCCCCCGAGACGATTTTTGGGGATCAAAATGGCCAGAGAAAGTCAGTCATTCATTGACAAGTCCTCGTTTTAGTTTGGTGTGAGATTCATATAAGAATTTCTGTTCCACAATCTAAACAATGTACTTTTCACAAAATAATAATATGTAAAATATTTGTTTATGTTTTGATTTTTTTTTAGTGATTTCAAGAGCAAACTGCTGGAAACCTGGAGTTGTTATGCAAAACAGCTAATTCTCAGAACAGCACGACCATCACAATTTTTTTGAAACACCAGAAGTAGGGTTCTGACATGTCCTACAAAAAAAAAACTGATTTTGTTTTTTTAAACAAGATCATTTTCCAAAAATCACACCAGACAAACATCCTGTGTAAATTGCCATCAAATTTGGGTGTCATGTTTTTGGAGAACAAAAGGAATAAAGCTTCATGTTTCGTCAGGAATTTTATGTGCGTCCATGTTGGGCTAATCACAACTGCAGCGATCAGAAAAGCTGAGTTGATTTTGTGGAGTTTTTAAATGCTTGATTTTGAAAGTATAACCGATACTTTCTTAAGGGGATTGGTACTGGTATGAACTTGATAATCATTGAGCATGCAGATTAAAAAATTGTAAACCAACGTCTCCCTTTATAATCACTAATCTTGTCTCAAAGGATGCGGCCAACATTGTCCAAGACCAGTATTCCCACTTTATGTGACCCAACATATCCATGAAAAACTAAACCTGGGAAAGTTTAAGCTCAATCGCTCATCAGAGTCGCAAGACAAAAGTGGGGGGGAAAAAATATGTTTTCAGACTTTAGGTTTTGGAACCATGAGATCAAAACATATTGTTTTAAACACTTCTCAAGAACTATAGCATTTCAGGAAAAACATATTTCTGAGGAAAATTTTCATCATGACAATTTCTATGTGTAAGTTATGCATAGATCTGTGGACTTTTATATTTATAGTCTGACCGATGTTACTGCACACCCTTTGAAATAGGCTCAGATCACAAGTTACAATAATAATCAAATAATTATAAGTGATGTTTGAAGCTTTGCATGGTGTAGGAAAATAAGAATACACTATTAACTAGTAAACTTGCGGGTACAGCCATGTGTTTGAATCTCTTGAAGACGATCAGAGTATACTGATCGAAACGTCGAGACCACTCTAGCTCTTTTCAGAGCCAACACTCCTCACAAAAGAGATCAAAACACATGATTGTACGTCCACAAGTTTACTAGTTAATAGTGTTTTCTTAATTAAATATGACAGGAAACATAACAAAGGGTACCACTTTGCAACCGCCACGTTAGCAGTTTTTCCAAAGATTGCAATTTTTATTCAAGTACCTGAAATCACCCAAAAAGTGTTTCAACACGGACATGCATGCTTATACTGAAAATAATTTGAGCTGATTTATTTGATGTTTTTAACATTTTTGTTAAACCATAAAAAGAAATCAACAGAAAAAGTTTCCTGCCTTTTCCGTCCGCTTTTTAAATGAAAATTGAGAGCAATTAAAAATGCAATAAATCATATCAACTCAAATTATTTTCAGTGTAAGCCTGCATGTCCGTTCACACGCTGAAACCTTTTTGGCTGGTTTCAGGTACTTAAAAAAAAAAAAAAACACAACCACGGGATAAACTGCTAACGTGACGACTGCAAAGTCTTCCCCTTTATTGTGTTTCCTGTTATATACGAGAAGTAAATTCATGGAGAAATTCAACCACGCCAAAACAAAAAAAAAGACTTCCAAACAGGCAGAGAGCAAAGATATGATTGTATCATAAAGGCCGTTTCTGATGAGATGGTATTGAATTTATTGACTCGTGACGCAGTTACTTTGTACACGTACAGATCCATCAATCTATAAAAACGTGCGCAACCTGTTGACAGCGGTGCAATAGGATCACATTTGTAGGTAGTCACTCACATTAAAGTATAGACTGCGGGCCTATCAATCGAATTGTGTAATGCACTTGGTGTATGTGTGGGTGTAAATGGACCACTCGATAGCGACAGGGGAGACCGCGCACACGCACAGAGATCATGTTGAAAAATATTTGCTTAAAACTAGTGCTTCGTTTCGTGCAATTCGTGGTAGTCTGGCTTTTGACTGAATAATTTTAGTGCGTTATTCTACTTGTAAACTGAATACTTTTAGTCTGTGGCGTTTTTTTTGTCAGTCTTTTTACTATAATAAAATGTATTTGAATTGAATTGAATTGAATTGAATTGAATTGAATTGAATTGAATTGAATTGAATTGAATTGAATTGGATTGGATTGGATTGAATTGAACTGAATTGAATTGAATTGAATTGAATTGAATTGAATTGAATTGAATTGAATGGAATGGAATTGAATTGAATTGAATTGGATTGAACTGAATTGCATTGATTTGAAATAAGTTAAATGGAGCTGAATTATATTGAATTGAATTGAATTGAATTGAATTGAATTGAATTGAATTGAATTGAATTGAATTGAATTGAATTGAATTGAATTGAATTGAATTGAATTGAATTGAATTGAATTGAATTGAATTGAATTGGATTGAATTGAATTGAATTATATTGAATTGAATTGAATTGAATTGTTCACCCCCAAATTCATGACTCCATGTACGCTTGAGTATTAAAATACACAATCTTGAAATAAATCTTAAGATTAAAAACTTGAGAAAACGTTTGGAAATATTTTGTATGAAAGCTGATTTTATACAAACTTATTTGTCCAAATTGTCCAGGGAAATATTTCCGTCTGAAATATGACTGTGACAGAACCTATCCACCAAACCTCTCGTTTTAATTTAAAAAGCTAGACTGAGTTTTGTATGAATGCCTGAACAAAAACTTGTTACTTGGATATTTCTGGACAACCTAATTTGATGAAATTTTGCAGGTTGTTGTAGTTTATTGAAAACAAGAAGACTGTAATGAATCAACCTCATTCCCATGGGTGTGCCTGATCTGACTGCGCCAGCATGCCTTGTTCAATCATAACCCCTGGAACTGTCCAATTAAAAGGTGCCAAAATATTGCACGTTTTTAAATTAAGCCTGCGGACAATCCACTCTTCGTGCATGCTCATTGCTAACTGTTAATGGTAGCCCATTTCACTGGTGCCCCCCCCCCCCTCCAACAAGACTGAAAAACAACAACATAGGAATGATTTCATTACAATAATAATTAGCAACATTTAGTATAGCACCTTTTCCAGTGGTTACAAAGTGCTTACAAGAAAAACAAATAAAAAAATATATAAAAAAAAAAAAACTAAACAGATGTCTTACCAAATAGACAGCCGAGATTGCCCGGCAGCTAGAGGCAGTTTGAATCCTATTAGCAGCGGGTACCCCAACCATTATAATGAATGGCGGGGGTCGTGGGTTCGAATCCCACCCGAGGAATATGCCTGTGAGGTTTTTTTCACAGGACTCGGGAAAGTACTGAGTATACAGTGCTCAACACACATCAGTGTTTGGGCAAAAAAACACAAATAATATACACTCAATATGTAACAGTCAAATACCCTATAACTTGTATTACACTTTTGTTATGCCATGGTAACTGAAGTCATGGTATTGTAATCAAAGTGGGAACAGCAGAACAAAGGAACACAATGGGAACAATGCTGCCCTCACATTGAATCTCTTTGTGTTTTAGTTTCCTCACGTTTATTTCGTGCCCTTAGTCTATGCATGGGTCATCCTTCGGAACAACAGTAAGTCCTCACATTGATGTAAATACACAAATGTCCAGATGTTCTAAACCTATAATGTCAGCATTGAATAAAATGTGGGCTACTACATTATTTTTACAACATCTTGACCGAGTAAAAACATCTTCTGTTTTCTTTTTTATAATGACGTCATGTCTACCCATGGTGGCAGCCAATAAGCCTGACATACAATCATATGAAAAAAAGGTGCTAAGGCCAAATGTCGTAATTGTCCACCAGTGATCGATTTTTTTGTGCCTAGAGCAGAATATTGTCCATGAGCTTGTGTTTTTTGATCAAGGAAGAATTGACGGCGCCTGTGTGCGTTCACAATAGATTCCTATTGTTGCATCACGGATCTGCTTACAAGAACGTTCAAGGGCAAGGCTTGTCTTTTTTATTTGCTTTGACTCTACCCAGCTCTACCCAGGGGTTATGAAAGAGAAATTCTGCTAAGGGCCGACTGGTAAGCAGAAAGCATGTCCGTACAGGCTTGATGTCACTGGCCCTAGGTTATTAAACCTTACACAGGGATGAGTGTGGATGAAAAAGAAAAATCCATGAAACAGCGGTGGAGATTTTGGTGGCTTACCAACCACGCCATAACCCGCATCAATGGCAGCATTCTGTGCTTAAATGAAGATGGGGCAAGCACCTTGGTGTAGTCAAAATACAGTACATGTACTTAAGGCTTTACAATGGCCTGGACATATGTGACAATTAAAAACAATATCAGTAAAAATATTCCACAACAATAAAATCCCGAAATCAGTAAAAAAATCCAGAGGAATCTCACCCCTCCTTCCCGTCTCGCTTTGGCTGCAAGATGGCTGTACCCATGACAACGGTCTATGACCAATGATCAGAAGCTGTGGTTAGTTCAAAATATTGAGGTCCGTGCACAGATTTGTTTTAATGAACTGAACAAAAAAAAAAAGGCTCAAAACCCAAACATCATGCTTGCCGTTACCCTACATGATGACAAGACATCCGTGATTCATCAGTTATAGACCCTCAATTCCCATGGCTCCATGCTGAATGAATAATATGCTCAGTAGCTACAGGAGACAGAAGAGGTTCATGGTGGGGTTTCATGAGGCAAATGAAGACGGACGTCTAGTCAAGACTGAATTTACTTTGAAATCATAGTCGGAAAAACTTGAACAACATGCATTTGGCAAAATTTCATTTGTGACCTATCCCAATCATCCACAGGCAATTAAAGATACAGGCTCGTCTGGGAAAAAAATAGCCATCGGGGTATCTCTGGCAGTGAGAAAGGCGACTTGTTTCACATTGTACATGTGTACATGAACATGTACATTGTACATGATCTTTCGTGCCACAAAAATGGCCGTCGGGTAAGGGCGATGAGCCTACGTCTTTAAGGAGTCGTCTTAAATCCAGTAGTATCCATCAGGAGATCAAGATCAGACATCCATGGCACTCAACTTTTTATAGCTTCATACATGGTTGTGCATGGGTGGAAGTCTCGTCACACATAACTGTCACAAGTAACAATACAATGGGAGACTTTGAAACGCCAGGTGGCAGCAAACTTCCCAGGCAAATTTCCATTGTTTGCGTAGTTCTGAACATGCGCACATTTCCCCAAACAATGGATTTACCCGGTGAGTCTGCTGCCACATGCCGTCTCCACCTACCATCTCCCATTGGATTGATAACTTCATTCATGAATTAACCCAAACTCCATCAGACAGCTACATGTAACAGAGTTATAAATCCAGAATCCAACAAAATTATTTATCAGCAACTAAATCATCTAAAAACCTTTGAAACTGTAAAAATTAAACAATAATAGGTAAGGGTTACAGGGTTTCAGCAGAACCAAGAAAGGGTGAGGAGATTTTTCTGCCGCATAATACTAGACTCCATTTCTTGAGTGTTGATTGTTAACATTCATCCACTTCAAACACGCTCATGAATTTCTTCACTTCTCACTTTACTTACAGAATGTCTCCAATATTGTTTACACTCCACATAATGAAGGCACAACAACGAAAACGTGGTAAATTGGATTTAAGAAATTGAAGGCAGCACTTATTCTCATCAGCGGAACTAAGTACCGATATATTATTTATGGCAAATTTCATATATGTAAAGACTATCAATGAACACACGATCCTCAGAAGTAAGCAAATTGATATGCCATGTTTCAGAGAAGCATCTGCATTTGTAATGAGCAAGGCGGCTGTTGATATGCTTAAAGCCCCAGCTTAACATTGGTAAACTGACTGTAAATGCTTCCATTCTCTGCAAAAATCAAGATATTTGTAATAAAACCAACCTGTGAAAATGTCAACTCATTTTGTTCTTTCATTTGCGAGGAAACGGTAAAAATGCATTCCGCATTTTTGTACGCATTCCTATAGGCAGAGTTTTCGTCTCACTGAGATGAAAACTAATTTTGGATCTCATTTCATGTATTATTTAAAAACGATAACACTTTAGGCAGAAATATTTCAAGGAAAGTTTTCTACCAACGTTATCTTTATACCATGTAAGGAAAATGTAAATCTGAGAACATTTGTTTTTCTTCTTATCAATGTTCAGCTGGGGCTCTTACTAGAAAAAAATGTCAAGCTGGTGAAATACTGAGGAATTGATGACTAGCTTCATACAGATAAGAACCAACCAGTCAACATAAACACAAATAACAACATCAAGAACGAACACAGAATCATTTCAACTTCACCAGCTTGTTTTTGAGTGAGACATTTTACAGACATGCAACTTGATAAACAAAATTTTGACGAGGCAACTGTCTGGGAAATTAATTTTTGCTTTTCAGTATATTATAGCACATTAAATCAGGGGGAAAAGAGGAAATCGGCTGATCCGCTGAGAAGTTGGTTGCCTACGGTTCTCTGTGAACAATTGCAATCATATTCTCATTCTACCAAAATGGGGATCTGACTACATTTGCTCTAGATACAGTTTGGGACACAGGAAAACATTTCGTCTGATACTGAAGGTATTATTACAGGCAACATTATAAGGTGTGGCATTTATTTTTAGAAGAGTAGATTTATCCAAATTCTCTAGTATCCATGAACAAAACATCATGAAACTAGCCAATAAAAAACATTTCCAAAAGAAGTGCTTAAGGATATTTAGAAAGCAGATTACACGGTTAGGTTGCAAGAGCTTGAAAGAAGTTGCAATGCATCCATTTAAAATTGTTCATATACATACTTTTCTTTTAAGAGGAGAACAACTAGACAAAAAATCTGCATTACGCAAGGAGTATTTCATTTTTTTGAAATTTTTTTTTTGACAAAACGACATTCTCAATGATTGACAAAAATAGTGAAATTGATGAATCATTCCTCATTTCAATTTGCTATAATTTTATGAGAAGATGCGGGCAAGTCCTATGATTTGTTTTTATAAGTACGGGTTCGAATCCCACCTCAGACCGGAGCCGAATTGCGTGGGTTTTTCCCCCATTGGGGTTTTCCTCCCACATCTTATACTGAACATTTGTTCTCGTTTCCTAATCATCCTGTTATTGGCCCTAATTGTGTTGCCGGATGTGTAATAAAAAATAATTTAAAAATATTTTCTAGAAAAATCTTGACAATTTTTTTTTATACTTTTTAAGTGTGAAGTGTGGTGTCTTAGACAAAACAATTTGATTAAAAACTTATTCATACATCATTTACACATTTCCCCCAAACCCCTGCTTTTTAAACTCATTTGTCACAAACAAAAAGAAAAGGGTGTTAATGCAGATTATAGTGTACAATCCGATGTCTGAGACTTTAAAACGCAATGTAGAAATTACCCATTCATAAATTACCACCACTACTTTAGACCTCATTCTATAGTAAAGATTCGAGAGGAAAGAGCTACAAACGGCCCAGACATAATCCATGAAAGACGAGAACTGAAAGCACTCAAATATTATCAGTCATTGCTAGACAGTATGGTATTGGCCTTGAGTTGATTGATTAAAAAATTGTACCATGAATCGATGTATAAAGTTATCGTCAAGAGTCAAGAGAAATTGATTGAAGATAATATTATATAAAATTATCACAACTATACCTGTGGCAACACTAGTACACGTGGGCGATACATGGATCCTCTACACACCTATTCCACGAATGAAGCGAATAATATGCACAAGTTTCCCTTCTCTAACAAGACAAGCCGTACGCCGGTGAATCAGGCAGAGTACCGATGATAATCCTGGGTCAATAATCAACGTCTAATTCATCTCTTCATCCATTAAATCCACACACACACAAAAACTACTGCACACCACAAAGGAACACTGGCGACCTTCTGTCTAGCCCAGTGTCCGGTACGACCAAATTAATGAGTAAAAACCACAGAAATAAGCATTTGTACGTTACCCGCTGATGACGAAATAACCTTCTCATGGCTGCCACCTTCCTATGGACTACGTCGCTGTACCAAGACATCAATATATTTCCCCTGATGGGACTAAAGACTCAGCCCCCGAAAAAAAGTAAACACAATACGAGTTTCCCCCACGGGGCCTCATCTGAGACATTCATAAAAAATGTGGGCCCCCGAAGCAGGCTCGGACGTACTCGAATCCATAATTTCTCAGATGTTGTCATCAGAATCAAAGATGCAGAGTCTCTCTCTAGCCTCCTCTCTCTGTCATGTGTCTGTTTAATAATCAATCGGGCAGTGCGGTTCCCAATCAGTATTCAAGTCGTGTAGCGTGTGTGCCTGTGCCGCTGTGATGACACACCGACAATGAGATGCAAACTCAGTGACTGAGGGAGCTGGGGGTCCATTGACGATGCCGGATGAATCATCCAAGCACGTACATTGGCAACAAGGATGGAGACGCGGGAAAGACAAGGATGTATTAGTCATCAATGAGATTGCACACAGATGGAGAGAGTGAGTGAGGGAGAGAGAGAGAGAGAGGAGGCGGGGCTTCAGATAATGAAGCTCCTGTCACCTTAATGGGGTTTTGCTGCGTTTTCTGAAAAAGCCCTTCTCAACGTGTAGGGAGACCAAGTGCAAATTATGCATTCTCATAAAATTCCCACCTGTTTTGTCCAAACATGCCCAGAGCACATCACCAATAATTAATTTGGTGATAAATGGATTGTGATGTCAATGTTTAGATGGAAACATAGCAGGAGGAAATTGACAGTTACCATTTTTTATCCATTCTGGCTCCACATCTTCAATGTATCTCTCTGCACTTCAGTGTACATGTACTTCACTCTGATGTAGATGCAATATGATCCAGCCTTCACCAGCTCATGAATATTCATGTATGAAGAATTGGGAACTCGTTATGATTAAACAACTTCCAAGAACAACTCTGACACAAATCAATCAACCTTAATAATTTCAGAATATTACAACAAATTTTATCAGAGGAATTGAGAATTCTGTTATTTTGAAGGAACAACTTCAAGAACTCTGACAAAAACCTTAAAATCTCAAAATATTATGAAAATTCCAATATATTTTTTTCTTTTAAAGACAGGGTTTACCTTTGGTCATTACTCCAAAAATAAATGACCATAAAAACTTACTTGGTAAGGAGCAACGGAGAGCTGTTGGTAAAATAAAACAATGTGAGAAACGACTCCCTTTGAAGTACCGTTGTTTTGGAGAAAGAGGTAATTTCTCCCTGAAATATTTGAAGCTGAGAAAGGCTTCAGGCATGAAGCCTTTTTCACGTAAATGAAAAACATGCAGTTTCAGCATTTTCGGATCCTTCTGCATGGAAATAACCGTTCCAGATTTTCGCCGATATCTCAAGAGCGCTAACATCTTTTGAAACAAAAATTTCAGAGGTCAGTTTTTGGGTGTATATCTACAATTATTGAAACAAACGTACGGTTCCAAATACCAAAGGTGGTCCCAGCCTTTACATATAATCCAGGTCAAGAATTTAAAAAAATAATCCTCTAGGTTACAAACTTGAAATTGAAAAGAACCCCCCCCCCAAAAAAAAAAATAAATAAATAGATAAATAAACAAATAAATAAATAAACAACTAAATTAAAAATGGATTTAATTTCAGTGTATATTGGTACATGAATGTCACAACCAAAGTTTCCGTTTTTATTGTTGTTTCCATTCGATGAGTAAATCATGTTCAGTCTCATTCAACTGAGACTTCTTTGTCACAATAGATCTTCAAATCTTCTTTTCTTCCCATTCAAATAAATGAGACCAAACTGAGGCTGGGAGGTAAACCTTCCTTCTTCCACCAACTGTAGAACTTAGGAGCACGGGCCAAATTCACGGCACTGCTTACCGTGGAGTTCTGCACTTACAGTCTGGATAATCATGTACTTCACAGAAGTCTGTGATCAGCAGTGCTGTGAAATTGGGGCCAGTACACAACTGCACTATATGACCAGACCAAGTCATCTCTTCCCAGCCCGGATAACAAGATTTCACTAATTTGCATAAATCAATGTTCACTACTCATCAGCAACGAGCCACAAAGAGCCACCCAGACGCAATCTGTCCTCACATCCACAAACCGTGTTCCCCTTTCTCCAAAACACTTCAATCAATTTAATCACAACTCTCTTCAATACTGGTGATTTACAATACAGTGCATCCTCTAAACAGTTTACCTCGCAGAGGGCCATTTTCCCCCAAAAGCGGTCAACTGTAAAAAAAAAAAAAAATCACAATCGCGACTCAGCACCTCATGGGCAGTTTGGAACCTTTAAATGGCTGACATGAATGTGAAAAAAAACTGTCACCAGCCGCACAAAAATACCACCTTATGCCATAAACAAAGAAATAAAATAACCTTGCTGCCTTGCAAACAATGAACTTAAACAATCAGGATTATGCGGTACACGCTGGGAGTCGACTACAGAAAATCGATCTTTTCCCCAAATATGCACTGTGAAAATGACCACTCCTGGACAAAATGTAGACGGCGTAGTGTTTTGTGAATCACCAGTATTGACTCCTCCCATGAAGAATTCCAGTTTTTCTATGCAACATGATTTAAGTGGACAAATGAGTTGATGTACTTCATCATTGTTTTTTTGGAAGAGCAAATGCCTGTGAACATGAAATTTCAGGCACGCTCGTCTCTATACATTAATCCGAGCAGCTTGTTTCATGGTGGTTTACACTATTAAAGCTACAGCCACCATACGCGCACGATGCGACAATAGCGCATCAGCCGCACATATGTACCAATCAGCATGGAGGATTCACAGTGCATGCGGCGGCCATAGTTGTGGTGGTGTAAATGCCCATGAACGAGCTGCTAGGATTAGTCTATAAAAAGATGATCACACAATACAGTAAAGAAAGTAACTCAGTAAAATAAAAAAAATAAAAATGCATTTCTTTCCATACAAGCCGAAACATATGGACACAAGGCCCGTCCAGAATATAAATATTTTAAATATTGATGCAAATCATTAACTAACACTTTGAAGACTGTACTTTTTGTTTATGTCAAAAGAAAAAACACATCATGTGGACACATGCTGTGGACCACACTTCAAGATGTCACACTTCAGAGCAACTTTCTTAATTTGAACGTCGCTTCTCTCAGAAATCCTGGAGAGATTCCTTGAAGACACGCAGAGGGAGGTCAAAACAATATGAGGTGTCGTTGCATCAAAATAAATTGGACAAACTGTCATAATGAGGACTGGTGCCAGCCTCATAATTTACATTGGACCTCAGACCCAGTACATTCATTTCAGCGTCGCCGGGTCCAATAAACTCACGACCGGACAATTCCGGCGTTTTTCAATTTAGTAATAATTCGCCACTGTGTAATATCTTCAATAAACATATAAAAAAAGTGCTCAAATGTTGACTTTTAGTCTGATAAATATCTTTCAATTATTATTATTATTATTATATATTTCTGGCAATGAAACCAAGGATGCCTCAAAAGCAAACTTAATTCACTGCAGCTTGGAAGCCTAAGGAAACCTGAAGACAAGGGTGCTTGCTATGTGAACCAGAAACACCGGGGTAAACCCTTACTCTTCCACGATAAGTGTTCTGGGTTCTTTTACCTGCACTACCTATCCTAGTACACGGGACCTACGGCTTAATGTCCCATCCGAAGGACAAAGCAATTATGGTAAAGTATCTTGCTCAAGGACACAAGTGCGGCGACCGGGATTCGAACCCACACTCTGCTGCCACCGACACCAGAACTTGAGTTCGGTGATCTTAACCGCTCGGCCACGACACTCTTTAATTCTGTCGAGTATCGAAGTATACTTACTCATAAAAAGTGAAATCTTCTCTTCGTGCTTGTTCAAAATAATGAAAACAGTTTATATGTTACGCTGTGTGTATGTTTTTTTTTATTCTGACCTTCAAGAAAAATTTGTTGTTCTGTAAACATTTGAGCTACAAGCCCTTGGGTCTCGTGGATTCTTCCACAAGATTTGGAGTTGTAGTAAGTGGCTTACTGTTTTTGAAGAGTTGTTTCACTGGTCGTGTATAATAAAGAAATATTACAACTCTCCCTTGTTATCCTGAATCCAGAAATGTTTTAGAAATTCATTTCTAATTTTCAGAGTTTATCTCTCCACAGAATCACAAGCAACACCTCCCAGATAAAATTCACATATGAACTGAATCTGTGAAAGGGTCCCTAATGTTGATGAGCTTGTCAGGTATACAGGCCTGACCGCTTCGTTCTTGAAAGCGCAAGGGCACCAAGGCATGTTCCCCTTCCTAAAGGGCATCTCTATGAGGAAATTATAAGTTTCTATTGGAACATTTTAAGGGCATCAAGGCAATGACCAGGGGCAACGAAGACAATTGCCTCTGTGAAGTATCAGGCATGGATACAAGCCTGATTCTTCAGTGGGCGCAACTGCCTCCACGCCCTCGGCAAGTTGGTCATTGACTTGTTGCCCCTTGAAATGCTCCAGTAAAAATTGACATTTCCCTCATAGAGGTGCCCTTCACTTAGGAAAACTGTCTAGCCCTTTTTACAAAAAAAAAAAAAACATAAAAAAATTGAGTTCCCAAAGGTGATCTTGTCACAATCTATATGACCTAAATTCATCCTATCATTGAATACGTTATTCCTGTGTAGCATTCAGGTTTAACAAGCGAATAATCTTTTTCTACTGAATCCATCCGAAAACATGCGAGGATGTCGTGTGTGTTTACATTTTATACCCAGAAGTGGTCACGTGACGCGGGTCGCGCAATCGGTCTATTTGTGCTTCTTCTAACCACTTCAATAGATAGGTCCAAATAAATCCATAAACTAATTCTATGTCACTCGGGACACACACTAAAGTTTCAAGACCCTCATTTCAAATTTGACAGACATGGCAAAAAAGTGCAATCCCCTATGCATCTTAAATACAACCTAAAATTTACTTCACTTTTGGCTGGTCCAAGTTCTTGTTTTTTCGTTTTTTGTTGAGCTGTTTTGCTTTCTGTGTAATTTTGTAATTTTTTTTCTTCATAAGTGTAAGTTCTTTACTAAGCCTTGTGCCCGAATTTGTAGTTTTTAATATATTTTTAATAATGCAATTCAGATACAATTCAGCCTCTGGCTGCGACATTTGCAATGTTTTAATAAGCCAATAGACAAGAACAAAGTGTCAGGCCTACAGGTCTGTCTACAGGTCTAGAGCAGTAATAAATAGCACAAACATGCGGAACTTTCAATGTAGAAAACGCTCCATTCATCACCATCGACAGAATTTCTGATCTCCGTTTTTTGTTCACGGTAGATCCACTTCTATAATAAACTTCTGAAATGACTCTTCCATTCTTTCCCTACAAATAGCCGGGGCGGAGGCAGCAAATGTATCCAAAAAAAAGTAGGTTACGATGCTGCAAGACAGAGTAGCTTTTCATCTTTTCAATGGATGTGCCAACCTCATTTCCTTGACTTAAATGAAATTGATATCCGATGGACCGCCGTTATTTCCTACAGTCCTTGCATGGGTTTCTTTTTTTCCTTTTCCTTTTATCTAATTGTCATGGATCCATAGTATGTCGTTTGACATTCATATTTTTTTGTCAATAATGCTTTTCCAATAATGCTGTTATGTAGCAGGGCCACCCATTAGCCATATGCGCTCCCACTAATCAAATCAACCTCTCCAGATAGCAGTGCACTGTAGCAATTTGTAGTTTTTGTTTTTTCGTTCATTATATTTGGGAAAAAAAGGATGGCAGGTAAACACACAATACAACCAGCCTGTAAAATTATCAACAAATTCAGTTGCCATGCTCTAGAGATGATGCTTTGCCACGCCAAAATCAAACTTTTCTTGGATATGGTGGAATGACATTTAAAGGGGCTGTGTCGTCTTGATTATAGCAGGCCTGTGGCTGTGCACGGAAAGATGAACTCTCACCCAGATACTACACACGCGCACGCTTGCGGTCAAATCATAAAGGGTGCTGTCTTTGTCAAATTGTGATGTGACCGCCGGCGGGCACGTGCGCATAGTAACTGGGTTATTCCATTTAATGCTATAATCACAACGATACAGCCCCTTTAATACTGTTATTCCATCATATTATTATCATTCACTCAAATGACATCTCCAAAGCAGAGATATTCATTTGTTTTGTTTTTTTGTTACTTCTCTCGCTACTTCACTGGAATAAAATAATGAATACCCATCCCTCTCTCTCTTCCCACCCATCCAAAATACTCAAGTGAAAAATCTGTTAGTCACTGACCTCAATTCCCCAACATTAAAAATAATAAAAATGTTAGAGATTGTATTCCGCAAGTCTAAAAACCACCATAAATTATCAAGTTTATATTTATTATCAGGGTAGTAAGAGCTTTTCAAAGTGCATGCGGCAGGCCCTATTCTTGTAAGTGCAAGACAGTTCTTCATCAATAATGGTCACCTCAATGGGTGAGATTAAAAACAAAAAAGTACTTGAACACTTCACCCACAAAAAGACAAAACAAGGTCTTGAATACTTTGGCTTTTTCTGGCCATTGAGAGGTGGTTTTTCTGTAATCCTCGATTCCAGACCTTTGTCCTTTTTGTTCCAAGAGGAGGATTACGAGACATCGAGAGGCTTCCACCATTGTTTATTCATTGTTTTTCGGCTCAATGGAGGTAAGTCAGAGTGAGCCAGGAATCAAGCCATGGTTCCGGGTTTAGTACCACTCCCATGCCTTTGGTAACAGGCTATGTTTTGCAATTCAGGGTGCATGAATTTGACATTTTCTCAGTTGAGGAAACAAAACGCACGATGCAATAAAGAGACTCTTTGTTCTCTTGGCTTTGTCAAGTCAGTGTTTCTTTGTGCCAGCGGTACTCTCAAAGAAAAATGATTCCGACAATTCCGAAAAAAAATAATCCCATTGGGCTGGATGGGAAAACAATGGAAGATCCCTGGTGGCAACTGGTTAAATGCATAGACCTACACATTTCCAGGTACAAAGTTTGCTTCCCCCTGCAGTACATGTACATGTACATGTATGCCCTTCTTTGACATGCAATTTTTTCTGTATGCTGTGACTGTTGTTATATTTACATATCTACTATTGTTATTATTTACATTCCTTTTGTTATTGTCGAATACGAAAAAAAAACTGACCTTGAAGTTGAACTGTGCCAATTTTCACAAAACCGTCTACAATTTGTTTGTGCTTACTATAGCAAAAGTGTACTTTATAAACGGTTGAAAAGATTTGACAAGGTCGTGTGTGTGTATGCCCTTACACTCACCAACTTACGGGGCACTTTACACAATGGAACAATGCTACCCCACAAGGTTTTCTTTGTTCTAGTGCTACCCCACAAGGGAATTCTTTAGAAAAGGGACAATAAGTTGAACAATGAAGTACCCCGCAACTGGCCATGTGTAAGGGTGTGTGTGTGTGTGTGTGTGTGTGTTCGCAATGGATTTACATTGTTGTGTCACCCATCTGTGCCTAATTTCATAGAGCTGCTTAAGCACAAAAAGTAGCTAAGGGCAAGCAAACTTGTGCTTACCAGAATGAGGTTACCAAGGTTAACAGCCAAAATAGCATGTCACATGTTCAATCTGTGACTGGTATCCTGCTTTTTTTTTGCTGAGCAGAAAAATTCTAAGCACTATTTTCTGCTTAAGCAGAGCTATGAAATTGGGCCCTGCTTAGAGATACTGCCGGTGTGGAAGGAGATTCTGTCCGGCAGGAGATTCTGTCCGGCAGGAGATTCCGTCCGAGCATACGGCGAATTATGTACTAACTCCTTCTGATAGCGCCCTCTTTTGAAGAAACTCCTCAAGCCCACGTTAATTTACCGTATGGTGGACACATTACCTGGAGGACAGAATACCCTATGACACCGGCATGCTAGCGTGCCTTTTGCTTTGCTTACGTTTAGCGGTGTTTATGAAATAAAAATTCTGTTAATGGCCGCTGCGTAAGCAGAAAATGCCCCGCAGGAAGGTAAAGCATGCAGCCCTTTTGTACTCTATCCCCTGAGTGGTTTTAATGTGATCAAAGTTGTGTTCAATTTAAGCCGTCAATGCTTGTAATGGTATTATCTGGAGTCTCTAACACTATTAAGCAAGTTTGGTGATTAATTTATGACTGTTATTAATACACATGCCAGCTATATGCACATCAATCTTTCAGTGTATGAGTAATGCATTTTGCTATAAATGTAGAGCACGTTCTTGTACATAAACTGTAAATCATGCAATGGTACAATAATGTTTCCTTCACACACTAAAAGCAATGTACATGGGACCAACTGAAAGCCCCAGCTCAACATTGGTAAGAAGAGAAACATAAATGTTCAAAGATAATGGTGGTAGAAAACTTTCCTTGAAATATGTCTGCGTGAAGTGGTACCGTTTTTAAATAATGAATGAAATAAGATCCAAAATTAGTTTTCGTCTCAGTGAGACGAAAACTCTGCCTATTCTGCCTATAGGAATGTGTACACAAATGCTGAATGCATTTTTACCGTTTTCTCCCAAATGAAACAACGAAATGAGCTGAAATTTTCACAGGTTGGTTTTATTACATTTGATTTGCGCAAAGAATCAAAGCATACAGTGAGCTTACCAATGTTGAGCTGGGGTTTTATCAGGTTTTCATCCCAAATTTGTTTATAACTTGCACTTGGTCTACAGACCCTTATCATGGGGCATCCATCTTGTACATGTATTACTCCCATTTCAATCAATGTTACCAAAGTGAGGCTGGAAGGGCAAATAGTCTGGTCATGTTTTTAAATATTTGAATCAGTATGCATTATTAATACCGCGCACAGGCAGGCATCCTATTTGGCTCTTGAAAAAAAGTAGGATCAATTTATTTAGTACTTGGGGTCCCCTACATGCATAATGGTACAGGCTTATGTAGACTTTTCAGGCTATTTAATAACAATTTTGAAGATTTTTTTCTGAAACAGAAATAAAAATAATAATACCAGAGTCTGATATAGTGCACGTATCTACCAGTAATCAGGTATTCAAGGTGCTTACAATATTCTTTTATAGGTAATTTTGAAGATTTTTTTCTGAAACAGAAATAAAAATAATAATACCAGAGTCTGATATAGTGCACGTATCTACCAGTAATTAGGTATTCAAGGTGCTTACAATATTCTTTTATAAGGCAGGTTTTTAAGAGTTTTTTTGTAATTATGAAAGCCATATATGTAGCACATTGTAATGGTTTACACTGCCAGAAACACCGGGGCAAACCCCTTCTCTTGCGTTAAGCGTAATTGGGTTCTTTTACGTGCGTTTCACAACACACGGGACCAACGGCTTTACGTCCCATTCGAAGGACAAAGCAATAATGATTAAGTGTCTTGCTTAGTGTCAAGACCGGGACTCGAACCCACACTATGCTGATCAGAAACGCCAGAGCTTGAGTCCGATGCACTTGACCACTCGGACACGACACACCCTTTAATCAGCCAGGACACTCCCTTTAATCAGCCAGGACACACCCATTAATTGGTCAGGACATTCCCATTAATCGGCCAGGACACTCCCTTTAATCAGCCAGTACACTACCATTAATCAGCCAGGACACTCCCATTAATCAGCCAGGACACTCCCTTTAATCGACCAGGACACTCCCTTTAATCGGCCACGACACACCCTTTAATTGGCCAGGACACTCCCTTTAATTGGCCAGGACACTCCCATTAATCGGCCAGGTCACTCCCTTTAATCAGCCAGGACACTCCCTTTAATCAGCCAGGACACTCCCTTTAATCAGCCAGGACACTCCCTTTAATCAGCCAGGACACTCCCTTTAATCAGCCAGGACACTCCCTTTAATCGCCCAGGTCACTCCCTTTAATCAGCCAGGACACTCCCTTTAATCGCCCAGGACACTCCCTTTAATCGCCCAGGACACTCCCTAAGAATATCATGCAGGCCTGCACATGGAACTTGACAAAGATGGTGTCAACATGATAAAGGTCTATCACATATCTATTACACATGGGGCCTTGGACATAGAGGCAATGGCTTCCGATGAACATGGGAGGCAACGACCTCTGGATAGACACACAGAGGCCATGGCCTCTGTTTACCCTGATCTTGGCCTCGGTTCTGCTCCAAAATATTCCCATTGTCTTCAACATTTCCGAATAGAACTGCCCTTTGCAAAACAATTGGGCCCTGCCTCTTCAAAGACAAAACACCAGGCCGGCAAATGCTCTATAAATGGACTCAGTGGAGACACCTGTTCTTTGATACAAGGCAGACACAATTGTATGAACTCAGCAACCATCTTGGGTATCACTTTATGTCATGGACAAAGCAGCTGTCTCTGAGGTACAGATCTTGAGCAACACAAAAGCCACTGTCACTATAACCTCTTTACATCATCGATAAAAAAAAGTCCCACTAAAAGCACTCTCCTACTAATGCATCCAGCACAACAAGCTCTGGTAAAAAGAGATGGTAAACAATGATCCAGCGCTTACATCAACCCCCCCCCCCAAGGAACATACATTCAAACAAGAGACTTCACACAATAATTAACTTTTTAAGCAGATATTTGATCTCATAATGCACATTACATGAGTCACTGACACAAACAACACAATGTACATATTTCAAAAAACCTTTCCCAACATGGACAATTTATTAAACCAACAAAAAAAAAAAAATTGACATCGTACTTGTGTGCTAAGTTTGAGTTGTGGTGGTCGTTTCTCCACGGGTAGACTGTTTGCAAAGGCCACAATAGTTTGAGGAAGGAAACTTAATAATGTAAGGGGTGAGACTTGTTTGCTCGGGCAGATATTGGGGCAGTTTGATGACTGAACGGCTTCATCAAATTATCACTGACGTGAAGAGAATTTCTGTCCCAAAGAAAGTCAATTTGAAACTGGAAATGATCGCAGTCATTCATAACGGAGACACATTATTTTACTTTCACTCTGTTATACATGTCCTGTTTTATGGCATTCTCCATGGTAGTGGGCACTGAAGTTCCCTTCTGTGCTTATTCGTAAAAAAAAACTAAAACAAACAAACACAGTGATAGGAAAGTTAGTACAACTGTCCGTGTTTTAAATTATTGTTGACTTCACCACTACACAGGAAGCTGAACTTGGAAGGTTAAATTAAGTGATAACATTGTTATTGGGCGTGATATTGGTATTCCAATGCCGCTGATTCAAAGAAATATCCTAGTACTATTCAGTTAAAACCCCAGCTCAACAATGTAAACTGACTGTAAATGCTTCCATTCTTTGCAAAAACCAAGATACTTGCAATAAAAACAACCTGTGAAAATTTCAGATCATTTCGTTGTTTCATTTGCGAGAAAACGGTAAGAATGCATTCAGCCTTTTTGTATGCATTCCTATAGGCAGAGTTTTCGTCTCACTGTGACGAAACTGGTTTTGGATCTCATTTCATTTATTTTTCACAAACGATAACAGTTCAGGCAGAAATATTTCAAGGAAAGTTTCCTACCATCATTACTTTAATACCATGTAAGGTATACATGTAAATCTGTAAACATTTATTTTTTTCTTCTTACCAATGTTGGGCTGGGGCTTTAAAGAAAGTCAATTTGAAACTGGAAATGAATGCAGTCATTCATATATAAGGGAGACGAGTCTCAAAGTGATAGGAAAACAAAGTCGATAGAACTGTCCACATCTTAAATTATTGTTGACTCAACCACAACACAGGAAGCTGATCTAGGACGGTTACATGTAAATTAAGTGATAACAATGTTTTAGGTGTGATACTGGTATTCCAATGCCACTGATTCCAAGAAATTTTTCTAATACTATCCAGGTAAGCAGAAAAAAAGTAAAGTCTGTCCCGAGCCAATAAGGCTAATCAGGCCGGTGTCTATATCCAGTTTCCTTGGCATTAAACAATGAGAATATTTCTGTCCATTACAACAGTCCACATTTTCCTGAAAATGTGTAATTTCATGTACAATATAATTCATGTGGATTCTTACTATTGACCCACTTGACGACGCGCAGTGCACTAACACGCACAATATCTTGTCTGCCCTCTTGGGAACTGACTCCCAAAATCGCGGAAATAGTAGATGCGCATTGTGTGGAGAGGTACATTCCGCGTCGTGCCATGGGTCAATCTACACACAAACAAAATTCGTAATACCGATAATAATGGACACTGATGCTGCATCCGTATTCCCTACTTTTGACACTCGTGGCGCATAAACATCATTACCCTGGTCACTCGACCAGTTGCCTCACTCCTTCAACCATGGAGGAAGCAACTCCCTTGGGAGTATGCAGCCTGCACTGCTAAATATGTACTGCATCAAACTCAATCAATCAATCACAACAAAAACACCTGTGCCCCCCCCCCCCCCCCCCGCACAGGTGCCCATTTACCGCTGGGCAAAGAGAAGAGTTTATAGTTCAGTATTCATGTGGCCATTTGCTAATAAGATGGATATATCATGGAGGGTATATGAAGGGCTCTAATGCAGTCACCCACTGGTCTCAGTCCAGTAATTTTAGCATCAGCGCTAAAATTAATGGACTAGACCAATAGACCGTTCCGGCTTTGGCAACAAGCCCCGCCCGCGCACCTTAGTTTGTGTACGTTTACGCAGCACACGTGACCGAGTTTGACCGAGGTCAGATGACCAAAAGGCGTGATCCAATTGGTCAATGCGCACAGTTTGAATGACAGGCCGGAACGGTCTATTGGCCTAGGCAACAACCAAATAAGTCCAGCAGACTTGCAGTCTAGTGCTTTGGCAAACATAAAAGCTTTTCAAATCCAAACTTTCTGCTTTAAGTTCAGCAAACAAAATATATATACATATTTATATATACAAACTGGGGTGAGCAAAGACAAATTTGGCCGATGCCGGACTCGAACAAGCGACATTTCCAATACCGTACAAGCGCCCTAAGTTGGTGGGTGGTCCTGTGCAATGTCAAATCTCTTTGCTTGTGGGGGTCCAGTCAGAGGCCAAACCATATCTGCCTAATATATATTAGGTCTTTTAAAAACTATTTCTGGTCAAGTGCAAGTTTGAGCTAAAACGCTTGCCGTCAAGTGGAGTTCTTCTTGAAGCTCAAACCTTGACATGTCACCGCCACAAGAGAGGTTGGTTTAGTTCAGCATCTGCAGTATTGATGCCAGATAAAATTTTGAGTATTTGGAGCCGTTAAAGATTCAAATTTAACGCTTACCTTTGTCGCGTAGCTCTCTGCGGTCAAGCGGCATTGTTGCTCAACTTCATATCTGATGTTCAGCTTGGAATATTCATCGCAGGCTGCCTCCGAAACTGCTCATTGACACAATATTCCAAATAAATAAAAAATGTTAAGCTCCTTATTGGAATGGTCTAACCGATTCCTTGAGGTCTAGGGTGGTTGAGCTTTCGCTTCAGCTGGACCACAGCTCTAAAATGTCACTGTCATTCCAAAAGTTGTTTACCAATTCAGTAAGTTGTTATTCTTAATGTCACAGAAAGTCATATTTAACTTTTTTTTATTTTCTTTTTTTTAAGAAAGTTAATTAACCAATAATAATAACAACAATACTAATAATAATCTCATAGGTATTCACAATGGCTTTCTGTTGTTGCATTAGTGACTTGCAAATGAAAGGTGTCAACAAATCTAGCTTGCCTTTTGCACCTCCTTACAAGCTTAACCCTAACCACCCCAGGTCAGTCAAAATCCAACAAGGGGTATAGTTGGACTTTGTATGGTCGAGTTCTGTGAATCTTGTCTCTGCTGTTGGACTTTGGCTGGTTGAGTACCAATGGTTCAGGGGACTAGTGTTGGACTTTGGCCGAGTGTGGAAAGTAGTACTATGATATGCAACCTTGTTGGACTTTGGCAGAGTGTGGAAAGTACTTTGATATGCAAACTGTATTGTTGGATATTGATGGGCTTGGTACTGTACTTCTCAAATAATCAAGCTGTACGCACGTCATAACATAGCAAGTCAGCCAAAATCAAACAGCACAAGACCTGTTGGAGTATGATGGGTTGTGTACTGTCCCCATATGTGTACTGTGGGAGTATGATGGGTTGTGTACTGTCCCCATATGTGTACTGTGGGAGTATGATGGGTTGTGTACTGTCCCCATATGTGTACTGTGGGAGTATGATGGGTTGTGTACTGTCCCCATATGTGTACTGTGGGAGTATGATGAGTTGTGTACTGTCCCCATATGTGTACTGTGGGAGTATGATGGGTTGTGTACTGTCCCCATATGTGTACTGTTGGAGTATGATGGGTTGTTTACTGTCCCGATTTGTGTACTGTGGGAGTATGATGGGTTGTGTACTGTCCCCATACGTGTACTGTTGGAGTATGATGGGTTGTGTACTGTCCCCATATGTGTACTGTTGGAGTATGATGGGTTGTGTACTGTCCCCATATGTGTACTGTGGGAGTATGATGAGTTGTATACTGTCCCCATATGTGTACTGTTGGAGTATGATGGGTTGTGTACTGTCCCCATATGTGTACTGTGGGAGTATGATGGGTTGTGTACTGTCCCCATATGTGTACTGTTGGAGTATGATGGGTTGTGTACTGTCCCCATATGTGTACTGTTGGAGTATGATGGGTTGTGTACTGGCCCCACAAGTGTACTGTTGGAGTTTGATGAGTTGAGGAGGTCTACTAGTAAAAATGTGTTTTTAAGCCCCTGTGATGGAAAAATCTCAAATTTCCCACTCCGAAAAAAACAAAACATTAATTTCACAAGTTTGATACAAAAATGTCTTTATTCAACTCATTATACATATATGTACATACCCACACTCAGGTGTTTGAATACATTCTCGGACTCCTGAAATTGCTTGTCAGCGAGCTTGCGTAGTTTCTCGCTTTCCTGAAACTTGTGCCTGAGTTTCTCGTACTTCTTTTTGAGATCTCCATGTTCTTGAACAGCTGATGGAAAACAAAAACAAAGTAGTGTACTTCTGGAACTCTGCGGTGTGAGTGTTCAGGAAGACATCCCATTGGCTTGTTCCTATTCATTCCTAACATTGAATGCAAATTCAAAAGGTTCTTCCCTTTTTTTTGTCAGTCACCCATCACAAGGCAGCAGAAATTAGGGCAGAAGAAAACTGTTGACAATTTTTTTATATTCTGCTTAAATTGAGAAAGATAGCCAGCAGGGAAACAGGATCTAGGCAAAGAGTTTCACAGTGAAGCAGTGCATGGGAAAAAAACTTGTCGAGTACATCTTATTCTTAGAATTGCATTTCGGAACTGTTACAGTGTAAGGATGGGAGAGGACAGACAGGGTTCTATACGCGCGAATTACGGGCCAATACGCCGGCCGATATGCAAAAAAAAATAATAATATTTTTAGGGGGGATTTTAATACCAAATTCACAAAAAATCCTAACATAAAACCATTTTAAATGCTCCAGATTGCACAGTAGAGCTTTCCAAACCAAACATAAACATTAAATAAAAACATTCCAAGGACCTGCTACCAATTCAGCGCGCTCTGGCCACACTTTCAAAATTTGTGTCCAGAATGCCTACCAATTTTGAAAAGTCCTGGGGAGAACCCTGACAGAGAAGCGTGTAGTGCGTCCAAACGGATGGTTGACAGGGACAACCACAGGCCAAAACCGAGGGCCACCGAGGCCATTGGCCTCATGCCCTGTCGAATTGGCCAGCAGGCCCTTCAGAAAAATTGCACTGTCGCTACCAACTTGGCCAGCATGCCCTTGTACAATTTCTCTGATTTGGCCAGCAAAGGTCTGCCCCCGTTTTTCTTAAGATCAAGGGCTATTCACAAGAATATTGAAACGTAGGTAATTCAAGTACTTCTAAAGTCATCTCTACAACATCCAGGAAGTCAAAATCTTGAGAACAAATCAACAGATCTTGCCAGAGCCAAAACTTCTTCCAAGTTATCTACTAAACCTTGAACGTGTTTCAACATACATGTTGTACATAAAAATTGATTGCACTAAAAATATCCTGATGAAAATATCCTGATACAGTTACAAAACGAGGAGGGATTAGACTAAGGGGGTCAGGATGGTTATGGCATGGGGAGGAATGTAGTTCAAGGGTGGCCAGGGCCCACGTGTACATCTGTCTAGTAAAAACTGCTATATAAACACCACTTCTCAACTTGCCCTGTGGGCTACTAAAAACTGTGCAACTTACTTGCTTATAATGCTCATACTTAAGTGAATAATACATTTTTTTTTAAATGTGTTAATTCATTTTTGAGTGTTTGAGTGTATTTCATTTGACCATTAAACTGGTCGTGATCGCTACCATTAGTATCAGGAAGATACATTTATGACAATACATGTTTAAAATTTGGGCAACAAAAACTTCCTGGGGGCAAGTAAACTGCACAGTTTACTATCTCCTTGGGCTACTTTACAAAAAGCTTAAGAGCAAGGCCTGGAGGAACAGGACTCTGGGGAGATGAACAACCCATTCTAAGACAATCAGAATAAACACAAGTGTACCATTACACAGTAACCTGAAAGCCAGTTTATAGAATAGAGTAATATATAAATAGTTACTATAATGAAAATAAATTCTATAGGATTTAACCAAATAAATGAGTATGAATAAAACTACATGTAGATAGAAATTAAAAACACTAAAAGAAATAAGACTGAATTTGAAGGCCCTGCTGATAAACCTGGATGTCAACTGTATGTTGAAAAATGCAACAGAGTCAGATACCTTCAAGGGGCTGTGTTGTCATGATTATAGCAGTAGATGGAACCCAGTTACTACGTGCCGGCAGACACATCAAAGTTTGACAAAGACGGCACCCTTTGTGATAGGACCACAAGTGCACGCTTGTGTCGTATCTTGGTGAGGGTTCATCTTTCCATGCACAGCCACAGGCCTGCTATAATCATGACGACACAGCCCCTTTAATCTACCAATCTAACAACTGTGGACAACGATTTCAGAACTATTTCAAGTTGAAAACCAATTGATCAACCACTTTTTTTCAAAGCTATTTTAGCTTGAATATTATGCTTTCAACGGCATTCTTACACTGCCTACCGAAAAATAAACTGCATCAAATGTTAACTTTGGAAGGAATAGTCAAGCATACCTTCCAATAAGGATATTTTTATTGTTACATTCATGTAATTTGGCCCTCGGGCCATGAGATGAATGCTAATAAACCAAATACCAAATACCAAAAAACCATGGAGGTAGCCTCCATGATCATAGGAGATCCTTTTCCCATTTTTCTTTTAGGTTGTTATTCAGAAACTCCTTCAGGGGAATTTCCCTACACCAGTCTGGAAGTAATTCACAATAGGCCTTATGTTTGTATGGTTTCACTCCCACAATAGATTATTTAAATACCAGGAAAATTCAAAGGTCACAGCTCAACAATGCATACTGTACACTGCAAGTCTATGCACTGGATGGCTTGCTATAGACTATGTAACCCATGACATCAAGTTTACAAAAGATATACATCCTGCATGCAAAATTTGTACACAGCCCAACAGAAGAGAACATAAAATCTTATATTTATTGGAGATCACACTGTCTGATCAACATTTTGATATGAAGAAAAAGGGCATATATCTCAAAACCGGTTCAGCCGTTACTTTTATAACTCTTGAATTTATGTGGAAACTATGACACAAAACGTGAAATTCCCCGCAGCAGCTAGCCTGCTGTATATATCCTGGAGTGTACAAGGCAATCTTTTTGTAAACAGAGGTTACATGGTCTATAAATCCTAATTAGTTTCAATGTACAGTTATTTCGGAACTGTTTAATAGAGGCTGAATCATTTCATTTTCACATCCTTGACGGTTTTGGTTGCAAGTTGGTTTATTTGTTTATAAGCACCTTAGTTGTGATCATCATTCTACTACTTCTACTTCGATACTTGTCAAAGCCTGTTCAGCATCTGGACAGGGGTGCCAGAAAACACCATGCCAGAACCACCGGGGCGAACCCCTTCTCTCAGTGATAAGTGTTCTGGGTTCTTTTACGAGCATTAATAGATCTCAATACAAAACACGGGATCTACGGCTTTACGTCCCATCCAAAGGACGAAGCAATAATGATTAAGTGTCTTGTACACAAGTGTCACGACCGGGACTCGAACCCACACTTTGCTGATCAGAACCACCAGAGCTTGAGTCTGGTGCTCTTAACCGCTCAGCCGCGACACGCCATTCTAGAGAACAGAGTGGACGATCATTACTTTTCTTGTACACCAGTGAAAAAAATCCTGGTTATGCCGCTGCGTGACCCACCTTATTTACCTCAGAATTACCTCAAAGATCTCACACTGTTCTTCGGCAACTGCAGTAACTGCCCTTCCTTAACTCAATCAAAGCTATCTGAAGATTGCATTTGCAATTGGGTTTTGTGTGATTTTAAGAAAATAATGCTCAAACTAGAATTTCTCATATGGAAATTTTGTGCTTGAATCAATCGCGTTTCCAAGCTTTCAAGCAACATGTGTCGACTAAAAAATCAAGTTAAAATCCCACACGGTACATTGTAGTTTACACTAATAAATATTCACTCCTGGCCTCAATGTGTTTCTGTGTACAGTTATAAGGAAATACAAGTATCACTGTAGTCTTGCACATTATGTAGTTCTTGAATTTAATACAATGTTTTTGCAAACAGTACACTACTGACTACGACCATCCATTCGCTTGCAACATTTTGACATTTCCTCATCCATCAAAAATGTGAACTGTTTACCTTGGGCAGCAACTTTCTTGAAAGTTGCTAGTTCACTTTCAGCTGCTGTACTTGTAGGACGAGGAGCCAGTTTGCTTTCCCCCACCTCAGTTGTGTCTTGCTCTTCTACACCGGACATTTTCAGTTCACCAACGTTGACAGCACAAAGTTGTTAATTTTCACCAATCAAATGCAATGAAGTTAGCTAAATAGTAGGGTACTCTAGTCTTAGCGAGTACTCTTACTTCGTAGTGCAGAGTTCTTGCACTATTTACAACTACTGGCTAGCGGTAGCCAGCTAGCTCTCGGCAGCAGTCAGTGGTACTGGTACTACTAGTCCAAGACTAAACCGAAATCAAAGGCGTCACTGGGAATAATTCCTAAATAACTTCCGCTCTTTCCGACTGGACTTCGGCAAACAAAAAATAGGTAATAACTAAGTAGTTTTAATTTTGTTCCCCGTACTTTCAAATGTGAAATATACCCTAAAAGCTCCAGCGATACAGCTCTGTATACTTTCAAAAAATATTGGCATTTAATTAACAATGTTTACTTAAAACAAATAAAACAAAGCAAGTATTTACAGACAACGTTATCAACGGTATATGGAAACCCCCTAACGTTAAAATGGTACAGGCCCACAGGTGTACCATCGGTAGAACTCCAACAATCACGCCGAGCTAGCTCTTTGCAGGCGAGTGAGGTCGGTGACTTCTAGCTACGTAACCGCATTGTTATTAGGGACTTCCCCGTGGCAACCAGGATATAATCGGTACTGTATAAAGAAATTGTTCTTGGCGGAGTCATTGCTTTCAAAGAGGAATTAATGGATGTACCAGGGCTCTTCTTGTAGTGGTTAACTTGATCTCTGTCCTTGCTCTATGACTTGACAGTCAGCAACACGTGGTTAAAAACGAATTTATGTCAACAAGTTCAAGCTTTCCAACAAGCAGGTCTTACTACAAAAATAAAATTCAACCTCTCGTCATTCTATTCAGTATACCACCGATCAATAATCCGATTGAGCGACCAATGTTGACATGCGGTCACGTGACCTCCTATGGGTATAACGCCATACTGCTGATCGCAAAATATGTGTAAATAAAAGAGATATGCCGTTACACGGAGTGACTACAAAAACAGTCGATTTTTACTTTTGTTAAGTGATAAACTAGTTAATCGGCCCCTTTGTTTGAATTAGTATGTTGTTGCATTAATTTAAATCACATATCTGTTTCCTAATTTAACAGTTCTACTACAAAGAGGTTTTTTTAGCCATGCACTACCGGCGTCGGACAATCGACTATGTAGCCACCCGCCTGTTATTTTGTTTGTAATGTAGGCTTAAATCACTGTAAAAAAAAAGGGGGGGGGTTAAAGAACGTTGGAAGAGTGAGCATTTATACCTAGCTTTGCACTAAATTTCAAATAGGCAAAGGAATCACACAGTTTTAATTTTGGATAGCAATTTCTTTGGATGATTTCAGTTTCCAAACTTTCCAAATTTTTTGTGTTGAAAAGTGTGTGGTGATCACGGTCATCTGGCCTAAGGTTCCGTCGTGCACTAGTACACATCGTGCACATTTATACGTTACTTGTACAATTTTCGAAACTTGCTGGAACTGTCCTTACTGGCTTTATTCAGCCACTCAAAGGTCTCTGGTACAAACTCTGGCATATTTTTCACGGATTTCGTGCAAGAAAAGCCTCGATCGAATAAACTAAATGCATTAATCATCGTGTACCGTACCACCCTTTCATATGGAGGACGTCGTATGTGTTTAAATTTTATACCCCATACAGGTCACGTGGTCGTGCAATCGGTCTACTGGGCCAAATAAGAAGTGAAATGATGTGTGACAGTGAAGGTAAAACTAAATTGGGGGTAATCTTACCTTTGATTTTTAGAAAGGTATACACGACCCCGTCCGCTGGATTATAAAAAGAGTTTCACTCTGGCGCTCCCGCGTAGGGCAGTTTGACACGCGCCCTCTATCGAAATTTTACGGATGTGCGGACAGCACCGTGTTCCCTCCCATGGAGGAAGGTCTATTTTCTTCCTCCATGCCTCAACCAGTCCACCTCACTGATCTCTATTATACTGTCAGTATTATGGAGATCAATAGTCCACCTGCCCCACGCTCTGCAAGTACTCTACAATCGACCAATGTCAAAACACAGAGCAAGTTAATCAACTCACTTAGCTTAGCCTCTAACACCAACAACGACACAAGGGGGCGCTTAACAGCGTAGGCTATCCCATGGGTTCAAATATTTTACCTTTTCAGTAAACAATACATCACCCACGATAAATTTTGGTGGCGCCTGCTGTAGTGCAGAATACAGCTCACTATTTTATTATCTACATAAATTATATAATGAAAGCTGACTTACAAAACCAAACAGTAAGCCAGTTTAGCACAGTGACCCAGCACAGTGCCCGTGTCCAAAGCGACTTTAGTGGTGAGCGGCTATTGCCGCTGACTGTGACATCGCTGAGGGCCTTGTAGTGACTTGGCAATAGTCACTGACGAAACCGTCAATTTGAAACCAGATAACATCCACCGATGGGAGGACAAGGGTTGGGTTGGGTGGTGAGAAGAGGAGTGGGGAAAGGTCAGTATTGACCTTTTAAGTGTCGAGATAAAAAATGCTAAAACGATTGCCCACAATTTTTATACCCGTTCTGGAAACAACAATATTTTCCCCCTTACGATGCTGGCATTTTGCTTGAGTGACAGGGCGGGGGTGGTAAACTTTGTTTTTAAGTTAAAAAGTGTGACTATGTTTTGTTTATTGCAAGAATGATTTAATCCTTATAGTTACCCATCAAGGACCTGTCCGAGAAACATATATAATTCTTAAAAAATAATTTGTTATGGGGGTTTGCAAAATGTAGGCCTATTTTTTATTCTAAGGGGGCCCAACTCGCGCCTGTCCCATCCCCGTGGGAATGTATTACAAATATACAGTATATTACTATAACCCGATGAGCTCACTGGTGAGTACCAATTATCAGCCTAATAGACCGATTGTGCGACCAGTGTTAAAAATTAATTTGTTATGGGGGTTTGCAAAATGTAGGCCTATTTTTTTATTCTAAGGGGGCCCAACTCGCGCCTGTCCCATCCCCGTGGGAATGTATTACAAATATACAATATATTACTATAACCCGATGAGCTCACTGGTGAGTACCAATTATCAGCCTAATAGACCGATTGTGCGACCAGTGTTTACATGTCATCACGTGACCTATTGCGGGTGCTACGGTCATCTGAGCTGATGACAAACTACGCGCAATAAATGCCGTGACCGACAGAGTCACACGAAAAGTCGGCTTTTGGTATTAAATATTTACACAGTTACAAAGCCAATATATGAAAGTTGTACGTTGTGACATTGATATTAATCACATAACTGTTTCATAAACTACCAGTATTCCACTAAAAAAGAGGTTTATTTTGAGTTATGCACAACTATGCACGACTACGTAGCCACCCGCCTGTAATTTTATTTGGCCTAAATCACTTTAAAAAAAAGGGATAAAGAACGTTTGAAAAATGAGCATTTATACTTAGCCTTGTGAAATTTCAAATAGGCTAAGGAATGGAAAGCAATTTCTTTGGATGATTCAGCTTCAAAACTTTGAAATTATTGTTTTGAAAAGTGTGTGATTGCGGTCGTCTGGCCTACACGTTCCGTCGCGCACACTAGTACACATACGTATACAATTTCCAAGATTTGCGGGAAATGTCCTCACTGGCTTTATTCAGCCACTCGAAGGTTTGTGAAATATTTTCGAGATTTCGAGAAAGAAAATCCTCGACCGAATAAACAATTGCAATAATCATCGTGTACCGTACCGCACTTTCCTATGGAGGACGTCGTGTTTGTTTACATCAATACCCAAAATAGGTCACGTGACGCTGGTAGCGCAATCGGTCTATTCTATGAACTTTTAGAAGTGCAAACCATTTTGCTTTCGATTTTGCGGTATGGAATTTTGGGAACTCTGCTCATTGGATCATATTGGTCTTAGTAAAATATTGACGATTTCCGTGACGATTTAAAAAAAAAACTTAGTTACCACCACACTATTCCCATCCCCTCCCCTCCCACAAACCCTCACTCCATCCATCCCAACACTCGCCTACACGGTGGGGTAACAAAATCAAAGTGCGTCATTCAAGAAATAAACTGATCCCATGATTTGCAGACAAAACTTACATTCTAAACGAATTAACGCACTATTTTGTCTATTTCTAAATCCACTTAGAGGCGGCAAGTTGTCTGTGTAGTATAATGTTGTTTATAATTATTGGAGGTCTCTCGAGCCTGTCCCGGTACCGAACGTGAAGACGGCTGCCAATCTCCAGTCACCCGATTATAAACACGTGCTTCTAAGATCATGAATCGAGTACACTGTTTAGCTAGCTGTTACGAAATCAATTGAGTTGATTGGCTGCACTTGTGTCACTGTTAATGACATAAGACCCGCCCACCCGTAGTATTTACAAATAGGCAAGTCCACGTGGACAGGACTTACTTCAAATAATTAACTGCTCGGGATACTGTCAGTGTCAGTTTTGTTCACAAATTAGCTTACTGGAGAAATGGAGACTTTGCCTGAATTTTGTCGCATTTCGACTCCGTCCTGGTTCTGCCCGATGAAGGACTACTTGGGTCTTGCTAAACTGGTGGGCAGGGTCGAGAAGCCGGTTGACGACGAGGACTACCACGGCTCGTCTTCGATATGGCCGAGTCGCTCGGGGGACGTCATGACTGAATTCCGGCTGAACGGGAGAGAGTCAATGGTAGAGACGTTGGACTACCTTAGGTATGTAATAAATGGTACAATGGGTCCCCGGAATGTTTTGCGGGAGATACGACGTCCAAGTAGACTTAAATGAAACTGGAGTGGAGAAAGTAAATTGACCGAATTATTGCAACTGTCTGTTAAAATATTAAATGCTGTATGGTGTTTTTAGTTATAAAAAGTTGCTGAGTGTTAAGAAAAAATTGTCAAGTGTTGCGTTCCGAGAAGACAGGGCTGACCATCATGGTCAGAAATTTCATATTAAATGATTCATATTAATCTCTTTGCCAAGAACAAATAGCTTTGTTTGTGTTACATTTTTCTTAAGCTGTTAGTTAGTGTTAAACTTAACAGATTTTGATGGGTATTATCTGTGAAGAAAAGTTATTGTAGTCTAAACGAATTATACTTATCAGGCCTGTAAAATTATTGAAGTTCATCATGAAAATAATAATTTGTACAGGTCTGTCTTTGAACTTTGGCGTTCCTCCTAAAATTATTCTAAAGTTAAATCAATGAACATTTTCACAATGAATAAAATTCTGTACAACTTCACTCCTTACTGACTAGCCTGCGCATAAATGAAATAAATTCTTTATTTGTAGAAAACCAACCATGGAGGAAAGAATCGGTTGCGGCAATTGTAGAATTAATGACTTGGTCACTAGTTCAGTTGTGCATGTTTTTATATGCAAGGTCATCATGCATCTTTGGCACGCACTATGAATGATAAATCCTGGCAAGGGTTTGAAATTCGCAACATGATCATCTAGAATAAGTAACTTGTAAAACAATGGGCTTATGATTTGGTGCGGTAAACAGTGCTAAAATGTAGTCCCACCAGTGGGGCATGGCTTTTTATTCGGCCAGAATATGATTGTCAAAAACTATGCCTCGACAGCTGCAGTGCTGTGAGGTACTTGCTGTTGCTAATGAAGGCTTCAAATTAATGTAGCGTGTTGTGGCTTATCGGTTTAGTGCATTGGACTCGAGTTCTGGTGGCTAAGACATCAGGATGTGGGTTCAAATCCCGGTCATGACACTTGTGTCCTTGAGCAAGACACTTAAAATAATTGCTTCAAATAGGGGAAGAGGCAGTCAAGTTTGTCTCGCAATAGATTCATTACTCCTAGAACTATGAGGTTCGTTCCGCTGTCGTCTCCACGAACCTCATAGAGTGACATGTACAAAATCTTATTCGAAACTTACTGCCCTTCACGTTTACATGGTTACAGTTCTTTTTTGAAATCAGATCTAGCCAAAGCTAGGCTCTATGTGTTCTTGCGACTCCATCGAGCGTTGCACGGGTCCAGAAAATCCAATCCGCAGACTAAAAGTTGTTAAAAAGTGATAAATTCTCACCGTAATTCAGATCCCTTTCAAACAGTATTGCAACAAATATGGCGACCGGAGTTGCAAAATAAACTGGTATGATGGTATGCGGTGTGCTGGTCCTATGGGCTGGTTCCGCGTACCAGTTAATTTTGCAACTCCACGGCCATATTTGTTGCAATACTGTTTGAATGGGATCTGAATTACGGTGAGAATTTATCACTTACAACAACTTTTAGTCTGCGGATTGGATTTTCTGGACCCGTGCAACGCTCGATGAGAGCTGAAAGAACACAAAGAGCCTAGTTCTGGCGAGATCTGATTTCATAAAAGAACTGTAGCCATGTAAACGTGAAGGGCTAAAAGTTCTGAATAGGATTTTGTACATGTCACTCTATGAGGTTCGTGGAGATGATAGTGGAACGAACCTCATAGTTCTAGGAGTATAGATTCATTAACCCCTCCCTGTTCTTAGTGCTGTGAAGAGACTTGCCTTTATATCTCACCATGTCTTGTTTCTGCGCATTTGGTCAGTTGGGTTTCCATCCTTAAAGAAAAAGAAGCCCACACCCACACCTCGGTGGCCTTTGGGCCTTGTGATGGGCGAATTGCATTAAAAAAATTTTTTACACTATTTATTATTCTAATTAAAGCCTGTGATTTAAAAAACAAGTTGTAAAATGTAACTACAACAATACGGCAATAAGTTCCATTTTTATTTTTTTTACGGTAAAAAGAAAATACAATAATTTTTTTGTCTGAAAGCTTATATTCTACATCTATTTACTTTACATAGAGGCAATATAGCGAGGTCAATACGTGAAAATGAACAAACCAGCTGAAAGTCATAATTTCTAGTGCCGTACTTCTCAAATTCAAAAGTTCAAAGGCAGCAATGGCCCGGAAAAAGTGGTAATTTTTTTGTCCGCTTCCTCAAAACTAAAAAGCGCAGGCTATGTTTTGGTAAAGATGACAAGGCAGACTGCCACTTTTCTGACAAGTTATGACCCAAACAATTGCATTTTTGTTTTAAAATATTATGTTTTTTTATCATAAAGAGTGAAGAAGTGGCAGCTGGATCAACCATGGGACCCTATTTGTCTATTAAGGGTTATGGTAACACAATGCCATACAATTTCTCACTTGGTAGTGGTGGTTGTTGGTCAACTACCACAACTCGAAAAGACTATGAGGTTATTACATGCAGGCCTTGCGCTTCAGCTTTTTGTAAAGTAGCCCAAGGGGGTAAACTGCATTTTACTTGCCCCCAGGAAGTTTTTGTTGCCCAAATGTTCAACATGTACTGTCATCTTCCTGATAATAACAGTAGAAATCACAACTAGTTCAACAATCAAATGAAGTTACACTCGCACACTGAAAATGAAAAGTAAAAAAAATTTTTTTTATAGAAATGTATGATTCACATCTGAAAAGGAAGAAGTATGACTGAGTATTAGAAAACAAATAAGTTGCACAGTTTTAGTAGCCCACAGGACAAGTTGAAAAGTGGTGTTTATTAGCCCATAGCAGTTTGTACACATGTTGCCTCGAACCTAGAAAATGAATTCCCACCATGCGAAGTTTCAAATCCTACATGCCTATTATTCTTCCAACCTTTGCACATCTCTTAACTTTCTTAAATTTCTTTCCCCGCTGCAGGGATGATGTATTCCGCCCCTTAAATTCAGAGGAAGATGACCGACGGAGGATGCTGAGGAAGCAGAGAGCCACAGTGTGGTGCGTCTTTTGCAAGAACAACGGCGAGCGGGAGACGGTCTACTCCAGTCACGTGTTGAAGGACCAAGATGGTAAAACCCTTTGCCCCATCCTCAGGGCGTACACCTGTCCCCTTTGCGGTGTCAATGGAGACCACGCCCACACATTAAAATACTGTCCCACCAAACGCAATGAGCTTCCCCCAGCACCTCTGAAGACGGCGAGAACCTCGACGGGAAGAAAACGCCATTTTTGTTTGTAGGTCGCAGAAAAGGAAATATATGTACACAAAATCAAAAAGATTAAGCCGTTTATTTATTTATAGTTATTTTTTATTTAAAGATGTTATTTTTTTACAACGGGTGTCTTTGTTGTATTCAACTACCTCGTTTAAAAGTAACCTTATGTTTGCCATATTTGTGCCTTAAAAGAAAATAAATACTAAGGGGAATGCATTGTCATTAATTTTTTTCTCTGTTATTAACATTGTAAACAAGTGCCTTAAAAAACAAAACCAGACGCTTCAATTGCTTTTTATCCTTTACATTATGAAGTTTTGTTTCGCGTTATCATTTGACAGGTAGAAATGTGTGCCAAATTCTATTTTAACCCAAACCCTTCTTCATTATGCTATTTTGGTTAAAACTTGCTTTTCAATGTTCATTTTAAAAGAAAACGGGCATTAAAAGTTTTACAGATAATCACTGCTTCAAAATATAAGCTTATAATTACAATAAGATCATTTTAATGATAGTTTCAGGGTTATTTAGGCATGCAACTTAATAAATAATCTGCAGGTTTTCTCTAGGATTTTCAAAATTGAATTGCCATAGAAATCTGACAACATTGCATAACTGCAGAGTTTTGTGTGCTGGGCCATTCCTATTATTTTCCATTCAGTAAGTTGCAGGACTGATTATGAGATAAAAATTATAAACTAACAACTTTCTCAAATGCTTCTTCCTAAAGTAGAGAACAGAAATAGTATTGATGTATGATGCCTTATTGTTCAAAATTAAGTAGACAAGACTAAATTGAAGTAATATATAGGGCAAAAGTCTATAAATGTAATACAAAGTATCATTCATTTCCGGTTGGAACTTGTACTGTACTGCACACACTCTGGATGTGCACAAGGTACATTTTGCTTTTTGTGATGGCTGTTCCTGGAAAAGTTTTAAGAACATCAGTGCATTTTTTTTAATGTTGATTTAAAAGAACTTTGATAGTGTTAACCCTACTGTGCTTTTTTGAAATGGGAAGATGTGGCGTGAAATGTCTTGAAGAAAAATCAAGTGAACAGTAAATTTTAAGAAAATCAACGTGTTAGTTTTTAATATCAAATGGAGCTGATAAACATAGCATTTCTGTTACTTTCTTGATCCCAATTGATATCGGTAACAGTTTATTATGGGCTGGTGGTTAATTATTTGGTTAATGCTGGGAAAACATTAGGGCTATTGAAAACCAAAAAATTGATAATGATTTCAGACATTTAAAGATGACATTTTATGTTGTATATTTGAAAGGGAAAAAGGATTATTCCCGCAGAACAGAATGAAATTGATATTGGCACTTTGTTTATAAATGAAAGTATGTGTTGAAAAACCCTCAAAAGAACATGTACTTTCAAAGATGTTTTTATTATTTGTTATGTTCAATTTATTGGATTGAGTAGGAACAATTTTGTTCATTAGCAGCTAAGCAACAAAGACGACTTGGTTTACTGCCTAAACAATTTCACCCACCCTGCCTTTCTTTCCCCTCGACTCCCGCTCCACTCACCCATCCTGTTGACACCACCAATGTATGGTCATGGCGGTTGTGTACTATCATTTTGCTTAAATGTAAACAAACGTTTTATTTTAAAAAGTCGGTTAACTCAGCTGATCAAAAAAAAAATTTGGGTCGTGTTTATTTGGTTTTGAAAAAAAAATTAAGGATTCGAACAATTTGTGTATCATCCTGAAGTACTGTTTACTTTTTATTAGTTATTATTATATTCCAACTAAAAATATTACAGATTTTAAACATGATTCTGAATCAAGATTTTTTTTAAATCGAGTACAATTATTAGCAATTATTATTCTTATGCATGCACCGGAAGATTTTAGTAATTTTTCTAATCGTTGCATCTCTGTATTCATGTAAATAAGTTTAAAACAAGTTTTTTTATTCTGTTTTACTATACTAGAAAAGATGTACTCGTCAATTGAAACAATTGAGTCGGTTGAATAGTTTTAATTTTTAATTCTTAGCTTGCTTCAGGCGTTTGTAAGCCGCCAGCAAGGACCAGAAACAAGATTTGAAGTCTAAAATTTAAACTGTTGTTGCCTCCTGGCTAACGTCATGATAGAAACTAAAGTTAATCTACTCAAAATAACAATTATTACAATGGTATACATTACTTGGATTGCCTCAACAGTTTTTTTTCTTCCAAAACCTGTGAGAGTAAAACTTAACATTTAAGGTGTTAAAATGGTAATTGGTCCTGCCCTGCCAACCGCCAATTTTTCAAATTGTATGGATTAAAAAAAATAATAAGTGGCAGCACCTTACGATTCAGTTGCCTGTAAGCTGTAAGGTGGGCTGTGGGTCCAGTGCTAGTGGTAGGTTGTATCACCCGGTAGTTACAGTAAAAGTTGATGGTGGGAAAACCTCATTCATCAACCAAAGGGACTTTTTTTGTAGAGGGAATTGGGTCTTTACCCTGTTTTCCGAAATGTCCTCTAAAAGCAACCTCGGGATTTATTGGAAAGTTGACCCTACTTTATCCATGCTCGATGCAAAGAGTTGCATTTATTTGTGCATCAAGGAAAATGACTGAATTGAAATAAACGCATGAATTGCAAATTGAGACAGTTGATTTTCTCCCACAGAGGATGTTTTCAAACCAATTTCAACTTAAAAAATAGCCACAATTTCAAGAGTTAAATGTAGTCTGTTTTATGTAGGTGCACATTTCTGTAAAAAGAACAATTCTTTGTGTATTTTTTTCTGTACCAGCATGTATTCGTTTAAGCAAGAATTCCAATTAATAATTATGACGAAGCCAAAGCAAATCTTGGTAAGAAATGTAATCAAACTCAATTAAAATTACTGCCGTTTCAATTTAAATTATTACAAGAAAGTGGAATTCCTCTCTTATTAAAAAAAAATCATTGAGAAGTATTCGTTCAATAAAGAAATATCTATCAATTTGTTATAAAAGCTGAAAAATATATGTCCATTTGTGAAATATTTTATCTGTCTGAGTTAATATTATATGTCTATTATGGACTTGCAAACACGCTTTGTAAAATAAAAGGAAATTGTTAACCTCATATGTCACGGCCATCTGAAATATTTCATCAGGGACAATTTTAAAAGTCGAACATTAATAATACTGATATTTAAAGTGGCTGAAAGAAAGTTACCGTTAAATAGCATTTTTTATTTCCAAATGGTGGGGTTTTGTATTTTGGGACGATTTTGAGAAGGTAGTTATACCGGTCTTCATAATAACTGTGAAGACGGCAGGGGGATTGGCAGTCCGTAACCGAAAAGAGGTTTAAATGGTGCACGGATTAAAAATCTACATGTATGCTGCATTATTATGTAAGCGATCTTTCACTATTTGATCTTGCAGTTCATTTGGTTTGGATGCAAAGCACCCCGTGCGGAGCCAGCCATTGAGGCCCATTTGTGTCAATCTTCGACAGTAACTTGAAGCTTGGGGGAGCTGTTTATTGTCTAGTGGGTACCATTTCTCAAATGGTGGTACAGATGTTTTGTGGGTTGATAATACAGAAAGGATAGTACAATTGGCAGTGCAATTCACGAATTTAAAGGTTATGTGAATTACCAAGTATTGATGCTTTTATTGTACACCTTGTAATTACTATACAATAGTCAGTTGGAATTTTTTTTTGCCTTGGGTTTATTTTATATGATTTATTTCCTTTAAAAATAATAGTCTTCAGGAACACACCCACAAAAAATGTCTCTTGCTGACATGGCTGGGTTCCTTCTATGAGGTTATTATTACATAATATATTAATTATCTATTCTAGTGGGCAATTGTTCTGCGACAGTGTCTGCCAAAGGAATGACGTGTTCTTTTTCAAAAATTCACATATAATGTAATGAATGTGACGTACGTGGAATCCAGCCATGTCGGCAAGTGACCTATTTTGCGAGCTTTCCTGAAAAACAAATATGCAGGAAGGTACAAAATGTTTTTTTTCCTGGCCGCATTATTGTATAATAACTATAAGGTGTAAAATAAAATATCAAAACTTGGTCATTTACCAAACTAAGGAACGGGGAAACATTGGTGTTAACTTTCTTTCGAAATAAATATTTTGGCCTTATTTTGTGCACTATTTTTTAAATAAAATTAGCTGTTTGCTTGCCCACTAAAAAGGACCTGTTGTATAAATGGAAAAAAAATAATCAGTGCCCTTGCGTTTCGACCCGTTTCGAGTCTTTCTGAAAGGCTAAGAATTAGGCTTTTCAGAGGCGTAAGATCGTGGAACTGGAAGGATAGTCCTTTTCAGAAACATGTGTTCATAGACACTAGGAGAAGTGTTAATTGCTTCTCATAAAATTTTCAACAAGACATAATAGAAAATAAAGATCTAAAACAGCAAGTTCCCTTCGATTGATCAACAGTAAGAATTGAATGTTTAAATTCAGTGTTAATAACTATTGTTCATTTGAATAATCTACTAGCACTACTGCTGTGGATTAAAGTTTTAATACTTAATTCTTTCTTCATGAATTCCTGCCATCTTATAATACGAACAAAACCTTAACCAACGAAAACGCATTGAAGTCTTTCATTTCGGTTGTTGCGCTGTATGCAGAGGTGTGTGGAGAGCTCATTGGCAAGTTTTAGACATGACCCTAATGCATTCGACCTGGTTTATTCCATGTGCCATTCAATCTGATAAAGGTGGGAATAACCGCGGATCTTCTAGGATAACAATCCTCTAAGGCGCAATGATTGTATCTTTTCTCCGCGAAGTCAGCCAGGTGTCAGACATCTGTTGGTATCGCCCCTGACCAATCACAATCCTCAGATTAAATAGCGATCTGACCGCAACCCAATTGGCAAAAGCAATTCGTGGATGACTATTTGAAAACAATATTAAAAAGTCTGTACCCACAAAAGGCGACCGCTTTTCGCAGCTAACTAGGTATAACAATGTTGTGATTGGCTTGGACGCTTTTCCATTTACAAAACAGGACGCCAGTATGAAAACAAGTCTCAAGCTAACGAGTTCAATGACTTGGGATTCTGTGCATCTCAAGATGAAATAAGCTTCTTCAATTACGGACACCCTTTTCAGAATAAACTTATTCCACCTTTGTCCTCCCGCTCAACACAATGGTCTATAATTATATGGTATTACTAATACTGAACCTGCAACACCCAACTCCTATGATAGAATAGTGATTGACATTAAATCTGTTTTAAAGTACACAATACATTTTGATACTTATTTTCTTTTGGCTGTTGTAAATAAAGCAGTAAGTGTCATGGGAATCTTAAACAAGTTCCCGTTTTTCGAGGGTAACTAGTAAGTGCTCAATTAATAACTGGGTGCCGTATTTTTCTTGTGATGTAGTTTTCTGACAATGTTTTTTTTTCTCGATGAAAATTGGCTACTGTAGTAGATAGTACAATCTACTAAAACCTCCACTGTGTAGCCATGTTTTCTTCCAGCCCATTTCTTTCGTCTCGAGCGACTTATTGTCATATTATCGTCATACAGAAAGTTCGAAACAACAGCAAGCTCAATACTATTCCACAGTGAATGAACAGTTGGCAGGTGTTGATGATTTTTGTTTTTAAGAGCATGGATCTACAGCTTGGATAGTTTTAATAGAGATGGGGTGTTTTTGTGTGGGATGACTAATACTATTGTTTGTGCAAATGAAACAATACGAATATGAAAATAGAAACAAGTCATAAAGCTGGGATCTATGGCCATAGATAGGATTAGAGATGGGGTGTTTTTGTGGGGTGGCGTACATTATTTTAGCCGCTGAAAACTTATTACGCATTAAAGGTTCACTGAAATACAAAGTATTAATGCTTTTATGTTACACCTTATGATTTTTATAAAACGATTCACATGTAAGAAACAAGTTTTTGCATTCCTGTGTATTTTTCGCATAATTTGTTTTCCTTAAAAAATAACAGTCTTCAGGAACGCCCACAAAAATAGGTCACTTGCTAACATGGCTTGATTCTCATTCTCAACGTGACATCACGTGCATTACATAATGTTTCCTGAGCTATTTCACAAAACAATTGTTCTGGGATTGGGTCTGCCAAAGGAATGACAAATATGTGTTCTTCTATTAACAAATTCTTGTTCTTGGTTGTAATGCATATGATGTCACGTTGAGAATCCAGCCATTGTTAGCAAGTGACCTATTTTTGTGGGCGCTCCTGAAGACTGTTATTTTTTAAATAAAACAAATTGTGCAAAAATACACAGGAATGCAAAAAAATGATTTCTTACAAGTGAATCGTTTTATAAAAATTATAAGGTGTAACATAAAAGCATGAATACTTTTTATTTCAGTGAACCTTTAAAGAAGAAATGCGTGATATTCACACAAGAACTGCTGTTTATACAGTTAACAAAACCCAACATGAAATTATTATATTTTTTACAAAACCTTGGGTAGATTTTTGTTTATATGTATCTCATTTCCAGCTTCCAAGACCAATTTGCCAGCAGCCATCAACCTGTTGACGATAAACAAGTCCCCGCTGCCGTTCTGTAGTTCGGAGTTGTTAGCCCATCATCCTGCCGTGGGCCCAGGGATCGGTGACTGTGGGGTCCCACGATACAGCGGTTAAATTCTAAGGCATAATACAAGCTTTAATGCTTTGGATGAGCATCTGTTCTTTCAGTAGCTTCAATTTACATGACAAAATGTTTCTGCTGGATGGGTTATATTACAGCACTATGCTCATGCAATATAAACAAATCAATTTATTTTTAATAAATTATGAATGGATAAATGAAAAAAATGATGGTTACAACTTGTAGTTACACTAGTGTTAAAACTTGGACCTAAACAGGATAAAAGTTAAAGGACCACTGCTCAAAAGGAGTGTTATAATGAAATCGATACATGCAGTGAACATAAACTAATGTTTTAATTGAAACATTAATCTGCAACGCATGGTGGAAGAGAGGGTATACATCCACGGTTTGCCCCTTCAAGCTACGGTTGACCAGCGCATTCCTCAACACTCAATTAACAGTCATGACATAATAAATTGGTGGAATGTCCGTTTGGTCGTAACTCGATATAGGCTCCCAGCGAACAGTATTGTGTCTGGATTATGTAACTGTTTTCGCGGTTTTTTCTTGTATACGTGGGAAAAAAAGATCGATCGAAGGACTGTGTAGTATTATGCGAACGGTCAATCATTACATGTACATTGATTATCTAATCTAAGTTATAGAAGCTTGACAATGTCATTCTGTATTTAAGTGTATTGGGATGGTGGTCACGATTCTATTTTGTTACAGTAAAACTTTGCTCCCCCATGGAAATCATAATCATGATCCCTTTGAAGAGTAAAACACCACCCTATTATACTTTACAGTAAAAAAAAAAATCTGAAAGTTGACCTACCCATTGTCACTGGTATTCGTAAATCAAGTTTGTAAAATAAACAAATCAAGGTTTCTGATTAAAAAAAAATCAGACTAACTCCCCCATCATCCTTGATCCCTATACGCACCCTAAGAAAAAAAAAGCTAACAAAACCGGAAGCAATCCCCGGGAAGGTTTTCACAGTTAACGATGTTTGATTATGTCATTATCGACTGCTTTTCATCTGTTTATGTAAACAGGCAGTTGTTTACTTTTTTGTAATAGAGATCTCTTCTTGGCCATTCCTCCATTGTGGTTAATACGCCTCCTCTATACCGTTGGAGGCGTGCCTGTTGGTTAATGAGCAACTGCATGGATGATGGGAGGCACCTGTCACAACCGTCGTTGTTTGTGACCGTGTCTGAATTAATGGCTTCAGCAGTGGCTATGGCTGAAACACCGAAAAGTCCTATTCTTCAATGTTGTCGTTGCAGCCAACAGCCATAACCGTAGCCAAAGTCGCTTGATTCGGACGCGGCATTACACTGGAGCTGCTTTTACCTCAGGTCGAGGGCGCCCTTCCCTGTACTGCCTATCATGGGGGTAATGTAGATACAATACCCCAAGTTTTGCAACCGAACGAAATGGTGAAACGGTCGAACGGAATGCTAAAATGGCAGAATTGAAAGATCGCATGAAGAATAAAAAACAGAAATGACATTGAAGCTAGTAATGTCGTTCCAGAGAACGATTTTACTGAGTTTTTTTTTTTGTTTTTTTTGTCATTACAGCCCCAGCTCAACAGTGATAAGAAGAAAAACATAAATGTTCACAGATTTACATAATATACCTGACATGGTATAAAGATAATGCTAGAAAACTTTCCTTGGAACATTTCTGCCTGAAGTGTTATCGTTTTTAAACAATAAATGAAATAAGATCTAAAATTAGTTTTCGTCTCAGTGAGACGAAAAACTCTGCCTACATGAATGCGTACAAAAATACGCAATGTATTTGTTGTTTTTATTACAAATATCTAGATTTTTGCAAAGACTTTAATCATTTACAGTGAGTTTACCAATCTTGAGCTGTGGCTTTAAGACCAATGACCATACGTTCATAACACGAGCCGTGTGGGGGGGGGGGGTCAATTGCGGCCGTCCAAATTGGGAAAAACAATGGGGAAATCCGGGAAAAGAAAGAAGAAAAAAACACTTTCTATTCCAAATTTACGGTCAAATCAATTTCTCTCATGCCTCTCTTAACGAAAGAGTTCCCATACGTCTTATGCACAAGTTGACAGCGAAACGGCGAGCTGCACTCATTGAAGAAGCCGCCGGCACGATGTAGCCTACGATGAGTTTCATGCCCTAAGTAAAGAAAAAAATAATCTTAAATTTTTTATAATTTATCTAATTTGCACCATACGATTTTTCTCTAACTTTTGATTCTTTACATAGGGGGCGCATTTAAAAATTTGTGCAAATCCGTGTTTTTGTGTATGGTGATATACCAAACGAAATGTACAAGATAAATAATCGTATTCGTCCGTTATGGCATTCATTTCTGCATTATAAAGCAATGAAGCTACAAGGCTTGTCAGAAATAAGTCACATGGTTCGATCGATAATATTCTAATACCTGCACTGATTCGCTTAAACCTCCGTCTCGCATTCTCCCCCTCGCAAACTCCGTTCTGACAAATCAAACCTCCTCATTGAGCCTAAATATAATCATTCATGGGGTGACCGATCTTTTTCTCATGCTGCACCACGTCTTTGGAATAAATTGCCATCACATGTCAAATCATCGATTTCTTTGAACGAATTTAAGAAAACCCTAAAATCTCATCTTTTTTAATGAAGCAATTGCATAATGTTGTTTACTATGTGTTCTGTTATATCATTGTATTTTGTATGTAATCTTGTAGTTTTGAGCTAGTGCCGTGAGCACTTTTGTGGATTTGTGCACTTAATACCGTACCTTATTATTACTATTAACTAAGACACGATTGCTAAGCTCGATGCAAATATAATGGCAGAATAAAATAACAGCACAGCAGAGCTGGAGTCTTCGTGGGCGTCACCACATCGTAACAAGGGATATAATGGTGTTGACAGATTTACAACTCCATTGTAACGTAGGGGGAGCCCTGTCTAATAAAACCAGACGATAAACACCACTCAGCCCTATTGTCGCCTGAGCCTTGTAGAAAGCGCCGTTTGAGACGTGAAATTATTATGATAGTAATAAATTTACAGGTGTCAATAATAGCGATTAAAGGCCAATTACTCTCGGGGATTAGGGTGCTATTGATGGTTTTTCACATGGACTATCTGGGGCTGTTATAGGCTGGTCCCCAGTAAGGATAAAGACAGGCAACTGGTCCTTCGATCTCTATTTTCCCGAGTGTCAGTGCACTGGTCTTACAAACCCAATGTTTTCATTGGATAGACAGGCTTGCAATTACGCACAACCTGACCAGACTGCAGCACATCGTATTGAAGGCATTTTAAGTTCAAAGGTACATGTACATCTGGCTGGTAACTGCCACATGTTTAGACTGGTTCCCGGTCCCTACATCGTTTATGTTCTGACGAGAATGATGTAGGGACCGGGAACCAGTCTAGCACAAATGCCAGACTGCAGCTTTATAGATACACGCAGTAAGGGTAGTGCACGCACACCGTATTGAAGGGATTAAGTTCAAAGGTGCATGTACATATACATCTGGCTGGTAACTGCCACATGTTCTAAAGGCACAGATCTGTCGTTATTGCTGCAGTGCTGAAACAAAACAGAAAGTTGGAGTGTACTCCGGACAAAAGTTTTCCTCGAGATAATTGAATTGAGGTTTTTTTCCATATGAAACTGCGTGTTACGGCTTGTTAATCTCTTATTTGTCTGTAAAAATTATATCCTCACGGGTGGATACCGTCAATATGTAAGCGGGTGGCTATGAATCAATAACGATTTTTTTAGTACTGCAAATCACAATGAAATAATACATGGGTATGAAAAGCAATATACACGATCAAGCCCTTACGGCGTGGGGTCCAGGGCCCGCTCAAGGGCCACGGAATATTTCATTCTAGACCCTCTTTGGTGCAATCTGAGGCGATTCCCTGCCACTTTCCCCTCGATTTTGAGCACAATTTTTTGGAAGGAGTGAAATGAGAATTCCATTTGGTTTTCACCTTTGCGATCCAATACAGTTTCTTATGTATGCTCGCATTTCCATCTCGCAAAAATAATAGGGGAGCTATCTGGATATTTTCTGCAGGACATGACTGGTTGCTTGGACTTTTTGGAGCACAAAAATCTTCTAACAAAGACCGCTTCATTCATTTTTTAACTTCAGGGAATTTGTAACTGAAGCAAATTAAGAGATGCAACTGGTTAAAAAAAAACACACACACATAGTATTGGTACGGCCATTGCCGTATATCGGTCGTACCACTTCCTACGGGCTGACAGTGACGGGGAGACGGGGGATGCCATACCATACCGTTTGTTTTTGATTCCCTCACCTCCCCTGCCTCTCAGCGGCATAGCCGGGGGGGGGGGGGCAAGGGGGCTGGGGGCAAGTGCCCGCCACAAATTTCCAGTGCCCCCAGGTGCCCTCCATAAAAAATGTAGATACAAGTAATTCATTAAAAAGACATGGTACCTGCCCCCCAACTAAAAGTCAATGCCCTCCTGTGCCCCCCAGTGAAAAAATCCTGGCTATGCCGCTGCTCCCTTTCTCTCTCTTTCTCTATATCTTTCTTTCCTTTTTTATATTATTTTTTTACGATGTTAGGGGTGAGGGGGCTATAGACCCCATATATACCCCCCATCCGCCAATGATACTTCAATTTATCTGTCATTAAAATTGAAGGGCATTTCAAGCAGTAGCCTGGCTTACTTACTCTCGCCGGTCATTGCCGATCATTGCTTTCATAATCGCAGGCCTAAATATACAATCGAGTCTATGGGAGCAATATTGATATTCATTTCTTAATGTTTAATAAGGTGTTTACATGCGAGTAACCGAAAACCATGGAGGTAGAAACATATAAACCACATTTTGAGCAAACAAAAGTCAGACTGACTTTGATGGATCAGCGCAATCACGTATAATTAATGTAGAGGGCGACCTATTTAGGCCTGTGCGTACACTTGAAATAATGATCGACTACCTCCATGGTCTGTTGCTCTGTGGTTCTTGGGTTTGGTCCATGGGGAAAAGATTCCACGGTTACACTGTTACACCATCGACTGATTACACAGTGCTGGTCAGTGTTTCCAACGCGCTACCGTTGGCTATCTGGTACTCGTCCATTTCCCCCGGTCTTGACAAGATGAACTCCAAAGCTTCTGGATCTTGTCATATCACTGGGTGTGAAGAAATAAAGACCATTCTACCTTAATGCCAATTCCCGAAACGCCACTTAAAAAGTATTGCCTAAGGCTATTTATACAGAGCCTGGCTCTGTGGCCGTTTTCGAAACCACGGGTTATAGGCTTCGGCTTGGGCTTAGGCTCCGTCTGCGCCTGTTTCAAGCCTCGTAAAAAGTGCACATTTTCGATCGAAATTACTGATACAAGCTGGAACCTGAGCCAAAACCGTGGTTTCCAAAAGGGCATATGGATATGACTGCAGCAGGACGGTTCCTATGGAGCAATGTACAGAACTACCACCCAACTGTCAGTGAGTTGCCACAGCACAGAGAATGACACAGAAAACCAGCCTTGACAACTTGACAACTTTCGCTGAAAAGTGAAAGGATAGAAAACAGACAAAATTTTTGTTGGTGTTTTGGTCAGAATTACACTTAAACTTCATTCAACCTAATTCTATGACTACATCCATGGTTTACTGATAGAGCAAGGGTCATGCTTTTTTAGTTCAACAAAGCCAAAGCAGTCAATCCCCGAACTGCTTCATAGATACATTTTGAGACCTCATTTCAAACCCCCAACCCCTCTTGCTCCCTCAAATTAGTAGGGAAGAAATCACTATGTTAATGTGAGGTGCGCCTATCTGCAAGGCTTTTTCGTTTGTGCCTGTATTTATCAATAAAACGTAAAGTTGCCAGCGTTCACGTCTCAGACGGAACTTGGATTTTGTCAGTGCATTGAACCATAAGGTCTACGTTATTGCTCGAGTGCCATGAAGAGCTGGAAATAATCCAAATCAGCATCATGCGCTTCTTGTGGCACAGACTTTTGTTCATACCGTAGTCTTAGGTAAGACATTATGGTTGATTGGACAGCGCCCGCTATCAATCGATGGCTCGTGTGTAGAGTGACACACAGGGGCGGTGGAAACGCGATGAATGGAGCGCGATGAACAACAACGTCGTGCACCAAGACTAGTCATACCATAAAGGAAGTTCTTCGCAAGTTCACGGCAATGTTTGACAAAAACAAAACAATTTCACTATTATTTTGAATGCTGTTTTGAACAGAAGTAAAATTGTTGATAGTCATTCTCTTTCACCCAAAATGCTGAATAATATTATTGTAAAGCACATTATCTGTAATGTGCAATCAAAAATTAGGAGGGCGACATCCTGTTATGCTATCCCTTAATCTGAAAGTGGAGGAGGGTGGGGGACATGTTCTCCATTCCCAACGCCTTTATGAACTGCTTTACCTGCGTATATAGTTACAGCATGAAGTATAAAACGGCCGATAACAAGTGACTGTATGAGATTGGATCCATGGTGGTCCCACTTATATGGCTTCTTCCAAGTAGGGGATTCTGCGCGCGGTTGTTGGTGTGTTTTGGCGACCCTGTTGTATAAAATCTCGAGTTTGGATAGTTACACGAAAACGGTTTGGTCTGGTGACTACAGGAAGATTTCGTTCCGCACTAGGTAGTAGTACATGCATTTCTTGAAAATGAACGTTCTATAAAAGTACAACCTTTATTGTATGTTCACATACTGGCACACAGCCTTCATTGTACGACTGTAGTCTTCATTTTATAAACGCTACTGGCTTTAGAATAGTAGCCTCACAAAGGATTCAACTGGAACTCAATGTATTGTATCTCACAAGGGGGGCTCTCCATAAATAAATAGGTATTACTGCCTCGCGAGCCGGCCGCGTCTGTGCCCTGTGCAGGCAGGAGTTTGTGCAGTACTCTACAGATGCAGATAGTATTTTGTTTTTAGTCATTTGTTCACAAAGAATTCAGTAATCAGTATGGACACTTGTCGTTAGATTGTAAAATCCGCCATTTTGAAACCGAGCCGTCCCAGACAGAGTGTCTACACACGCAGGGCACTTACATAACAAACTCATTGATCTATAGAGAGGTTTCACGTGACGTCACCCGAGACCTTTTTCTAATGCTGCGTGCACAAACAGGCGCTGGAAATCATTCAGTAGACTACGCGCCAGCCATTGAGTTTGTACATGGCATTACCCAGCATGGCTGCGAAACGAACTTTTCCCGGGGTCATGCAACCTCTCTATTGGTGAGGTCAATGAGCAGACAATTCGACCGCCCTCTATGGATGACCGCCCTCTATCGAAGCCATAAAGGTCAAAATATGGACACACAACAAAAGTGCACAAACAATCTTCTGTGAGGAATGGGCCAACTGTTGCCCCATACTGTTTGCCAGGAGAGCAAAATAAACTTCGGGATGCAGTCACAATTAGTTATTTACCCATCCTCTAACTCCAAACCACGACCCTATTTTCTCTTCTCAAACACGTAACGCCACTATTCCGGCGACTCGAGCTCAATCATGCCCACACCCCACCAAGTGACGTTTGGTGTAGTGGGTATAAACTTGCATGTCATTAACCTCCAATATTTTGGATATTTCCCCATCAATTACAATTCACATTGAATCCAGCAAATAATAGTATCTTCTTTTCCAATTTAAATCCCATTGTGAATTGTTGAAAAGAGTGATAGTTTACACAACAAATTTGACAAGTTTGTGTACCAACGTGTCTGTGTGTGTTTGCGTGTGTCATCGGCATCAACAAAATCTAGTTCATACACGCGCGCAAAAATATAACAATACTTTGATCTTTGATCAATAATTATTGTCAAAACCCCATGTAGACTTACCGTTTACAACTATTAGACAATAACAACTACTACACTTTAAATTGTCCACTTATTAATTAATTTGGATAAACAGGGAGCACTTTCACCTTCCATTGTCAACACTATAATATGCACACCTACAAAATATGGAACATACATTATTGATGATTTGTTTGTTTTGACCCGACTCACCAGACGTCATCATCCATGATAAAATCTAGGTTGCGCCATTCGGTGGGAGTCGGGTCTCCCCGGTGCGTTACTGAGCATGTCAACATTTTCATAAAGCTGTTTGCCTGATAAGCAAATTTGTGTGCTTGGAAGTGTATTTTCAAAACGATTGAGAGGACTTTATAGCGTGCACGCTTGTTCACAATGGGTTTGGATTATTGTGTCTCTCTCTGCTCATAGCCCCCACCTTCCCCGCCTGCAAGTTGGCATGCCTTTTGCTTTGCTTACGGTTAGCATGTGTTTATTATGAAATAGAAATGCTGCTAATGGCCGCTCCGAATTTTCGTAAGCAGAAAATGTCTTCTTGCAGGCAATTTAAGGCGAAGGGCACACCTCAGCATTGTGAGCAAAATTATTGACTGACCCCAAAATGGCAAGGACAGAGTCTAGCCGTGTGTGTGACGTCATTGAGAGGGGTCTTTGGGCGCGGCCTCCCCACGATACTGTTGAACTGTGAGGGGGAGGTCCACGCATGGGTGCCAACTAAACATGAAGAGGTTTATTCTCCCAGCTTTTTGCACGATTCCTATGAGAAAACGCATTTATTGGTCACATACAAACATTTTTTTGTTTCATATTCAACCATATTATTTTTCAAAATGTTCTTACTGGCAGTTCCTTGTAAGTTATTCTAAAGAAATGAAAATAGTCAGAGCTCGACCTTGTGCAGTTCATCCGGGAGTTTTTATTTAAAGCCCACCACCTTTTGTGCTTGGCCGGTCCATGCATACGTGGTATAGCACGCACTGCACAAACACAGCAACACACGCGTGCTATTCAATGGCAGACTGTGTGTGCCTTTTCTGACCGAAGCCCTTCAGAACAAGACCATTTTCTAACCATCAAAAAACGCTCTTACACCGTCTAGTAGACGTACACTGTGATTTAGGTAGGTACACAATGCTATAACCATCGAAAAGATGTATTTAACTGTTTCTTTAGAAAATGTAGGAGAGTTTTTTAGTGAATTTTCTCGCTAGGTAGAGCTCGTTATGGTTGGAACGCGAGGTGAGTGTTCACGGCATGAATGGCGTCGCAGGGGCTTTGTTTGGTAACGTTTAGAATGTGCACTAATTGTTGGCCATAACGTACAAAAACACTGCATACCACGGACGGTTTCTATGTTTTAAAGGTTATATTTGGGAAATGGACAAAGTGTCTTGGAATAATGGTCATGTTTCTCGTGAACCTTGACTAACATGTGTGCAGAAGTGCGTGTTTGTTCGGTTGCAATGCGTGCAGACTTAGCAACGTCTGCTGACGTTTTACCTAACAGTTTTACCCAACGTGTAGTTGCTTGCTTTATGGTGGTGCTAGCATGACGCCATTTGCATTTAGCCCCACAGCACAAGGACGTGCACGTAACGTGTACATTGAACGTTCAGGTTTAAATACAAATGTTTTTTTTTAAAGAGTGGCTCTGCATGCTTATGTCTAAAACAACTTGTGCATGTCGGTAAAAAGATGGTTAAAACTTCCATAGACTGTTTGCAGCTTGTTTGGGGAATGACATGTCATGCATGTAGAGACAGTTGGAGTGGGGTAAGCATCTGGGTGTAGGGGATCTGTGTATATTGATAAGCTCCCACTTTAGGGTTGTGAATCGATTTGCATATGACATGATGGACAAGCGGTACTCAAATTGGGTTGGGGGAGGGAAGGGTGCCAAGTCTGGAGACTTCATTTTTTTAAATTTTTATTGAGGACAGTCATACAGTCGTAGACCCAACACCAACATCCGCAATTTTTACCTGACCTTTTTAGAAAGTCTTTGTTGGGGTCGAAACAGGAGGCCGTAAACAGTTTTTTTTCTTCATTTAACTATCCTCAGGTTGTTTTGTTGGTATAAGCAGTTTGCAATCAATCATTTATATTTTGTCAATTATTGATATAAATAACGAACACTTGGGCCAAGTAAAAAAAAAAAAAAATACACCAGTTGTTTGTCCAGTTTTTTTCAAAGAGGAAGATGAGGGCCTTTTTATTTTTTATTTTATTTTTTTCCCAAGATGGCCGCCAAGCATTTAAATGAAAAAAGGCCACCAATTTTTCAGTTTAAAATCACCGCCAACTTTATATTTTCAGACGTCAAACAAGTAGTGAGTAAAGGTACAGCTACATGTTGAAACAAAGTTTAAGGAAAGATGCCAAGGTGAAGTGAAAATACATGAAAATTTAGTTTTGGGAGTTTCTCTTTTTGAGGACAAAGAAAGAAAGAATACAAAAATATTGAAAAAAGGATGGGGCTTCAATAAAGGATGGGCCTGGTGTTTTTTCCCTTACGTGGGCTGCAGTTGCTGCATTTGCAAAAATGGTTACTGCCTTTACCTGCATGTACATGTTTTGTAGCTGGATGGACCACAATACTACAAACAACTTTAAAATAATTAAATATTCAGTTGGCCAGGCCTTTATCCATGGTTCTGAGACATCATGTTTTCTTTGACCAACTTTGTTTACCCTGGCTGATGAACTGTATTGATCACATTACTTGCAAATCCAAAAACTGAGGTGAAATCATTTAAATGACCCAAGATAAACAAGTTGTTTTAATAGGCCTCATTTTTGACTGCAAGAGGGCGCCCTTCGGGGTAGATTAGGGGTTAAACCATAGAAGTAGTGCTGGTAAACCAGATGCAATTAGACTTCCAACAAAGAAGTTAATATACAACTTTTGAGGGTTTTTTATTGACAGTTTTACAATGTAATCAGTGCAAGACATTTGCTTGGAAAATTTGTATTTTTAATGTTTTGAAATATTTTTGTACTCTCTGAATGGAATTAATATTGTGCCCTCTTGCTGTCAAAAATACGACCTATTGTGATGTTTCCCATAAATGGCCAAAATTCTATCAAGGCTTGATTTGGCAGCCAGCTTGCGCGTTCACCACGAATTTGCGTTGCTACGTACGTCATTCATTTTCCTACAGTAAGCACCAGAAGGTTAGCATGCCTTTTCGTGTGCTTACGGTTTTTTAGCAGCGAAAAAAACAAAACAAATTGGAGGGTTCATGCCATAAAGCTGTTCATCAAAAAAAGTTGTTCGAAGCACGGGAAGGAATTTTTAGCTCAGCGGAAATGGCACTGGCATAACCAGAGGGGGGCGGGGGCAGGGGCAGGAGGAGGCCTGATTCCCCAAGCTAAGAACCTTGCCCCCCCCCCCTTTCCCCCCCTCAAATAAGATCGAAAAAATTCACAAATGAATGGTTCAATACATTAAATAGTCCACCAAATTATGTCTTTGACCTTGCTTCCCCCCCCCCCCCCCCCCAAGTGAAAATATCTGGTTGCGCTACTGGGAAAATGGGCAACCATGCAAAATACCATACATTGTACATTGCCCATGACTGGTCATCTGCCTTTTTTTAAAGTTTTTTTTAACAAATATTCTTTTCTGAAAGGGAATGTACATCACCTTTTTTTGTTGAAAGAGTAAATTAATTTACACTATCTTCTTTTCAGTTCAGTAACACACCAGACAAACAACCTGTTAAAATTGTTTAAACTTTTGGTGATAGGTTAAATTAGTAACCAAAACATTGAAAATGTTTTTGCTTTGTCCGTGGATTAGTTTGTTCATTTTGTATGTTCTTTTTACAAATCCTTGTCTTTAACTGGATTTCTGTGAATGTGTGTAAGCTTGGTGCCTACCAGTGTCCCTGTAGCATGTGATGTCATAATGTGGATGAAAAGTACTAGTTTTGCAATCTGTTTAGTTGATAAACCTGTACATTGTGCAAAAATATGGATACAACACAACCTTAGTACAGCTATCACTATTGTAACACTTTTATTAATGTGAGTACTTGCCAACAACAGAGGGCGCTATTGATTTTAGAACATGGCTTCTTCCAACATGTTTCCACTCCACAGCAGACAAGTTACAGAAAACAAATACGGCAAATTGTTAAATCCCAACAACAAACTTGTATTGAAACCTCCCTAGTTATTCTATTCAGCCTATCAACAGACTTGTTTATTTAACAGATTTGTCCTCTTACTGTCCACTAATTTGAACAATTTTGCCACAATGTCATGGGTTTCCCATTGATAACTGTTTTTTCACTTGCTGGCCAGACTGATGAACCTGGCTTTTAGGTAGTCCACAAGATTGCTCACTAGTCTGCATTTGTTCGCAAGAATTTTTTCAATCAAATATTTTTTTTCTGTCACAAATCCACTCGTGAATACAGCAAGTCCCTATAAGTACATTTACCGAGCTGGTACAGTTAGCTGGAAATTTATCAGGAGTGTGAAACCACATGATAAAACATTGGCGGAAGAAATTTGGTTTTCCTCCACCCTAAAACCACATCATGGACAAAAAAGCAAAACAACAACAACAACAACAACAACATGGATTCAGCCTCCATGAATCAATACAATTACAATGACCCCATGTTTACCAAGAAACTCTCTGTTTTTTGTAAACTTAATCATTGGCCATGTTTATTAAGCTCATTGTGAACATGTGGTTTCTTTATTATGCGACAACCCTTCACACATTTTAATTTGACTATGTACAACCAAATATTTTTTTACTGGCCCCGGTGGACTACAAATGGAAGTGTTTCGACTCACCCGCCACTGTTTTCACTAGAATTTGGCAGCGGCGATTGCTGAAGGGTGGAGCGTCCTTGCTCTGTGGATGGTATACAATGCAATTTGCTGTTTACGCTTTAAACACCACTCAATACACAATGCTGTTCAGGTGTCACAAGAGAAAAAAAGGGTCCCATGTGGTTTATTGCTTATTATTAGAAATAAAAGCTTTGTGGGACCCCCCCCCATAAACCCCCCCAAAAATGATGGCAAAAGATTGTTTTCATAAAATGTTTTGTGAAATTGAAATGTTTTAATACATTTATTGTTCTTACGATTCTAACTGCCTCTAGCTGTGGGGCAATTTTGGTGGTCTAGTTGGTAAGACATCTGCTCAAGAATGGCAGGGGTTGTGGGTTCGAATTCCACCCGAGTAATATGCCTGTGGATTTTTTTCACAGGACTCGGGAAAGTACTGAGTATACAGTGCTTAACACACATCGGTGTATGAGTAAAAACATAAATAGTATGTTTTAGCCAGATGCAAAAATTTACATCTAAAATGGTCGCGGTACCCACTGCTAATAGGATTCGAACCGCCTCTAGCTGCCGGGCAATCTCGGTAGTCTAGTTGGTAAGACATCTGCTCTAGAATGGCAGGGGTTGTGGGGTCGAATCCCAACCAAGGATTATGCCTGTGGATTTTTTTTTCACAGGACTCGGGGGGGGGGGGGGGGGGAAGTACTGAGTATACAGTGCTTAACACACGGTGGTGTATGGGTAAAAATACAAATAATCTTTATTGTTCTTGTCTACTATTTGGTCCTAACTTAAGAGAAAATTTAGCCTTTTAAAAAACAATTCCACAAACGTAACAAGAGATGACAAGAAGCGTGTTATTTTTCTTCCCTGCAGGATTTGTTCATCTATGTTCCTGTATCTGATGTGATTCCTTATTGTAGTCTGTGACCTGGCCGTAGAGACAGTGTGAACATTCATCGGTAAATATGCCCAGTAAAGCCCCAGCTCAACATTGGTAAACTGACTCCATTCTTTGCACAAATCAAGATATTTGTAATAAAATCAACCTGTGAAAATGTCAGCTCATTTCGTTGTTTCGTTTGCGAGAAAACGGTGAAAATGAATTTAGCATTTTTGTACGCATTCCTACAGGCAGAGTTTGGTCTCACTGAGATGAAAACTTATTTTGGATCTTTTTCATTTATTATAAGAACGATAACACTTCAGGCAGAAATATTTTAAGGACAATTTTTACCATCATTAGCTTTATACCATGTAATGTATATGTAAATCTGTGAACATTTATGTTTTTCTTCTTAGCAATGTTGAGCTGAGGCTTTAAGAGTAATAGACCTTTCTGTTGCAATGTCACAGCCCAAGTTATTTCCAACCAAGGTTGGAGAAACTAGGGGGAGCAATCATTGCAAAGCAAAAACAGATAATCACAGTTTGTTAAAATGCTACAGATTTATTCAAAAATAGTGTTGAATTCGTTGGAAACAAACCAATCAATCATGGGGTGTGTTTGCTTTAAATAAGAGAGTTTGCAAAAATGTTGAATTTTGTCAACAAGATTGAATGTTTTGCTAACATTTGACTAGCCATGCCAAACCAGTGGGGTTTTGTTTATCAACAAAAGAAAGTTCTTTAGTCAGCATGGGTAGGGCTTCTCTCTAGGTGCCCAACCCATATTAGCTGAAGCGTAACCAAGTACAATGATCATCCCCAGAATGCCCTCCCCTCTATACTTCAATTCACACAACACCATCTGCATTCCAAAGTCACTCCTCAACATTATTCACAGGAAAAATAGTTAGTTTAAAATCACATGTCACATTCAACCACAATGTGTCACAAGTCTTATGCATTGTCCAGACATTTCAGAACCGTTTTGTTCCCATGGAAACGGCATTAACAGGTGAAGAAAACAAAATTGTGGGCTTTATTCTGGCCCAACAGTGGAAGAAGCTTAAAAATTTGCACAGCCTATTCAAGGAGGGAGGGGCAGAAATTCAGCTGATGTAATTTTAAACACTAATACAAAACAGCAGGTTTTGGGGGTGTGCCAACATCCCTTGCCAATATTTGTTTTTATTATAATAAAATAATAAAAATGGACAGGACCTTGAGTGGTTTCATAAGGACCCCCCCCCCCCCCCCCCGTTGGGTGTGCCAATGGGAACACCAATTATTGAACATTAGTTATAAATGACTTGTAGAAGACGTGATAATAAATAATCTGCCAATCTTATAAATTTAGGATTTGTAAAACACAAAACCTGAGAATAATCTCAAATATAACCTTATGTTTTATTAGGGCAAGATGGACAAAGGTAAAAGTGCTGAGGTTAGTGGCCAGGATGACAAGCAAGATGAAAGCTCATCTGGGTGTGGTTCAGAGAAGACAGGAGAGATCATTTTACCCACGGAGAAACAAGGACTCGACCTGGGAAGTTCATTTGGAGGTGCAGCAGGTGAAATTAAGGAAAACATGGTGAGAATCACTTGTTTTTTTCTGAGTAAAATAAATGATGCTTTCCATTTAGTTTAAAGCTTTCTCGGAAGTCCTTTCCCTTGCCTCTTCTCTCTTTAACCAATCGTTTCATTTCATATGCCCTTCCCTGTCTGTCTGTCTGTCTGTCTGAAAAAGTCCTATAACAATTAACGCAATTAACGTTGTAACTACCGTTTAAGCTGCGGGTTGATTTTGGCCCTCAAAAAGTTTATTTTGTTTGTCCTTTTATGAATAAAATGGGTGCGGGATCACATCGTGAAAGCATTGAACTGGCTTGTTTATGTATGCAAAACGTTTGTCCCTGTAATGACATCGTTGCCAATGCAATAAACATGAAGAAATAACTATATGAATTGTGTTGAACATGATAGCTACACAGTTCATTTGAAACAAAGTTATTGAGAATTGTCAAGACAAATAGTATGACCTAAGATTGCAAATCGATAACATTTAGCAATTCAAAATTATATATCATGGGTAGGTCCGAGTGAGACATGACCATAATGATTCGCATACAAACCATGCACATAGGAGCTGGGGGCGGAAAGGAGGCAATGGTCCCCCTGAAAATATGGCGGGGGCCAGAAAAATAGTATATTCAATCTTAATTTTAGTACAAAAAATTACTTTTCATTTTCTTTAAACTGTCCCTAAGCATGGACATTTGATAAAAATTGTATGTAAAAAGAATGCACTTCATGGGCCCTTTAACCTTCAAAGGTGCTGAAAGTTTAAAATATCTGTTGCTCAAAAGGTGTTCCAGGCAGGCTTATAATGCACTATAGAGCATCAAGTCTTACAAAAAAATTTCCGTGCTTCCACTTTGCGTTTTGCACTCACACACTTGCGCTCGCGGAGAGATTTTATTTTCTGGGCCCCCATCCCCCCTCCCCTCTACCCCTCCCCCACCTGCACACATGTAGAATTGTTCGGCACATCATTGGTGCCGTTTGGTACCATTTTGCAGGTGGTCATAATGTGGCCTTTTTACGATGGTTCTGCATATTTGTTGACACATGGTCTTAATCTTGATTTGCCGATTATGATGTACTGAGGCTTATACACCAGGCGGCTTATATGTCGAAGATTACAGTAGTTGTTAATAAAAAATGTGTACAAATGTTTTAAAATACAATAACTCCAGCATCCATTTATAAAGAGGTGTTTCTTGCACTGTGTGTTGTATACTGTATTTGGAAAAAGTATTTTACATGCATCTTTTGGTTTTCAAATTGCATCTTCTTGTCAAAAATTTGTTCTGAGAAAAGATTCTACATTTTAAGTCGTTCGGCAAATAAACGGCGATGAAATTTTAATCATTTGAGTTGTTTATTCCCCAGGTAGCCGCTGATGGGGTGATTGAAATCACGGAGCAGAAAGAGCATTTACAGTCTGATGATGAGTTGATGAGCAATGCAGCTGCAGCCACAAAGGATAAAGATCAAGAGAATGGTACAGTCACCATAATATCTTCAAATGAGAATGCTAGTCTGACATCACCAGGTGGAGTACTGGAAAGCAAAGGGGAAAGTACAAAGAGTTCAGATCCAAACCTCTTGAGCTATCTGGGACTTGTCAAAAATGGCTCCGAGGGTAAGCCGAATCAGGCAATAGCAGTTGAGCTTTCTCCATCTGTGCCAAACAACCCTGGTGATGAAGAGCAGTCCAGACAGAATGGGAAATGTTCGACAGATTCCCCTGGTCAGACATCTAAACCGAGTTCCAGACAAACCCCCAAACCGGTTAAGGTAACTCCGGATGTTTCAGTAAAAGTTGCCACATTTTCTGGTGGCAAGGACGGAAGTAAGCCAGTTGATCAAATTCCTGGTGGCAGTGGTGGGATCAGCGAGGATCAACCGACAAACCAGACCTCAATTACCCCTCCCAGGTTTATCAAGTTGAATTTGGACCAGAATAAAGAAACAATAATTTGCTGTCCAGTAGCCCTTTTACTCCAGCATAAGGATTATGTTGACGTGACCCTGCAGGAAGACCATAAAGACAAGTATTCCATAAAATGTTGCAAGTGCTTCCATGAGGACTCCGAGCCTTACGCTATGTTGGAGCACCTCTACGAGGCGCACCAGCTTCAGGGTGACCTTGACAAACTCCTAAACCTCAACAGTCAGCACCTGGGTTGCATGAGCCATCCAGAGTGTGTAAACATCCCCGGGGTCCCAACTCTTCCTGAGGGACTCTCTGATTTGGACAATGGTGTTATACGGTTTAACAGCATGGGAATTCCAAGACGTAGCTTTGCCTGTCGCCTCTGCCCGTTAAACTTCACCACCTCTAGAGGGCTCCTTGCCCACCACCAATACTTTACACGAAGTGTGCTGACCAAACAGAGTAAGGATCCGTCCAATTCAACCTTCTTATGCAAGGTATGTCCTAGACAGTTTGCAAGTTTTCTTGATTTCTACGCTCATCACAAATGGATGCGTGTAAACAAGGAATTGTTTGCCAAAGAGAAGAAAGTAAATATCATGAACAATTCAGGAGAAGTAGTCGCTAGTGTGAGTGCAGCAATGCTGTTAAATGAAAAAACACCATCTACTACTAAATTTATTTGGGGCTTTGAGGCTAATCTGACAGCTGAAAAAAATGTTAAAGGGTACTCTATTCAGAGTTTCCCCAAGACAGTCACGGGTCCGTCAGATTCTTGTGCAGATGCTGAGCTGAATACAGGAGCAGATAATGCTAAAAGCCTTTCTGAGATTCAGTATGTGGAGTCTTCAATAAGCTACCTTCCTGGAAAGCAGGGGAATGAAGAAGCGAAATTTGGGTGTGGTATTTGTCTCAAAACCTTTCCCAGGCTCGTTCAATTGCAAGGTCACATGGGATCCCATGCCAAGAAACAGAACCCTGTTAGCACTACCACTTACATAGTGCCTGTTGTTGAGGAACCAAAGGACATTGAGTACAAGTGCGGCATCTGCAGTGAGATATTCACAAAGTTATATCTCTTGCAGAACCACATGGAGGGTCATTGCAAACCCCTCAAACAAAAACATCTTCCTGCAGTTTCTCCTTTTCAAACTGACACTGGATCATTCTCTGAAACAGTAACGCTGATCTCGTACGCGTGTGACATCTGCAATAGAACTTTTCTCTCAGAGGTGAAGCTATGGGATCATAGGCTGACTCACGGCCCTGAAGCAGCAAACAAAAACACAGTTTTGCCATCGAAAAAGACTGACATCAACAGAAAGAAAAACCATACCTGCTCTGTGTGCAAAAGGTCGTATTACCACAAGAAGAGTTTGAACTTTCATCAGACAAAAGGACCTTGCAAGATGAAAGTACCTGTTTTTTTGGCTGTCCAAAATGCAATTCAGCCAGTAAAGAAGCTAGAGAAACATTTACCGGCTGCTGGAGAAGCCAAGGGTAAAGTTGAGACTCGCCGTAAGGATGGTGGGAATATTGCCAGCAGTAGCAGCCTCAAGGGGCAAGCAGAGCAAAACGAAGAAGGTGTTCAGTCTAAAGACGGCCAAGATTTTCCGCCACCCCATGACTGTGATGGATGCGGCAAGTCGTTTAACCTGCTGTGGCAGCTACAGCGCCACAAAGGCCTGCGGCCAAAAGCAAACAGATACCAGATTCAACAAGATGCTGACGTGGCTGGGATGGTGATACCCAAGGCACCTCACTCGTGCAACGTTTGCCACCAAAGATTTACATGTTTCTGGCAGCTCAAATGCCACAAGGGGAAGCGACATGGGCAACTCAGCAAGTGGCTGGCCCGTACAGGTGTCAAATCGTTAACAGTTAAAATGCAGATGCTGGCTGAGGGTGCAGGCAGTTCTCAAGACGAATCTAACAAAAATGCTGGTAATAATGTTACTGATGGAAAGAGTGCCAAAGCGAATCGGCTGCAACGTGTCCTAGCTGCATGCAGACGTTCCAGAGTAAAATACTATAATACAAGAGCTCAGAAAAAGAAGTTTCAAAGTAAGGAATTGACGACTACAAACATTTCACCCGTTCCCCAATACAAATGTAACATCTGCAGTAAGTCCTTTGCTCGAAAGACCTCCCTAAGAAGTCATAAGGTATCTCACAAGAGGAAAATGAAAAACAAATCTCAGGAAGCAGTCTCTCAACTAACTGATGAATCTGGAAAGCAAATTTCATCAGCTGAGACCGTTGAAGACGTTGACACTTCTGATGTTAAAAGACAGGAATTGTCAGAATGCACTCCTCAAAGTGGCGAGGATAGTTGCTCTGAAAAGAACAGCGTTACAAGTGAAATTGATCATAAAAATGATAAATTGGACAGCAATGTGGCTGCATCAACAGAGACTGAGCAAGAAATCCTCCCCGTTGCTCCTGGCGTTAAGATGGAAACATCTCTTCAAAAGGCTTCAGAAGAAACTACTTGTAACGAGATGGATATTCAGTCTTCAACAGACAACACCAAGCCAGACTCCCCTGAAGCAAATGAAAGTCACATAAATAACGCTGGGGAATCAGATGAAAGTCAAATAAATAAATCTGGGGATTCAGAGAAAGATCAAAGCCACAAGGCAGAGTTGGAGTCTTCAAGGAGAATTTCAAGTGATGAGCAAGAGCCACAGACTTCTTCGGAAAAAAATCCAAGTGAAAACAATAAGACTGTGTCTTCTGGGGAGGAGTTAAATGACAAGATTGATTCTCAACCTTTAAGACAAATTGTACGCGATCTGATTAGGCATCAGTTCAGTTCTAAAAATCCAAGTCAAAGTTATGTTTTGGAGAAGCAGCATTCAGAAAATGTTTCAAGTCACAAGAGGAAGCCTGAAATATTGGCGACAAGCCATGATGAGGTTTCAAGTTACGATAATTTAGGAAAAGTTCTCTTGGAAGGGAATCCAGTTAAAGCTGTGAACTCACATAATAGTCTGTCAAACACTTCAATTGAACAGGTGAAGCAACAGCCAAAAAAGAATCCAGTTGAAGCTGTGAACTCACAAAAAAGTCAGTCAAACACTTCAATTGAAGAGATGATGAAGCAACAGCCAAGAAAGAATCCAGTTGAAGCTGTGAACTCAAAGACTAGTCTGCCAAACACTTCAATTGAAGAGATGAAGCAACAGCCAAAAAAGAATCCAGTTGAAGCTGTGAACTCACAGACTAGTCTGTCAAACACTTCAATTAAAGAGACGAAGCAACAGCCAAAAAAGAGTCCAGTTGAAGCTGTGAACTCACAGACTAGTCTGTCAAACACTTCAATTGAAGAGACGAAGCAACAGCCAAAAAAGAATCCAGTTGAAGCTGTGAACTCACAGACTAGTCTGTCAAACACTTCAATTGAAGAGACGAAGCAACAGCCAAAAAAGAATCCAGTTGAAGCTGTGAACTCACAGACTAGTCTGTCAAACACTTCAATTGAAGAGATGAAGCAACAGCCAAAAAAGAATCCAGTTGAAGCTGTGAACTCACAGACTTGTCTGTCAAACACTTCAATTGAAGAGATGAAGCAACAGCCAAAAAAGAACCCAGTTGAAGCTGTGAACTCACAGACTAGTCTGTCAAACACTTCAATTGAAGAGATGGAGCAACAGCCAAAAAAGAGTCCAGTTGAAGCTGTGAACTCACAGACAAGTCTGTCAAACACTTCAATTGAAGAGATGAAGCAACAGCCGAAAAAGAGTCCAGTTGAAGCTGTGAACTCACAGACTAGTCTGTCAAACACTTCAATTGAAAAGATGAAGCAACAGCCGAAAAAGAGTCCAGTTGAAGCTGTGAACTCACAGAAAAGTCTGTCAAACACTTCAATTGAAGAGATGAGGCAACAGCCGAAAAAGAGTCCAGTTGAAGCTGTGAACTCACAGAAAAGTCTGTCAAACACTTCAATTGAAGAGATGAAGCAACAGCCAAAAAAGAATCCAGTTGAAGCTGTGAACTCACAGACAAGTTTGTCAAACACTTCAATTGAAGAGATGAAGCAACAGCCGAAAAAGAGTCCAGTTGAAGCTGTGAACTCACAGAAAAGTCTGTCAAACACTTCAATTGAAGAGATGAAGCAACAGCCAAAAAAGAATCCAGTTGAAGCTGTGAACTCACAGACTAGTCTGTCAAACACTTCAATTGAAGAGATGAAGCAACAGCCAATAAAGAATCCAGTTGAAGCTGTGAACTCACAGAAAAGTCTGTCAAACACTTCAATTAAAGAGACGAAGCAACTGCCCCAAAATACCACTGCTGATTTGAATCTTACCTCTATGGAAGTAACACCTGATAAGAACAATCTTCAGCTTTCAGGTGAAAACAAAACGGATTTCCATTCGACAGGTGAAGATGTAAGTGAGCAACCAGGTATTAAGTCTTCAGAACTTCTCAGTGATGAAATGGATTCCCCGTCATCAGAGAAAAATTTAAGCAAAGGGGCGAATATTCGTCCTTTGGAGAAAGGATTAAGCGACAACAGTAGCGAAAAGACTCTGCACACTTATTGCTCCGACATAACAGAGCCTTCTACGATGGAGGTAGAGACTAGTGACAAAATTGTTCCTCGATATTCGGGGTACACCGGAATCAGCATGGAGGGTCCTCTGGAGAATCCTCATGTGGAAGAGACAGTCGTGGACAATTCTGACCATCAAACTCAGACAGGCTTTCCTAGTGATGAGCCCAACTACCAAAGCATTCTCCATCGTAACAACAGCAACAATCAATGTGTGGTGGGAAGTTCAAACAACTCTGACTCCAAGTCTGTAGAAGAAGGCGTTAATGCCAACTTCAGTGCTGTGTCTTCGGAGACGGGAAATGTCACTACTACAAAAGAAAGTACAACTACTTTGACCACTTCTGTTTCTGTGCCAAATTTACAAAGTGACAAGACAGTTAACCAGGACTCAGAAGGCTCTGAAGCAACGATTCAAGACAAGTTTGTGAAAACAGAAACTTCAGATGTGTTCACCTGTAAAGTGTGCAGCAAAACATATGCAAAGTTCAACCAGCTCAATGCACACAAGCGATGTCATGAGAGGAAGCGACGAAAAAACAAATCTTATAAACCAAAATCCTACATACCGACGAAAAATGGAGCTGCTAAGTTCACGTGTGACATCTGCGGGGTTAGTTTCGTTGAGTATCGAAGCCTGATCGGTCACAAAGGCGCCCATGCTAGTCACAGAAACCTTACAGGTTTCAAGAACCGTCCGACCACAGAGAATGAATCTTCTAAGGAAATCCAATCTGATGCGGTAGATGCTAAGGACACCAACCCACAGGTCCAGTCACAAACCAACAAAACCTCAGATGGGATGACGCAGAATAGCCTTGAACTTCAAGAAGAGTCCCAGCAGCAAAGCAAGTCACTTGTGACAAACCCGTCTGCAAATTTTCCAGCATCTGACAAGGAAATTGATTTACAGAAAGCGGCCTCTAAAGTCGCCATGGTCACAAGTAGTTCATTCAAAAAGTTGGGCAAATACTCCTGTGAACAGTGCAGCAAGAAATTTTCACGCTTCACTCAGCTAAAATGTCACATGATCTCTCATTCATCAGCCAAGCAGCCTGGTTTAAAAACGGAGAAGCCCTACTTCTGTAAAGTCTGCAAGCTAAAATTTATAACGGCTAGACGATTACTTTTACACATGAAAAAACACGGCAATGAAAAAGAGTGTGAACTTCTTAGGCAGAAGATGGCGCTACAAGACACAGATCATTCTTACTATAAAAAAGTTCTTGATGAAAGTGGGAACAAGACAGCTTCTGAAAAAAATACAGTGCAACAACAGAAAGAGAAAGAGGAGACCGCCAAGGAAAAAGGGAACACCACATGGTCCTTTGTTGATTTTGAGAGTCAGGCGTACAGGGTCTTGTCATGTCCTTACTGTGCGAAGACTTACGCAAAACAGTGTCACCTTTCTAACCATATGAATGTCCATAAGAACTACAAATGCACCTTGTGTGGGGCTTCATTCTGTTCTCCAAGACAGCTGTCGTGTCATTTCGCGTGTCACAGAGAGTCGACAAAACAAAACGATGACACAAAGACAACACAGGATTCGGGAGTAATGCCCAATACTGTTCCAGTTTCTTTGAGCGGAAAGCCAACTGATTCAATACCTGTGTCTGGGAGTGCGCCACGATTGGCATGCAATCTGAGCAGTGTAATACTGAAGAAAATTTTCAGAGTATTCCTCTCCGGTCTGAAGCATAAGAGGAAAAGAGCTGTAAACCAAAGATCTAAATGGTTCCAGCCTAAACGGAGCTTACAGCGAGCTGCTATGAAATGTCACCTAGCCAGGTTGCAGATGATACTGGGTGCCCTGCGGAAGGCTGTCATCATGGAGATTGAAGCCGACACACACAAAGTGGTCTACGATTGTACAGAATGCCGTAAGAGCTCCTTCTGCCACAAGGCAATGCTGAGGCACTTTCTTGATAAACATTTGCCGCAAACTGAGGAGAAGAAAGAGAAACCATCGCCTGAAATTGGAGAGGAGCGTGCCTCTGCGCACCAGCGCTTCAGGAACTGTCCAATATGCAAAGGCTCCTCTGGCTTTCAGTGTCATCTTCACAACACGGCTGAACACATTGACTTGGAGTGTAAGACCATCGAAAAGAAAGGGAAGTTTTCCTGTGACCAATGCAACCAAAAATTCAACCAGCAGAACAAGCTGATTCAACACAAAAAAAGCCACAAGGTGAATAAAGAGGAGCCGACGATTGCCTGCCGATTCTGCTCATATGCAGCTACATCAAGATATGCTATGGCTGCCCATCTCAGAATTCACAAGAAGAGGCACTCTAAATTTTTCAAATCAAACACAAAAGGAATGATGCAGTTGGGCAAAGCAGCAAAGATTGTCACAATGCCACGTGTAGATCCTAGAGGGTGTTACACATGCAGAACCTGCGGAAAATACTACCATAGTGTGAAAGCTTTCAGTAATCATACTCTGGAGCATGAAGCCAAGGGCAACCCTAACGTTCAGCATGGAAACAGCAGCAACTCAAATGAGAACAGCAGCAATCCACACCTGCAGCATGACCACAGCAGAAATTTAAACAGCAGTCCTTCTCCAAAGCAAGTCAACACCAGAAATCCTGTCCTACAGAATAGAGGCAGCAGAAATCTTACCCTGCAGCATGGAAATAACAACAATCCAACCAACACTCCTCGAATGCGGTGTGGGAACAACAGCAACCCTACCGTGCAGCATGAAGACAACACCACTCCCAATCTGCAGAATGGGAACAGAAGCATGCAGCATGCAGACTACACCAGTCCTACTGTGCAGCCTGTTGACACCAGTAATCGTACACTGCAGAATGAAAAAAACAACATGACAAGGCGGAAAAAGAGAAAGCACACCTTGTTCAAACAAGATGGCGTGAGTTTGCCGTTCACATGTGCTCAGTGCACCGACGCCTTCAAGACCGCAGATGAGTTGTGGGACCACATTACCAAGGAACACACTTCTAAGAATCCCTACAGCTGCACCAAGTGTGCATTTTCCACAGATAGCCCCTTCTCTCTCCAGCGCCATCAGAAGAAACATCCAGAAACCAGTCTGAACAGGCGCAAGTGGCACACATATCTTAAAGAAGTGTTACATTCCAACTTTACACCAAGTGCCGGTCTTCCAAACAGCCCTACCAAAGTGATGATTCAATCACGAGAAAGTGGAAAAAGCCAGTCCGACACGGTGTCGCCAAACAAGATGGTGGTACCTGAAGTGGAAAGGCAGCTGGGTTTCGCCGAAACCGTAAAGAGTCCCAGACCTGAAGTCCGTGTGATGAAAACAGTTTCTCCTCAACTTCCCGCTGGGTATGACATTCTGCAGAACTCCGAGGGAAGTTCTTGGATGTCCGTAGATTCTCCTGACGAGTACTTTGCATGCTCTCAGTGCAAGGACTTTCGAGCTTCGACCCAGCAAGAATGGGACCAGCATATTGAGATGGTTCACAAGGGCAACACCACCAACAAGTTATCTTGCAAAATGTGCCAGTATACCACCACAAATAAAGAACGCCTGGAGCGACATGTGAAACTACATCGACGCATGACGCTACAGTGTGACTCCTGCCAGTACCGCACCCCACAGAGACACCAGATGATTCGCCACGTCCAGACGGTACACAAGCAGCAGAAACCCTTCAAGTGCAAGACTTGCAGCTACTCGACCGCATACAACCACCACCTCAGGAGGCATGTGGAGAAGCACAAGAACCCAAACTTCAGATGTCGGTATCGGAAATTCATGAAAAGCGGTGACTGGCACACGGTAGAGACCAGTAAAGGTAATGCATGTGTCATCTGCAAGGAGTGTGGATGTGAGTTACGAAATAAGAAAACTCTACGTCGTCACCAAATCAAGAAGCATTTCCGAATAACTGGCGCTGCTCAACCTGGTACATTGGGTCCCAGTACTGATGTGCAGAAGTCTTTTTCTGTAATACAACCACAATCGGTTAACTCAGAACAGCCACAACCCATGGACGTACTTGCTGAGAAACGTTCGGAATCATATCAGTGTTCAGTCTGCTCTATGGTGTTCAAACGTCGCTGTGATCTCAACCAACACGCGGCGAAGGGCCATCCGAAAACTGGCACCAGTCTTCCGTCTCAGTGTCCACAGTGCGGCCTTTTGACTGGTGGCGGACAGCTTGAGGATCACATGAAGGTACACGAGGAAGAGAACCTTCTGTCCTGCAAAGAGGAAGGATGTCAGTTTAAGACGGCCGAGTTAGTCTACCTCCAGCGTCATCAGACAAAACATGCCGCCCAGAGAGAAGCCCTTAACACATGCCGCCCCTGCCAGATGACGTTCCCAGATCCCAGCAGCCTTGAGGTACACAATCAACAGCATCACAGTAAGCTGATGTACAACATCAGCGTCAAAGATCCCTTTTTGTGTTCTCACTGCCCCTACCGAAGCCCCTGCGAGAAAGATGCCAACCGCCACTGGAAACTCCACAACTACAACCTTCCGTTCAAATGCGAGTACTGTGTGTTTTCAACGTCAACTGCTGCCGCGATCGCCACCCATAGGAAGATTCACTCCCATGGGCGCCGCAACTCCAGTACGGCCTTCGTCTCGAAGAGGGGCTCTAAAAACAGAAAGATGAGATCAACAGGAAACGAGGGTAGTCCACAGTCTGGTAAGATAGGGTTGCCTTCTCTGCCACAGCATGTATTCATGAGTAGTCAGGGTAAGAAGTTGTACGAGTGTAGGTATTGCCAGAGGTTCTTTGAAGTGGCTGAGGCCTGGCAGCGCCATGAGCTTCGGCATATGGCTGAATGGCCTCAATATTGAACCAAAAAAAACCTTCAAATGCACTAAATAAATGAGGATTAAAGTGTTTATAGCCCAAAAAATAAGTGTGGGATTGGAGGCCCAAAAACATTTGAACTAAACTGTTGGGCACCAGCGTTTTTTGGGGGCGAAAGGCAGAAGAAAAAGTGATGCAAGTTTCTTTGGCGATGTTAAAGGGCCTATGAAATGTAATTTCTTTTAATGGAATCCTTGGAAATGCACCTCTGTGTCCCATTTAACACTATTTCTATTTTTCATTTTGCTAGTTTCAAGGGTATTTTGGTGCCTTTTTGGATTTATGCTAATGAAAATTTCCATATTCATGAGCAAAAGTGTGATGTCATATAAGGCAGAAACCTCAATGTTGCAATTAGTTATATGCACAAAAAGTTGACAGAATTTTGGATGTTTCACTGTAGTAGACTTTCCTTTAGTGATTCGTTGTTGTGTCAGTTTATGACAGTAGGCCAGTGAGTAAACTTTTCTCTCAAATGCATTCAGTGTTTGGGTTGACAATTTCATGAATTTCAACAGAAAACCGCTTTATCTTCCTGAAATGACATCACGGCTACAGCGCCCTCAAGTGTCCGGCAAAGCATGGAAAATGTTGAATGTTTAAAGAAGTGCACTTTTCAATGAGATTAACCCAAAAAGGGATACACTTAAAGGGATTAGAAAGTAACACAAAAAATGTTCCTTAGAATTATCACTTCAGGGGACCCTTTAATAAAATGGCTCTGTGTTTCTCCATTGTTCTGGCAGTGAAGTGGGAGACCTTGGTGGGTATTAAGTGGCAGGGACGTATTAGGAAAATCTACTGCTCTCAGAAATACGAACATGCTCAGAACACTACATAAACAGCGAAGAAGTAAACTGATGGGGTTGCTGCCACCTAACATCCCGTAGTCTCCCATTCCTTTTTATTCTTTTTGCATTCCGATGAAGTGTGAATTGACATTAATTATGAGGTATTGCGGCTTTCGTGCAAGTTGACAAAACGAGGCCTATTTCTCTCTGAGGACCAGGCAGTCCATGATAAATAGTTGAATTTTTTTAATTTTATTTTTTTAATTTGAGTGTAATAATACCACTACGAAAAGCTGCAAGAGCTAGTGTAAAGCATTCATTGTATTCACTGATCAGTTCACTGATGCAATTTTGAAACACAAAATTGTAAACAGTAAACAGGCGGCGTAAAGCATTCTTTACGAAATAAACTCAGAACAAATTCTAAACTTATTTTTCTATTACAATATGTTTCAATTTTGAAGTTTTCATGAATGGGAGGCAACAATTTTTTAAAGAGTTTTGACATTTTTTACAGTATTTTGGAAATTGCTCTTATTGTCATTTTTGTATATAAATTTCTATTGAATATTATTTGAAATTATTAAAAACGTGTACTAAAGAAAATAAATTTCGCAAACTTGAAGCTTAAGTTTGAAAAAGCTGCTTAGGATTTCCTGAAATAAATCTAAAACCTCAGAATGAGATGCAAATTTTTGGTGAGGAAAGCGGGAAATGAAAGTTTGAAAAAATTTGAAAACTTATGTTGCCAATATCTAAATTTATACTTGTAGTGATGAATATTCATCTTTTACGTTTATAAACATACAGCTTGATCACCTGTATCAAAGGCCCTGCCAGACATTAGAGTGAGCTAGCACACAATGTGTGTTTGTATAATCGACCAATCCATTAAGCCCCGCCCTCTTACATGTTGACCAATCACAGTGTTGGCTACACCTCCAACAGTCCGACAAAAGTCAGACACGGTAAAATCCCATTGGAAGATGTAAACATTCATGTCGCGCACATGGTCCTGCAGTGCGGCATTGAAGAGACGCACATTGTGCTGCCCACGTCTACAGTGGTGATGTAGACAATGCTGTGATTGGTCAATTTGTTTAGGGGGCAGGGCTTGATAGATCAGTCTATTTTCACATGCGCTGCTATTGTATTTTTATTACACACATGCATTTAGTGTGTTTTTGAGAACCATCTCAAATACCCTTTATCACTTTGACTTATACTCAGATATCAAATGTGATATTGTGTTTATAACGGGATACTAATTTGCAATGTTCAGTACTGATTTGACACCCATGTTGTATTCACATTTTAGTTCCATACCTTACAGGTTAGCATTGGGTGCAGTTGGTTCTTTTGCTGTACAGCTGGTATTATCAGAAAACCCTCATGGCTTGTGTACTGTGGACTTAGTCTGCACAGTCTCCTGTGGCATTTTATGGCAAGGGTCAGTTCGGCTGGGCCCAATTTCATAGAGCACTTAGAGCACAAAAAGTAGATCAGAACAAACCATTTTTGCTTACCAGTATAAGGTTACCAGCCAAAATACAGTGATTTGTGTTCAGTTTGCAACTAGTATCCTGCTCTTTCTCGCTTAGCAGATATTTGTTGAGCAAAATTTTCGCAGCTCTATGACATTGGGCACAGGAGAGTATCCTTGTGGTAAGTGATGACGTTTTGGAGCCGGAAGTCTAATGTAAACGGATGGTATACATACATGTACATGAACGTTTGTTACACCACACTTCTGGCTCCAAAACGTCATCACTTACCAATAGGATATCGATAGAAATAGGGCTGGTAAGCCAAGTCGTGGTGTTTACAGCAGCAGAACGTACTGTCTTTTTCTAAAACATTTTTGCTGCCTCAAGGAACAAGGACGTAGCTTGAATTGGTAAAAAGATGGTATATTTGGCAATTTGATTTGTTAAGTGCAAAAGGATCACAGCTCGGGTTGATTTATGTTGTTGTGGACATCCCGGAATATGTTTGTGTGAGATAAAATTCTGATGCACCAAAGAAAAGTATAACATTAATGTAAATAGGTTGTATTTTGTAGTGTCATGTTTTTGTACTGATTTCATAAAGCCTTTTTTTTAAGCAGAAAATTTACTGCATAGCAAATATCTTTAAGCGGAAAATTAAGTCGCAACAATGTATACTGAATGACATTTTCGGCAGGTAACGTTTGTGCTAAGTAAGTTTTTTTCACGAGCTTGGCAAAATTTTGTCTTTACAAGCATGGTGAATAGGGCCTTGTGTGATGATTGAATACATGTAGGTTATCAGCAGATGATTTGGGCTCTTATATGTGGTAGGGCCTCGTTTCATATAGCTGGGGCCCAATTGTATGGTTCTGCCTACCAAGTAATTCTACCCTTTCAGTCACAATTCTCTGCTTATAGAGAGGTTTCGTGTGACGTCACCCGAAACCTTTTTCTAATGCTGCGTGCACAAACAGACGCTGGAAATCATTTAGCAGACGACGCGTCAGCCATTGAGTTTGTACATGGCTGTACCCAACATGGCTGCGAAATGAGTTTTTCCCTGGGTCATGCAACCTTTCTATACATGTATGGGGACAGCGCCAACTTTATAATGGGTCACAAAGTCATATCAATGTGAAGTGTACATGTATCAGATGAAAGCATGCTTTTGCTTAGCGAGATTTTGTGCTAAGCAATTTGCTTACCACCTAAGGCGTAGAATCCATGTGTCCATGTATTCGTTGTGCGTAATGTGTAATGCGCAATGCGTAAAAATGAAAAATACACGCCAAGTAGTTAACGCAGTAGGCTACCCACAAATACATAGAATTATGTGCATTGTTTGGCGTGCATTTTGCGTTATGCACAACCCAAGATTATAGAGCGCCGAAGGCGCAAGATGGGGAACTGGTTTTGTATCTCTTGTTGGAATGTGAAATACACATGGGCGCCATATCAGCAGGTGAATGTTTTGTTTCCCATTGATAGCAATGATCATTGTCTGCACTGATCTATTGTCATATCAAAAGAGTTATAACATGCTGAAATGGTGTCCAGTGGGTTTCACATTTCAGCCAGACTTCCCCATCTTGCGCCTTCGGCACAACGCATAACGGCCGCATTTTAGGATTTTAGGCCTCTCAGAAAAGTAGATTGTGGTTTGTTTCTGTACTAACCATGTAAACGGAGAACATTGACTCGACACAAAATGCCATGCATAGCAGTGCCATGGACAGACGTTGGTGTTTATACCCATGGTATGTATTATAAGGTAATCGTCAAAATCGTGACATTGCAAGCATCTCGGTGATCACCGAAGTATTTTTTATCAAGGTCTAGCACAAGAAACAATGTGAAGTGTTTATCCAGTTGATACCGGAGCACAAGAAGTGATCAAAAGTTTTTTTTTATTCACCTTTGATTTTTGTTGTGGACTGGGAATGCGGGTTTAAACTAAAATCGTATAATTGCATTATTATCAAATCGTATTATTGCAAATATAATTTGAGCTTGTGTTCGTGGGTATGTTAGCCTCTAGACTCCGTTTGTTATGTTATTGTAATAGCTTGATTGATATAGTAGTTTTATTGTGATATTAATTTTACTAGCTAAAGATTTATTATATTCTAGTACAGATTGGTAGGACTCTTTTTATTTTGTAGTCGTGGACAAGGTGTATGTAAGCCAAGATCTGGAAATAGGATTTAAAGATTAAAAAATTCAAAATGCAGCATTCTTATTCAGGGTCAGATTGTGTGATAGGCTCAGCAGGCACTGTGCCTTGGACCCAGGACAAAAGTAAGGACCTTGTAAAAAATACAACATAGAAAGTCAAAAACGCACAAGAACTAGTTTTTATCTTCTTAATTTCAACGGAGACTGTCTGGACATTGGGAAGTCTTTGGATTAATACAGCATGTCTGGCTAACGACAGCGTCTCTTGCTTAAGATGCATTTCATGTCTAAGCACTTTTCCCAGGTATTCTAATATTGTATAAACCTTAGTGCAGATACTTCTGAACATTTGAGTCTCAGGCAAAGATGAATTCTATGCAAATTTGTTTTGTAAAAAATACTCTTTGAAACAGTATTTTTAACTTCATAATTTCTTTTTTTGCATTAAGTGCAAGTGAAAATTTTGTTTTTCGGAAACTGTTTATGAAAAGATTTTGTAAGATCTTTATTGGCAACAGACTGATCTGTTGAGCCCTCCCCGTCATAGTAACTGTCGAGACAAGGGTAAGAAGACAGGACAAGCCTTTGCCCCTTGAACGTCTTGAAATGCCAACCAAGCATGGACATAATGCCAGTCAGTGGCGCAAACTAAGAGGGGTGCTTCCTGTTCGAATCCCCCCCCCCCCAACAACAACACAAACGAACAAAAAGAAGACAATATTTCCTGGGTGCTCCATTCGCACTTGCATATTTGTATGCACAGGATGATTGGGATTTCATCGTCTTTGCGTTTGCCAGACTTGCTTGCTGCGATTGGTCAGTGCATCAAGGGGTGTGGCCTAATGGATCAGTCTATTTGTCGTCCCTTTTTTTTTTTTACTCCTATTGAAGAAAGATGCAAGTTCATAAATAGTTTTTTAATTTTTATTGACAGGTTATTCCCTCGTGAATGTTGTGGTCATTTGGATTGTGTCCAGTTGAATCTTCTCATCACATTGTATGTAGAGTACACCAGTGGCAGGGTCTGTAGAATTCCCAGCAGCGTTGCCAGGATTTTTTCATTGGGGGGGGGCACCTGGGGGGGGGGGGGGCACTGGAAATTTGTAGGGGGCATGTGCCCCCCCCCCGGCCCCACCTTGGCTATGCCGCTGAGTATTCCAGGCTCTTTCTGCATGACATTGGGTCATAAATCGTAGTAACTGTGGCACTTATTCATCAAACACGTCTAACTAGACACTTAATGTTTTCAATTAGACATTCAGAGTAGAATGTACTGTTATGACTACAGCATTGCAGGTAGAAAACTACCACGTCCACAGCACCAATTATAAATTTTATCATAACGATTAAAGATGCCAGGTTCTGATTTTTGACAGATTTAACCAAACCAATGTTAATAGGTATTTTTAAGATTGGGGAAAGGTACCAGCTTTCATTAAGGTATTGCATGAAAAACATCCGCCAATGATTAGTGGTAGTTATAAAAAAAAAAAATTGAATTAATGTCAGGATCTAGACCCAGTAACTGAGACGCTGTACTCCTTTTTTTGAGATTATAACATTATCGGTCGTACTAGCAATAATGCAAAATCTCAAAAAAGGAGTACAGCGCCCCAGTTACTGGGTCTAGTCAGGATCCCGACATTAAAGCATGTCCATCAGCCATACACAAACAATTTTGTATTTTACATGCATTTTGTGCATTGTCCTTGGCATATGCAAAAGTTTTTGTTTGTCGATCTGAAACAGCGAAATTATGACCAAAAAATAAATAAATAAAAATCTCATAAAAATCTGGCCATGCAAATTTGGTATTCGTAGACAGATTGAAATTGACATCATGCTCCAAGTGCCTGGTGGATAGCTACAGTCAATGTATCAATTCCACATGAAATAATGGTAATCATGTAGTAAAGCAAGTGTTTCAGATGTTTATGTTTTGTTCAAAGTTAAGAAGGGAGCTGCAAATTAGACATGACAGAAAGAGATCGATCAAACTGTGTTAAAACTTAAACTGAACTTGGAAACCCAAAGATTTTTTTTTTTAATGGAACAGGTTTAAGGGATTGTGTTTAGGATTACTAAAATGACCAGCTTGGACATAAATAGCATTTTGAGTGTAAGAATAAATAAATTTGTTAACAAAACTGAAAAAACCGTGTTTTATTACAGATTTTGCTCCACATTTTATAATAATCATAATAATAATTTGCAGTTCTTATAGTGCTTATCCCACCTGATGGGCGTCTTCAAGCGCCCATTTCTTTTCTCCTCCAAGGTATGTGGAGATTTTTGAAGTCTGAGACCTGTTCCTTCACATAGCACCATGTAATGGTTTTACAAGGCGCAATCTGCAGCTGATCAAACCAGGAATACCGGGGCAAACCCCTTCTCTTTTCGATAAGTGCACTGGGTTCTTTGGATTACACAATACACAGGGCCTGTACGGCTTTACGTCCCATCCGAAGGAGACAGCATTAATGGTTAAGTGACAGCACTAATGGTTAAGCAATAGAGACAGCAATAATGGTTAAGTGTCTTGCTTACGAACACAAGTGTCACGACCGGGACTCGAACCCACACTCTGCGGATCAGAAACACCAGAGCTTGAGTCCGTCGTTCTTATCCGCTCGGCCATGACACGCCACATAACTTGCCACATCATAACTTGCTGGTGATATATAGTTTTTAAGGCACTGAAATGTGAAACTGAGGACTGTTGACCTGATTAGGTCTGCATTGAAAGAGGGTTTTTTTCACATGAAAATTGGAACAATTTCTTCTTCTTCGTCATTCAAATTTGAAATTTAGTCTTATACAATTTATTAAGAAGGTCAAGAACTATGGGATAGAATACTAAAGTTTTGTTTTATTAATAAGAAAAAGTGGTTTCATGTTAATCAATAAAGTAAACATACATATACAGTCTAAATAACTAAAGATGTACCTACCCCAAATCCCTCAAACTACAGAATTTTTTGCTTTACAATACTCCATTCTACAGTCCTGCCGCTCTTAAACTGATTTTTCTCTTTTTTTCAAAGCCAGTTCAATACAAAACTGAAAAAAGTGTACACAAACATTTCCTTTGTTTTGGCATACACCGAACAAAGTTGTATCTCTTTCATAACCGGGCACGATATTCTTCCTACTTAGTCTGATTTCCGATTTTGTTTTGCTCTTAAGAAAATCAGTAAAATTGTTATTAAATAGCCTGAAAAGTCTGTTAAAGCCTATACCATGCTACTATTCAATACAGTTCTCCTGCTTTTTCCAAGGGCCAAATATCGTCTCTGATGGCAACTCAACGCCCAGTTGTTTGAACTCCTATGAGATTGGTATGTCTGGCCCAATCATAAGTGTTTTTAATTTGAGCCTACAGTCCCATATCCAAGTCAGACAATTTCCAGGAAAGGATTGTGGAGGATTTGGGAATGTTTGGGGTCATTTTGAAACTTAATGAACCTTTCATAAAACCAAAATTTAATCCATCACCTTTTTAGGTCCCCAGGTTTACTTATTTTCTTAAGTCTTTCTCAAAGCTTTTTACAGACAATAAGCATGAAATTTACTTCAATTTTTGATATATTTTAAAACACTGTTCTTGGTTTGGATGTTACCCAAAATTGCCGACATTTTTGTGTTGGGTGTACGTGTAAGTAGACATCAAAAGGGCATAAACATGAAAAACTAATCCCAAAAACCTCTAATTATTTGTAAAGTTTTAAAGGAAGTCAACTATTGGATGAAATTTTACGACTGCCGGATTCTGTACAGTAGGTCAACTGACCACATAACAAGATTATGTACATGTCCACGTACAGTGAGATGCATTCAGCACTGGAAGTGTTGGAAACTTTGCAAAATCTTTTCGAGTTGTGTAAATTAAAGTCGAACGTGGGTGTAACAAAAATAGGAACAACGAGGGATTAATAAGAATGCAACCAACATCAAAAAGAAAAGGTTTCTTTGAGAAAGTAGGGCGTCTGTACCCATGTTAGAAATGAGAGTTGTTGCACCACTTTTTTTCTCTCCAGAGGCACTTCAAAACAACCTTTTTTGTTATTCTAAAACTTGTGTTTCACGTAAACTCTATTTCTGGAGATAGACCTTGTTGCGCCGACATGACGATAATATGGTCAATTCTTGTAAACACATGGGTCTGTGTTTACGGCGCTCCCATTATAAACCTCCTTGTTAGTCCCATTTGGCCAGATCCTACGGCCCAATATTCAAACCACTACTTCGGCTTGGGCTCGGGCTCCTTCTGTTAATTTGAAAATGTTCGCTTATGGTACAGGGCTACAAACAGACGGGCCGAGCCTAATAAGCTGGAACAGAAGTCATGGATTCCAAAAAGGACCTTTGACTGTTTTAAACAAAGTATCATCCCAAGATTCCATTATGTTGAATGCACCTTCCTTGGACGGCCCTCTCGCATAGGCGTACGGGGACTCTTTGGTTAAGGGAGGCAGAGGGGTTGATTTGCCTAAATTTTACTCGAGAAAAACACAAGTACCAATTTCTAATAAACACTCCCTTATTCCCCTGTCTTGGTCTTGCTTTGCCCTAAATTTTCCCCCACTGTTTTGCCCAAATCGGGGAGCAAATGCCCCCTCGCCCCCCTGGCTTGTACGCCTATGCCCTCTCGTATGAAACATTTAATCAAACATTGACAATATTAAACAGCACACAGATTACAAATAGGCACTTCAAAAAATACAAAACATTACTGGGTATAACAATGTTTGAAACCCTGACCTGAGTGGCCCAAACACATGTTGTCTACAAAGAGATGAATTTGGTTTAATTTCTTGGATGTGCAGAGCTATATGATGTACAAAGCTCAACGTTATGTGCAGTCAAGTTGGCACATAGCTTCCTTTTATTTTACAAACCTCTCCAGACAAAACGCACACAACAGTGCCATTGGTTATAGAGAGGTTGCGTGACCCCGGGAAAAGTTCATTTCGCGGCCATGTTGGGTACAGCCATGTACAAACTCAATAGCTAACGTGTCGTCTGCTGAATGATTTCCAGCGTCTGTTTGTGCACGCAGCATTAGAAAAAGGTCTCGGGTGACGTCATGTGCAACCTCTCTATAGTGTAATGTTGTGGTTAATGTATCCACTTCTTGTTGGGTTGGCCCTTGTGTTTGATTGCCCCCTTAATATTTCTTTGCCCCTCACTAGCCTCCCCTCCCCATTAATTTTTTTTTTAAATACATAAAAAAACACAAGCAAATGTACAATTTGGGTTTGCCACTACCTTCGAGTTTAAATGAGTCTTGCAACTTGAAGCGGGTTCAACATTTGCATACCTCCCGCAAAAATAATCGTCTTTTTGTTTTTACTTTACACTTTTACACTTTTCTTCATAGGTGCAAGTAAGTGTTCACCAGCCTTAAACTCATCTTATAAAATCAACTTTTGGCATTTATTAAACCCCTATTCAATGGATTCCAGCATAGTCGCCTGTCGTTTTCGATTTTTAATATTTAAACAAGTACAGATTAGTAATCTTTTAATTGTAAGATTAAATTTAACCGTTTTATAACTAAAGAAGAAACGTTTAAATTTGATGTGGCCCTTCCTGACTTTGTGAGTACATCACCTCGCTACCATGGTCATGGGGCACCGGATCGATACCTCTCGTCTCTAACCCCTGGTAGGGAAGTACTGATTGATGGCCACCAAAAGTGACTGCTTTGCGCGCATGCTTGTTAAAAGCTTTCAAGCAATTGTGAGGTGCTTGTAGGGCGCTTAGTACATTCATGTCAAAATGCAAGTTTTTTGACGTGATTCCACTTCAAATCAATCATGTTTTTACATGGTCACCCTAAACTCCATACAGTTAGGTCACAAAATCAAAGAATGAGAGGGGACCAGTTGCTGTATGACTTGATGCCTCTTTTGCGGGCTACCATTTTAAGTGGGCATGTAGCAAGGATCGGCCACAGGACTAATTAAAATCTCCCATATTTTGGGAGATTTTCTTGTCACAATTCCAGGGGTTATTGACGAGCCAACCTCAATACCAAAAGAAAAATGGCGTGGTGAGATCAATCACCCCTGGGAACGAGGTTGCCACTTCTTGTAAAATGAAAAAATCTTCATATTCCAGTTTACCTATGAGAGCATTCCATTGTACCAACATACAAGGTGCATGCATTTAAAAAAAAAAAACTGAATCTTGGAGTTTCCCTTTCAAATTAAACAAATTTCGTCATTATTTACTCATTAACACATCATATTTATTTTGAGTATACCAAAGAAAAAAAAATAATTTCCAAGAAATGTTGTACATGACAAAATGATTATTTTATAAGTCTCCCCCAAATATGCATCTTATTATAAAACAACTTCTACTTACAGATCAAATAGAAATATAGAATAGTTAGAAATATACTCTGTAACAATTTTCATCTAAGCTACAATGGAGTTACAAAACAACTGTCCACCTAAGCTGTATTTTTTTTTATGGTAACTTACAAATCCATCAATAAATGGCCACAATAACATTTCATGGGTTTTTTTTAGATAAAAAGGGATGGTATCAGCAAGGGAAAAAAAAAAGCAAAAAAAGAAGAAGCGAAGTTTAAGTTTTGGAAGATCGCAATTTGTGTATTAAAGGTTCGGAATGCAACGATGTCCCCAATAAATTACACGGCATTTATTTTGAAGTCATTGGCATGAGCTTTCCTATCACTGCATCACATCCGCCCGTTTCTGCCGCATGCTCAAACTTTTCGCTACTTCCAGCTCCAAAGCTGGCATACGTTTGAGTGTAATTTTACTAAAACTCACCCATTTCATCGTTCAAAAGCATTTCTCATCACAGAAACATTTAATCCTGAAAAGACCTTAGTCTCTGAAGAACATGTTTAAAAGCCAAGTCAAATTATGAAACTTTTCTTGCATAAATCGCCAAAGAAAATCTAGCTCAATTAGCCATTTTGAGGTATGGCAGACACTGTGGGAGTGCACTGTTTGGTTTGGGTGTATACAGACAAATTTACCCAAAGCAAACAGTGTCCTGGTAATGTGTCCACCATCTCAAAATGGCTTGTAGTGTGTCCACCATTTTGAGATCTGGTTGGACACATTACTAGGGCACTAATTGGTTTGAGTAACTTTGTCTGTATACACCAAAACCAAACAGTGCGCTTCTATTTTTATAGTGTCTGCCATACCTCAAAAAGGCTAATGCCGTTCCTGGAGGCTTCTGGTACCCAGAGCAGCCAGTTTGTGTGAATTTGAAGTGGGTGTGGCTTAAGGAGGAATTACGTCACGCTGTATGAACAGGATTGGTTGAACGACGTGAGGTGTAAACTTTTCAGTTCACTTTTTAAACTGATCGAAATGTTTGTAAACGCTCTCCGGAAATCATTCTGATGATTTCATTTTCAAGATCTTGCAGAAGTCATCAGAGTAAATTGTTCAGATTGAAGAGTCAATTTTCCTTTAGATAACCTCTGAAGATTTCTTTGATCTTTGTTTCCGTTCTCAAATCATGAAACCGTGAAACCGGCCCGTGATTTATCAGCAGGTTGTGAGGGGAAAAACTGCCGAGGGCGGGACATAATGCTCACCACCCCTTATCTTTATTCACGTGAACTAACCCCATAACTCTTATCAAAGGTTTGAAATAGCTTATCACTTGTAACCCTTCAATTCATTTGCACTTGATACAGTTAACCAATAATAACCATTCATCACTTTTTGCCTACATTTCTAAGCATCGTTCCATCGAAAACGGCAAATATTGCGGTCGCAGGTGCAGCAGAAAAAGCAGTATAACATTTGCACGCACAGTTTGCATTAACTTATATTCAATTTATATGTACAGATTTGGGACTAGTTGGCAATGCCTTTTTTTTTTTTATTTTACTGTTTCATTTCAAATTGAAATAAACAATTCCTTTGCAAAGAATATTGGCAGTTAGATTACCCTGCTCATGCAAGTAGTTAGCATTAGACATTTACTATCATAGTGGACTTATCAATTATTTATTTAATGTCTATTTTCTTTAACACCTCTCAACCAAGCCTAGGCTTGAAATTGGTCTGGCCCCTCCTTTATTTTGATACCAAGCAAAGTACTCATTATTGCTACTGCATACAGGGAACCAGACAAAAATGGCTGTCGCATGATGAAGATACTTAAGGTACTATTTGGTTTACTCGATGTCTAACACAGTTCATGCAAATGTGAAGTAATTTACCAATTCTCGGCCCGTGTACTTGAACTTTAATTAAGCGTTATTCAAATATAACCTTTTTTTACCCCCCCCCCTAATTTACTAATTACCGAGGCTAATTTAGCAATTCACATATTTCATGTCTTAGTTTCTCCGCATGCATAATTGCAAAGCTCCGAATGAAAGTCAAAATAGCGCCCTCTCAAGGCCAAAGATTAGATTTTCATTCATATGCTAGAGCGTCCTTAAAAACAAGTCTTGCAAAACTAAAACTTCCCAAAACATCGTCTTTCTTTACGACAACTTGTGACCCATTTAATTTACACTCGAGTGTACAATCGGATCGACCGAAACAGCGCAACCTTATACCTTACTGGAAGGAAATACAATATATGTCCCATCATCATTTTGTATGTTACGTCCCCCTTTGACCTTTGACCCTGATTAACCTTTGACCTATCTAGACTTGCCACACCTTGATGCATTTGTCATGTGATGCCGACACCACTGTACTGTTATCCAGCCATGAAATGGACACGACGACAGTTTTGGGGTGAGCTCCTGGAAAGAGAGGGGAAAAAAAGAGAGAAAAGGACAAAATTTTAATGAGTGTGGTTTTAATAAAAAAAAGTCTTGATAACTTATTTTTACGGAGCTGCTTCAAATATCTATCTACTTTTACACATGCCTCAAAATCTGCCATGTTGGAATCTTATTGTCGATCAGTTCACTCCAGACTTATTTGCATTCAGCGGCGTAGCCAGGATTTTTTTAACAAATTACATGTATCTACATTTTTTTAATGGGGGGGGGGGGGGCACTGGAAATTTGTGGGGGAGAGCACGTGCCCCCCCCCCCCCGCCCGCCCCCCGCAAGGCTACGCCGCTGTTTCCATTAATCCATACTACTTGCTGACCTGACATGACTGTTTGTGTAGTTTTCATCTTGAAGTCTATATCTACTGTTTGTGTTCGTCCTTTGTGGTGTGCAAGTGTTGATTTGATGAGGAAATAAACCCAGTTTGGAGTTTTGGCAGGAAGTGCCTGGATTTGGCATGGAGCCTCCATTTGCCCTGTGCTTTACTGAATGATCGTTATCAATTTTGTTTCAGTTTACCTCTGATGCAGTTCCCTGACTTGTTATTCGCCAGGTCCCAAACGTTAACATTACCGTCCACGCCGCCCGTTGCGAACCGCTTGCTGTCCGGGCTCCAGCTGAGAGTTGTTATACGGCCACAGTGACCACTCCAAAAGGTACTCACAGGCTGGATTGGAAAATCAATCAATCAACCCATCAATCAATCAATCAATCAATCAATCAATCAATCAATCAATCAATCAATCAATAACAGAATGAGGATGCAAATAAATTTAAAAATTCATTACAAACTAGATTTTTCAGTTATTTTAACTCATCACCAGAATAATAATATGTATTTTTTTTCTAGGCCTCTTACATGTCAAACTATAATGATTATGATGACCATTTATAAAATACCAGTATCCGCCACAGATGGGCCCTCATGGTGCTGATAGTCCCATGTTTTAACGACAGGTGTGCGGAGTTATGAATATGAGACCTATTTTATAATAATAATAATACTAGTATACACATATGGACTGGCAATGAGGGAAATAGTGCACATCTATGCAACCCGAGGGCCTGTGAGTGACCAGGAGAGGGTCCTATTTCCCGAGGCTAAAGGCCGAGGGAAATAGGACCCTCTCCTGGTCACTCACAGGCCCGAGGGGTGCATAGACGTGCACTATTTCCCGAATAATGCCAGTCCTTGTGTGTTTTATAACACACCTCAGTTCGAAATGTCGGTTAGAAGAGTAAATCGCGTTTTTTTTGGCCGGAGATTCTTCTTGATCCGCAGACGCCGCCATTTTCGTTCTCTTGAGGGCGCTCTTTACCAGTCAATAGTTTTGGGGTTTTTGAAACTATTTCCCGCTTTGCGAACTATTTCCCCCAAATGAAGCGCGTGCGGTGCAGATTTCATACACTAGGCTATATTATTAGTTCACCCCACATGACCGTGTTTCTGCCAATCCGGATAAAGAACCAGGGAGAGGTGTGTTATAAAGTCTCATATAGCACACGTATCAACCAATATTATTTTCTAAGACAGGTTTTTGAAGTTTTTGCATTAGGGGAGCCATTAATGCAGCACCTTATAAGGATTTACAAGGTGCTGCGGCGCATTCAGCAGCCACTGCCAGAAACACCAGGGCAAACCCTTTTTCTTAGCGATAAGTACACTGGGTTCTTTTACGTGCATTACACAACACACGGGACATACAGCTTTACGTCCCATCCGAAGGACGCAGCAATAATGAGCTTGATTCCAGTCTGCTTGACTGCTCCGCCAAGATACGCCATAAGTTAAACTGTATTATTAGTTCATAAGCGTTCAAGACGTCTGACATCTGATCATAAAACACTTTATAAAAGTAATAATAGTTAAAAGATGAAATGCATTTAAAAACTAAGCCGACAGGTGCAAAACTTTGTCAAAATTATGGGATGGACCAATTTTAAAGGTAGGATTGTAAAAAAACGAGAAATCCTAAAAAATGAGCCGTCTGAAGATGAAGCCCTTTTAATGAAAAGGATGTTGTTGTTTTTTTAGGTTTACAGACTTTCCACTTCAAATAGAAATAGTTTGGCTATGAGGTCTATATTTTTCTTGCCTATAAATGCATCGTCACCTCTTTCTAGGAAATTCTGAAGGTGAAGGTACATGGAGGTCAGTGAAAAACCCTGAAATCAGGACAACAGACCAACCACAGGTGGGGTCTGGTTTTCTTCAACACTTCCAACCACCTGGCTATACAGACCAGGAACTGTCCATCCCAGCCCTCCATTCTACTGCTTCTCAACCACCAGTGATCTTTGGATATGTCTGGCCAACTGCAGTAACCGGGTTTAAAGTCTACCTGCTTACTTTCATATCTATCCAAACCGTGCAATGAAATGTGAAAGATTCAGAACAGTTTTAGCTGGCCTGCAATAGACCTTTATCATGCTGCCACCATCTTGCTCATGTGCCCTGCATCCAATAACAGTAATGGATGCTGATGTTCGTTGTTCAAAAAGAAACCTGACTAGTTGCCCTTCCAGTCTCAGTTTGGTGACATTTATTTGAATTGGAGGAAAACAAGATGGCTGCACCATGATAAAGGTCTATTACGAAGAGTCCACGGAGGCCATAGCCTCTGTTGCCCTGGTCTTGGCCTTGGTGCCCCTTCAAAAGTTTCCCATAGACTCTAAGATTTTCCAATGGAAGCGTCCTCTGCAAAATGAAAATGGCCTCGCATGACTCCAAGATAAAAATCCAGGCCTCAATGGGAGGCTTTTGAACGGTCCTATTTCACGGTTCGTACCAGTAATACGCACGCTCAGAACTACACACGCAGTACTGAGCATGTGCGCGCACGCTCAGAACTGTCAAAAAAGGGACCGTTGTATCTGCTGCCACCAGCATCTCAAAAGTCTCCCATTCTATCAGGGAGGTAACTCACCGTATATCCTTCAACCTGCCACAGGAACACTTTCTTCCCAGAGCTGCACGCGATGTGTTCTCCATTGGGGGAGAACTTGATGGCATATACTGGGTCGATGTTTGTCAGCTGATTGATCTCCTTCAAGTCGCTGTCCAAGACGTTGAAGATGTGGACTTTACTGTCCTGTTCGCAGCAGAGGATGGAAGGTTGAGAGAAAACATTGACACACCAGGCTTAACAATCCAAGTACAAGTATCATTTTATGCAAGGTTATAATAGGTACAAAACATTGGATAACATATTACACCATAGAAATAAACCAGAGAACTGGTACTTCCTATACCGCTCTGTGTAACCGCCTCATTCCTTATGGCGTCTCATATAATGTATCCTCAGAAAACCTGCCATTTTCCGAAATCAAACGGTAGACGGCGCAGGCTACATGTGATCTGCTCGCCCATGTCCAGCATGAGCATGAGAGTGTGTGGCGCGATCGAGGTGCCTGTTCAATGTTCCATGCATTTTTGTTATAAGCATTCACAGCGATGGTAACCATGGCCGCCGCATGCCCACGCCACGCGACAATAGCGCGTCAGCCGCGCATATGTACCAATCAGCATGGAGGATTCACAGTGCAGGTACGTCGACTTGCGCGAGCAGCGGGGGTTTGCTGGGTGGGTGTAAATGCCCATGAATGAACTGCTCGTATTAGTCTGTAACTGAAAGCTACAACTTCAGACATTTTAAAACACATAGAGGAAAAAGACCCAATCTACTTACCTCTCCACCAACGGCCAGCTGGCACCCTGACGGACTGAAACACAGCGCGTTTATCTTGTATCCGACCTTCTCTGAGAAGATTTTGTTCTTTCCATTGTACAGGCTTATCTGCAGAACAAGACCAAAGTTCAATGTCATAGAGCTGCTTAAGCAGAAAATAGTGCTTAAAAAAACTCTGCTGACAGAAATGAGCAGGATACCAGTCACAAAATGTACATGTGACATGGTAGTTTTGGCTGGTAACATTTTTCTGGTAAGCATAATTTTATTGTGATTGCCTACTTTATGTGCTTGAGCAGCTCTATGAAATTGGGCCCAGGGTCCAATATCATAGAGCTGTTTAAGCAGAAAATATTGTTTAAAAGTGTTCTGCTAAGCAAAAATAAGCGGGATACCAGTCACAGATGGTACATGTGAAATGCTATTTTGGCTGGTAACCTTATTCTGGTAAGTGTAATTTTGTTTGTGCTTGGCTACTTTTTGTGCTAAAGCAGCTCTATGAAATTGGGCCCAAATCAAACGATTTGTGTCAAAGGTCAAAATAAGAATAGATTATCATAAATTACTCAAGGCCGTGTCCAAATTGGTGGCTACTGCTGTAATGCTTTGGGCCTCCAATGCTTCAACACATGTTAATGTGGGATCAAACCGCAGCTTCAGCCGCTAATAGACTGATTCATTAAGCCCCGCCTACTAACGCATTGACCAATCACAGACTTGACAACGCCACTGAAAGTCGGACAAAAGTCTGACACATTAAAATCCCATTAGAAAAGTAAACAAACCGCTGCCATTGTTCTGACACACAACAGCACACACAACTGTACAAACTTTTGTTTGGTTTTAATTCTTTTCGTATTTCTGGTGGTGCAAATCTCACAGCAGTGGTCCCTGTACAGTCGTGTGAAAGTGGTTGAACAGTGTTCCTGTCTGCATTGTTCTTTGGACTCAAGGCACTGCTCGAAAGGCCATGAAACTAAATCCATACCGTTCACTACAACCGTGTACTTTACATGTGTATCCGATACGTGTGTGTGTGCCGCAACCGAACCACCACTGTGACGATCGTGGCAAGAAAGTCACACTGTGTGCTGTTGCTAGGAAGTTGCTAAGGTAGGTGGGGCTTAATGGATTGGTCTATTGGGACCTGGCCTCAGTGTAGCAAAAAAAAAAAAAAACCCAAAAAACACTGGATCCACAAAATAAGCATTCGCCATGCTGCTAAATTTGTCATGTCCCCTGTAACCCGTAACAGTCATGACTAATAATACTTCTTTATCCCGAAAAGGTACCAGACTATTTTCCCTTCCAACGCTACAGATGTGTAAATGATCACAAAATCTACCCAAACAACTCGGGTGCAGACTTGATGCGTTTGGGAGTGGACCTTGCCATTTTTATAAAAAAAAAAAGGTTTAAAATGCCGGACTTACTTCCCCGTCAGTACCAATGGCCATCTTGTCATCAATCGTGTCAACGGATAAAGGTTGAGAGTCTGAGCCAATGGTCTCGGCCCTATCATCAATGAAAGAAAGAATGGTTCATCTGGGAAATGGTACTCCAATAATGTGTTTATTATTCAGGGGAAAAAGGGAATAAGCAGTCGCAAACGGCTTACCAACCAAAATGACCTTAATGCAAATGTTTTTATAGGACTCACATTTCGACCCTAGCAGATGATGATGATGTGGGATGAGAGTGGACGAATATGAACATTCCACGAAACACCGGTGGAGGGTTTGGTGGCTACCAACCACGCCATAACCCGCACCAATGGCAGCATTTTGTGCTTAAAGCCCCAGTTCAACATTGGTAAGAAGAAAAACATAAATATTCACAGATTTACATGCATGGTATAAAGATAATGATGGTAGCAAACTTTCCTTGAAATATTTCTGCCTGGAGTGTTATCGTTTTTAAATAATAAATGAAGCAAGATCCAAAATTAGTTTTCGTCTCAGTGAGACGAAAACTGTGTCTGTAGGAATGCGTACAAAAATGCCATTCGCATGGAGGATTCACAGTGCGTGTGCGTCGACGTGCACGCGCAGCAGCCACAGCTGCGGTGGGGTAAATGCCCATGAACAAGCTGCTCGTATTAGCCTGTAATGTTTGCTTGCTTTTCTCAAACTCCGCAGTGCATAGCCAAAGCAGTGCTAAACACTTGGGACCCCTCTTTGTCTGCTTGCCACCTAGCTACTGATGGAAGAAGGTCAAACATGCAAGAGCTATAAACGGAAACAACCTACGCGTATTCTTTCTTCTCGTTGTCCATGAATCTGATCTGATCATCGACTCCAATGGAGGTGATGGTGTTTCCCTTGATGCACATCCCATTCACCATGTTAGAGTGACCCTTTCCTTTAGTTTCAACACAATCACCGCTCTCTGCGTCCCAACACAGTGCTCAAGCGTTAAGAAAAAAACAACATTGCGGGGAAAATAAATCCATATTCCATTCTTATAATATGCAAGTACAATGCGAGGAATCTAGTGTATAAATTTGAAACACACTCTGAAAAAATAACCAAATGGAAAGCAATATGGTTAATAATAATAACAACAACACTAACTAGTTTTTTAAATAGCGCTCTGGGTGTCTCAAAGCGCTTTATTATCATTTCTAACACAAGTTTTTGAATTATGAGACCAATTTACGTAGCACCTTATAATGGTCTACAAGGTGCTGCGGCGCATTCAGCAGCCACTGCCAGAAACACTGGGCAAACCCCTTCTCTTAGCGATAGTGTCACTGGGTTCTTTTACACGCATGACACACAATGCACAGGACCTACGGCTTTACGTCCCATCTAAAGGACGAAGCAATAATAGTCAAGTGTCTTTTTCTGTGCAAGCATTGAAGAAATCCTTAACTGCCATTAGCAGTCTACAGCGTTGTGGCACAATATATCGTCTTGTTGCCAGCTTGTCTGGAGACAGAGGGGTGGGGGGGGGGGGGGGGGGGCTAACCACAGAAACTGTCAGCAAGAGATCAAAACATAATGCTGTACCACCAGCCCATTTACTGGTAGAATGGTTCCATTTATCTCGTGTGGGCTTCACACTTGCATTGACTTGCACACAACAGATGCTGATAAGATTTTGTGCACAAAGGCATGAGAGCAATAAAAAAGCAGATTTTGCCAGCCCCTCCAGAGGAAGTCTGCAGCCCCTGTTGATTGACACCCCTTCTAGGATGTGTGGAATGGTCTAGCTTAGGATATCATGAAGTTTGGCATGCCTGGTATTTTTATCACTGGGGTTCTGTTATGTTTTTCTTAGTTTTGACAACCCGCTGTGGACTGCATACTCAGAAAGAGGTTACAAGTGTCTTGACCGGGGCTCAAGCTCTGGTGTTTCTGATCAGCAGAGTGTGGGTTCGAGTCCCGGTCGTGACACTTGTGTCCTTTAAGCAAGACACTTAACCATTATTGCTGCGTCCTTCGGATGGGACGTAAAGTCGTAGGTCCCTATGTTGTGTAATGCACGTAAAGGAACCCAGTGCACTTATTGCAAAAAGAAGGGGCTTGCCTTGGTGTTTCTGGTTTGATTGGCTGCAGATTGCGCCACAAAACCTTGTAAACCGTTAGATGGTGTTACGTAAAGAAAAAGGTCTCATACTTCAAAACCGTAACTCCGCATACCTCGCAGGAAAAACTACTGAGCCCACTGGGTGTGATCAAGTGCCATATAAGAACTGTGTAGACGCATTCACCACACGACACCATATTGTAGGTTGGCATAGTTTATCTATCATTCATAAACACCTGGGACAGTTTATCCATTCTGATTGGCCAAGAAGAGATCACATGACCATGACTAAACATGCGATATAGACATACCACAAAATCATCTAAACATGGACTGGGGAAATTGAGTCAAAAGAGGGCGCTGGTGGCATAGTGCATCTGTTGTTCATAGCCATGTGGATGATATTGAATGGTCGGACAGTAGGAGGGTTGACTGTGTACTGTGTAGATATATTCCCCACATGATATCATACTGTAGCGTGTCATGGCCGTGCAGTCTAGTGCACCGGACTCAAGTTCTGGTGGTCAAGTCATCGGGGTGTGGGTTCGAATCCTGGTCATGACACTTGTGTCCTTGAGTAAGATTCTTTACTATAATTGCTTCTCTTCACCCAGGGGTATAAATGGGCACATGCGAGGGTAGAGGTTGATATTGTGTTTGAAAAAAGCCTTCGGAGCGCCACGGCAGCTCGGGCTTTATACTCCCCAGGGAGCTGAGAATGATTACAGGAATGTTCTTGGCCCAATGACCAGGGCACTAATGTAAAGTGCATTGAGACGTTATTGTGAAATGCACTATATAAGAACTTGTTATTATTGTTATTATTATTATTATTATTACTGAAGATTGGCATAATGCAGCTATCATTCAAAACCATTTTTATGATATTGTATGGTCAGACGATAGAAGAAATAAATGAAGAAAGCAGAAGGCATACTCGGGTAAAGTCATAAAGTATGACTAATATATAATGTATAGTAATGTATATAAAGGATATGTAATTTGTTGTCCAATCCAGCGGAGTAGATTGTCTTGGAACTCTCTGACAGTGCCATGGCGGTGATGTTCTTGTTGTGCCCCTGAGAAATGGAAGAATGTCAAGACTTAGCCAGGGAGTTAATACTCTTTGCACCCAGGGCCCAATTTCATAGAGCTGCTTAAGCGCAAAAAGTAGCCGAGCACAACAAAATTCTGCTTCCCAGAATAAGGTTACCAGCTTTAAGTACAACATCACATGGATAATCTGTGACTGGTATCCTGCTTATTTTTGCTTAGCTGAAGTTTTTCAAGCAATATTTTTGAACGCACAACTATGCGTTTCGGGTTAAATACTGCGGCACATGGAAGTTTCATTAAATTCCTCACATGATTGGTTGGTAACCCACATGGCAGCAAAGAAAAATTAGAACATTTGACGCAGCTACCAGTACAGATGGCATTAATCAGGAACTATCAATACAAACTATGCAAAGTTTCACTCAACACGACTGTTCATTTAACCATTTAGCGACCATCTCTGTCGCAATCTTGCTTGTTCTAAAACACTCATGTTATGTTGTGGCCGAGCATTTAAAGGACTCACGTTCTGGTGGCTACATCATCAGGGTGTGGGTTCGAATCCTTGAGCCAGACACATAAGTATAATTACTTCTCTTATATCCACAATGAGAACATAAACCAATGTAAAAGAAGAGACTTGTGTCACTCAGCATGACAACTAACCATAAATTCCTTCTCTTCACCCGGGTGTACAATAGGAACAGAATGAGCAGAATGAAAGACTTATGAACGCACCTTGATAATCCTGGATGGTGTGGAGGGATTATTCTTGTCCAGGTAGTTGATGTAGCCAGAGAGGGATACGGTCAGCATGTACTCTCCCTGCCAGAGGCATGATAGCTGCTGATCTTCAAGAGTCGTGCCCATCTCAAACTTCCTGAAAACCCACACCAATAATAATAATAATAATAACAATAATAATAATAATAATAATAATAATAATAAATACAGCTTTCAAAAGTGCCAATTTTTAACACGATGAGCCTACTAGGAGAACATACCAAAAAAAAAAAAATTAAAATTACTTTAGAATAGATGCTCTTTTTTGCAATTTTTTGAATTTTCTCACGTACGCCATTTTGTTATCTCACTGTTATATAATTATATTTGTACTACTCTACGTGTGACTGTGTTGACAATGTGCTTTGATGTGGAAATAAAGTGACCTGAATAAGCCCTTCTCATGAATATGCTAATTACATTCACGCATGCGTACAGACACTATTGGTGGGCAAACGCCATAGAGTTGTGCACTAGGCAGACGCACGAATGCGCATGTGTCACGCCACCATCAGCCCCAAACAAAAAGGCGCAATGTGCCTTCACTTTGGCCAACCAGTAGTGTTAGTGAGCACGCTCGATGTGCTGTTTACATCATTTCCTGGGAAGGGTCTATTGAATTGTAAAAGTTGCCGAGACAGAGGCTGAGACAAGCAAAGACAGGACTCAGTTTATGCTTACGTAATGAGCTGTTTGGTGGCTACGTCCCATAATTTTGCAGATGTGTCGCCAGATACGCTCAACAATTGAGTGCTGTCTGGACTCCAACAGACCTAAAGAACAAAACGGAATGAATTAAGCCCAGAAAAAAAAAGTTTCACAAAGTTTTTAAATCAAACAAAGAGGTTTTTGTCCAAAACTATCCAATATCCAAACTTGTATTCTAAAATTTATATATTTCCTTCTCATTTATTAATATCTTAGGTAAAAAATTCAAACGACAACACAAATGAATACGAATAAAACATAACAAAAAATATTTTTCAAGAAATGTAGTGTAAATGAACCAATTTAAACATACAACAAAAATGTCTAAAAAAAGTACAAAAGCATTACAAAGAGGATTACAAAACAGCAAAATAGTTACTAGCTACTTTCCTGGTAAAATTAACACAAACAATCAATGCAGAAAACACACAATCAATGCAAACCCACAGAGAGAAACAATAGAGAAAAATGCAATGAAAGGTTTCAATCGGAGACTTTGGAACGCTACATGTAGGTGGCAGCAGACTTACAAGGTAAATCAGTCTATCAGTTGCATAGTTCTGAGCATCTGCACAAAGAGAGGTTTTCATGTGACGTCACCCAAGACCTTCTTCTAATGCTGCGTGCACAAACAAACGCTGGAAATCATTCAGCAGACGACACGTCAGCCATTGAGTTTGTACATGGCTGTACCCAACTTTATATGAAATGAACCTCTCTATAGAGAGGTTGCACGTGACGTCACCCAAGACCTTTTTCTAATGCTGCGTGCACAAACAGATGCTGGAAATCATTCAGATGATGATGTGTCAGCCATTGAGTTTGTACATGGTTGTACCCAACATGGCTGCGAATCCAACTTTTCCCGGGGTCACGCAACCTCTCTATATCTGAGAACAATGGAGCAAGTTCGATCAAGGACCACTGGTTAACTAGTGGTTGGTTTGTGACTTACGTAGTGCATGCACACTGAAGTTGAAGTGCGAACGACTCTAGTCATGTCACGTCAACGCGACCATGAGAAAACGGCGAAATCAGCATTATTACTTTCCTGATAACTGGTCCCCTCTGCATTGTGCTTATGAAACGGCTATTGGTAACCAGCGATGTGACCAACCTCGATAGGCTGGTCGCGAATAGTCGACTAGACTAGTCCAACCATCGTCAACTAGCGTGGGTTCGATCAGAGTTAGTCGAACTATGGTTAGCTATGGTCCTTGATCGAACTTGCTCATGGATTTACCTGGTAAGAGTCTGCTGCCATCTTGTGTCCTCAAAAGTTTCCCACTGACTTAGACCATGACAGCATCAACACTGACACTTCAAGAAAGACCTCAACGGGACACGCTGCTGATTTCTAAAAATAAAATACTCACCCCATAAATGCCTCCACTGTGAGCTTTTCCATCATCCACAATCTCACCCACCAATTCACCTTCTTTCCCAGAGTACAGGAACAGCTATAGAAAACAAACAAATCAAATATTTCATTCCCTAAAAAAAAAAAAAAAATCAATCACAGGCGTGCAACTTCATGTATCTGTATCTACATTGAGAAGCATGTTCAGCATCAAATTCATTTATAGAATAGACAGTGTGTAAATAATAATAATAATAATAATAATAATAATAATAATAATAATAATAATATTCTTTTGGCGGAATTGCCAGAATCTTTTTTCTTTGAGGGTACCGCTGGCACAAAGAAACCCTGTTTGACAATGGCAAGAGAACAAAGATTCTCTTTGTGGATCGTCCATTTTGTTTCTTGACCAAGAAAATTCACACACCATGAATTGCAGAACATCGGCCATTACCTTTGGCATAGGAGTGGTACTAAACACGGAACAATGGCTCGATTGCCGGCTCACTCTGACTTACCTCCATTCAGCCGAAATACAATGAATAGTGGAAGCCTCTAAATGCCATGTAATCCTCTTCTTGGAACAAAAGGACAAAGGTCTGTAATCAGGGATTACACAAAAAGCCACCTCTCAAAAAATGCCAATATATTCAAGACCTTTTTTTGTCCTTGTGTAGGTGAAATGAAGCATTAGATGGCATGTGTGTGGCCTGGGCACACTCAGTAGTGAGCTGAAATTACATAAAGACGTCTTTACACATCTTCCGTTTCCAGGCAGGGGAAACATTTGCGGGTTTTCATGTCATCCGTCGCCTACTGGTTAAATTTGAGAATTTAAGACGTTTTCTTCTTCCATTGAGCTGTGTACACTTTGTGCCTGCAGGAAGTCCGGGGCTCAATTTCACAAAGCACAGCCAAAATTATCTTCAGATGAGTTGTCAATAACGCCATCAAGATTTGTATTGTGATGTCACAGTTTGCCTAGCAATTAAGATTGACACACATCTTAAGATCATTCTTAGCTCTTTTAAAATGCAGCCCACACTCTGTAGGTCTTTTGTAAACATGTGACGTCTAGAGTCACACCGTCATTTCCTTGTATGGGTAAGTTTTAGGCATCTTACCTTCCCCTCTGATCCACCTGTTGCAAAGAAATTGCCATCGGGAGAAAATCTAACTGTGTTGACAAAATTGGTGTGGTCCTTGGGAGGGAAGAGAAAATGCAAAATGCATCAACAAAGTGGAATAAACCAATTGTAAGGAAAGTTAATTTAATATTGTTTGTATTTTGTTATCAGTAATGAACCAAAGGATCTTGAGAAGGGTCTTAAGCTGTAACCAGTGGGTCCGAAGTAGCCTCTGAAGAAATGAAGGAAAGGTTCTGCTTAAGGATGTGGGAGGAGAAATACAAATGAGGAAAACCCACAATGAACAGGAAAACCCAACGCCCATGAAAGACTCTGTTTAGTAGTAGAATTCAAACTGAAAGCAACATCATGCCTGATACTTCACAGAGGCAATTGCCCCTGGTCACTGCCTTGGTGTCCTTGAAATGTTCCACTAGAAATTTACAATTTCCTCATAGAGCTGCCCTTTATCAAGAGGAAAAGGCCTTGGTGCCCTTGCCCTTTCAAGAATGAAGCAATCAGGCCTGCAACATACCTGCCAATATTGAAAAATCAGAAATCAGAACAACTCCAGTTGATCTGCAAGTCACACCGACAGAGCTTGTGAAAAGCAAAGTTATCACCCTTTCTTGATCTCAATGCAGATAGAAATTGTTGAATGTAATCCTCAAAAAAATTCCGTAACAGTTTTCGGGGTTGTTTTTATCTATCTTTTTGCGTAACACTTGCATCTCAGAAGAAGAAAAATTATTATCGCACGTCCATGTTAAAAATGGTGCTGTGACCTTAAGTTAATAGCGTCCTCTATTGTTAATTTTTCTCAAACTGTCAGTGAAATAACGCCCTCTTTTTATCTGTTTTTTTCTCTCCATGTTTTCAGAAATTGGACATTTCTGATTTGGGGTGATTTTAAAACAAACAAAAAATCAGATTGATTCCGTTTAAATCATAACGGCTGGCAGGTATGTAGTTGTGACAAACTCCTTACACAGAATCCGGCAAAAGAACAAAATGTTTCTCCTTGTTGTTTAATGCGGATTGCAGAATTATGCACTCACTTTATACTGATATTTAAATTTGAATGGTGGTCCCTCGTAGAAAGTTGCGGACATGTCTTCAGACGCGGCAACCAAGCGATAAGGGCGGGTTGGCTTGTAGTCGATTGAGTTGATTGCCCCGGAGTGTCCATCAACTTTACCGACTGAGCTTCCAGAATCCCACAAAAACACAGCGGCACGCCTGAAAGGAAGAGGATGAGATTATTTGAGGTTAAGACAAAATCAGAGAACTTGGAGTAGAGGAAAATTACACCCGATTCACACTGGCGCGACTAGATTAGGAGCGCCTCTAGATTTTGGTTTCAGACAAGCGAACTTAATCAACATAAATTTGCATTAGGTTCGGCTCATGACAAGGTCGACGTCTCAACCCTAGATGCTCCAGAGTGGTTCTGACAGAAGTCCCTTCAACAGTCGATCTTTCATCTTCTAGTGCGTCTCGTCGCTCCAAACTGTTTGAGATGTCAAACTTTTCATGTCCTCAATTCAATCATTTGGTTTGGCGTGACTTTGGAGTGCCTGTCTGAAACAGGTGCTAGATACTTTGGAGTAAGTGAAGATGATACTTTAGAGTCAACAAAGATGAAGTTTAAAATGTATTCAGCTTTCAGTTCAAGGTAGATGAATCACTGGGAGCTAGGTATAAACAACTCCCTTGTACACAAAGACCCGATATTCCCCAGAAACTAAGCAAGGAGACCACTGCTGTGATTCCTCCAAGATCCTCAGAGGGGATTTAGTTTAAATGACACACTTACGTCTCTCGTCCCTCCCCACAAACGGCAATCCTCTTGCTGTCAGGGGACCAGACGATGTCATTTATCTTCCCGGACAATGGCCGGTACTCATACTTCAGGATGTGCTCTTTCTGGGTGGTGTCCCAAATTCTGATCTTGCCCGTCACATCTAAGCAATACAAAACGAAAAACTGGAATACATCATCGACATATTTAGATAAGGAAAAACTTAAATTTAGATCCTGTACTCTTCAACGCATTTCGGATCTTAACCCTAAAAGCCCCAGCTCAACATTGGTAAGAAGAAAGACAAATATTCACAGATTTACATATACCTTATATACCTTATAATAATGACAGAAAACTTTCCTTGAAATATTTCTGCCTGAAGTGTTATCGTTTTTAAATAATGAATGAAATAAGATCCAAAATTAGTTTCAGTGAGACAAAACCTCTGCCTTCAGGAATCCACACAAAAATGCGGAATGCATTTTTACCGTTTCCTCGCAGATGAAACAACGAAATGAGCTGACATTTTTACACACTGGTTTTACTACAAATATGTTGAATTGTGCAAAGAAGGGAAGCATTTATCAATGTTGAGCTGGGGCTTTAAGAGATGGTTAACAGGGTATTTTTTTTTTTGGGGGGGGGGGTTGGCAGTGGATACAAGGACAGATGGGTTTATCTAATGTCTGACATACTGGATACCTGCATTTATTGTTAGGTGCATTTGATACCTCATGGGTTTATGCTGGGTAGAAAGGGAAGGGAGGTGGATCTAATGTCACTGTACTTGACAGGGCCATTACTTAGGTTTGCTCGACACCTTATGGGTTAATGCCGGGTGCAAAGGGAAAGGAGGCAGATAAATGTACTTGATAGAACACATTTAGGTACCTTTGACACCTTTTGGGTTGAGAGTGGGTACAGGTGTTGTGAGATAGGATCAAGGTAGGTGTATTTACACCATAAATAGTCTACAGGAAATAAACAGATTTGACAGAATATCTAATTTGTGTGGCACTTGATAATGGGTGAAGAGGGAATTTTTTCATATATCCCATAATGGTAAATCGTTGTACCTCCTGATGCTATGTAGAAGCCACTCGGTGCGTATTTGGCTACAGTAGTCTGTGCTCCATGTTCGCTATAAACGTCACATATTCTCGGATTCTAAAATAATTGAATAGAACAGAATCTCATTTCCTGTAGAGTTATGTTCAAAGATGATAGAGCGCCAAAGGCGCTCAGGCTGAAATGTGAAATCCCACTGGACGTCATTTCAGCAAGTAACTCTATTGATACAACAATAGATAAGTGCAGATCAGTGCAGACAATGACCATTACTATCTATGGGAAAGAAAACATTCACTTGCTGAAATGGCGCCCATGCGTATTTCATGTCCCAACAATAGATAGAGCTCCAGTTCCCCTTCTTGCACCTTCGGTGCTCCATAATCTTTGGTTATGTCTAGCAAGGCTTTAACCAAAACTTGTCACAAAATGGTACAAATAATATTATATCAATCAATAATAATAATAATAAAAATAATCAATAGATTAAAATAGTATGGGTTATTTTGCATAGACCACCATCGCAGAGGTCAATGGGAGACTTGTGAGGACACTAGGTGGCAGCAGACTTACCAGGTGAGTTCACTGTTCTCGGAAATGTTTGCATGCTCTGAACGACGGAAACAATGGAAATTTAAACCTGGTTAAGACTGCTGCCACCTGGTGCTCCAAAGTCTCCCATTGAAATGTATACATAGTGCGCACCCCACACGTTATCTCTCAGCCAATGATAGGTCTTTCTTTGACCTCAGTGAGGGCGCTGTTTGAGTTTGTGACATTTTATGCAAGAGGCCTATTAAAAATGGACAGATACACTTTACATTTTACCAAACCAAGGTTCTTCATTAAAGGTCTACAGGCTCTTAAACGCTACAGGAAAATCAAATTTATAAATTACAAATTTGTCAAATCCCAAGATTACTTGTAAAAACAAATTATTCTGCACAAGACAGAGAGGTAGATGTCTTAGTTGCGATAATCACAACCCTTGATCCTCCCGACGGTTGCGGACCACAGGTCTACAACGAGCCATAGAATAAAATTGTGCAAATCTTTTTACCTTTTTTCCCATCATCTTAAATATGCCTGATTAGGATTTCTGAAAAAAACCTCGAAACAAATTGAAAAATGTTAACACATAATCCCTGGTAGCTCTGAGGTCTAAGGTATGTGACCAGGGGCCAATTTCATAGAGATGCTTAAGCACAAAAAAGTAGCTAAGCACAACAAAATTATGCTAACCAGAATAAGGTTACCAGCCAAACTACCATGCCGCATGTACAATTTGTGACTGGTATCCTGCTCATTTCTGCTTAGCTGAACATTTTTAAGCAACATTTTCTGCTTAAGCAGCTCTATGAAATTGGGCCCAGGAGCTAGAGCTATGATTACTGAAATGCATTAACACTGTCATCACCCGCTGAAGGATACTAATTTCATTACAACTTAAACCAACCTAAAAAAAACATTTCATACAACTTTTTACAAACTTACCTCAATATCTCGGATGAAAATATTAGTGTCATGGGCATAGAGGAAGTTCTTTCCTTTGGGATCTCCACCGAGGACCAAAGCATGGGCACGTTCCGTTCTTGGTAAGCTTGCAAATATGGATTCTGATGAATGATAACAATGTACTTTACTGTAAGTTAAGCGAACTTCACACAAACCGATCTATCACTCAAGATGCAGACACTGGGGCCCTTGTACTCCTTTTTTGACTTAGACGATTGAACTAGCAGAAAAGTTTCCATATCTGGCTGCCACTTTCCAAGGGATTTTTTTAGCTTTTTTGAATGGATGTTGGGCTTTATTTCCCTTTATTTAATATTCCTCTCCAGGAATTGGTGGCTAGCTAAAATGCACGGCCGGAATTTTCGTGCACTCTTGCCCAAAGGAACAAAAATGGCATTTAGCGATAGACCCAGTAACTGGGGCACTGTACTCCTTTTTTGAGATTTTGACATGATCTGTCGTACTAAGGTGAAATAAAATGCATTCAATTGTACTCACGATCATTTTCTTTAATCCAAATCGATGATTTTTAGGGCCTCTGACAACCCTGCCGTTACAATCGCTATTTTTATTACTAATGTCACGACTGTTTACTGACTTAAAAAAAGTCGCATTAACGCTGTGGGGATTGCGTGTTCGCTGATGCCCGGACTTGCATAATGTTTTGCGCAGTCAACGCAGGATACCAGCTGTGTAGTGTCAATGACCCCAACATTGTACAGCGCGCCCTCGGCCAATCATGACCAATGGAACTTTGTGGCGTTAGTTGACTGGTATCCTGTGTTGACTGCGCAAAACAATATACGAGTCCCGGCATCAGCGAACACGTGATCCCCGCAGCGTTAATACAACTTTTTTTAAGTCAGGAAACAGTCGTGACATTAGTAATAAAAATGGCGATTGTAACGGCAGGGTTGTCAGAGGCCCTATAAATCATCGATTTGGATGAAAGAAAATGATCGTGAGTACAATTGAATGCATTTTATTTCACCTTAAACACTTGGAGAAGACAGTAGGCGAATTTTGAGCAATTCTGTTGAGTCTAAGGCATTTTTTTTAACAGAGGTGTTTTAAATTCTCCTGACTGTCGCAGTTACTACATATTCCTTACTGGGGCGCTAGTAGTACGACAGATAATGTCGAAATCTCAAAAAAGGAGTACAGCGCCCCAGTTACTGGGTCTAGCCCAAGTTACTGGGTCTAATTTAGCGAGTAGCATTGTCAAGCCCCACGGCCACGTAGACGTGAATTATGACTTATTTTTCACGATTTCAACACTTTGTTTGTAATCATTCAAAAACAAAGTGCCTGTTCCTCTCTGTATATATTCTGTCAACCTTTCTGGACAGGTAAGGATATAACTTGACCTAAATTAAGGGAGATAAAATTGCAGCCGGAAGCGGCATTTTTGCCGTTTTGATCTTCAAGAAAGGGGTGAAAAAGTGGTGATCGGATACATACATGATACAGCGAACACCCATACAGCACTCTTTCCTTAAATGAGGCAAACATTACCCAGCAGAGAGAGAGCAAAGTAAGTCACCCGAGAACTTTAGTTTCAAACACTTCCGGGATTACATTTCTACCATAACTTCGACATTTTTGCAAAACTATACACCACAATCTCATGTTAATACTTCCTAACGATACTCACTTATCTCAGGGCAGAACGACATCTTCACACTTGGGTTTCGCAGCACAAATTCAAAGCGAAATGCACGTTTTTTTCTACCAGCTTTTGACTTCACAACAAAAAAATACGTCCGTACACAACGTACACAGTCTGCAGATTGTCCACACACTGTACGCCGCCCCTCGCTCACTCGGGTAGCTGGCTGCTGGACAAGCTTCTCGCTACACACGTTTTAACACAGACAGCCTATTGTGGCGGCGGAAACCAGACTGGTAAATTATCAATTCAAATCGAGGCTCCAAATATGGAAACTATTAAATAGGGGTGCCCAAATAAGGAAGGCGCAAGTTGTAGCCCCGCCCCCTCAGCCAGATGATTCAATTTGCTCATTTTCATTGCTGCTCCTCCGTAGATTCGAAGAAAAACGATGATGGAGGAGTTATTCAGGAGCATTTGCATCATGTTGTGATATTTCCTACATTACGTGGCGCCGGCCATCCTTCTCTCCATTGTGGCTCCAACGCGTGTCTAGAGTGCTGAATGACAAACGTTAATCGATTTTTACAGTTAACTTAGTATATTATAGTTTTACACATTTTTTTTGAGTTGCAAGTTTTTTGGGGGTTGCAAGTCACCTGGGGGTTACAGTTATTACAGTTGATGGGGTTTGCAAAATCCTATGCCTTGCAATTGTGTCCTCTTGAAGTCACTCAGCAGCGTAACCAGGGGGTAAGGCCCTTTCCCGCTCAGAACCCTTACCTGCCCCCCCCCCCACCACCATGAGATCGAAACAATGCACAAATAATGGTTCGAAACACTAAATAGCCAAAAATAAATAAATAAAACTTATATCTTTGCCCATGTTTGACTGCCCCCCTCCCCCAATGAAAATGTCTCAATGAAGTCACTGGTTAATAAAAGGTCATGGTTTAACTTCATGATTTCACAGGATAATTGCACACGAGGGTTGTATGATACACAATAAATTATATATACAATTTTCAATGGCAAGCCAATTTGGGATTCGAGCTTTTGGGATTGCGGGAAGATTTATGCTTACATATTACAAAAATAAATAATTTAAAAAAATGAAGTAGTTGTAATTTGGTATTTACTCTTCTATTTAGCAAGTCAAAAACATCAACGGGAATGCAAGAAATCAACTTGGCTACATGACTTCAACCAATAACGCACAAAATATTGTCTAGTTTCTGCTGTCTTTTTTATTGGTTGGGTGAAGATAGCTAAACATTATACATGCCTTCATTAAAACATACAACCAAAGATAAAAACATATAAAGCCATTTCTTTCTATAACCAAGTTTGATTTATTTCTACTCAGAGTCAGAGGCTTCGGGATTTTAACAATGCTAACACCAATGACTTGCAGATCCTACTGAAAGATTGGGAAGAAAGCGACGAGCTTCAAACCACTTTTCACTACAGAAAGACTGTGTCCATGTCCGTATACACAACATTCCACGTCACAGGGAAACGAAATACAGTCGGAATTTCTGTATTCGCTTTCTACGTGTAGCGGTGTTTTGCTGAAAACGGAAGTCGAAAAACTACAGCCACTCAGTCAGTCAGTTTCGGCGAAGTTTTCAGTGCTAGCAGCAGGAGGGCGCCACGCAGGGACGCGATTATGCAAAGCTGGCTAAAGTCAGCAGCTAAAGCCAAATCGAAGTCTCGCGAACGCAATGAATAGACCGATTGCACGACCCGCGTCACGTGACCACTTTTGGGTATAAAATGTAAACACACACGACATCCTCCGATAGGAAAGGGAGGTACGGTACACGATGATTAATGCATTTAGTTTATTCGATCGAGGCTTTTCTTGCTCGAAATCTGTGAAAGATATTCTAGAGTTTGTACAAGAGAGCTTCAAGTGGCTGAATAAAGCCAGTAAGGACAGTTCCAGCAAGTCTTGAAAATTGTAAAAGTACCGTATAAATGTGCACGATGTGTACAGCGCGCGACGGAACTAATAGGCCAGACGACTGCGATCACCACACACTTTTCAACACAAAAATTTAAAAGTTTTGAAGCTGTAATCCTCCAAAGAAATTGCTTTTCCAACTTGTGTGATTCCTTTGCCTATTTGAAATTCTGCAAGGCTAGGTATTAATGCTCAGTTTTCCAACGTTGTTTATCCTTTCTCTTACAGTGATTTAGGCCTACATTACGAACAAAATAACAGGCGGGTGGCTACATAATAGTCGTCCGACGGCGGTAGTGCATGGCTAAAAAAAACCCTATTTTTAGTAGAATTCTGTTAAATTATGAAACAGAGATGTGATTTAAATTAATGCCACAACATACTGCTTTAAATAAAGGGGCTGATTAAATAATTTATCACTTAACAAAAGTAAAATCTACTTTTTTCGAACTCACTCTGTGTCACGACCTATACTATCTCTTTACACATATTTTGCCAACAGCTACGGCGTTATACCAAAAAGGGAGTTGAAGACTTGTTGCAGCAAGACGTGTTGCAGCAAGACGTGTTGCAGCAAGACGTGTTGCAGCAAGACGTGTTGCAGCAAGACGTGTTGCAGCAAGACGTGTTGCAGCAAGACGTGTTGCAGCAAGACGTGTTGCAGCAAGACGTGTTGCAGCAAGACGTGTTGCAGCAAGACGTGTTGCAGCAAGACGTGTTGCAGCAAGACGTGTTGCAGCAAGACTGTTGCAGCAAGACGTGTTGCAGCAAGACGTGTTGCAGCAAGACGTGTTGCAGCAAGACGTGTTGCAGCAAGCGTGTTGCAGCAAGACGTGTTGCAGCAAGACGTGTTGCAGCAAGACGTGTTGCAGCAAGACGTGTTGCAGCAAGACGTGTTGCAGCAAGACGTGTTGCAGCAAGACGTGTTGCAGCAAGACGTGTTGCAGCAAGACGTGTTGCAGCAAGACGTGTTGCAGCAACGAGCAAGACGTGTTGCAGCAAGACGTGTTGCAGCAAGACGTGTTGCAGCAAGACGTGTTGCAGCAAGACGTGTTGCAGCAAGACGTGTTGCAGCAAGACGTGTTGCAGCAAGACGTGTTGCAGCAAGACGTGTTGCAGCAAGACGTGTTGCAGCAAGACGTGTTGCAGACGTTGCAGCAAGACGTGTTGCAGCAAGACGTGTTGCAGCAAGACGTGTTGCAGCAAGACGTGTTGCAGCAAGACGTGTTGCAGCAAGACGTGTTGCAGCAAGACGTGTTGCAGCAAGACGTGTTGCAGCAAGACGTGTTGCAGCAAGACGTGTTGCAGCAAGACGTGTTGCAGCAAGACGTGTTGCAGCAAGACGTGTTGCAGCAAGACGTGTTGCAGCAAGACGTGTTGCAGCAAGACGTGTTGCAGCAAGACGTGTTGCAGCAAGACGTGTTGCAGCAAGACGTGTTGCAGCAAGACGTGTTGCAGCAAGACGTGTTGCAGCAAGACGTGTTGCAGCAAGACGTGTTGCAGCAAGACGTGTTGCAGCAAGACGTGTTGCAGCAAGACGTGTTGCAGCAAGACGTGTTGCAGCAAGACGTGTTGCAGCAAGACGTGTTGCAGCAAGACGTGTTGCAGCAAGACGTGTTGCAGCAAGACGTGTTGCAGCAAGACGTGTTGCAGCAAGACGTGTTGCAGCAAGACGTGTTGCAGCAAGACGTGTTGCAGCAAGACGTGTTGCAGCAAGACGTGTTGCAGCAAGACGTGTTGCAGCAAGACGTGTTGCAGCAAGACGTGTTGCAGCAAGACGTGTTGCAGCAAGACGTGTTGCAGCAAGACGTGTTGCAGCAAGACGTGTTGCAGCAAGACGTGTTGCAGCAAGACGTGTTGCAGCAAGACGTGTTGCAGCAAGACGTGTTGCAGCAAGACGTGTTGCAGCAAGACGTGTTGCAGCAAGACGTGTTGCAGCAAGACGTGTTGCAGCAAGACGTGTTGCAGCAAGACGTGTTGCAGCAAGACGTGTTGCAGCAAGACGTGTTGCAGCAAGACGTGTTGCAGCAAGACGTGTTGCAGCAAGACGTGTTGCAGCAAGACGTGTTGCAGCAAGACGTGTTGCAGCAAGACGTGTTGCAGCAAGACGTGTTGCAGCAAGACGTGTTGCAGCAAGACGTGTTGCAGCAAGACGTGTTGCAGCAAGACGTGTTGCAGCAAGACGTGTTGCAGCAAGACGTGTTGCAGCAAGACGTGTTGCAGCAAGACGTGTTGCAGCAAGACGTGTTGCAGCAAGACGTGTTGCAGCAAGACGTGTTGCAGCAAGACGTGTTGCAGCAAGACGTGTTGCAGCAAGACGTGTTGCAGCAAGACGTGTTGCAGCAAGACGTGTTGCAGCAAGACGTGTTGCAGCAAGACGTGTTGCAGCAAGACGTGTTGCAGCAAGACGTGTTGCAGCAAGACGTGTTGCAGCAAGACGTGTTGCAGCAAGACGTGTTGCAGCAAGACGTGTTGCAGCAAGACGTGTTGCAGCAAGACGTGTTGCAGCAAGACGTGTTGCAGCAAGACGTGTTGCAGCAAGACGTGTTGCAGCAAGACGTGTTGCAGCAAGACGTGTTGCAGCAAGACGTGTTGCAGCAAGACGTGTTGCAGCAAGACGTGTTGCAGCAAGACGTGTTGCAGCAAGACGTGTTGCAGCAAGACGTGTTGCAGCAAGACGTGTTGCAGCAAGACGTGTGTTGCAGCAAGACGTGTTGCAGCAAGACGTGTTGCAGCAAGACGTGTTGCAGCAAGACGTGTTGCAGCAAGACGTGTTGCAGCAAGACGTGTTGCAGCAAGACGTGTTGCAGCAAGACGTGTTGCAGCAAGACGTGTTGCAGCAAGACGTGTTGCAGCAAGACGTGTTGCAGCAAGACGTGTTGCAGCAAGACGTGTTGCAGCAAGACGTGTTGCAGCAAGACGTGTTGCAGCAAGACGTGTTGCAGCAAGACGTGTTGCAGCAAGACGTGTTGCAGCAAGACGTGTTGCAGCAAGACGTGTTGCAGCAAGACGTGTTGCAGCAAGACGTGTTGCAGCAAGACGTGTTGCAGCAAGACGTGTTGCAGCAAGACGTGTTGCAGCAAGACGTGTTGCAGCAAGACGTGTTGCAGCAAGACGTGTTGCAGCAAGACGTGTTGCAGCAAGACGTGTTGCAGCAAGACGTGTTGCAGCAAGACGTGTTGCAGCAAGACGTGTTGCAGCAAGACGTGTTGCAGCAAGACGTGTTGCAGCAAGACGTGTTGCAGCAAGACGTGTTGCAGCAAGACGTGTTGCAGCAAGACGTGTTGCAGCAAGACGTGTTGCAGCAAGACGTGTTGCAGCAAGACGTGTTTGCAGCAAGACGTGTTGCAGCAAGACGTTGCAGAGCAAGACGTGTTGCAGCAAGACGTGTTGCAGCAAGACGTGTTGCAGCAAGACGTGTTGCAGCAAGACGTGTTGCAGCAAGACGTGTTGCAGCAAGACGTGTATGCAGCAAGACGTGTTGCAGCAAGACGTGTTGCAGCAAGACGTGTTGCAGCAAGACGTGTTGCAGCAAGACGTGTTGCAGCAAGACGTGTTGCAGCAAGACGTGTTGCAGCAAGACGTGTTGCAGCAAGACGTGTTGCAGCAAGACGTGTTGCAAGCAAGACGTGTTGCAGCAAGACGTGTTGCAGCAAGACGTGTTGCAGCAAGACGTGTTGCAGCAAGACGTGTTGCAGCAAGACGTGTTGCAGCAAGACGTGTTGCAGCAAGACGTGTTGCAGCAAGACGTGTTGCAGCAAGACGTGTTGCAGCAAGACGTGTTGCAGCAAGACGTGTTGCAGCAAGACGTGTTGCAGCAAGACGTGTTGCAGCAAGACGTGTTGCAGCAAGACGTGTTGCAGCAAGACGTGTTGCAGCAAGACGTGTTGCAGCAAGACGTGTTGCAGCAAGACGTGTTGCAGCAAGACGTGTTGCAGCAAGACGTGTTGCAGCAAGACGTGTTGCAGCAAGACGTGTTGCAGCAAGACGTGTTGCAGCAAGACGTGTTGCAGCAAGACGTGTTGCAGCAAGACGTGTTGCAGCAAGACGTGTTGCAGCAAGACGTGTTGCAGCAAGACGTGTTGCAGCAAGACGTGTTGCAGCAAGACGTGTTGCAGCAAGACGTGTTGCAGCAAGACGTGTTGCAGCAAGACGTGTTGCAGCAAGACGTGTTGCAGCAAGACGTGTTGCAGCAAGACGTGTTGCAGCAAGACGTGTTGCAGCAAGACGTGTTGCAGCAAGACGTGTTGCAGCAAGACGTGTTGCAGCAAGACGTGTTGCAGCAAGACGTGTTGCAGCAAGACGTGTTGCAGCAAGACGTGTTGCAGCAAGACGTGTTGCAGCAAGACGTGTTGCAGCAAGACGTGTTGCAGCAAGACGTGTTGCAGCAAGACGTGTTGCAGCAAGACGTGTTGCAGCAAGACGTGTTGCAGCAAGACGTGTTGCAGCAAGACGTGTTGCAGCAAGACGTGTTGCAGCAAGACGTGTTGCAGCAAGACGTGTTGCAGCAAGACGTGTTGCAGCAAGACGTGTTGCAGCAAGACGTGTTGCAGCAAGACGTGTTGCAGCAAGACGTGTTGCAGCAAGACGTGTTGCAGCAAGACGTGTTGCAGCAAGACGTGTTGCAGCAAGACGTGTTGCAGCAAGACGTGTTGCAGCAAGACGTGTTGCAGCAAGACGTGTTGCAGCAAGACGTGTTGCAGCAAGACGTGTTGCAGCAAGACGTGTTGCAGCAAGACGTGTTGCAGCAAGACGTGTTGCAGCAAGACGTGTTGCAGCAAGACGTGTTGCAGCAAGACGTGTTGCAGCAAGACGTGTTGCAGCAAGACGTGTTGCAGCAAGACGTGTTGCAGCAAGACGTGTTGCAGCAAGACGTGTTGCAGCAAGACGTGTTGCAGCAAGACGTGTTGCAGCAAGACGTGTTGCAGCAAGACGTGTTGCAGCAAGACGTGTTGCAGCAAGACGTGTTGCAGCAAGACGTGTTGCAGCAAGACGTGTTGCAGCAAGACGTGTTGCAGCAAGACGTGTTGCAGCAAGACGTGTTGCAGCAAGACGTGTTGCAGCAAGACGTGTTGCAGCAAGACGTGTTGCAGCAAGACGTGTTGCAGCAAGACGTGTTGCAGCAAGACGTGTTGCAGCAAGACGTGTTGCAGCAAGACGTGTTGCAGCAAGACGTGTTGCAGCAAGACGTGTTGCAGCAAGACGTGTTGCAGCTTTTGGTGCTCGCGCTGGGGCTCACGCTGCGAACTTGCGTAGTTACGTAGTTCCTCGTTCCTCGTTTTTAGTTTTTAGTTTTTAGTTTTTAGTTTTTAGTTTTTACCTTTACAGTGATTCGAACCCCCCACTGTCTTACTTCAAGTCGGTCAGTCTTCTTTTTTTGCTAAGTTCTTGCCCACCACCACCCTATTTTTCGTCGGTATATATAGGGCGTCGTTTAAACGTATTGATCACGTTTGTAAAAAAGAAACTTTCGGTTTTGCTATACATTGCTGTTAACCTGGATTTGAACCTGGGTCTATCGATTCGCAGTACCTCATCTATCCAGTTGCGCTACCTGTAATCCACGTAAGAAGTGCTATTTTACTAATGTATATACATAATAAGTAGCCTTTTGTCACTTAAAAAACCAAAACGGGGAGATCGGGAATCGAACCCTGGTCCTACGATATGCACTTCATCGGCCTTCCGTGTTGTGCTAATTGTACTCCGCGTAAAATGCTATTTTATTCATGTACAAATATTAAAATACCCTTTACAGTTTAAACAATAACACAAACTAGGAACCACACGTCGGTCCTGGGATTTGCACTTCGTGGATCTACCGCGTTGCGCTTATTGTACTCCGCCTAAGAAGTGCTATTCTATGTAAAATAATTACCTTTTACAGTTAAAAAACAAACACAAAAACGAACCTACCAGGAATCGAACCCCGTTCCCGCTCTTGCGATATACTCGCCATCGATCTTCTCTGTTGCGCTAATTGTTATCCTCATAAAAAGTGCAATTTTATCTTTATACAAATAATACATTAACTTTTACAGTTAAATAAACAAAACACAATCAGGCATGGAATCGAACCCCAGTTCTGCGATATACTCTTGTGCTCCGCTAATTGTGCTCCGTATAAAAAGTGCTATTTTAAATATATACAAAAAACATTATGACCTTTTACAGTAAAAAAAAAAAAAAGCCCCCCAAAACAAAGACGAACTGAATCGAACCCGGATATACGATAGGCACTACGTCGATATTTCCTTTTTGCGCCATTGTACTCTTTATACATAAATAATGTATTATAACTAGATTAAAAAAAACCACCACAATGCCAGGATTCGTTACACACAATCTACCCACAATAGCTTCGCGTCTCATTTGATAGTAGTTCTTTTTTATAAATTTGTATGGAGAAAATGAACCAATGCCGGGCATACTACTAGGTTTTTAGAGCAGATTTCGAGCAAGGGAATATCCCCATCCGGCCAGATTTACTGCAAATGTCGCAATTGGAGTTGTAATAAAAATGGAACAAACGAAAAACAAGGCCTACTTGCTTGATGATTGAGTTTTTGTTCCTATAGCACATTATACACTTGCCACTTATCTGGCAATTTCATCCGACTATTTGGGAAAGACCGTCCGTAACGACGGTACTTTATTTGGAGGTATTCCTCGGTCAGCCCAATTATGTATTAAGTAAGACTCTTTTGGCTGTTATTTGGCCATTTGTTTCCCCGGGTCAGCCAACTCAATTAAGACTGTTTTGGCTGTTATTTGGCCATTCGTTTTAACCGCTTCGAAACCTCTAATAGATGATCCTACGGGCCATCCCTGATTTAATACCAGGGGGATAACTCCCTCAACAAATCCAAATGTTCAGAAGTAAATGAAAACGTCTACGCATTTATACAGAGTCATAGTGGCGGAATTATTTAACGATGTATGATTGATGAGTGACTGGTTTTTGAAAACCTAGTATTAGATGTTTTGGTTAATTTAATTCATAGACAAACCATTTATCTCCTGGTTAGCCAGCTCAAACATTTGGTGTGCCCAGTGTACTGGTTTTTAGGATTCTGGACTAAAAATCCCACTTTTTCTCATAATGAAGGGTACAAACACTTTTCAAGAGGTACTGTCCTCAACCGCAAAGTCTTGCATGTGTGTTATTGTATGTGAAAATGGCGTCTATGTATTTGTTGCTAATTAAGCACTAATTAGTGGGCCAAATTAGCCAGCTTAAAAATTTGGTATGCCCAGTGTACTTACTGGTTTTTAGGATTCTTGACAAAAAATCCCACTTTCACTCATAATGAAGGGTACAAATACTTTTCAAGAGGTACTGGTCTCAACCGTAAAGCAATATGTGAGTTATTGTATGTGAAAATGGCGTCTATGTATTTGTTGCTAATTAAGCACTAATTAGTTAGCCGAATTAGCCAGCTCAAACATTTGGCATGCCCAGTGTCCTGGTTTTAAGGATTGTAAACTAAAAATCCCTCTTTTAGTCATTATGAAGGGTACAAACACTTTTCAAGAGGTACTGGTCTCAACCGTAAAGCCATGTGCGTTATTGTAGGCCTATGTGAAAATGGCGTCTATGTATTTGTTGGTAATTAAGCTTTAACTAGTGGACCAAATTAGCCAGCTCAAAAATTTGGTATGTCTAGTGTACTGGTTTTAGGATTCCGGACTGAAAATCCCACTTTTATTCATAATGAAGGGTACAAATACTTTTAAAGAGGTACTGGTCTCAACCGCAAAGCCATATGTGCGTTTTTCTATGAAAACGGCGTCTATGTATTTGTTGCTAATTAAGAACTAATTAGTGGGCCAAATTAGCCAATTCAAAAATTTGGTATGGTTTTTAGGATTCTGGACTAAAAATCCCACTTTTACTCATAATGAAGGGTACAGATACTTTTAAAGAGGTACTGGTCTCAACCGCAAAGCCATATGTGCGTTTTTCTATGAAAACGGCGTCTATGTATTTGTTGCTAATTAAGAACTAATTAGTGGGCCAAATTAGCCAGCTCAAAAATTTGGTATGGTTTTTAGGATTCTGGACTAAAAATCCCACTTTTACTCATAATGCAGGGTACAAATACTTTTAAAGAGGTACTGGTCTCAACCGCAAAGCCATATGTGCGTTTTTCTATGAAAACGGCGTCTATGTATTTGTTGCTAATTAAGAACTAATTAGTGGGCCAAATTAGCCAGCTCAAAAATTTGGTATGGTTTTTAGGATTCTGGACTAAAATTCCCACTTTTACTCATAATGCAGGGTACAAATACTTTTAAAGAGGTACTGGTCTCAACCGCAAAGCCATATGTGCGTTTTTCTATGAAAACGGCGTCTATGTATTTGTTGCTAATTAAGAACTAATTAGTGGGCCAAATTAGCCAATTCAAAAATTTGGTATGGTTTTTAGGATTCTGGACTAAAATTCCCACTTTTAGTCGTAATGAAGGGTACAAATACTTTTAAAGAGGTACTGGTCTCAACCGCAAAGCCATATGTGCGTTTTTCTATGAAAACGGCGTCTATGTATTTGTTGCTAATTAAGAACTAATTAGTGGGCCAAATTAGCCAGCTCAAAAATTTGGTATGGTTTTTAGGATTCTGGACTAAAATTCCCACTTTTAGTCGTAATGAAGGGTACCGGTTACTATTCAAGAGGTACTGATCTCAACCGCAAGGCAATATGTGCGTTATTGTATGTGAAAATGCGTCTATAAGTATGCTGCTAATTTAGCATTAATTAGTATGCCAAATTAGCCAGCACAAAAATTTGGTATGCCCAGTGTACTGGTTTTTAGGATTCTGGACTAAAAATCTCACTTTCAGTCATAATGAAGGGTACAATTTGTTTTCAATTTACGTTTTGATATAACTATAGCGTTTACGCATGCCAAAATGCATACACGCACATTGTCTCCTGTTTGTGGCTTTTTTCTGTTATTTACCAATGTTGCTTTCTTTGTTGAATTCTTTGTAAGGACTAATAGGTATTGAAATACAATATTTTATTTTTAAAAGTTGTAAGTTGATGCAAATATTTCAGACTTTATAATAAGATACCATACGTAAAAGTTAGTCTTTTCGTCATCTCCCTGTACCGCATACGTTCTATTTCGCTAATACGCGGCTGGCATTTCAGCGAATACGCGGTTGACTATTTTGGGCCCAATAACGGGCTAGCTTCAGTTTGGTGCTCAAAATAGCAAAATAGCTAGGTCTCGATGTTGTCCTTGGTTCCCAGACGTCTGCTAAAGTTTTGGTGGGAGTGATGTATAGACAGATAGACCAATGTATTGTATATGTAGCATGTGTGTGTGAGTGGAGTTTCTGAAATACTTTTTAAATTAAGTTTTGCTTTTGGTAAGCACTTTTTTCTCAGAAGATGTCAATGCCGCACAATGCAAGTGCTTTTTTACAAAGTGTTTTGAAAAATGGAATTGGACGTTACGTGTGTCAGTTGCAGAGGCTTACCCTTCAATTCAGCAAGTCGGGAGGGAGTGCAAAAGGAATCAGGTATTTTTTGTCAAAAAGGTTGTTTGTTAAATTAAATGTTATTATTTCTCCAAATGACAGAATGGCATTTGAGAGTAGGCCCTTTAGCAATTTTTATAACATGTCTAAACCAATCTTGGTACCGTTTGCGATAAGGTTAGTCTAGATAGCATGAGCATAATTTTTCAAATTAAATACTTGTTTTGGGCGCTGTACTCCTTTTTTTAGTTGCGATAATCGTAACCCTCCATCCTCCCGACGGTCGGAGACCGGAGGGTTACGAGACAAGACTGATATTATCGGTGTAACTAGCAGTTTTGACCAGTTTTTGCTAGACTCGTGATCAGATTCGTCCATTTTTTTCCACTTTCAAAAATCATGACAAACATTTTAAACACATGGAGTTGATCTTTATTGTATGACAACGTCATCTGGAACCCTTAAAACAACATCATGAAAATATTTGGCAGAAAAAACGACAAAAACTTACCAAAAGACTGACCGAATATATCCATAATCCATAGCGGGGCCAACTAGTGATTTTGAACGTCGCACTTGCTTGGCAACAACCAATCAGCGTGACCCAACCAAACACGCATCTGGACGAGCCAAGGCTGTCGTATGCGTATCGGCCATTCCAGCTTGCAAACTCACCGCCTGTGTGCGCACTCGGTCCGGGGGGGGGGGATTGGTGCTTACACACACAGGCGGTGAGTTTGCAAGCTGGAATGGCCGATACGCATACGACAGCCATGGCTCGTCCAGATGCGTGTTTGGTTGGGTCACGCTGATTGGTTGTTGCCAAGCAAGTGCGACGTTCAAAATCACTAGTTGGCCCCGCTATGGATTATGGATATATTCGGTCAGTCTTTTAGTAAGTTTTTGTCGTTTTTTCTGCCAAATATTTTCATGATGTTGTTTTAAGGGTTCCAGATGACGTTGTCATACAATAAAGATCAACTCCATGTGTTTAGAATGTTTGTCATGATTTTTGAAAGTGGAAAAAAATGGACGAATCTGATCACGAGTCTAGCAAAAACTGGTCAAAACTGCTAGTTACACCGATAATATCAGTCTTGTCTCGTAACCCTCCGGTCTCCGACCGTCGGGAGGATGGAGGGTTACGATTATCGCAACTATCCTTTTTTGAGATTTTTGACATTATCGTACTAGTGCCCCAGTCCGTGGTATATTCGGAAAGTGCTGCGAAGTGGCTTTTTTCTGAATCAGTTACAAAACGGTCAAAATTGCGACAAAGACTCGACAAAATTGCTTGGAAATCGCCTACTGGCTTCTCCAAGTATTTACGCCCAAGATGAAATAAAATGCATTTAATTGTACTCACGATCATTTTTGGTCCTCCAAATCGATGATTTTTAGCCCACTATCACGCATATATCAAATTTGCCATTAGAATCGGCAGAATCGGCAGTATCAGTCTATACTAGACCCAGTAACTGGGGCGTTGACTTGTACTCCTTTTTTGAGATTTTGACATTATCTGTCGTACTAGCGCCCCAGCTTAAAACTTGTAGATTTACAATGTAGTAACTACAACGGTCAGGTGGATTTAAAACACCTCTGTTCAAAAAAATTGCCTCAGACTCGACAGATCGCCTACTGCCTTCTCGATCCAATAAGATGAAATAAAATACATTTAATTGTACTCACGATTATTTTCTGTCCTCCAAATCGAAGAGAGCAATAAGAGGAGACAGCGAATAATGATGTGATCTGTACAATTACAAAAAATTGTTAGCGGCCTTACGTTTCGACCCTAGCAGAGTCAGAGATGCTGAGAAAGACTCCATGCTAGGGTCGAAACGTGAGGCTATTAACAATTTTTTTTGCATTTGTACAACAGGACCTTTCGGTTGGTAAGCAGTTTGCAACAGTTAATTTGATTTTTCATCTGTACAATTACTTTTATTTTTTGATAACGGACTGTATGTTACCTTTCACAGAGACTTTATTGAGCAAGACATCGTTGACTTCGCAGAAAAGAATCCGCAGATTGTTATGTATGTCACACCACACAGGAAATACACCCATCCAAAAGTGATTGCCGAGTTTCGTAAGTGTTATGTTGTGGTATCTTACATCAACAGCACAACATTTTGAAGCTGGTTTACACGGTTTAAAGAAAAATTGATTTAACATCCTTATTTTATGAATTAAAATCCAACCTTTCAAGCCAATTGAAGTAACTTCATTGAAGGAAAAATAATCCCAAACAATGCTCTCAACAGAAATACATGTTTAACATGTACATGTAGTGCCTAAACTAGTCCAAACAAATATTGAAAGTATAGTAATAATAATAATCGGCTCTTATATACATGTAGCGCAATTCCAAAGTATGATCACTGCGATTCAAACATTATTACCCCTGCTCACTGGGCCAGTCATTTCATTCCCTAAACCGTCTCAGCTGCCTCGGGGAGTATACAGCCTGTGCTGCAAAGTATGTAGCGCACCAAGCTAAATCAATCACAAGAACCATCTCTGCTCTCACCGGTACCCATTTACCCCCTTGGTGAGGAGAAGCAATCGTAGTTAAGTGTCTTGCTCAAGAACACATGCTTGATAAGTGTCAAAACCAGGGCCCAATTTCACAGAGCGGCTTAAGCTCAAAAAGTAGCTAAGCACAAAAACCATTATGCTGACCAGACTTGGGTTACCAGCCAAATTACCATGTCACATGCACAATTTGTGACTGGTATCCTGCTCATATTCGCTAAACAGCAAATTCTTCAGTAATATTTTCTGCTGAAGCAGCTCTTTGTAATCGGGGCACAGGACTCGAACCCACGCTCTGCCGATCAGAAACACCAGAGCTTGAGTCCAGTGCACTTGACCGCTCGGCCACGACACGCCAATATAAACCATCACGATCTAATGTAATAATTTATACATGCAGAGAGCAGGACACCAGAAAAGGTCTATGTTTATTGTTAAAGACGCTCAGAAATGTTCCTTGGGAGTATTAAAGGGACACACATTGCCTTTGGATTGGGCGCTTTTGGGCTATAAAAAGCATTTGCTATGAAATGAATACGGTTGGATAGATATTTTAAAAGTAGAATAATAATGATTCACATAAATATCCCTTGAAATTGTGTAGTTTTTATTTAGTTTTGTGACGGAACATTGTGCACCATTTTGTAGAGCCAAATTTTGAATTCCACAAAGTGGCGGATGTAGAGTGTGGTTTCAGTGGTTGTATTTCCAGTGGCAAATGTATGTTTTTTTTAATCACTACTCATTAATTACATTACACTGTAGGTGTTTTATTGCATGAACAACTCTTGAAAAGGATAAGGAGCAATTTCAAACAGCAACATTTTTAGAGGTTGAAGGTGTCCCTTTAAAAAATGGGCTGTGTTGTCATGATTATAGCAGGCCTGTGGCTGTGCATGGAAAGATGAACTCACCCAGATACTGCACACGCGCGCACTTGTGGTCAAATCACAAAGGCTGCCGTCTTTGTCAAACTGGGATGTGACCGCTGGTGCTCACGTGCGCGTAGTAACCGGCTTATTTATTCCATTTACTGCTATAATCATGACGACACAGCCCCTTTAACATCGACAGCCATTAGTTTTATTCACCATTAAATCATGACTAATAAGTTGTGAAAACAATTCAAAGCTGATACTAAAAATATTGAAACTGATGTAGTTCCTTTTCTTTTCGTTTCAGTAAATGGAACCAAACGCAGTATAAACCTAGCAAACTTAACAAGAGATGAAGTTGTCGGGGAGGTCAATCTATTAAGGACGCAGTCAGGATTGGATGTTGTCCGTATACGCAAACAATGGCATACAGATAGCCCCAGTATACAGGGCCATTGGCATCCATTCTATAATAAACCGACAGCATTAACTCTGGACAATTTCCCATCTGCCAGCCCGACATACAGCAAACCAGAAGGACGACGGTTGCCCAAACTGACTGAAGACCTCATTAATGAACTGAAAGAACTCAAGGAAAGTGGACAATGATTGCATGTATTGCCGACTGATCCCAAAAAATGTTCTTGTTATAACGAAGTCACCATTCCCCCCAAAAAACTCTGCAAAACATTGTAAAGGGCACCAAGGCAAAGACCAGGCTAATCTGATATGGCTTCAATGTGATAGACCGTTCCGGCCTGTCAATCAAACTGTGCGCATTGACCAATTGGATCACGCCATTTGGTCATGTGACCTCGGTCAAACTCGGTCACACGTGCAGTGTAAACGTACATAAACTAATGTGTGTGTGGGCGGGGCTTGTGCCAAAGCCGGAACGGTCTATTACAGGCTTGTATAGGAAATAAAACGCCCACACGAGGGCCATAAGAAAAGCCAAGTAATTTAACTGACCATTAATAACATTGTGATTATTTGGCAATAATGCTAACTATCGGGGATATGAAGTTTACCGAGTGCTACATGTACGATGTGTGATGGTTTTCATTCCGATGTGAACCAGGTATATGTAGTCAGGCCCGATTGCTTCCGTCCTGAAATGGCAAGGGCACCAGGGCATGTTCCCCATGGTAAAGGCACCTCTATGAGAAAATTGTAAATTTCTATTGGAACATTTCAAGGGCACCAAGGCAATAAGCCATTTTGAGATATGGTGGACACATTACGAGGACACAATTTGGTCAGGGTAAATTTGTTTGTAGACACCAATAACCAAATGGTGCACCCCCTGTAGTGTACCGCCATACCTCAAAAAGGCTAATGACCAGGGGCAACGGAGGCAATTGTCTCCTTTGCCTCCGTGAAGCATCGGGTCCGTGTACAAACTGTACGTGTAGTTGTACCTCAAAACTTAAAGCTCTGCATCACTATATGGCACAGCATTCAAATATCTGTCCAGCTGGCTACATGTCAATGCAGTTCCAGGTCAACAATGCAATCCACTTCATGCACAGATTGTTCATACTTGACTTCAAATTTATACAGGTAAATCTGTGCTGTAGTAAAGTCCCCATTGTCCACATAAAAATGGACTCGAGATTGGTCTTGAATCTGAAAGAGGCCTCAAGTCCTCCAGCAGTGAGTCTAAGTATTTACAAAGACCCTTTTTAGCAATGGACTAAAAGACTTTCATGGGCAGGATTTTTGTTTTTTCAATTTCTATTGGGTGTTTAAATCATATATTTACCCTGGACGAAGCATGGTACATTAATTTTGAAAATGATATTTACCAACTTAAAACATGGAGCTTGTAAACAGTTCGTGCGGATTCTTTCCCATTTTTGCACATAACAAAAAGAAAATTGGATGGACGAAAAACAAAATAAAAGATGAACAATCACATGAAGTATCTGTTCAGTGTCACTTTTAAAAACTTTATTTTGACAAATTTAATATACATGTATATGTATTCCGATGGAGGGAAGAACACCAAATTAAAATCATGACCAGTGTTGCCCTGTGTCAGTGAATATCTATAACGGTGTCATATTTTCTTAATTACCTCGCATGTATTTTTCAATGATTCATAATAACCAAAGATTATAGAGCGCCGCAGGCGCAAGATGGGGAACTGGGCCTTTATCTACTGTTGAAAAGTGAAATACGCATGGGTGCCATTTCGGCAAGTGAATGCCTGTGTTTCCCATTGATAGCAATTGTCCTTGTCTACACTGGTCCACACGTATCAGTGTTGTATCAATAGAGTCACTTGCCGAAATGGCAACCAGTGAGATTTCACATTTCAGCCAGAGTTCCCCATCTTGCGCCTACGGCGCTCTATAATCTTTGAAAATATCCACTTGGAGTTGTCTAAGACCAGTTTCGGCACTTTATGTGAGCCAACGTAAAGGTGTTCATGAAATAACAAACCTATGACTACGGTCCCGAGAAAATAGTGGGGAAAAAAAAACATTCTTGACAACCGAGATCAAAACTAAACTCGTCAAAAAAGTTTTGAAAGAGCCAATTTTATACCAAACATGTACCCTCAAGATGGTACATAAAAAATAACCATGAGAAAATGCTTTAAAATAAATAAATGATCAATGTTTGTTGAATTGGCTGCAATTTTCAAAAACCTGGTGTCTTTGCGTACAAAATAATCATGTATGCATTCTGATTAAGATTCAAAGATATTTGTGTTTACTATTCCTTGATTTTATTTATTTTTTTCTTCCAAGGCGGAAGGGAGCTTTATCAACATACATTGTAAGTTTGAGTATTACATGAACAGGGATGAGAGTGGATAAAAATGCAGAATCCACGAAACACCAGTGGAGGGTTAGGTGGCTACCAACCATGCCATAACACATATCAATGGCAGCATTCTGTGTTTAAATGTAGATGGGGCAAGCACCTTGGTGTAGTCAAAATACAGTACAAGTACTGTGTTAAGGCTTTACAAGGGCTTGGATGTTGTAAATGACATTAAAAAAATATACTAAAAGAATTCCATATCGGTAACTTTGTAAAATCTGGAAATCCAGAAAATGTTTACCCCTGATGTAATCGTATAAAATCAAGTATGTTTCAATTTTTTTCATATAGCATAGACTTTCAAATCACAAATTAAAGACTTTAAATTGGGTGTAGTGAATATCCTCTAGAAGCATGTAACATTGGGAAGCAAACAAATAACTTAATATTTCCTATCATTTAACACCCTGTCCACTTTGCTTTATAGGCCTATGTCTTGGCTCTTCAATTTTCATCTGACCATTCCTATATGTCTTAATATTCTTATGACTTGGAACTTTAAGTTTCTTTCTTGGGTTCTGCTCGTCTGTCCTGTCTTTCCTTTTCAACTGATTTCCAACAGTCAGTTTGTGGTTCAGATGATGAGAAAAGAGGAGATCTTCCCCAATGTCTTTGCAATCTGGCGTTGACGATAACGTCTTGCTCACCAGGTCATCTAACTGCTTCTGGACATATTCTGAATCTGGTCCCGACAACAAGTTCTAAAAATTGGGAGATAAAGTCAACTCAGAAATAATTTAAAAAGTTAACATATTTCGTCGCCTAAGTGCTATAAGGTCATTAATTGCAATTTCATATCTGTAATGGTCAAAAGGGCGTTAAAGGTAAAATGCCTATAAGTTTGAAAAACTAAACCAAAATCCACAAATAAATGTCTTTTTTAGAAAAGGAATGTTTCTTTTTGCCAAACAGTTTACTTTGGAGACCAGTCTTGACTGATAAGCTCCATTAACCAGGAGCTCCAAAATATGCAAATGCAATTTGATGAAATTTATATAAACTGCACTAATGACCTTATAGTCCTGAGCCGACGGTTTCATACATACTACCAGTGAACAAATATACAGAGTACAAAAATGCTTCATGTTACACTGGCATCCGAATGATGCCAAATACGTCCGTTTCCCCCAAAAAATGTATCCAAGTAAAGTGGATATAAATTTGGTAACAACAACACAATTCTACTCATTGAACAAGGGGCCATCCAAAGTTTTCATCATTTCCATTGACAACTTTGCAAATACCTTTGGCGTGCAGTAACAGTTATATGGGGACGCACGTGTTAAGCTGTGGAATGAGATGCATGCTGGTCTAGATAATGACAAACCGTGTAGTTATCTAGACCAGCATGCACCTCGTTCCACGACTTAAAGGAGCGATTCAGAATTGGTTCTTGCTAACAAAACAGTGTAAGCACTTTATGTAATCCACCATATACCTAAACTGACAAACCTGTAGAAGTTTGAGATCAATCGGCCATCTGGGTCACGAGAAAATAGTGAATAACCGATTACACATTTCAATGAAGTCGTCATGTATAATAAAACGCTTCTGAGCGATAAACTCCAATCGGAAAACTAGTTGATCTATTTCTCATCAAATGTGGCATTTCAGACAGAAATATTTCAAGGGATATTTTCTACTATCATCATCATTATACCGTGTAAGTTTGATGTAAATCTGTGATCTTGAAGTATATTTTGTCTTACCAATTCTAAATTGCTCCTTTAACGCGTGTGTACCCATATAACTGTATTGCGTGTAAAAAGTATTTGGGAAGGTGTCTATGGCCATACAATGTTCAAACAAAGTTTTTAACATTTTCACAGTCATAATATGTAAAATGTTGTCAACATTTTCACAGATCTACAATGTACAAAGTTGTCAATATTTTCACTGTCTGTACAAAGATTTCAGCATTTTCATGGCCATACTATGTACAAAGTTGTCGACGCTTCATTTTTCAAGGTCATACAATGTACAAAGTTGCAACAGATTTTTAAGAAAAAAAGAAAAGGATGATAAATACTACTTTGGGGGAGGGTGGGGGGATCTCCAAACGTACGACTGGATAAATGTTGACAACTTTGATAGTCTTCGAGTCAATGTAATAATAAAACTCAAGTCAACTCACCACTGTCTTCCCTTTGACTCTCTTAGTATCAATCGGAGGGTTAAAGGTCATGGCTGAAGGGTTAAACTGCTTACATGTCTTCTGTGCTGACCTATAACGTATAACAAAATGATGTGTACTACTGTGAAAACTCCAATAGGAAAGGTTTGAGGACACTAGGTGGCAGCAGACTTGCCAGGTAAACCCATTTTTCTTTGAGTCCCGCTGGCACAAAGAAACCCTGAATTGACAAAGCCATGTGAACAAAGATCCTCTTTATTGCATTGTTCGTTTTGTTTTCTCGACCGAGAAAATGTCAAATTCACGCATCGTGAATTACAAAACATCGGCCACTACCTACGGCATAGGGGTGGCACTAAGCCCGGAACCATGGCTTGATTCTCAGCTCACTCTGTTGAGCCAAAATACAATGAATAAACAATGTTGGAACCCTCTTGATGTCTTGTAATCCTCTTCTTGGAACAAAAGGACAAAGGTCTGGAATCGGGGATAACACAAAAACCACCTCTCAATGGCCAGAAAACAGCGAAAATATTCAAGACCATGTTTGTCTTTGTGTGGGTGAAACGAAGCATTAGATGGGGTGTGTGTGGTCTGTGCATGCTCAGCAGCGGAATGTCCGTGCGACCTTTGCTCCGGTATTCCGAAATTACACAATGGCATCTGTACACAGCTTCCGTTTCCAGGCAGGGGAAACATTTGCGTGCATTCACGTCATCCAACGCCAACTGGTTATTAATGCAAGTCTACCTACACATGTACATGTATGTAGCTTGATAAATGTACAAAGACGACTTACATTCTTGAAAGGTCTAGTGGTAGCGATCCTACACCAGTCAGTGGACTCCCTCGAGCTATGTGATCAGCATACTTTATAACCGTGGGATGGTAATGCCTCTGGAAACACAAACCAGCAAGTTTATGAAGAGAAAAATGTGAAATCAACAGCGAACATCAATACACAAGAACCTCGCAGGTAAATCCTAACACATTTTGCAATGCATCTACAATGGTTTTCTTTATTTTAAATTACACGACAAATGAAGCTTAAGAGACCGATCCATTAAGCCCTGCCCTCAATCACAGCCTTTGCTACGCCACCCAAAGTCTGACAAAAGTCCGACACGATAAAATCCTTTTGGAAAATGTAAACTATGTGTGCGCATACTTAGTACTTATAGCGCATGCCTTCATGTCATGTAGTGTGGCATTGAAAAGATGCACATGGTGCTGCCCACGTGTACAGTGGTGATGTAGCCAGTGCTGTGATTGGTCAATATATTTAGAGGGCGGGGCTTAATGGATCGGCCAATTGATTTCATTCAATACTTCATTGTTCGAATCTTAATCTATTGGCAACCAATCAGAATTCACCAAAGATGTCGCACAACGCACCTTGAGTAGATGAAGTTCCCATAATGCAGTGTTCTGTGCATTGCAGTGCTCCGGTTCAGGTAACTCGGTAAGATACGTTCCACTTCCTAAACTTTCGTTGTCGAGGAGTTGGTCACTTTTGGGGTACCACTAAATAAATCATGGAACAACGATTTCATTGAAATAGGCAAAGAAAATAACAACAATTTTTAACTGTCGATATTATTTCAATTTTAAATCACATGGTTTAAAATTCCATGTTGGTATGACTTGAAGCTGTGAGACTGTATAGTCTAATTAATTATTCGTAAATACCCCAGACAGCTTATCCATTCTGATTGGTCGAGAGCATGTCACATGGGGGTGTTTAAATGGCTGATAAAGACATGACTGAGAGTGTTTATAACCAGTCAGCAATTATACTGAGGTGGGTGCTAATTTATGCCTATCACAATCAATACATACCGGTACTCAGTGTCAAGTCTATTAGTACGCGCACATACGCGCATCTGTTGAGCATCACATGCAACTTGACCCTTTGCAAAATGGTGCATGAGGAATTGAAAAAATTTTTTTAAGAAGTACAGAAAAACTTTTTTACAGAAAAGGATTTTCCTAAATTATTACGCTATTTAACAAAAAGGGCATTTATGACTGGGAAAAAAAGGTTAGTGCCTCCGTCTTAAACAGCCGTTTAAAACCTTGCAGGGTCCTTGCCGTGTGATAAAGGTCCTCACCTTTGGTTCGGTCTTTCATCACTCGGCCACGACCCTGTCGGTTTTAAACAGCAGTTTAAGATCTCGGTCACCACTCTTTTATTCCCTTAGGTATATAGCAGCTTTAAGAGCATAAAACTAGGAGCCTTTTCACAAAGATAAACTTTCCCTGTCTAATTTCTCAGTCTCAGAAGAAAGTATCAATATGGGAGTTTGCAAAAGTGGTTCTTCCTACCTTCATAATATTCCTGATGGCGCAACAATAGCCCAATGTACCATTAGGTAGCATCTGTAGTGATAGTGTAGCAACTCGCTTTAGGAAAGCTAAGACACGTTGGAATGTAACTTGCTTGTGTCGCTTAGTAATCATTGCTTCAAGACAATCAACAATCAGCTTTGCATCATCACAGCTTTCACCTACAAGTCAATCAAATCATCTAGGCATATTATTCTCTCATGTTATGAAGGTAATTTGCATAATATCTGGAAGTTGTATGTCATAAAGTATATCAAGATAAGTAACACATGTTAAACTAGAGCATGATGTCTGTGCTTCACAAAGCACAAATACCAGCCGACTCTACATCGGTCAAGATGCATGTGACCAAATATGGCTAAATTTGGCAGGAGAATGTAGCAAAAAGAGGAGAATCTGGCAAAAAGAGCATTTTTACTTATGTCAGTGAAACGACCCTGATGTGACCTCTCAGTGACTTTTGTCCTTTGACCCAAGAATAAGAAGAATAAGAATCCATCTTGGATAAGTAGAGGCTTACCAAATGTTATAGTTTATAGCTAGTCTTCTTGCTTAAAGGTTTCTTCTGGCTTACTGGCAGGGTTTACCTTTGGTATTTGGAACCTTATGTTTGTTTAAATCCTACATAATTGCAGATATATCCCATAAAACTAACCTCTGAAAATTTTGTTTCAAAAGATGTTAGTAATCTTGAGACATCGGCGAAAATCTAGAGTGGTTATTTCCTTGCAGAAGAATCCGAAAATGCTGACACTACATGTTTTTCATTACGTGAAAAAGGCTTCATGCCTGAAGCCTTTCTCAGCTTCAAATATTTCAGCGAGAAATTACCTCTTTCTCCAAAACTACGTTTCTTCAAGGGGAGTTGTTTCTCACAATGTTTTATATTATCAACAGCTCTCCGTTGCTCCTTACCAAGTAAGTTTTTACGGTCATTTATTTTTGCAGTAATTACCAAAAGTATCCCCTGCCTTTAATAAAATGTTAAATTATCAAATGAAAGGGAGCTCAATCAACAAATAAGTTTGTTCACCTGCATGTACTTGAGTCATAGTGACGTAGAGCAGTGAGTAGAATTTAGTTGGATCAATATTCAATACATCTCCTTGGCCTGACAGGATCTGAAATGCAGTCAATACGCAGTGAAGACTCTCTCTATATTTCAGCTCCTTCAAATCCAAACAAATAAAGAAACAAAGAAAATTATAGTCATGACGATTCCTTGAAAGGTTGAAGGAAAACTTCCTTGCAATAACAAGTAGGCGCCGACTGACATGAATACACGCAAATGTTTCCCCTGACTGGAAACAGAAGTTGTGTAAAGAATTAAAGAATTATATAATTTCAGAGCACCAGAGTAAAGGTCTCCCAGACATTCAACTGCGGAGCGTGCACAGACCACACACACGCCGTCTCATGCTTCGTTTCACCCACACAAGGACAAAAAAAGGTCTTGAGTATATTTGTGTTTTCTGGCCATTGAGAGGTAGTTTTGTGTAATCCCTGATTATAGACCTTTGTCCTTTTGTTCCAAGAAGAGGATTTTGTGTCATCAAGAGGCTTCCACCATTGTGCATTCATTGTATTTTGGCTCAATGGAGATACGTCAGAGTGAGCCGGCAATCGAGCCATGGTTCCGTGTTTAGTACCAATCCTATGCCGTAGGTAACGGCCGATGTTTTGCAATTCACGGTGCGTGGATTTTACATTTTCTCGGACGAAAAACAAAACGGACGATCCAATAAAGAGAATCTTTGTTCTCTTGGAATTGTCAAGTGAGGGTTTCTTTGTGCCAGCGGTACCCTAAAAGAAAAACAGATTCCGGTAATTCTGCCAAAAGAATTTTGCCAGGGGGTATGGGACAACAACAAAAAAGAATCCCGACGGCAACTGGTTAAGGAGCAGAGTAAATGAAAAAAAAATAATAATACAACTTTGAACTTCATAGCTCTATGATGAAACTTACCCCAGTATCTATCAATGTGTACAGAACCTTCACTAAATCATCAAAAAAGTCAATGTTGATGAGATGGGCAAACTTGGCCAAGCCTTCCAGAACGGACGACAAGAGAACAGAATTACTGGCCTTCTTCAGAATGCGAAAGTACGTCGCAAACACAGATTGTATGATTTCTGTATGCTGGGAATGAAAATAACAAGAGAATGGAGACAAGATTTCAGTTAGTTGATTCTTCTGTTTACCTAGTCAGGGAACACAGCTATATTAACCGTTTTTTTTTATGCAAGCGATACCCTCAAAGGAAAATGATTCTAGCAATTCCAACAAAAGAATCACACCAGGGGAACAGGTAAACTTGAAAGAATCCTGGCAGCAACTGGTTGAAGAAGATACTTTTACCAGTTGTAAATACTTACTACATTGCATTAGTAGGCCAAAAAAAAAAAAAAAAAAAATCAAAAAAAAAAATCACAAAATTGTCAAATGTTTTTCAGATTATTTATCTTACCAGCTTCCTCCGTTTGTTTTTATTCTCAGTGGCTTCTGTCGCTTGTAACTCTTTCTCTACCTCTGCTAGGCGCTTTTGGTGCTGAAAGGACAAATTGGAATTTATTCTCATTAAAGCTCGTCTTTATTATTTTGTTTGTGTTGATGTAACAAACCTTTTCAAGTGCAAACAAACCCAACCTCGCTATGGCATGAAGTAAAAAGTCTGCCTCTCAGTTTAGAAGACTCTGGTGATGGGATGCAACTAGAGTTATTCTTTCTTTGCTTGCCAAAATGAAGAATGACGTGACGAGAGAAATTTAAATCCATAGACAGAAAGATAGACTCAGACGAAACATTTACTAAACTCACTCTCTTCTGAGATCGTGACATCTTCTTCAGTTTCTCTTTCTTCTCAATAAGTTTCTTCTTTCTGTCTCCTTCCTCGGGTAGTGCAACATCTTTTATCTTTAATGACAGGAATGTGTTCAGGACCTTACATCCAAATAAAAGAAAAACAAATGACTCAGAAAATTTATGGCAATAAAAACTTACTTGGTAAGAAGTACAGCAGCTTTGGATAGTATAATGCATTTTGAGAAACGTTTCACTTCGAAGTACTGCAGTTATGGAAAAATATATCACTTTTTATTCCCCAAAATTTGAATCTGAGAAGCGTTATGGCCGTAACGCTTCTCAGAATGTGTATTCCAATGACGGATACTTCTTCTGCATGAACACAACCACTCCAGATTTTTGGCGACATCTCAAAAACGCTACCACCTTTTGAAATGAAATTTACACAGGTCAGTTTTATGGTATATATCTACAATTATATAGCATTAAGGCAAATGTACGGTTCCAAAAACCAAAGGTATACTTTGCCTTTAAGTCATTATTCTGGTTATCAGTTAGTATACAGACATACATAAAGAAACATTTTCTCTTTTACTTAGTGTTAGTATTTGAAAATATTACATTTACAAGAAATATATAAAATTGATATCTTTAAAACATTGACACGAGGTCCCCTGTCAAAACTTGTTGACACATCTTAATATTTTCTTTGTCCTACCCACACCGTACTCCAGTCCTCTCATGTTCCACGATATCCTAAGTTGGACCATGCCACATATCCCAGAGGGGGTTTCAATCAATTGGGATCAGTGACTTGGTCAGGAGGGGCAGTTAAACAAACCTGGTACAATGCCTTTGTGTACAAAATCGGTATGTCCATTGTCTATCGAAGTTGTCTCTGTGGATGTTACCCAATGCAAATTCCAAGAGCACACAGATTTTCTTGGAAGCACTGGGATTTGTGGTTTCTCGTTCGAGAAAATGTCAAATTCATGCACCGTGAATTGCAAAACCTAAGCTTAGAGGTACAGCATAGGATTAGTATTGCACCCGGAACCAAGGCTGGATCCCTGGTTCACTCTGACTTACTTCCATTGAGCCAAAATACAGTTAATAAACAATGGTGGATGCCTCTCGATGCCTCGTAATCCTCTTCTTTTAACAAAAGGACATTACACAATATCCCCCGCATAGTGGGCAAAAATCAGTGAAATGTTCAACACCATCTGTCCTCTCTTTGCGGGTGAAGTGAAGCTGTGCACAGTGATTGCATGCTCTGTGCATGCTTTGAAACAAAAATGTCCAGACGACCTCTGTTCCAGTTTGCTGGCTTGGAAAATATTTACGTGTATACAGGTCATCCGATGTCAACTGGTTAAAGAAAGACTTAAACCTATTGTACATTTACGTAGGCATTTACAACATTTGCATGTTCTATGGGAAATCCTGTGGTTAGGCTGGTACCGGTTAAGAATGCATACCTTAGGCTGAACGTTGTAGCTGTGACTGCGAACAAGTTTACTGATAAAGCGAACAGCATCTATGACTGCCTCTCCAAAGAAATCAATCTTGAAGAGCTGTCGTATGTTCTGACAGCATGTGTTGGCGACCTGTACAGTATTTGGAAAATTATATTTGGTACAAATAGTTGGTAGAAACATTTCGGTCATACAATCACGGTCCAATTTCATATAATGGGAGACTTTTGAGATGCTGGCGGCAGCAGACACAACGGTCCTTTGTTATAATTCTGCACATGCACGCACATGCTCAGTACTGCGCGCATAGTTCTGAGCATGCGTACTGCTGGTAAGAATCGCGAAAAGGGACGGTCCAAAAGTCTCCCATTGTTAGGAGAACCTTTCTCAACAAATGTTTTGCTATAGATTTTTAAGCGTCTGACGTCACGAGTCCCACAGAGTTATGTACAACAGCGCCCTCATTGAGCTCAAAACGGCCGTAAGTTTACTGTAGGAAAAAGGCTGTGCATAACCTCTAGTGACCCCAATTCACCCGACGTCATCACCACAATCAATCTTGGTTGCGCCATTTTAGGACGCACTTTCCCCATGTGTTACACACCTACCATTGTACCACTCCTCTATGTTTATACTGTGTAGTGCACAATTTAGGGGAGGGGGGCCTGCGTTTACTTGCTCACCATGCCCAATTTCATAGAGCTGCTTAAGCACAAAAAGTAGCTCAGCACAACAAAATTATGCTTACCAGAAAAAGGTTACCAGCCAAAAGACAATTTCAAATGTACTATCTGTGACTGGTGTCCTGCTAATTTTTGCTTAGCGGAAGATTGTTGAGCAATATTTTCTGCTTAGGCAGCTCAATGAAATTGGGCCCATATCTTCACATACAATTTGACTCCCAAATGGCAGACCATGGGCCGAAAATAGCCACATTAAGAGGTCGGTGTAAGGGGTCAAGCGAGAATATATTGGAAACATGTCAAAAACGGTACATGTGGTCACGTGGTATTTTTGACCATTTACCTTATCCTGTTGGTAAGTGATGACGTTTTGGAGCCGGTGTAGTGCAGATTAACAAATCTTCATGTACATGTATGTGTACCATTCGTTTACATTACACTTCCAGCTCCAAATTAAGTTCACTTACCAGCAGGATTCTGGCAAGCAACGATTGTTTTAACCCTCTCAGCCCCACATTGTTTATTGAAATGCAGCCTGTGCTGCCCTCATTGTGTGACCACTCAAGCGTGAACCACAATTCTTGCACAACAGGAAGCTGTTGTACACCTTGAAGATGTTGTTTTACAAAAAAAATCATAAAAAAAACCATTTCCTTTCCTCTCGTCCAAAAATCATTGGGATCGGCCAACAAATGGCCAAGTTCTTTGTCTTTGTTTCCTCAGTGTGATCTGTAAACTCAAACCCTTTTTTGTACACAACCACATGGCGTTCCGTAAGTGTTTGGTAGTTCGGATCTTTCCACTCCAATTTGAAGGGATTGCTTTTTTAGCATTCTTGTTTTGTTTTACCATCATTAGAAAGATCCAATCTTTATCTTTCCATTGATGGTAAGCTTGAGTATGGAGGGCAACTAAGGACAAATTTACAGCTTTTTAACAAATGGCCCTTGTGCTCTGGCTTGAGTGCAGTTTTGTGTGTGACCTCGGTCCACTAAAGTCGCCATTGGGGCTCAAACAGGGTATGATGCACAGTCGACTATAGTCACCATTGGGGCTCAAGCAGGGTATGGTGCACAGTCGACTATGGTCGCCATTGGGGCTCAAGCAGGGTATGGTGCACAGTCGACTATGGTCGCCATTGGGGCTCAAGCAGGGTATAGTGCACAGTCGACTATGGTCGCCATTGGGGCTCAAGCAGGGTATAGTGCACAGTGGACTACAGTCGCCATTGGGGCTGAAAGGGTTAACGTGATGCTTTAAAACATTTCACCACTTTCATTGAGAGCACCTAGTCTTCACACTGTACTTTCAAAAACTCACTTGTTCATTTTCATCCACCATGAGCGAAACAACAACGTTGATTATGTTGGTGCGATAGTTGAAATGATGCAAGCTCGTCATCAATGTGCACAGACATCTTGCAGCTACCTCCGCGATGCTCTTCTTTGCATTGTCCGGGAGTTCAAAGGTGGTTTTACCTCCCTCCTGTTCTCGACGCAGTTGTTTCTTGCTCTTTTTGCGCCCTGGATTTGATACAAGAGTTTCGGTAAATAATCAAGTAATCACATCACAGCAACGGTCGAGTTTTACTCTTAGAGATAAAATACAGGATTGGTAAAGATCTAATGCACGTATAAGAACCCAGTGCACGTATCGCAAAGAGAAGGGGTTCGCCCTGGTGTTCCTGGTTTAATCGGCTGCAGATAGTGCCACAGCACCTTGTAAACCGTTACATGGTGCTATGTAAAGGAACAGGTCTCATACTTCGAAAATGAACTCCGCATACCTTGCAGGAAAAAATACTGTGCGCTTTGAGATGCCCATCGGGTGTGATAAAGCGCTGTATAAGAACTGCGTGTTATTTATTATCATTATTAAAGCTGAGAGTGCAGTGGTCTTATTTTGTGTGATTCAATATATGCATGAAAAAAAAACTGTGAAAATTTGGGCTCAATCCATTGTCTGAGTCAGGAGAAAATAGTGAAAACCGTGCACACTTTTCAGCATGTAAACACATTGTCCTTAATTTTGATTGTTACAATCGAAATTGAAATCGGGGTCTTCAAATTCCATTTTGATACTAGTAAATACATATTTGGATGAATACCAATCTTGTATTCTACCTTGAAACTGCTCCATCCAATAATTCATTTTCACTTACCTCTACAAGCTTTTTCTAGGAATGTTAAGTATTCCTTATACTGCTTCAGTAATCCCTCTTCGAAATCTCGCTTCTTCTTCACATCCTTGCTCAGCTGAGGTAGTAAAATACAAACGGATATTATTAGAAGTAAATCAAAAGGCCTTTTCACACTATCAACGTCCGATCCGTGTTGAAATCTACATGGGTCAACTCCGTGTTGACTCATTCAAATTTCAACACGGTTCAAATCTAGCTCTTTCACACTTGCTCTGCACGAAATCAGCTTGTGGGTTTCAGGTGTAACTTTTCGACCCGTGTATTGTGCGACTGTTTCACACTGTCAGGGTCCGACACAGATCCAAGCATAAAACTCCCATACTGCATTGCTGCGGATGGCGCCACACACTCAACACGGATCGAAAATGAATCCCGGAGTGTTCACACTACAGCGTCCAACACGTGTTGGAATTTTTGACACGGATCAAGAGCTCTCAACCCACCTCCCACACCGATCAACACCGGATTGGAATGTTGAAGTGTGAAACGGTCAGTCAAACTTACACTGATCGGACTCGTGTCTAACACAGAGATTTTTCGTAGCGTGAAATGGCCTAAATACTTTCGCAGATAGACAAGTTACTGCGTTTCTTTTAGGGAATTTAGACTGAACACATTTGCTAAAATGTTGAAAGGTTTTGCATTATAGTTTGCAGAGGTCTTGTTCTTCAAGTGCTCATCATTTGATCATTTCCACTTTCAATGAACACATAGTGTTAACAGCCGACTTCCATAAACCCCAAAAGAAAATATTGATTGTGAAATTGGCGTTCGTACGCCTTCCTCCACACCCTGAAAAATCCTTCTGCTCTGCCTCTGATACCAACCTCAACTGACTTGGCTTTATCTCCCCATTCTCGTATACGGTACCCAGGAGCAATGTCCTTGAAGACCTCAACCAGTGACACCATGGTCAGTTTCTGAACTGTTACAGCTACATCTCTTTCTTTTTCAAACAGCATCATACGAAGGTCTCTTAACTTGCTGATCTGTAGGGTAAGAAAAATGTTGACTGTAAGGAACAGCGTCTCAAAAAGCTTGTTGGATTTTGGTTGACTGGGGGACTGCACGCTTTACGTGGGTTCAGGCATACCATCATAATCAGGGCGCTGAGTTACCAAATGGCGTTGGAATTTGTTAGAGTGAGGAATGATAGCGTGGTGTGGCCGAGCGGTCTAGCAAACCAAATTCAAGTTCTGGTGGCTGAATCATCAACAATGCGGGTTCGAGTCTCGGTCCCAACACTTGTGTCCTTGAGCAAGACACTTAACTGTGATTGCTCCTTGGCATTTTTGTCTGCCGAGTAATGGTGTAGAAGTAGAAGGATATTATAACACCTCTTCCTTTGATTCTATCTGTTGATTGGCCGAAAATGTGCCACGTGGTGTTGTGTATTTTTACTCTTGCAATGCACACCGACCAAAAGAACTATTAAACAGTACTATCCAACGATAGCCTAGCAACCGATGTACTATCGATTGGATACCCCGGTACCCTGACTGCATTGACTTCAAGCGTTGATTTAAATGAGCTGTGTGACAACCTCTAACCCGGTGAAACGATCCAATAATAGGTGCATTTGAAATACGATATGAGAACGAAGGCAATAATATTAGTCTGGTACCCCTCTTTCTTTTTGTCAAGATTTCCTGCCAGATTTTATACAGTTGTTTGAAGATTGATTACTACATACGCACAGTTGTTTAACGAATATTACCACAAAAATGGATGACATTGAGGCGTTATAAAACAAATATTGACTGCTTTATCTCATGGCATAGTAAAACTAGTCACTCTCGGTGATCCCCGGAGCAGCGTATCTTCCCTCGGTTCCGATAGGTTGCTCTCCAGGGATCACCTTGAGTGACTAGTTTTACTATGCCACTCAAAGCAGTCAATATTTGTATACTAGTAAATCCCTCAAGGGAGTTCGGGTTTTAAACTCGGATACTCACATGTCTTTCTGGGTCAGTAAGTACAGCATGTGACAAGCCGGCTATTCTCTGTTTTCTCAGTGTTAGTTTCCTCTGTCTCAGGGCAAACAACTCCACAGTGCTTAGAGCAGGGAGAGGAACCTTCTCAACTTCAACCTCTGTTTGGATACAAATCAATATATTCTTTGTTTTTCTTCTGTTGTCATGATTCAAAATTTGTTCAGAAGTTCAAGCAAACTAATATCTTGCTCATTAGAAACATCTAGAGAAAAAAAAGTACCCTAACTATACTTAATATCTTAAACTTCAGTGTTATATCAATCAACTTGTGTCCTTGAGTAAGACACAACTATAATTGCTTCAAATAAGGGAAGAGGCAGTTATGTTTGTCTCACAACGGATTCATTTACCCCTCCCTGTTCTTAGCTGTGCTGTGAAGAGACTTGGATTTATATCTTGCCATGTCTTGTTTCTGTGCATTGGAGCAGGTTTCTATCACTTCAAAAAGTAGCCCGCCCCTTGAGTGGCCTTTGGTCCTTGTGATGGGCGAATTGCATCAAAAGAAATATTGTAAAAAATTGCCATGCTTCAACATTACTAAGTCTAAAATCTAATAAACACCATCTTACCTTTCTTAGCTTCTTCCTGATCTGCCTCGTCTTCCTTGGTTTTATCCTCTTTCTTTTCTTCTTGTGCCTCCTCCCATCTGAACTCAAAACCCTTAGCATGCTTGATTGGAAGAAGCTGCTTCATCTTCTTCTGTTGATCGGTTGTTGCTTTGGGAACTGATCTTGGCTCCATCTCATAAGGAGCCAATGTATTATCATGGTTGCTTTTCTTTCTCTTGCTACTTTTGGGTTGTGTTGGAAGTTCACTACAGGTAGGTGCAAAAGAAAAAAAATTAAAACAAAATATCAACAATACGCAGTTCTTATATAGCGCTTTATCACACCTGATGGGCGTCTCAAAATGCTCAGTATTTATTTTCCTGCAAGGTATGTGGAGTCACGTTTTGAAATGAGACCTGTTCCTTTATACAGCACCGTGTAACTGTTTATAAAGTGCTGTGGCCGATCAAACCAGGAACACCTGGATGAACCCCTTCTCCATGCACTGGGTTATTTTACGTGCATTATTTACACAACACACCGGACCCATGACGCAGAAATAATGGTTAAGTGTCTTGCTTAAGGACACAAGTCTCATGACTGGGACTCGAACCCACACTCTGCTCATCAGAAACATTTGAGCTTGAGTCCGGTGTTCTTATACACTTGGCCACAACATATATCCATAAACAAAGACATTTACAATGTACAAATCGTACAAGTAAAAACTGCAGAAGAATAAATCTCAATTTAAACTAAAGACTAACTTGTAACTGTGCTATCACCTGCAGCTAACAAAACAAAAAAACAAAACCTTACAACAATTGCTAAAGAAAGCTATTTCTCAGAAAGCTTACTCAACTTCAGATTTAATTGCACGGCTTTAAACATTAAAATTTGTTGTGTGATTATTGGTGCTTTTAGAAAATACAAGTACAAATGATGTAAATATATCTGATGTAAGTGTATCAGGCAAACTGACTACATAGACACCTGTTACATGTAAGATTTTAGGCCATGTCCAAAGATTATAGAGCCCCGAAGGTGCAAGATGGGTAACTCTGGCTGAAATGTGAAATTCCACTGGACGCAATTTCAGCAAGTAACTCTTTTCATACAACAATAAATCAGTGCAAATCAGTGCAGTCAATGACCATTGCTATCAATGGGGAAACAATGCATTCACTTGCTGAAATGGTGCCCATGCGTATTTCACGTTCCAACAATAGATAGAGCTCCAGTTGCCCATCTTGCGCCTTCGGCGTCCTATAATCTTTGGCCATGTCCTACATTTAAGCCCATGGGCCGGTTTCACAAAGAGCTAAGATTGATCTTAACTGTGTAACAATCTTAATTGCTAAGCAAAGTGTGATGTCACAATACAAACCACCACGGTGACAGTAACAACTCATCTTAAAGATGAATCTTCGTGCTTAGTGAAATCGACCTCAGGTCTAAGTCGTTTCTCACCTGTCATCAACACTACAAAGAAACGATTCTCCAAATCCCATGGACTGGATATACTCCAAATCCTCTCCTGCGAAGTCTTCCGTAACATCTTCTTCCTCTTCATCTGCCTCATCTTCTTCTGCATTGTCGTGGTTTGTCTCCTGTCCTTTCTCATCGCCCTGCTCTTTTGGATGTTTCCTTGTATCATTTGCAGCTCTCTTATCTTTGATAACTCCAGCTTTAACACCTGCGGCATAACTGGCTCTATTCCAGAAGCCCTTTGGAGCCTTGGCGCTAGCTGAACCGCTCCTGGAACTCTTCCCCAGTGCGCGAGCGCGACGTGGTGTTAGTGACTTACTGGAGCGGATGTTGGACCGTTTGGTAATGCTGACCTTTGTCTTGCCAACATTTTTCACAACTTTTCCGCGTGTCTGTGATCAAGAGGGTGATGATAAAAAAACATTATACCGTTATTGTTTTTCTTCATGAAAAGACAAGATTAAATGAGGACAGTGGATGTACTGCCAGCATCGGCTAAGTTTTGTTAACCCTATTAAGCCGGCAGATAGTATAGCGCCCTCTTGGACATGCATACGAATAGTCAACATTATTTTAAGTATTAAATTACAGGGTTTACAACAACTGAAGACAACTCAAATCAACTAGTTATATAAATACCTTAACAACATAGTTTTCTGTCAGAATGTATTTAGTATTAGGTCTGATGTTGATGTTCGTTATCAGACAGACTTGTTTTCCTAACCCTAGAGGAAAACATTTTTTGCTCGTAAATCTAACGTTTTTTTTCCCCGTCTGGAAATAGGCAATTGCGATGCTACTGTGCTTGCTTGTTGACTCTGGACCGCACCTTTTTATTAAGGGTAGGAGATTTTTTTTTTTTTTTTAAGGGTTGGAAATGAAATGACCCTCACAAAAATGCCCTTGTTTTGCATTTTCAATTTACAATTTTTCCTTACATGTAAAAAATGTTCAGTATTAGATGTTTTTTTAATTGAAGTTGTGTTTCTGTTTTTATTTATTCAATCAGTAAGGCAAAAACAAAGTTATTATAAATGGGTCATTTAAAGCGACTAGCAACAAAATTGAATAGAAATGTAAATAAAAACATTTATTTTAGCACCAATTCAATACTGTTTCGTCACCATATCTGCATGCACAAAAGGGTTGTGGCCGATCCTAGTATAAAGAGTACACCCCTATGAATACAATGACATGGTCTAATGTCAATAAACTGTCATTGCGCAAGCGCAAACTCGTACTCGTAGGCAAATTCTTCGGACAGGAAAAAGGTTAACAGTTTACGATACATAAACTTATTGTCATGTATTGTTCCACATAAATAAGTATGGATAACATTGCCAATCAGTTTTGGCCTTGTTTTCAGACATAACACTGTAAAAAAGATCGCATTTGAATGCCTGTTTATTTTAATTTGTTGAATTGAGTTGTCTTGAGCTATGATATTGAATTGAGCTATTAATCCTGGAGTTGTCTTGAATCAGATGACACTAAATGATATGACCACAGACCGAAAACATTGCTTTTTTGGAAATTGTAATTACACTAGCAACAACATGTAGTAATTTTTTACTACTTTGATTTAGCCTCTTTGATTTACTTACCTTCGCCATAATTTTCACTTATTTTTGAACGGCACAACAAACGCACGAGGCACACATCCACAGCTGAAAGATTTACATCGTCGGGTCTCCCACAATCTGCTTAACGGTAGTTGATGAATAAAGGGTACACGACCAGAAGAGACAGTGGCCGTAAAAAAATTAAAGAGCGCCCTCTAGAGGGCTTTCTGGAGCTAGGACGATGGACAGGACTGCGTGCGTGGGGGCGTGGTCGTGTTTTTTTGGTGTAGATCCATCTCGACTCAAAACCGACTCGACGCACGCCATCTCGACTCAAAACCATCTCGACTCAAAACCATCTCGAATCACAACCGTCACCAACTCGACTCAAAACCATCTCGACTCACAACCGTCACCAACTCGACTCAAAACCATCTCGACGCAAAAACCATCTCGACGCATATTAAAGAAATAAAGATAAAGACAACTCCGAAGAGAATAGACCAAATAGTTATTTTCAGCTCGGTACTCATTGTAGTTTTTTTTTCTTCTTTTTTTTGGATTTTGAAGGACGATGTGTTGTCTTGGGATACCATGACAGTCAAGTCTTGAAGGAACGGTGCAATGTCCCAATTTTTTTATAGGAAAACAGGACTTGAAAGAAACTGCCCACGCATATATTTTTCGTAAATGCAAGTAACGATATTCTGTAGGCCTACTTTTAACGCAGATTTGTGGATTTGAAGGTGGTAAAATGTTCTGTTTTTGACCAGTAAACTAGATTGATAAGTTACAAAAGAAATTTGAAGAGAAAATATGCAGCATAATAGATAAAGTTTAATGTAGTGTCAAATTAAATTGCTAAACAGTTCGTTTAAATTTTTTTGTATTTTTTGTCATCATTATAGGCCAATTATTAACCTTATTTTAGTATAGGTTTTAATTTGAAATTAAGCCCATTCAAGTAGTCTACATTGTAAACAATGATATCAGGTGACTCTTCCAACCCATTGTCGTGGTATCTGGGCGTGATAGACTAATCCTAGAAACGTGCCGCATCGTTAATCGTTCTACCTGTGGGTATAATCTCCTTGTCGGTAAGTCGCATAGAGCAATATTGTCTTTATTCATTCCATTTATTCAGTTCAATTCAATTCAAGGCCTCGGGGTAAAGAATGCAGGTATAACATTGGACGTTTATAGGAAAGCCGATCGTCAGTTACGTTGAGGTGAAAGTAAAATTCTTTCAATATAATTTTTTTTCCTAAAAAGTGGAACGGGATCTGGAATGACAGGCAATTTCGGATTTGTTCATTTGAAATAATGTTAATAACGATTACTAAATTTATACTGAAATTTGTAACAACATCTTCATAGACGACAAATTATTTTGAACTGAAATGAACAGAGCCATCAATCATAAAGTGCGTTGGTATTGGTGTTGCGTCGAGTTGGTATTGCTGATGCGTCGAGTCGGTTTTGAGTCGAGATGGATTTGAGTCGACTTGACTTGAGTCGAGTCGGTTTTGCGTCGAGATGGTTTTGAGTCGAGATGGATTTGAGTCGATATGACTGCACACCGTTTTTTTTATTACAGAAACAGTAATAATTGAACATACATACATAATTATTTATTTTTCGGTTAACTAACCTAAAGCTATTAATCAAAAATAATAATGATAATAAAAAGTAATAATTGAACATACATACATAATTATTTATTTTTCGGTTAACTAACCTAAAGCTATTAATCAAAAATAATAATGATAATAAAAAGGTATGTTTAACTTCAATTCGGTTTGCAATTGCCGTGGCCACCGCCACAAGATCTGGTGGAAATTTTGAAAACATCGGGATCCGCCGCAGCGGAGTCTGGATTGATGAAACCCATGTGTCGTTGAGCAAGACCCAGCTTAGCGTGCTCTTTATTGATGGCAATATTGTCGTCAATATTTGCAACTTGGGGCCCTAAGTCGTGAATACTGACGGCAATGTTTCCGTCAAATATTTGCAACTTTGGGTACAAATCGTTTGCGACTTTGGGTACAAGTCGTGAAGATTATTGACGGCAATAATTGGTGTCAATATTTGTGTCTTGGGGTACAAATTGGTGTCAATTTGTGACTTGGGGTACAAATCGTGAATTTTGAAGGCAATGTTGGCGTCAACATTTGCGACAACGGCAACATCGTGAATTTTGACGGCAATTATTGTCGTTAGGGTACAAACCGTGACTCTATAATTGACGGAAATATTGCCGTCAATATTTTGCGACTTGGGGCTCTAAGTCGTGAATTTTGACGTCAATATTTGCTAAAAGGGCAACATCGTGAATTTTGACGGCAAGTTGTCTTTGTACAAATCGTGAATTTTGACGGCAAAATTGCATTGGCGTCATTAATGGCGACAATTAAAGGGCAAAATGTTGTGAATCGTGACTATTGACGGCAATAATTATTATCGGCGTCAATGCGATGTAAATTAATGTGTATCTGCCGTGTGAGGGCATCATTCTCCACACGCAGCTTAGATGGTGTAATTAATTTAGCTGGTTGCCATGCATGAGGAGGAGCCTCCCTGATGAGCACATTAACGCATACATTTGCAAGCGCAACAATGTTCTCTTTTTATGATCTTTCTGTCAATGAAACTAATGGAACTCTCAAAAGTGCCTTGCAGTACCTGGAGGCCATGGGCCAAAATCTGTAAGAGGCCTAGAAATTGAGTTTCGTTTTAATTTTCGATGGGCAACCTGCAATCTGGTGAATATAGGGCCTACTCATATTTTGATGGTGCTGAGCGAATCTGGATGTTCACACGCGAGGCCTAACTACTGGAGGCTTACAATAGAGGATGTTAGGTGTCGGAAAAGTATGGTGGCCCTGAAGAAACACCACACATCGCAAATTTTGCAAATATTTGCGATGTCGCTGGGAGGAAATTCCACGCAATTAGGGTAGAGACTGAAAACTGAGACTAAAAATACCTTATTCCACGGCAGTGAAGATATTCGAAAATTCCTCTTGCGACCCCTACGGATCTCCACGAGTGCCATTATCTCCCAAAGTCGACATAAGACAACGAAAAAGATGACTATCCTGATAGTTTATCTCACCATCAAGACGACTCACTGGGAATAAGAAGTCGAATTATCTTGATAATATATATTGGCAAGAAGACTTACTGAAGAAGTCAACTTTTTAAAATATCCTGACGGTTTCTTCGGGGAACAAAAGTGGGTGTAATTTCAAACGTACAACAGGAAATATTTAAAACAGGCAACTTCCTCAATTAATTACCATGATAACTCAGTGAGAAAAAAAGAAAAAAGAAAAAGAAAGAATAAGAGTATTTAAGAAGAGAAGATGGCTGGTCGGCTGGCCGGCTGGCTAGCTGGCCGGCCAGTCCGTTTTTCCGTCGGTCTGTCTGTCTGTGCTTATGAGAGCTACATCGTGAGTTGATTTTTTGGTGAAAAACCTAAGAATTGTTAAACTGTGGGCTTAACCCCAAAATGTTTTAAGGTAAAAAACATAACTTGAAAAGGCTCATAGAACTACTGTTGGAAAACCCCAGTATGTCACTCTAGTAAGTCTACATGTCTGTCTGTCTGTCTGTTTGTATGTTTTGTTTGTTTGTTTGTTGTTGTTTTTGGTAAGGGGAGTTTGTTGAGTTGTTTGCGTGTTGGTTTGTCTTTTTTTGCTGGGGCCGTTTGTTCTGTTTTTGTTTGTTTGTTGGGTTGTTTATTTGTTTGTTTGTTGCCTGTTGGTGTGTTTTGTTTGTTTGTTTGTTGGCCTTGTTTGTTTTGAGCTAGGGGTGATATTTCCAAACCTCGGCGCCTAGGCTAGCGAAAGGCCCCGCTGAATGTTGAACACCATGTTGCAAAATGCATACTGCTCCAAAATTGGTGACAGGGCCCGCGCCCGGCCCAACCAGCCTACAATCCCGACAAAAACTCGCGAGTGCATCCCTACACCATGAGTGGAAACATAGGTGCTGTCATCTTAGGTGCTGTCTGTGGGATGGGAGGGTACACAACTAGCTACAGCCGGGTTGTTTGATTCGCATGCTGAGTACAACACCGCCCTCTACCCAGCTGCATAGACTATTGTGCTAGTCCCCGCCGCCAGCCAATTATACAATATTCGAATATGTCACGTTCTGTTTGCCAGACTAAAGTTATTTTGGTTCCTCCCCCCCCCCCCCCCCTCCACACGACGTACGGTTTCTTTGCTTCCGCCTGAAACACACACGTTCAATACAAACAAACCAGGCTGCAGCAGGAGGATACAGACGTACGGTGCGGTACGGCTAGGCTAAGTACTTCGTATGCATTTTTTTGGCATTACGAAGAATGACACAACATGCTCCAAATAGACGTGAAACTTCTCCAAACGCTGCCATGTTAGACCGTAGTTTATTCGGATTTCTTTTCTCGAAGTCCAAGTTTAGGCTTCTTGGGTGTCATCTTTTACTTATTGTTGCCATTATTGTGTTGTTTCTAACGACATTCTGCTCTTCTGATTGTCGGAATGACAGTGAATGTCTCCACGGAGTTTGCCAATCGGATGCATGTGTTTGTGATACTGGGTGGGCGGGCTCCAAATGTGAACACTGCGGCGGGCGAACTAGGTAAGGAAAAAATACATTACTTAACTTAGATACAGATACTTTTATGACAAATTAATATGTACTTAACTCATAACTGGAGCCCATAACTGTAACTCTAATAATAAAGCCAAACACTTTTGAAAAGCCATATAAATCGCTGCCTTCCTCCACCCGTGATTTTACGATTTATTTTAGTTGGCAATGCCCATGGGGGAAGGAAAGTTCCTTCATCCATGGTTAGGCCAAGGCAGCTAGCGAGGCCTAATTTTAAAATTCATGCAGAGTCACCGTGACCTTGCCATGACCATCCATGGTCATTGCATCTGCAGTGCAAATGCAATGACCTTGCCATGACCATCCATGGTCATTGCATCTGCAGTGCAAATGCAAACCTAGCCCTATGTATGTTTGATAAAAAAGCATACAATTTACAAAGTTAAAGATTAAACAAAATATGAATTATAGGATTAATTGGATCCAGTAAAACTGGGGCGTTGTGTGTACTCCTTTTATTGAGATTTTGACTCGTACTGGCGCCCTAGTAAAGCAAGGTATATGTGTCTTTACTGTGATGAAGTGGATTTAATACAAATTAGGTGTGATACCCTGTTACAAAAAATTGCACAAACTACGACAAAGACTTGACAAAGTTACTAAGGAAAATCTGCACAAAGTTACTAAGGAAACTCTGCAATTCAAGCCTGATGGGTTCTACCTGGGCAGCCATTTTGTTTACTTGCGCTTGCGTGCTGTCTAATGTCAAAGTTATGTATTTTCTCCTCACTGCAATTATGAAATGAGTATTACTATTAGTGAACATTGTTGGTGAAATTTAGGGATAAAAAGCCTGTTTTTTTAGATGAAAACTAGGGAGTTAAGGTTGATTTCATCTGACCATGGCATCTGCAAATTCTCATTACAAAATGTAAACAAGTTTCTCCCCATGCCATGAGGATGCCCAGTGTGTATGAATTACGTGTTCTTGTGTTGTGCATTGTTTAGCATGGTGTGCTGTCTCTGATGCAAGGTAGAAATTATTTTATGTGTAAATTGCCAAAATTTATACATAAATAATAATACTAAAATCTTACGCAGAGATGCGCATGTCCATCCCATGTGCGCACATTTTTTTTGCAGTTTGCCATGGTGTTCTGGGGTCAAATGGATTGCCTTATTCAGAGCAATTTTTAGCCAATTATGTTGAACTATGTACATGAAAAGGGGGCTATGTAAATACAAGATGTTTATTTAAAATTAAGGGAAAGAAAATGTGTACACGTACACCATTAAAAACTGACATGAGAATTACATGATATATACGTATATTCTGGAGGAAAATTCGAAACTAACGTGTCATTTGCAAGAAAGTACTAATTCCCTAACCATTCCAACTTTCAGCTCTTGTGTAATTCCAGTTTTCCAAATCAAACATGCACCTTTGGCTAATATGCCTCATATCCCTTACAAAACAAAATCATTTTCTCTAAAACTGTAATTCATGGAAATGTTGACTGTTAAGTTGAAACGTAAGCTATTTTATCAAAATCTTGTATTGGCAAATGATACTCAAAGTCAAAGTCAACATTTGAACATAAATTGTCAGGCCTGATTGATTCATTCTTAAAAAGGCAAGTGCACCTCTTAAAAAGGCAAGAGCACCAAGGCATTTTCTTCTTGATGAAGGGCACCTCTATAAGGAAATTGTAAATTTCTATTGGAACATTTGAAGGGCACCAAGGCAAAGACCAGAGGCATCAGGGGGCAATTACATGCCTCTGTAAAGTACATCAGACCTGAAATGTATTAAAGATATAACATTGCCCAGTTCAGGTGTACCTAATATTATTATTCAATTGAAAAAAGAAAAGAAAAAAGGACAGCTGTATACTGGCTTGACCCTCAAACCACTGTTTCCGAGCCTGTGGTCCAGTGCATGTTTCAAGCCCTGCCCAAACGTACAGTACCTTCAAAGTTCAAGCTGTAATAATTGTAAAAATCAATTTGATCAATCGTTACATTTATAAGACGCCAATCCAATGGTCGTTACTAATTCATAGTGATGTACAGTATGGAAAAAAAGGTACATGAAGGATTTAAGCCAAGATTTGGACGCTCTGAGGAAGATTATTCCCCCCCCCCCCAACTGTGTTTAGAATGTGAAGGGCTGAAGTTTGGGCACGGGAGCGTAAATGACGCACAGGTTCGTTAATGGAATTTTTCTTCTCTGTGAGATATATTGGAAATGAGGGCATTGAGGCAACAGAACACATACTTGTAGCAAGATCTTAAATTAAATTTGTGATTCTACTGGTACATGTAGTTAGTGCCGGCATTCATTGTGTACTAATTATTTGTACAAATGAAGCATGTGACTGTAATCTGTCACTTGAATGAAGTCCCCACTTCACATTATCTTTTACCCAGTTCATGTTGGATGACTTGAATACACATTAAAATTTTCGTTTTAGGGCTGATTACAGATTAAGTGAAAACCAGCTTTTGTGTTCAGGAACTTTAACACGCCCGGACATTCCATTGTGTAGCATAAACGGTGCATGCACAAACGGTGCATGCTCTGTTTCTTCAAAATAAACAGGGACAGATGGTACTGGAATTCATGCGCAAAGTCTCCTTTTTGGGGGGTTACAGGCCTCGATCCTAAGAAAAACAGGGGGCAGGCCTTTGCTGACCAAATCAGAGAAATTGTATAAGGGCATGCTGGCCTAGTTGGCAGTGACAGTGCAATTTTTCTGAAGGGCATGCTGGCCAACTTGACAGGGCATGAGGCCAATGGCCTCGGTGGCCTCGGTTAAGATCAAGGCCTGGGGTTATTATGTAATCCCTGATTCCAGACCTTTTGTCTTTTTGTTAAATACAAAGGATTTTGAGAAATTGATTGGCTGCCAGCATTGTTTATCATTGTATTTAGCTCAATGGGAGGTACAGTACATGTCTGAGTGAACCAAAATTCCAGCTTAGATTCCGGACGTGGGGCTGATTATTGGCTGTGGCTTACGGCCAAGGTTGTGCACTTCACGCTGAACGCATCTTATATTTTCCCAAAAGAGAACAATAAATCGTGGTGCTTTTTATGAGAACCATTGTTGCCGTTGCATCGATTAGTCCATGCAGTGAGGGTTTCATTGTCATGATTGTGACGACATCGTTCCGTCAGTTCGGTACCAGAACAAAAAACAATACCACGCAGAGGCATGGAAAAGATTTTTTTAATACTGACTAAGCTTAATATCGACTTGAAGTGGTTAAAGGATGTGTGACATGTAGGCCTATACCATCCAGACCTTCGTCCATCCCATGTAAAACATGTAAAAGTTTGTAATGAATCAACTCAAAATACAATTGATCATTTTCCCCTTTTGTCTTAAAAAAGATTTATTTGACTTTCAATAATGCTCTCCAGGAACACCCACAAAGACAGGCCTTGTTCTCGGTTTGATCATAGAGCAAGGTCTGGTCCTTGCTCTATGGTTTGACATCACTGGTGGTCAACAAACTAAGCCAACTATTTGAAGTATCATTATTTTAAATGAAATAAATTGGAAAAAGACATGAACAGGCTCGCAACAAATACGCGTTATGTATGTTTTCAGCTGATTTATGCATTCGCGGCCATCTTTGAGGTCAGCGAATGTGCGGTGTGGTTTGTTTTTACCTCCGCCCTTTCAGTTCACGGACTAAACGCTCAGTGTAACATCACATGCATTTTTTATAAGGTGTATTACAAAGTTTTACATGACATATGGACAAGGTACACGTAGCAGGCTGCGTCACTAGCAGGCCTGCATGTAGTACAGCACACGGCCCTGAATCTAGACATGCCGCGGTAAATCCGGTTATTCTAGTCTATTTTGAAGCTTGGTGTTGTGCACAATGTACACATTAAATTAGTCAATTTATTAACTAATGTACATGTACAGTGAAGTACACATGTGCTATCAGTATTGTTCATTGTACATACATAAAATTGTGATGATTGAAAACTTCCTGATTGGTGTTGTTTTTACAAAATCCTGTAAAATCCATCAATTTATGTACAGGAAGCAATCATACACATGCGCTGTGTACATGTACATGTACATTGTACCAAGTTAGGCCAGTTTCAAACGTGGATGCTCTTGCCGAGTCAAATTCAAATATTCAGATTTTTTTTTATTTGACACAACAGAAGCGCGATGTTTGAAACCACTTTTGGAAGTCAGCGCGGCAGAGGCTTAGCTCGACCATGGCTCGACAGGCCCTGCCGTGCTGTTGGAAGAGTTCGGCAGAAGCACGACGTTTAAAACCACTGCCGCGCCAATGCCGCGCTATTGGTGGACTCAAATGATTTGAATTCGACACGGCAAGAGCGGGACATTTGAAATGGGCCTTAGCTTTACCATAAATTAAATGTTATGTATGTGTCATTGCATTCAATCTGTGTAGTTAAAATCTTATTGTACACTAATCATTTACATTCAAGTACATACATGTACAATGTATATTGGACAATGCACAATGTAATTTGTATGATGCAAGCTCTTTAAAACAATTGCACAAAGTCAGAGGAACCGTGACCATGCACTGATACTGAAGTCTTGGTTGTAATGGTTTTGTTTCCTGTCCAACCTTCCCATGCACTGTCATTGTAAATGACGTATGTACAGATAGTGTTCATTACGTGCCCATGTCCGTGGTGCCACTGCCCAGGATATAAACCACATTAGTCCTTTCATACACTCGTGAGGAAAAAAAACAAAACATTCCTAGCGAAATGTTCCCAATGTTTTTTATGAAATATCGTAAAATGAGCTTATGTAAAAGGACAGTAATTTTGTTGTGTCCAACATTCCTTGTGAAATAGTCTCAATGAGAATATTATGTAAATGTATCTGTACAAACCTAAAAATCTTTTACTGGTGGAAGTTTTGACTAAGGAAATGCCCTTTATGTGAAGAAAACCATTGACTACATGTATGTATACATATATGTACTGCTTTATTTTGATGCCTTCATTCATGAAGTGTTAATGCAAACTGCAACCTTGTATGTGTGCAATGATTCCAATGAATATTTTACTGTTTGTTTTGTTGTTGTTGATAGTGCCAGCCTGTACCATTGTGCGGATCAGCCCATTGTACAAACACCAGAATGAACTCTGTACTTAATACCTCTAATTTTATATCCATAGTGCATATATTGGCATAATGTGCTCTGTTCAGAATTGTAGTTGTTGTATGTTGTTGTACACCTACGCTGTGCTGGAAATGCTTAGTGTACCCTCTGGTTGGTTGGTTGCATGTATGGTTGAGTTATTGTTCACATCGGGAAAACGGTGTTCATTCAAGTTTAAAGTTCAAACATGTACAATGAACATTGTGCTAACCCAAATAGTCGTACGTTTTCTTTTGCCATACATTATATTTTTCCCAGGTAGATGTAGGTGTATTGGGCTGTTTGGGGTAAGATTCAAGCACATGATTGTCTTGGACCACTGACTAAGCAGGCCTCATAGCAAAAGGCCAGTTTAGGTCCTGTAATTTACAGTATCGTGCAGTTAGTAGAGGGCACCGCAATCCTCAATCTATTATTTTTCTTGAATTCTGCCAGTAACATTGGAGCAGTAAGCACGAAGTGTCGTGGCCCAGTGTTCTAGTCCGCCGAACTTAAGGTCTGCAGTTTACGGAATGTGGGTTCGAATCCCGGCCTGGCCAGTCGTGTCCTTGAGCAAGACACTTTACCATAATTGCTTTGTCCTTCGGATAGGACGTAGGTCCTGTGTAATAGGATGCAAGTAAAAGAACCCAGAACAATCGTTTAAGCTTACTTATCGTGAAGGAGTAGGGGTTTACCCCAGTGTTTCTGGTTCAGATAGCAAGCATCCTTATCTACAGGTTTCATCAGGCTACAGAGCTACAGTGATAAAGTTCGTTTTCGAGGCATCCTTGGTTTTATTACCAGAAAGTAATAATTAATAATGATACAATTGTACATGGACTAAACTTGAACGAAACATCCACAATGTTTAAATTTTGTTTAGGTGTCCGAAATTTAAGGACAGTGCTGTACAGTGTAGTCGAGACTCAATAGTCCGTGACCCGAGACCTGAAGGTCCGAGGCCTAGACAGAGACCATGAGACCGTAATGGAGAAATGAAATAATAAAACAGTAAAGCACAGTCGTTTACTGTATGAGTGATTGTGTACACAATATTATTCTCATGAAAACAAGTAAGCAACATGCAAACGTAAAAACGTGAAATGTAAAAACCAAGCGACTAACAAAGGATGTACTGCATTCCTGACTCCTTGTCATGTCAAAAAGAAAAATGCGGAAATGGAAGCAGTCACTATATGCGAAATCTTTTGGCGTTTCAACGGACCTGAATAAAAACAATCGATCAATTATTTTTACGAGTTGCATAATGGTAAGTAAAGGCCCGTCTCGACACAAGACCAGTCAAATGTTCAAGACCGGAAGGGCGAGAGACCAAGACCAAGACCCGAGACCGGCATGAGACCGGTCTTGAGACGGAGACCGGTCTCGAGACCTACAGCCTCCTAATGTGACTGGTTCAACAGGCCACAGTGTTTTAATGTGCATACTTTTGTTGACCCAGTAGACCTTAATGCATTCCCTGCCATCTTTTAGGTCAAACGTAGCATTGAACGTTCATTGTAGCTGTTCTGACCTCAGCTCTTACCTGTACCACATTGTAAATGCTCACAGTGATGTCATATGCATTTAGGTCTATTGGCCATCTCATTCTAAGGGTTGTTCTGTAAATATCATGTGCCTCGGTTATTTGTTCTGCTTTTATTTCTTCACTCAATCATACTACTATATACATGTACTTGATAATTGTTTTTTTTGTCAGTAATGGTCAAATAAAGATTAAAAAAAAAATATTATTGAGCATTGGGAATGGAACCTGATTGTAGGCCCTACATATGTACATTTTATGTACTTTTATTTTCTCAGCTATTTTTGTACTGTGCTGTGAACTATAGACTTTAAATGATTAAATCACCATTGCAAATATTACTCAGTCCTTCACCCATACGTGTACGTAATACACCATGACAGCTACATCATGCACCCCTCTGTACTACCAAAGAGCTACATAGTACACGTACATGTATTGTAAAATGATTAGTAGTCTACAAACATGTTCACCAAAATGTCACCTGATACACTGTTTTTGTAATGATTTCACTTTGGAAAATGGTGAAATCCTTTTTGAATTGAGTGGTTGTACTTTAGAAGGTGGCATGCTTATTATTGGTACAGTATAATTTCACTCGTCAGGAAATTATCTTCTCATGATTTATTAACGAAGCTCTGACATGTCTAACCTTGGTAGAAATCGTAACCGTGGTAACTGTAAGAATAATTACAGCTCCATGCAGTGTAAGTTGGGTGTGTACAGCACATGAACTGCACATGTGGGGTCTGTGGAGGTGTCTTCTGCCTCTCCGTGACTAAACCGTGGTAAGGGCTGACTGGTGACTAGTCACCAGACCCAGAGACTGGAAATGTGTGATTCTGACTCAGTCATGTCAGTAAGATCCCACCGTGGTACATGCAGAATTGACCTTTTCCCCCCTTTAATACTATAGTGTCATCATGTTTTATTGGTCACTGATCAAGTCTGTACAGGGTCAATGTGCTTTTATAAAACTGCTCTTACATGACTCTGTACTGGACACTATAATGTCCACATGTATTGCTCTGTTCATACATGTACTTTAATAAATCTGAATAGAATCCAGGCTTTGAATTAACCCACGGCACCCACAGCAATTGCCGTGGTGCCCTGTGCTTTAGCTGTGGTGCCCTGTGCAAGGTTTCAGCACAAATTGACATTTTCTTCATAGAAGTGGGACCCCTTAACAGAGGGAAAATTGCCGTGCCCCTTCAAGAGCGAAGTTCAAGGCCTGCATAATCTGAACCTGAAGTACATTGTACTATGGAGGAAAGAATCAGATACGTTCCTCCATGATTGTACTCGGTGTTTGGGTCTCAAGACTGGTCTTGAGACCCACTTTGTTGAGATCTTGGATGTTTCCTGGTCGCGATTTTGAAGACTCCCAACTTGGTCTCGGAGCAAAGGTGTTGGGGTCTTGTGTCAAGACCTTTCAAGACCGGTCTCGAGACCCAATTTGCTGAGGTCTCGGGTGTTTCAAGGTCTTGATTTTGACAACGGTCTCGGGGTTCGTGGCAAGACCTTTCACGACCTTGACTTAAAAAGCATATAAAAATAGAAAAAGGAACCCAGAAGATTAATAAATGTTTAAAAGTTTGATTTTCAAGCTCGCCCCGCACATGCTTTGAAGTTTTTTACTTGATTCTATCTAGCAAAATCTAGAGCATTATTTGGGAGACTTTCTATAGTTTGTGCAAAGGAGGTAGAATGAACATCTGCAAGTAGATAAAGCACATGTACATCAGTACAGTCTTTAATTTATCAGTCATTTTAATTATGAGTGAAATAAAATGTATGAAATAAAATGTGTAAAGGAAAAACATGTTTTCATAAAACATGTGTTACATGTACATCATTTGTGTCTTTGCATCAATATGAGGATTTGTTTTGTTCCTTTAACTTAACACTTTCCCATTGACCATGGAGGAAGGATGACCCATGCACAGACTAAGCGCAGGAAATAATTGTACGAACACTTAAATACGAAGAGATCCAATGTGGGGACAGTATTGTTCCCATTGTGTTCCTTTGTTCAGCTAGTGTCCCCACCTTGATTACAATACCATGTCATATGTACTGTATATAACACACAGCACCATGTACCTTTTTTGTGCAATGTTCCTGAATTTATTGCCAGAAGTGGATAATGACCTGACACATTGCTGGCATGACTGATGCCTGTCTAATCTCGTCCAATAATCTGAGATTCAATATCCTATGCAATACCCTTTTCATGACTCACTCTACATTTACATCGCCCGCAGATACGGTATTATAAATTTGCAGTAGTCCTGCATTGAACAACATGAGTCGTGCCAACGTGTGCCCACATTTAGTGCAAAAGCAGTTCTGATGGATGCGGGACAGTGTGTGTTGTGTGATCATGTACAAAATGTGTATAATTTATATGTACTGACACATTCATGGAAAAGTGAACTCATGTAATCAGTGTTGTACACGTACAGTGAGCATTACTAACATCTTTATAAATATGATCCCTACTTCAATGGCCAATGATTTCCCGTTTTAGAAATGTCTATTTATGTATTAATCTGTTTTTGCAAAATTCATTTCCTCAATATGTTTAGTCTACAAAATATTCCAGTCTAATTTGTGTAACAGGAGTGTGAGACTTCTGCTGTTAAGCTGATTTCATTTTTTTTTATTTAGATTTTTACTCTGAATTTTAGCTTTTTTTGTACACCTGCTCTTTGCAAAATTATGGAAACATTTTAAATTTCAGCTTTTTACTAGCTGTTTCAGCTTTTGTTTTTGTATGTGGCCACTCACACCCCTGTTATGATTTAGTAACAGTGGAAATCTGTAATATGTGCATTGTGTGTCACAACATCCTAAATTAGATCAAAACCATCAATTTTAGGTAGTATGCACCAGGCGAGATATTCTTCCAACTGAATTCTGAGATTTTGGCACTCAGAAAAATCAGCAATATTGTTATTTAAATAGCCTGAAAAGTCTATAGAATCCTACGTGTATACCAGATGTATGGATATGTAGGTCAGCCCTTGTATTCAACAAATTTTTCTACTTTTTTCTAAGGCCCAAATATCATGCCTGATGCAGCCAGCCATTGTTAGGATGAATAACAGTCATAGGCCGTTTACGAAACTACGGTTTGGGCTTGGGCTCCGGCTTGGGCTCCGGCTTGGGCTCCGTTCCCCTGTTTGAAGCCCTGCAAGGAAAGCACACATTTTCTAAATACATGTACTGTACATGTAACTGACAGAGCCTAAGCCCAAGCCCATGCCCAAGCCATGTGGTTTCGTAAATGGCCATAGTCATACAGCTGCATGTGGCTAAAAATCTATTTCTAATGTAAAAGGCATATAGTACATGTACATGTACATCTACTGTGAATATAAGTGAAAAGCATAAATGTTTTGATTTTATTCAACGTTTATTTGGCTTTCTCATGTTTAGCTAGTTTCTGTACATGTATGTGTACGGGCACACATGTCAGAATAGGGTTTATTTTTTTATTTTTTCCTTTGAAGGGCAAAATTTGATTTCTTCCGTCTGTTTTATTGTTACTGCAGAAATTTATCAGTCATGGTTTATTCCTTACTTAAATGTTTTTACGAGGAAAAGCTATTGAGCAAATTCTCATGTAGTGCACGTTTCTTCATGAGTATCCTGTAACTCTGCACTTATACTTAAGAATGTAAGGATTACAAATAAGTCAATTTTCATATAATTTTTTTTCTTTTGTGTTTTTCAGATTGGATTCACCAGTAGGCTCAATTTATGACTCAAAAGGGCAGTACGAAACCGACACTACATGTGTGTGGCTGATAGACAGTGGCAAGTAAGTAGGGCCTACATCTGTTTCATGTAATAGTGCTACCATGTAAAGGTAAAATATAGGATTGGTAAAGCTTCATAATGTAGAGCTCTTGCTGTGTGTGATTTAATAAATACATTAAAAAAACAAACCTGTGAAAATTTGGGCTCAATCCGTCGTCTGAGTCGGGAGAAAATAGTGAAAAACTATGCGCATTTTTCAGGATGTAAACACATTGTCCTTAAATTTGATTGTGACAATCAAAATTAAAAATGTGGGTCTTCAAATTCTATTTTTTTTTTTACTTTGGCAGAATTTCCGACAGAAATATTTCTATGGAAGATGTGTGTTGGTATGAACTTCATAATCAGTATTCAGTGAGCTTTCAGATTGATACGAATAAAAATTTGTTTTGATCAATACCAATCCTGTATTGTACCTGTCAATGTGGTACATTGACATTCAGTAAAGTGTATACATGTGACACCCTAGTTAAAAACAAAACTTCATGTGATTTTGGAAAAAAAGCTTGAATGGTGAAATAAATTTAGTACACTTTGTGAAAAAGAGGCATCAACCTGGCTGTTGTTTTAAATATTGATAGTTTGAGACTCTAAAGTCTACAAACTGGTCGTGAAACTACATTAAAAATGCACAATGCACACTAATGTGATACAGACATTGCCAATTAAACCTTTGCAGTACAAACACTTTGCAAAATGCCAGATTCGTTGCCCTGTGAAGGAGGTGACCTACATGTTTTACACCCAGGTTCATTTACATGCTATGCACAGATAGCAAACGCTTGATGCCCAAATAGATACATACATGGTGTGCGTAGCAGGTTTTTGTTGATGAGCCATATACATGCACTTCCTTGAAGGAAATACATGGATATATGTCATACGCAGCATTATGATCTAAATAAAGTTTGTTTTTCTTCTTTTTTTAATGTCAGACCTGGCACTGATATTAGTTTATATTTAGAGGACTTTGCCACAGAATGCAGCTGGGATTATTTGTACATCTTCGATGGAGACTCCATTTATGCACCGCTCATTGCAGCTTTTAGGTAGGTGTACTAAATTGGCTAACACAAAACCTTTAAAAAAAAATCAATTTTGACTAACTAAATTGGCTAACACTAAACCTTTAAAAAAAAAATCAATTTTGACGTATCTTTATCATGGCCATGTACAGTATGCATGGTTATTATTAATATTTTTAATCTAAGTACAAATATTGTGTGGCTCAGAGTAAACTGAAAGGAACATTATCGCAAGGTAAAATTTAGACTGTTCCATTTCAGGAGGTGAAGCCGAGTGAAATGGAACAGTCCAAATTTTACCGGGCGATATTATTTCTCCCATGTCACGAATTAAAGCCAACTCAATATTTGTTTTATATAACTGACACATACATGTAGATCCTTGTCATTTGATTTTTTTTTTCACAATAAACACAAAATCAAAGTAGGCACGGTTCATCGTCCATCCCACACTCTGAAAATTCTAAAACCCCTTCTATCTAAAGGTCGTTGATGACTCCATGTAGACACCAACCTTGGGACACAGACGCGTTATATTTTTTCCGTACTCCACACGCGCGTGATAAAGAATTTTTCTTCAAGCAAACATGACACACAGCTTAAAATAGCACAGCACATGGAGGTAGAACAGCGCAATACTTGCTCAGGGTGTGATAATATTACAACCTTTTGCACAGGTGCTCTTTTGTTATAGCAGCGGCGCTCTTCTGCTCAAAAACACTGGGAACAAGGATGATCCTAACTGTTTAATGGAAAATACTACATGAAAATGTATTCTAAACTTTATTTTCTTTTTGGGTATTTTGCTGCTTTGACGTTCATTTGATTTTGGTTCACTCATTATTTTCCTGTAAACTGTGCAGTTATACTCATAGAAGTATGGAAATAAATGTGTATTTAAATTGAAATATGACTTTTTGATCGCTGATGCGGATGGGAGTAATAGTGAATGTCACATGATGTAAGTTCCACCAATCAAATGAAAAGGATCTGTGTGTCAGTTATTGAATTGTTACTATTCCAACTATCTTGAGTATCACGTTTGAAAGACCAATCATCAACTTAAACACTAAATCTTGTTAAACTTATTGTTTAAATTACCAATCAATACACTAAGCCTATACCAACCCATGCATGTACACCTTACATAAAATTCAACATGCATGTTACTTTTGATTTAATTACTCTGCATCAAATTGAAGAAATTCTTACACTATACATTGTTGGAATGGCAGTGCAGTGATACAGTTATTTTAAAAGCAATAAACCACAAGGGAAACTGACTGGGTAAATTTTTAATTCAATTTTGGGGCGAACAAAAAAAATTAACTGGAATGGGGTTAACTGGAGCGGGCTTAACGTACCAACGCTCTACCAACTGAGCTATCCAGCCCTATGGTGGCGGTCTTTCCTATTAGTCAATATTTTTGTGCCAGTCGGAAGCCATTAAACCGGTCACTGCCATGTAGCCGGGGGTCACAAATTTATGATATACACCATAAAGCTATGGTATACATGTAGCTCTATGGATACAGCCTGGGATGGGGCAGCACAGGGATCACCTAAATGGTGATGCAACTTTCATCAAGCAATGAACCACAAGGGAAACTGACTGGGTAAATTTTTCATTCAATATGGGGGTTAACAAAGAAAATGGCCTGAAGCGGGATTTGAACCTGAGACCACACTATTTTTTGCATACATGTACAGTGTATTAATTTATGGGTTTTTTGCCCATACACCGATGTGTGTTAAGCACTGTATACTCAGTACTGTCCCGAATCTTGTGGAAAAAAATCCACAGGCATATTCCTTGGGTGGAATTCGAACCCACAACCCCCGCCATTCCAGAGCAGATGTCTTACCAACTAGACTACCAAGATATGCCCAGCAGCTAGAGGCAGTTCGAATCCTATTAGTGCAGAGTGTACCATGTAGTGTATTATGTACAGTGTACATGTAGTTACATTTATTTAATTTGATGTACATATGAATTCTTGGCACAGTGGACCTGTTCGCTACTCAAACATCAACATCATACATGAAGTCACAACTACATCGGGCTACGCATACTTGTATTTCTACAGTGATGCAGCATTTAAATTTGATGGATTTAATGTCACTTACAGGTGAGTACATGTAATCATTTCTTATTTATGTACATGTAACTTTAACCAGTTGGCGCCGGCTAACATGTATCCTCAAAAATAGTGTCCGAGCCAGCAAATGGGCGATGTTGAAACACGCCATTGTGTAAAATCGGAATACTGGAACAAAGGTTGCCTGGACATTCCACTGCTGAACGTGCACAGAGTATGCACACGCTGTCTTACGCTTTGTGTCACCCACACAAAGAGAAAGCCTGGTCTTGAATATTTTGCTGATTTTTGGCTATTGTGCGGTGGTTTTTGTGGTATTCCCGATTCCAGACCATTGTCCTTTTGCTGCAAGAAGAGGAGTACAAGACCTCGTGAAGCTTCCACCATTGTGTGTTCACTGTATTTTGGCTCCATGAACTAGGGATCCAGCCATGGTTCTGGGTTTAGTACCAATCCTATGCTGAAGTGTACGGCCGAGGCCTTGCAATTCACGGTGCATGAATTTGACATTTTCTTGGTAGAGGAAACAAAACTCATGGTGAAATGAAGAGAATCTTTGTTCTCTTGGCTTTGTCAAGTCAATGTTTCTTTGTGCCGGCTTTAATCTCAAAGAAAAACAATTCTGACAATTTCAAGAAGAAAATGGAAGATTCCCGGCGACAACTGGTTAATTATAAGCAATTTTCACGCTAGAGCAAGACTGTCTGTGAACAACTTCATGAAGTTTTACGTTTGATCCTTACAAGTGTTAATAACACGTTCCAGACATATAACTTTTCAGCTGATCAGCTAATTTCACCAAGACAGACAGCCAGATGGACGAGCAGACAAGCGCAAATTGATAAATGTAGGATGAAGCAAAGGAAAAAATGAAGAAAGAAACTTCAGATAAATCTAAATGAAATAGTTGACGAGGTTGAGAATTTGTATGTCATTGGATTGATATACATGTAGGCTTGAGTGTCGTTAACATGATACACAGGAACTGTTTTCAGAACCATGTTGATCTTCTCAACATTTTTACAAATGTACGAGTAGCAGAGTAGCAGAGGACTCGCACGTGAGGTTTCACGTAAAATGTCTTACATGTATCTTATATACCCAACACATTGAATTTAATTTACAAGAGTTTGGCCAATTTTTCATATAGGGTGGACTCATGTCCCAATGGCTGTTCCAACCATGGTGTGTGTAATCCAGCATATAACAACTGCACCTGTGACCCCCTGTGGACTGGGAATAGCTGTGACACATTAGCCTGTCCTTTCAACTGTAGTGACCATGGAGAATGTAGTCCAAGTGAGAAAAAGTGTGTCTGTGACCCAGGATATCAGGGTGAGTATCGTTGCTTCAATCTATGGTGGGCTTTTTCAAATGGCCAGAAAAGAAGTATTGACCCAATTCTCCTGACGTCATCATCACAATAATCTTGGTTGTCAGGCCTCGATCTTAAGAAAAAAAAGGGGGCAGGCCTTTGCTGGCCAAATCAGAGAAATTGTACAAGTGCATGCTGGCCAAGTTGGTAGTGACAGTGCAATTTTTCTGAAGGGCATGCTGGCCAACTCGACAGGGCATGAGGCCAATGGCCTCGGTGGCCTCGGTTAAGATCAAGGCCTGGGTTGTGCCATTCTGGAAGTCAGTGTCATTGTTTGGAAATACCTTGAATGCGTGATACCATCAATCCTTTTTTTTTTGGGGGGGGGGGGTTTGGTTTATTTTCCACTCGTAGTATGTAAAGAATAAATAGTATACAAAGTCATATGAAACCAGATTTAAAGAAAGAAATATACCATGGGAGGAAGCCCATCTAGAAATCCATAGGGCTTATGTCGATGACCCTGAGTGCCAGCCGTAGAGGGGGGTATTTCAGGCGAAGAAATGAATGAATCAAAATTGACGTTTTTGTTAAGAATGGAAAAGATAAGAACAAGTTACAAACTAAATTTGAGAAGCACTGATCGGACTAGGTACACACTCTACGACTGGCATGTACTGGGTAAGATCCTAATTGTTTCTATTAGAGTTAAAGTACTTAACTGTTAAAGTACTTCATTAATTCTGACCGTGAAATGCTTTGCAGGCTTAAAGGCCATGTCACACTGGGCAAATTTTTTCAGGCAACTTGGAGGCAACCGACTGCACTGAATGCTCAAGGAACATTTTGGCAGCACACAAGACATTCCTCTAGCTGAATACTATCCCCAAGAAAATATTGAGAAAACTGAAATGTGAATGACTTTTCTTATTGGAGATTGCCTGGAACTGGTTGCCTGTAAATTACCCCGTGTGACATGGCCTTAATAACTTCATGAAGTCACTAGTTTGCTGTCCCTTTAAATATTCCATTTCTATCTCCATGGTTATTTCATACGTTTGCTCGTGAATTAATGTTCAGTAATGCATACGTACAAGTGTGTGTAGTTATATGTGTAGTACAATGAGTGTATTTTGATCTTGGACGATGTGTCATATCCTGTGTGTTTAGGATGGGATTGTCGTCAAATGGACAGCGATGGTTACTGGCATATTCCAGACACTCGTACCTATGGCAGAGCTTCTGCTGCTGTTGTTCAACAAGATGAAATACTTTGGATACTTGACGGCTATGACTTTAATGACAACCGTAACTTCTCCATTATTCGGTAAAGTAGCCCTGACTTCATGCACCAGACATGAATCCTTACGGAGGATCTCTTCTTTTAGTCAAAAATGTTCCAACAGGACCTAATTTCATAAAGTTGTTCACAAAAAAAGAAAAAAAAGGAAAAAAAGAAGACGTATAAGCAGTAAGCACAAACAAATCTTGCTTCAAAGCAGAAACAGTTTACCAGCTAAAATACCATGTACATGTTATAAATATATATATTGTTTGTGACTGGTTCCCTGCTAATTTTCGCTAAGCAGAAACATTTTCTAAGCAACATTTCCTGCTTAACAGTTTCATCAAGTTTGCCCAGCTCATTGCCTCTGTATATCTCAGATGAAAAGGAAGGATCACAATTTCTAGATTAAAGTTGGTTTTTATACATTGGAATGACTCTGTCTATACTCCTCTAAAGATAACAAGTTTTCATTATTGCCAAAATGGCAATAAATGTTTGTTAAAAAAAAAGTACTTCTTTCTGTAAATACTTAGGAAGTCATTGTGATGTCTTGTAACATGTGTGTTTAATAGCTAGTCAGTGGATTAATTAGATATTACCTTTGTTTGACCGTCTCAGACACAACCTTGATGATGGTTCGTCACAAGAACTAGAAACAACAGGAGATGTGCCAGTGACTCGATATGGTCACTCTGCGGTATTATATCAGGTATATTTTCCATCGTTGAGTATTCCATATTTATGTTTCATATTTAAAAAGTGATATTTTGTCATTGCTGGTTTTCTGGGTCAAGTTCCTTCTTTACAAACCAATCCCCAATCTTATATTCTAATAGTTATTGTACAACAGAAAAAATGTGATATTAACTAGTTTGCACCAGGATTCTTCTATTTTTTTCCCCCATCCTGTCTGATGGGATTATTTTTCTTGTTCCTCATTAAAATTGTTTTTGAGAGTACCACTGGCACATAGAAACTCTGACTTGACGAAGCCAAGAGAACAAAGATTCTCCTTGAAGCACCAGGATTTTTGTTTCTATATTGAGAAACTGTCAAGTTCACGCACCGTGAATTGCGAAACCTCAGCTGTGAGCCACGGCCGAGGATTGGTGCTAAATCTGGAACCAAAGATGTATCCCCGGTTCACTCTGACTTACCTTTATTCAGCTGAAATACAATGAGTGAACAGTGGTGGAAGCCTCTCGATGTCTCGTAATCCTTTTCTTGGAAAAAAAGGACATAGGTCTGGAATCGGGATTACGCAATAACCCCTGCATAATGGGCGAATATTGGCAAAATATTCTGGCTTGGACAATATTTGCGTGTATATACAGGTCATCTGGCATCAACTGGTTGATCTTAACAGAATAATTGAGGTAGTGCAATAGAGGGCATGCACAGTCCTTTTCCTACAGTAAACTTTGAGCTCATTGAGGGCGCTGTTGTACATATCTCTATGGGACTCATGACGTCAGACGCATTAAGGTCTATGAAACAATACTTGATATCTTGTGGTTTGCCCCCCAACCCTCAGGATGCATTTTACATCTTTGGTGGTTCCTTAAGCAGTAAGAGAGTCACAGATGAACTAATCATCTTCAACATGACAACATCAACATGGATACGTCCCAATGCAACAGATAATGGAGTTCCTATTGGTGTTGAAGGACATTCATCTCATGTTTACAATGAAACAATGCTAGTTATATTTGGATACAGTCCGGAGTATGGCTACACTAACATGATACAAGAATACAATTTGGGTGAGTATGATTGTGTAATTTTTCTACAATTTTACCATCTTTTAATTCTACTCATGTGTAACACCCGGGGTGCGTTCCACTCAGGCGAACAGCGCAAACGTTTGCCAACTGACGTGCATCTTTTCCAACTGAAATGCGTTGGGCACATAATGCGTTTGCGACATTCGACGGCAAACGGTCTAGAGGAAGTGTTTGCGTATGTTCGCCAACTTACAAAAATGGAAAAAACAGTGACAAGTCGGTGCAAATTAGACTAATCTGACCTACATGATAACCTTACCTCGAACAAATCATAATGTTTGTTGTAAAGTGCTTTCATTAGTGATGTTAAATTGTTCTTTACAAATGTGTTGAATGTAAGAAGTAAGGACAAAAATTCATTTGATTGTAAGGAGCAGACGACAGAACATTGTCCAGACGAACGGAATAATCATTATGGATACTGCAAAATGATTGGTCCGACAGACAGACACAGCTTGTGATCTCATCGCTGTTATGTCTTTCAAAACATTGATTTTGTAACAATGTTAGGTGGTGATTTAAATGATCGACATGGGTTTTCTTACATTCCCTTTACTCTATGCTCAACAGTGAACCAGACTTGGGTTATAGCTGAAACTACAGGAGTTCAAGTAATTGGAACCTACGGCCATTCCAGTGTGTTAGATCCTATCAGGAATGTGATTTATGTCCATGCTGGATTTAGTGTCACAATGAAGTCCTCATCGGAATATCTGACTGATAGCCTCTACCAGTATGACCTTGCAAAGAAAGAATGGTAAGAACAACTAGTAGCTAACTGATACTATACTATATTTTTTGTTGTTTTTTGCCCACACACCGATGGGTGTTAAGCACTGTATACTCAGTACTTTCCCGAGTCCTGTGAACAAATCCACAGGCACATTCCTCGAGTGGGATTTGAACCCATGACCCCTGCCGTTCTAGAGTAGATGTCTTACCAACTAGACTACTGACATTGCCAGGCAGCTAGAGGCAGTTCGAATCCTATTAGCAGCGGGTAATGCAACCATTATAGTAGATGTTGATTTTTGCATCGGGGATAAAGAACTAATGACTATACAGTGCTTAACACACATCAGTGTGTGGGCAAAAAACACAAATAATATTCTTTATCCCCGATGCAAAAATTAACATCTATTAGATACTCTACTAGTATGATTTTGCAAAGAAACAATGGTAAGATCAGGTAGTAGCCAACTGACTCCATAGTATGACTTTTGTTCAGTTTGCCAAAAGTTTTATACAGTGATACTGCAATTACTTAAACATTAAGATGGCCTACAGTTTGATCCACAAGACAGAAATTTGTAAGCATTGTCAAATTCCATACATAGCTACACCAGTGTTGTTAATCAAGGAGCAAGCTATTTCCCACCAAATGGACACTTTTGTTTGGAAAATGTAAATTTCTGTTAGAACTTCATAAAATGCAGAATTTCAAACCATTGCAAAAGTGAAAGGTATCAAACAATGGGAGACCTTTGGGCGGTCCTTTTTCATAGTTCTCACCAGTGGTACGTGTGCTCAGAACTACGTGCGCAATACTGAGCATGTGAGCGCAAATTCAGAGCTGTAAAAAAGGACCGTTGTGTCTGCTGCCGCCAGGGTCTCAAAAGCCTCCCATTGAAATAGCCCTGTGGTGTGATGGGTTTATTTGAGGCCACCATGCCAGTAGCCTTGATGCTAACTCCATTAATACCAAATACTCATGGCTTGCTGAATTTGGTTTTACATTGCTCTAAATTGTATCTTTTAATATTGTTACATGTGGCCGAGCGGATAAGAACACCGGACTCGAGCTCTGGTGTTTCTGATCAGCAGAGTGTGGGTTCGAGTCACAAGCAGCTTTACTGTCTCAAAAACGATGTGCCATTTTGGGAGTCAAATTTTTGGGGTGCCGTCGCCAAGCGGTTAAGAGCACCGGACTCGAGCTCTGGTGTTTCTGATCAGCTGAGTGTGGGTTCGAGTCCCGTTCTTGACACTTGTGTCCTTAAGCAAGACACTTAACCATAATTGCTGCGTCCTTCGGATGGGACGTAAAGCCGTAGGTCCCATGTGTCGTGTAATGCACAAAAAGAACTTAGTGCACTTATTGCAAAGAGCAGGGGTTCGCCCCGGTGTTTCTGGTTTGATCGACTGCAGATTGCGCCACAGCACCTTGTAAACCATTACATGGTGCTATGTAAAGGAACAGGTCTCATACTTCAAAAACATAACTCATCATACCTTGCAGGAAAAAATACTAAGCGTATTGAGACGCCCATCGGGTGTGATAAAGCGTTATATAAGAACTGTGTATTATTATTATTATTATTAACATAGGAGAGTTTTACCATCAAGCAACCAGCCACGGTTTCTTCATACCTCAGTCCTCCTCAATGACATCCTTTATGTGTTTGGCGGTAACACTCACACAGACTCTGTTGAGTTTACTGGTGCCAAGTGCTTCTCAAGTGACTTCCTTGCGTATAATATCAGTGAGTCTGTTTTGTTATTTAGATTAATTTTGGGGTTCACAAAGAAAAATTAACTGGATTGGGATTTTGAACCCGCGACCACCGGCTTTACATGATGGTCGCAGGTTAAAATCCTGCTCCGGTCAAATTTTTCTTTGTTCACCCCAAAATTGATTTAACAATTACCCAGTCAGTTTCCCTTGTGGTTTATTGCTTGTTATTTATGTTATTAATACAGTTCTTTTGTTAATACAATTATATGCAATTTTGGGCAAGTTCGCGCAAGGACAATTGTCAACTATTGTTCGACTAACTTCACCCGAACGCTGTGTAATCACCCAGGCCTTGATCTTAACCGAGGCCACCGCCCTGTTGAGTTGGCCAGCATGCCCTTCAGAAAAATTGCACTGTCACGACCAACTTGGCCAGCATGCCCTTGTACAATTTCTCTGATTTGGCCAGCAAAGGCCTGCCCCCGTTTTTCTTAAGATCGAGGCCTGGTCACCTATGGTTAGTCAACGCTAGTTAACTATTTGGAACCAGCCTACTGACGATGGTCGCTCAATGGTTGCTTCGCTGGTTATCACAGGATTTGTTCGTTCTTAACTATGACAAACTGCACGGGAACAACAACAAAATAAAAATAAAAATGGCGGAATCGGCGGAGGAGAAGAAGATGTGAGTAGGACAATGTTTGTAACAATGCAAACATATTACTGGAGGCCGCCATGTTGACATTACACAATTTGGCTCACGCTAGTTCGACTGGAGTCGTTCGCGCTTTAATATTAAAGCGCATGCGCACTGTTAGACACCAACCAACCATTGGATGACGATAGTTGCTGCGTGAACTTCCCCTTTGCTAGAGCACGTTTGATCCAGGACCTTAGTTAACCACAGTTCGACTAACTCTGATTGAACTCACGCTAGTCAATGATGGTTGGACTAGTCTAGTCGTTAATTTGCGACCAGCCTATCAAGGTTGGTTGCATAGTTGGTTACCAATAGCACAGTAGAGAGGGGACCACTTATCAGAAAAATTGTAACGTCGATTTCGCCACTGTCACGTTGACTAACCACTAGTTAACCATTGGTCCTTGTTCCAACTTGCCCCTAGTTGGATGTTTTGGTTAAGTAAAGAATCCTTTTGTTTTCAGTTCTTCCGTCTTCCCAATCATATTTCCTTATCTTTGTTCCAGAATGTAAAACGTGGAGCAAAATTTCAGTCGACGGCTACCTTTCCCAAAATATAGCAAGATATGGCCATGCAGCAGTTGCATACAATGGCAAAATCTATATATACAGTGGTTTCACTGGCATTATGCAAGAAAACATCTTAGTTTACACTCCAGGTAAGTGTGTTATCAATAGTCCCAATGATTTATAAATGTGTCTGTTTGCTACATGTAGTTCTTACCTTCAGAGGTCAAATATTTTGTGGAGTGTCGTGGCCGAGCGGTCTAGTCCGCCGAACTTAAGTTCTGCAGTCTACAGAATGTGGGTTTGAATCCCGGCCTGGCCAGTCGCGACACTTGTGTCTTTGAGCAAGACACTTTACCATAATTGCTTTGCCCTTCATTAAGCCGTAGGTCCCATGTACTAGGTTGAGTAGTGCAGGTAAAAAAAAAACAGAGCACTTGTCATGAAAGAGTAGGGGTTTACCCCTGTGTTTCTGGTTCAGATAGCAAGCATCCTTATCTACAGGTTTCCTTGGGCTTCCGAGCTACATGTACAGTGATTAAGTTCACTTTTGAGGCATCCTTGGTTTCATTACCAGAAATTAATAATAATAATAATAAATTACAGAAAGGTACATGATGTATTTAAGTGATTTACATAGTTTAATGGTAGGGAATTACATATTGTACAAGGAATCTATGAAAATATAGTCGGAATTTATCTTCAACAAAATGTATGTTTGTTGTCTTATTGAATTCTGACAATTTACATCAGACTTGCATATTTTTGCTTTTTTGTTTTTCTTTCTTCAGGTAATTGCTCTGCCTTGCTTAACACCACACTTTGTTTGGACGGCATACCTGGACTGAATTGTGAATGGGATATTGGACGCAATGTGTGTATCTCCTCTGGTGCAGTGGACCAGTATGATGTAGCACTAGACGACTCATTGGGCCAATGTCCAGTTGAAAGAGGTGAGTAATCAGTCTCGTCATCCAGTCTGATTTTCCTTCACGAGTCGATGATTGTGCAAAGGTCAGTTCACAGAACTGGGGACTTATCAAATTTTTCTTCAAATGGTCAAACGGATGAAGTTGTCACTTCCCAAAGGTACAACTGTATGCATAACTTGTTAAAGTGGCTGCAAATTCATTTTCCTTACAAAGTACAATGTTAAAGGGTACTAGTAAAGACAATTTTAAAGGAGACTAGTTAACACAATGTTACAATGTTAAATGAGACTAGTAAACAAAATGTTAAAGGGGACTAGTTAACAGAACGTTAAAGGAGACCGTGAAATGCAATTTTAAAGGGAACTAGTAAAAACAATGTTAAAGGAGACCAGTAAACACAATGTTACAATGTTAAAGGAGACTAGTAAACAAAATGTGAAAGGGGACTAGTGAACAGAACATTAAAGGGGACTCGTAAATGCAAAGTTAAAGGGGACTGGTAATTGCAAAGTTTATTGGTGAAAGACTGTACTCATGAATTTATACGCCAGGTAAATAAAAAACATACTGTAACATTTGTTTACGTTTTTAGACGCATCGTGCAAGACAGATGTGTGTTATGAGTGTTTACAAGCACCAGGATGTGGTTGGTGCAGCGGGGGATGTAAACCACTCGCAGAATGTTCAGATCTGGTAAGTCTGCATGGTGTGTGATTCTCCTTAGCCTTTTCAGTTTGGGCAAGTCATGTTCAGTTTTGTCTTCTCTCAATTTGTGTGACCGGATTGAGAGGTCTTTTGAAATCATTGACAAAAAAAAAAAAAAAAACTCACAATGTTGCGATATTAAGAATATTTATTAGGAATGACTGTCAAGTGTTATCAAGAATATTCTGTACACCTGTACTGCTTACAAATCGATGAGAGAGATGTTAATTTTTGCATCAGGGATAATGAATATTTATTTGTGTTTTTTATGTATATACCAATGTGTGTTAAGCACTGTATACTCCGTACTTTCCAGAGTCCTGTGAAAAAAATCCACAGGCATATTCCTCGTTTGGGATTTGAACCCACGACCCACGCCATTCTGGAGCAGATGTCTTACCAACTAGACTACCGAGATTGCCAGGCAGCTAGAGGCAAGTCGAATCCTATTATGAGGAATATGCCTTTGGATTTTTTTCACAAGACTCCAGAAAGTCCTATACAGTGCTTAACACACATCGGTGTGTGGGTAAAAAACAAATAATATTCTTTATCCCTAATGCAAAGACTAACATCTATTATAATGGTTGTGATACTGGCTAATAGAATTCAAACTGCCTCTAGCTGCCAGGCAATCTCGGTAGTCTAATTGGTTAGACATCTGCTCTAGAATGGCGGGGGTCGTGGTTTCGAATCCCACCCGAGGAATATGCCTATGTGGATTTTTTTGCACAGGACTCGGGGGGGGGGGGGGAAGTACTGAGTATACAGTGCTTAACACACATCAGTGTACGGGTATAAAAAACAAAAATATTATTCTATAAGACAGAGTTATCAAGAGTTTTCTTTACACCTGTACTGCTTACCAACCTGTGAGGCTGGGGCCCAATTTCACATAGACTGGTCCCCTGTCTTTATTCACAAGGATAAAGACAGGCACTGGGGCAAATATCACAAAACTAGTCCTAACTTGGGACTAGTCCTAACTTAGGACCAGTCCTAACTTATGACAAGTCATACAAGTTAGGACTAGTTACTCGTCTTAACTCGAGATAAGACTAGTCCTAGCGCTTTGTGAAATCCACCCCGGTCTTAAAAACCCAGTGGTTTCTTCAGACAGATAAACACATGCAATGACACATAGCTACCAGCTTGAGAGTGATACTACTACACACATAGGTGTATGTGTACTTGTAGTGACATTCAAACCGAGGACTTATAGCAAAAGGGACAATAGGTCCACGATTGCTATCACAAAGGAAAACAATGGGGTCCACGGTTGTCAGGACAAAGGGTTGAACCAAGGAGGGTCCAGGATTGGAGGTCATTACACACTTGTGTGTGTGTCTACGGTACACACTGTATTATGGCATGCAACGTCAAAGGTACATGTGGCAGGAAATCGCCAGGTGCTGAAGGCCAGTATCTCCATGTGTTCATTGGTTTATAAGTGTGACGTCTGATGTTCCTGCTATATTTCCCACGGAGTATGAGGGATATAACCCATGACATTTCCTGCTATGGGGGGTCCGGGGGGTGCCTTAAAGCCAAGAAATTTGGCCCTTGCAGTATGTTACAATAGACCTATCCATTAAGCCCCGCCTTTGCCATATTGACTGATCACAGACATGATTGCGCAACCGAAAGTCCGACAAACACATTAGTACATAAGGCGCGCGTGCTTAGTGGGCGGGGCTTAATGGATCGGTCTATTCAATGACTACACATGAAAACTTACTGGTTCCAATCTTACATTACTCATGATTTTTGTCGGTTTTTGTTTCCATGTTACTAGAATGACATATTTTGCCCCGATGTGGAGTGTAACCAATTTTTTAATTGTGAGTCGTGCAACATTCAGTCGTCTTGTCGTTGGAAACCAGCTGGGAAATGTGAATCAGCCCAAGGTAATTGACTAAACATTTATTGTTATTGATTTCTTATTTTCATTGATCCTCCAGCACGCGCTAATCATCCAATCATTTTGCTCGACATCTGTGGTTTTTTCAGAGCCATAAACAACGGCTGCAATTTTATATCCAATGGTGCGTAATTACTGTCCGAGCGCACATACGCGCTCGCGCAAGACACAAAATTGCGCTCGTGTAATCTTTGTATTATCGTGTGATGATCACATTTTAGTCAGCTGGAAGATAAATCCTTTCGGCCTCGTTTGATATTGGGCGCAGAAGCACTATATTTTTCCGTATTCCACTCGTGCTTGTGTGATAAGAAGTGTGTACTTGCATAAATAAACACAGAAGTTGCCTATCCTATTGTTAAGTCAATATGTCACACGTGTGGGCGTCTGCTGCATGCCCAAAGTTTTCGCTACTTCCGGTTTCAACACAGGCATGCGTCAGTGTGTTATTTTACCAAAACACCACTCATTCCTTCGTTCAAAAATATTTCTTATGAAAAGAAACCGATATTTCTGATAAGACCTTGTGTCTTTGCAAGCTGGTTAAAGTTCAGTCCATGTACAATTGTATCCATGGTTATAATGTTACTGGCAAGAAATCAAGAAAAAATATTGATTGCGGGATTGCGGTACCCTCTGCTAAAATGTTTGAAAGCAAGAGGGCCCCCTTTGGGGGTAGATTGGGGGTCAAACCATAGAAATAGTATGGTAAACCAGGGTTAGGCTTCTAATAAAGCAGTTAGTATACAACGTTTGAGTCTTTCTTTTTTATTGACAGTTTTACAGTGTAATCAGTTGAGATTTTTGCTTGAAAAATTAATATTTTTAATGTTTTGAAATATTGTTGTACTGTCAAAATGGAATTAGTATTGCGCCCTCTTGCTGCCAAAAATATGGCCTATAACACGGTGCTGTAAATTACAGGAACTGAACTGGCCTCTTTCCATCAGTCCTGCTCAGTCAGTGGTCTCACGGTTTCCCAGCGGCAACTGGTTAAGAAAAGTACACTTACAATTTTCTTATCAAAGATAGCCTTTTTTTGTTTTGTATTGTTCTTTTTTTTCAAATGAATACATTTGTTTACGGTTAACAATAATACAGTGTATTCAGTAGGTTTATAACGTTAAAGAATCTGTTGTTTATTACAGGGGGTAGTGATTCTTGTGGAATTACATGTGATTCTCTATCTTCGTGTAATACGTGCTTGGACGAAGAGGGCTGTATGTGGTGTACAAATCAACACCGCTGTGTCGATTCCAAATCTTATATTACATCATTCCCTTACGGACTGTGCTGGGAATGGCAGACCAGCAAACGTAACTGCCCAGGTAAATATACGGTTCTTATAAGCTTTTGCAAACAAGTCTGTCAACTGCAGCAACTTTGGTCTTAGAAGTACATTTCCTGTCTTTCAAACTGAGGAACTTTGGTCTGAAAAGTACATTTAGTCTCTGTCAAACACAGAAACTTTGAGAAATGCTTTATGTTCAGAAGAAATCTGGAGCTTTTATAGTGTTGTTCATGGTCAAGATTTCTTACGAACATAGTACGTGATTCTTAAAAGCAAATTTTGGTTAAAAAAATCCCACCAGGATTTTATCAAAGGTCACTGTGATCATACAGTTTTTCATTATAGCAGACAAATATTGACTGCTTCAAGTGGTGTAGTAAACCAAGTCACTTGAGGTGATCCCCGGAGCAGCAGCCAAGGCAAGATAGGCGGCTCTGGGGATCATCGAGATTGACTAGTTTTACTACACCACGAGATAAAGCTGTCAAGGTTTGTTTTATAACACCTCTTCCGTTGATTCTATCTGTATACTTTAATCGAATTAATTCGCACAACACCTATTTTCATCAAAACTTCAACACTGCGTAATTTGTCGACGTATCGTGGATTAAACCCTGGTGTCAGCCGGGAGGTGAAAAAATAATCCAATTGTTACCAAATATGGTCATAATTTTTTTTTTGATGGGCCAATAAGGCCAAGATTCCATGTAATCCTCACCCCTGGTATACCCCACAAGCCTGTAGACTCCCATTGGACAGACCCTAACCACTGCGGAGTAAGGAGTGTTGAAAGACAGCAGCCACCTGTCTCAGTGTAGTAATTGATTGACCCTGTGCCAAGTATTCCCTTGGCACAGGGCGGTATGCACTTTGTGAAAACAACTTGCGCCGCACACTGGTCGTAAATAACACAAGTCTAAGTCTTGACTGGCACTCCAATTCACCCCCACAGTGATTTATAATGGTTTGGGCTTGCAGGGTGGGTTATTGACCTTAAAGACAGGGTGGACGATTTTTTAACCTCCTGGATCCAGGGAAGTTGTTGATTAATGTGGTTGCTCCGAGTTAAAATGAGAAGGATAGCAGACCACTGTTATTGCCTTCGTTCCCATACCACTCGAATTGCACACATTGTTTTGTTACACCGAGTTCGAGGAACTTGTCACACAGCTCATCCAAATCAATGCTTGGAAGTCAATGCAGTCAGGGTACCAGGGTATCCAATCACTAGTACATTGGTTGCTAGGCTGTCGTCGAATAGTTTGTTTGGTCGATGTACAAGTTTACAACAGTAAAAATACTCAGCACCATGTGACAAGGTCTAGGCCAATCAACAGATAAAATCACCGGAAGAGGTGTTATCATACGATTTGGATTCATAGCTAGCTGTGCACATCTGGTAACTAATTACTGTCTTGAAAAAAAGGATAGGATGTTCAAGAACATAATGCTACACTAAGTATTTGATCTGGTTTCAGCCTCTAACTGTTCACTGCTGAAAACCTGTGATTCGTGTCACGCCGATCCACACTGTGGTTGGTGTGACTCCGGTGAAAGCACTGGGCTTGGAAGATGCATAGAGGGCAGTCTTACAGGGCCCCTGAATGTGGATAAGGATGGTAACACACACCTAGATGCAGGTCTTTGTCCCGATGAAAGCTGGTTCTTCTTCGAATGTCCATGTAAGTATAAAAAAAATTAAAAAAAAGAAAAATATTTCAAGATTCATAGGACTGCTTTTATTTCTGTTCAGAAAAATCAGAGTTCTTCGATGGGAGACTTTGGAACACTAGGTGGCAGCAGACATACCAGAATTAATTTCAATTTTGTACGTAGTTCTGAGCATGCTCACATTTTCAAGAACAATATGAGTTAACTCAGTCTGCTGCCACCTACATGTAGATTCCCCAAACGTCTAATTTTTTTTTAGGATTGGTAAGAACACAAGCCTGATGCTTCATGGAGGCAACTGAGGCAGTTACTTCCGTTGCCCCTGGTCATTGCCTTGGTGCCCTTGAAATGTTCCACTAAAAACTTACAATTTCCTCACAGAGTTGCCCTTTATCAAGAAGAATATGCCTTCACTGCTTTTTTTTCTGTACTTCTTAACCTGTGAATTTTTAATATTGTACAGTGCTTTGTGATGTCTTTGACATGGGAAAGCGTTTTTTAAATAATTGTGTCATTATTCTTCTTATTGGTGCCCTTGTCCTTTCAAGAACGAAGCAATCGGGGCCTGAACAACATGTTTGCTGTGCTGCGGCCAACAGATTATCCCTTGACAATAAATGGAGAATACACACTGATCGTTAGAGAATAGGGGGTTCATATTTGAAGTAGTAATGGCTATTAGTGCATCAATAACCAACATAATGCACAGATAGTGCCATAATGATGTCTGCAATTAGAGGATGACATTCTGTATGTGATGTTTGGATGAGGAACTACTGTACCTGAGTCATTTTAAATACCAACCGTTTTAAAACAGATTAGAATGCATGTATTTTTAGATAACCTTTATTTGCTGTATCCCCTGTTATTATTTGAGGTTTTGTACATCAATGTTGTGCATGCTGTCTCATTACCACGGAGTAATTAGGAATGCTCTCATTCACTGCATATTAACATTTGAGGTAGCGTGTGTGTGGTGGAATTTACAGGAATAAAAGGAACTGGGGCTGATTTCATAGTGCTGTTTAACGGTAAGCAAATTTTTGTGCTAACTATAGCAAAAAAATTTGCTTAAGCGTAAGCGTATTTCACAGGTTAGCAAGGAAATTAGACGACCAGCTTGCGCGTTTACCATGGATTTTGCATTGTTACATCATTCATTTTCCTACGGTAAGCACCGGAAGGTTAGGTACTTTTCGTGTGCTTACGGTTAGCAGTGCTATGAAATGGAAATCGCACAGTAAGCACAAAATCGGCCGTTAAGCAGCTCTATGAAATTAGGCCCAGATTGGCTTGATCTGAAAATCAGTAATATCCACAAGTAATGAGGTTTACATTGTACCTTTCACACAATTTTAAAGTATTTGCACTGTTGTAATCCCATGTAATCCCTCCTTTTCCACACTCTCCATGTTTTTTTTTTTAATCCTGTAATCCCTGATCTCCCGCCCAAAATCAAAGCTTTTCTAAGATGGTTTATTTTCACCAAGAAGCACTTTCAAGTCTGATTGATGCTCCCAATTTAGGTGTTGCGGATAGTGTACTTTGAAGTAAACTTTTAAAACCAAATGAATTTAATTTGTACACATTTATTACTTACTCCTGAACTAGTTGGACATTCAGAAAAACAATTTATGTGTGGCTTGTTTTGTCAAGTTGCCTTGATCAAATACTAAGATACGTCCGTCATGCTTTTGGGTCCGCAACTATTGCATGAATACATTCACAGTGAATCTAGCTGAGTAGCTCACTTGACAGGAGAGAGAAGTCTTTGTCTTAGAAAAGTTGCTGTTCCAATTTAGTAAGTCACCAGATGACACGTAAAGTAATGTCGACACCAGGAATTCCTTGGCTGGACATATTACATGTACCTCTGGAGTTAGCCCAGGAGGTCTGCACTTTTGTAGAAATACTACACCGACGTCCTGGACATGAGGGTCCATTTCTGGGGCGGAAAAAATTTCAGAGCTCCACAATTTAAATCTTACATGTAAGAAGCGACTAATCTCACGGGATTAAAATTCCATGGCCGCATACAAATTTTGGCGGTGGGTTTTTGGACATCAGATTTTCCTCGTAAATCCGTCGTTTTGGGGAAATATTTCAGCTCTCAAAGAAAGTTTCCGTTTTGTTCGTTCGCTCAAATATGTCTTCCGTACGAACGCGTACCTAGCGTGTTGGCGTATGATGGTTGCGCATATTTCGTCTGTATGTTTAGTGCTGTGCAGTCAGTGTACGTTGACGTGTGAACAGGCATGTACTAGGTTTGCGTGATGAACTGTGTTTAAAGTTTGTAGAAATGTTTAGCATTTTAAATTATGGAGCTCTGAAATTTCTCCACCCCAGAACCAGGCCCTCACAGCTAGGACTCTGTATCTGTGTACAGCACAGAGGAAGAGTCCTATATAGATCTACTCTGGAGGCATTCTGAGGTTAAACAGTACACAAGGTGTACTTGTGTTTCCACAAAAAAAAGGCAATGAACTTGAATTTTGTTTGTACAATCTACCAGAATATTTCTTGAGAGTTCAATTTTACAAAGCAGTGTGGAAAACACAAAGCCTGTGAAAGTGATGTTTTGTGTAATTAAATCCTACATTAGAAATAGATTCTAAAGTAGGCTTTGTATATTGTCGATGGTATTAAACAAGCTTTTATTTTGGGTGTTTTTAAGTTTGCCAATTTTTGTTCAATCCCTATACCCATTGTTTGTATGGTTTTATTTGCTTTTTTCCCCAGCATGCCAGTGTAATGGACACAGTCAGTGTGTGAATGAAACAAGCTCCATTTGTGTAAACTGCCAGAACAATACAACAGGTATATACTACATCGCTACTTTAGAAATTCATTCGTAGACTTTTTAAACTGGATTGCAAGGGTGATATGTAAAGCCATTGGAAGTGTATGATTTGTTCTTGTTTTTAAAGATTTTCTCAGTCTGTAATAAACAATTGGCTCATATTATTTGTATTTTTTACGCATACACCGATGTCTGTTAAGCACTGTAAACTCAGTACTTTCCCCGAGTCCTGTGAAAAAAAGTCACGGCATTTTCCTCAGGTGGGATTCGAACCCACGACCCCCGCCATTCTAGAGCAGATGTCTTACCAACTAGATTACCGAGACTGCCTGGTAGCTAGAGGCGGTTTGAATCCCACCCGAGGAAAATGCTTGTGAATTTTTTTTTTTGCACAGGGGGAAAGTACTGAATATACAGTGCTTAACACACCTCAGTGTATAGGTAAAAAATACAAATAATATTCTTTATCCCCGATGCAAAAAATCACATCAATCATAATTGGCTTATAGTTGTTGGACGGTGTTAATTTTGTACTAAATGAATAAACTATTTCATTAGCATTGTTAATCAGCAGTCTTTTAATACAATACCTCAGGGAAGAGATTCCTCTGGATTTCCACATTTACAAAATAATTGTTGTGGATTTTTTTTCTGACTAAAACAAAATAAAAATAATAAAATAAAAAATTACCAAAAAAAGAAGAAAAAAAAAGAAAAAACTGTTTTAAATGTCATGTACATACATACAGGCCCTTGTAAAGCCTTAACACAGTACATATACTGTATTTTGACTACACCAAGGTGCTTGCCCCATCTACATTCAAGCACAGAATGCTGCCATTGATATGGGTTATGGATTGGTTAGGTGCCACCAAACCCTCCATCGGTGGTTTGTGGATTTTTCATTTTCATCCACTCTCATCCCTTAGCCATGTTTATCACTGTGTAACGGATAGCCTAATGACTACAACCAAACTAAGGTAATGATCGATTTATCATATTTCTCTGTTATAGGTCCTCAGTGTCAGTATTGTGCTGAGGGTTTTTTCGGGGATCCTTTGAACGGAGGGTCTTGCTCTCCGTGTCAATGTAACAATCATGCAACTAACTGTGACAATATCTCAGGAAAGTGTTACTGCGATACAAAAGGAATAATTGGCATGTATTGTGACAGGTAAGTGAACAAATTTGAGAATTGGGAATTTCTTGTTCACCTGGTATTACATCGGGGATTACACAAAAAACACCTCTCAATAGCAAGAAAACTCGAAAATATTCAAGACCTTTTTTTTGTCCTTGTGTGGGTGAAACGAAGCGTTAGACAGCGTGTGTGTGGTCTGTGCATGCTCCACAGTAAAATGTCCGAGCGACCTTTTTCTCCGATGGTCCGAAATTACACAATAATGTCTTAAGATGGATTCCGTTTCCAGGCGGGGAAAACATTTTCATGTTCACACGCCACCCGGCGCCAACTGGTTAAAATTAAAAGCAAAACGAATGAATTCTTGCAAAATTCAATCTGCAGTGTTTCTGTTGAAACAAAGTTTAAGAAATGAACCAACTCTATGGCTACTTTGGTCTTGTGTGTGTGTGTTTTGTTACAGCTGATGATTTTTTTTGTCGTTACTTCTTTTTGTAGATGTGATGTTTCACAGCGCTACTACGGCAATCCATTAAACGGGGGAACGTGTTATTGTAAGTGATGCAACATACACCTTATGTAGTGTAATGAACATTTACTTTTCTCAATTTTCAGTGTCTGATATTGGTTTTATTTGAACCTTCTGTACTGAATATAGATTAATCCGAGCAGCTGGTTCATGGGCTTTTAAACCACCGCAACTATGGCCGCCGCATGTGCGCGTCGATGCACACGCACTGTGAATCCTCCATGCTGATTGGTGCATATGCGCGCTGATGCGCTACTGTCGTGTCGCACGCGCGCCTGGCGGCCATAGCGGCGGTGGTGTGAAACACCAAAAGCAAGCGCTGCTCGGATTAGTGTATCATGAAATGAGAATATTTTGGACCTTATAACAGAGCTAAAGAAACCTTGATGTCACTGTTGTGTCCTTTTAAAGGTTAAAGGTTAAAGGTTAACAAAAGTTCACACTTACTCGAGCAAGTTTGCATTTGGATTTTAGTTTTACAGATTGTCAACTCAACCGTTTCATTGTCCCAACACATTATTATTACATGATCATTTCAACCTACATTTTCAAATATCTATACATTGATCTCCTTACAGATGAATTGTCAATGAATTTTAAATACACATTCAATCTGTCGTCAAATGATGAACTGTTTCTGACAATGATTAACCTGATGACATCACCTGAGGTCAGTAATCGTGACATCGAGTTTACTCTTCACGTCAGCAAAGAGATCAATTTGAATGTAACGTACAAAACAAGTAAGTAATCCTCTGTAGATAGCTCAAAGCCCCGGCTCAACATTGGTAAAGTGTCTGTAAATAATTTCATTCTTTGCACAAATCAAGATATATATAATAAAACCAACCTGTGAAAATTGCAGCTCATTCTGTTGTTTCATTTGCGAGAAAACGGTAGAAATGCTGTGTATGCATTCCTAAAGGAAGAGTTTTGGAATCATGAGATGAAAATTAATTTTTGGATCTTATTTAATTTATTATCCAAAATTGATAACACTTCAGGCAGCAATATTCCAAGAAACATTCTCTACCATTATCTTTATACCATGTAAGGTATATATGTAAATCTTTGATCATTTATGTTTTTATTTCTTACCACCGTTGAGCTTAGGCTGTATACTTAAATTTACAGTATTAACTTCTTGATTGATGGATTGATTGGCTGATTGATTGATTGATTAATTTATTGATTAATTTAACATGTACCTCATAAACTACTAATGTATTGACTTAAAGAGTCTGTATTAGATTTTGGGAAATTATTCTGGGTGTGGAAGGTTAATTACAACAGGTAAATGTCATTTGAGAAAAACAGAACATTGAACGTAAAAGTGTTTCTCAAAACAACATGGGTTTAATACAAATAAAGTCTTAAACTCAGATGTTAAGAGTTAAACCTGGTTCGTGTTTTAGGTAATGAGAACTTTCAGACTTTGAATTCAGACCTTTTTTCATGTCTGCCCGGTGAAAAAAATACACTAGCTGTTATTTTCTTCAGACACAAAGAACTCCTGCTCTCTAATCTGCTTCTGTAGTGCTGAGGAAACTGTAGCCCAACCGCACCTATAACTCAAGGGGTTACCTGAAGGTGGACTTCTCCTCCCTCAATTTGGATCCAAGATTCAGACCTTTTTTTTCAGCTACGAATCACACCCCCCCCCCCCCCCCCCCCCCGGTGTTTCATGCAAAATCAGATGATGTCGACAGTCAAGTGCTGCACAATATTTCTCCCCATTATGATGTTTTGACAATTTAATTGCAGTATGGACCAGGGGTCGATTCCACGACGCACTAAGATTCATCTTGAGGGTCATGTCACACTGGGCAATTTACAGGCAACCAGTGCCAGGCAATCTCCACGGAGAAAAGGCATCCACATTTCAGTTTTTACCAAATTTTCTTGAGGATTGTAAGAAACTGTCAGAAAACTAACTCCTGTGCCACTAAAGTGTTCCTTTTGCAAGCGGTGCAGTCGGTTGCCTCCAAGTTGCCAGTAAAAATTGCCCGGTGTGACGAAGCCTTACTATGAGGCAGTATCGCCATGGCGATTTGTATTGTGACATCACACTTTGCTTAGCAACTAAGATTGATTCGCAGTTAAGATCAATCTTAGCTCTTTGTGAACTCGAGCCCAGGCTCCTCAAGTGTACTTCCCAAATTATAACGATTCAATGTAATTGTTTAATTATTGTAACTTGTAATGTGTATTTTGTACTTTGCATTAGTCCTCATTGTGTTTCTTCTTCTTGAATGTTTAACAGATGACAGACCTGGTCAGGAGATTGCAGTCACCTATGAGGCAGACACATATTACTTCAGCACAACTTTCTCCAGCTCTGATTACAACTTCGATGATGATTCCAACACCACGTTCTTCGTTTACATCTCCAATTTCACTACACCTTTGGCATTTGAGGTAAACAAAAACCTTTTCTCCGGATTTCGTCAATAATACTAAAAATCTGACTATCCCTTCTCAAAGCCCCAGCTCAACATTGGTAAAATGTCTGTAAATACTTCCATTCTTTGCACAAATCAAGATATAATGAAACCAACTTTTTTTTTATATAAAGCAACTGTGAACAATAGCCGAAGTATTTGGCTAAAGAGGTCATTCTGATAGGCCAATCAAATGGTTCACTGCAGTTCAGAGTAAAAAAGGGGGAAAAACGACAGGAGAAATAAAAATGTATAAAATGAAGAAAGAGTAAAAAAATATGTAGCAAGAAGGAGACGGACACAAGGGTTGCTAGCCCCTGTGCCCTAGTAACACATCTGAACAGTGCGGTGAAGGTATGTGCTATACATGACCTGATCTGAAAGCATCATAATTTGACTCGTAACAGATCGGGTTCAAAGGAAAACCACTTGGTCAAGGATTGGGAGATCAGCACTGATGGAAAATTGTATACCTCCACTACCCGGGTGAAACCTGTGAAAATTTCAGCTTATTTCGTTGGTTCATTTGCGAGAAAATGGTCGAAATGCATTCAGCATTTTTGTACGCATTCTTAGGCAGAGTTTTGGTCTCTTGAGACGAAAATGAATTTTTTGATCTAATTTCATCAAAAAACGATAACACTTCAGGCAGAAATATTTCAAGGAAAGGTTTCTACCATCATTATCTTTATACCATTTAAGGTATATGTAAATCTGTGAACATTTATGTTTTTCTTTCTTACCAATGTTGAACCGGGGCCTTTAAAAAAATTTGAATTTGAATCTGTGAATTTATTATTATGTTATGTTCAATGTATGATTTAATTAAGGGGGGGTGGATCAAGAGAGTTGAAATAATATTCAAACATAAATTTCCAAAGCATTTTTCTCAGAACAATTTAAACGAGATGCTAAGGGTTAGCTTCTACATCCCATAATTAATTAGCATATTTTTCTGGAAATCAAGAATACAGACATGAAAAAGGGTTGTTAAACTGGAAAAACAATACTTTATTGATGATATTTACTGTTTCTATGTATATGTTCTGTTTTCTCTTTTATGCTTTTCTGAACAACAATGAATTGCTTGAAATCTATTACCTGATCCTGATTTTTAATCAACTTTTATTTATTCCTTGCATATGTTTTAATTTTCTCTGTTATACTTTTTGAACAATAATGAATTGCTTGAAATCTACTACCTGATGTTGATTTTTAATTAACATGAGTTTATGTTAATATCTCTTGAGTAACTGATTGTGACCAGAAAGTTCCATCTACTCTCTCTAATTTCATGATCTTATTTATACTCACTGTGTATTGTTAGAGTATGCTTTTCATGCATACATTCATTATTTACAGCTTCTACTTGTCATGTATATTCATTGTGTTTTGTTAGAATATCCTTTTCATGCATATTCATTATTTACAGCTTCTACTTGTCATGTATATTCATTGTGTTTTGTTAGAATATCCTTTTCATGCATATTCATTATTTACAGCTTTTACTTGTCATGCAGATTCATCATGTTTTTTTTTAGAGTATGCTTTTCATGAATATTCATTATTTACAGCTTCTACTTGTCATGTAAATTCATCATGTTTGTTTAGAAGTTCCTTCTGATGGACATGTGACAGATCCTATATGTAATAACCAAGATGTTCTGGAGAACAAGAAGTCTGCTGCTATTTCCTGAACCATCATAAAAGTCCAGCAAGCGATTTTTAATTACATGTTGACTTTTTTACTAATGGGAACATTTCTTTTTCTTTGTGGGTATGATACATGAAGGGTACACTCATTCCTAATCTCAAGTATTCAATGAACACATCATACTTACGAGTTGTGAAAAGTTCAACAAGTGCAAAGTTCAACAGTTACGTTAAGTAAGTCGTAACAATCTTGAATAAACATCGATAAGCAATTAAAAAAAAACCCAAAAGCAAACATTTTTTAAAGGGATATTTTGCATGTTCAGATATGTACATTTCATGTTCGGCAAATTCCTTTGTTGAAACTCAACCTATCATGTATCATACCATAAACATGAGCAGGTCAGTAAGCTCAGCTGAACCCTCAACACAATAAGATCTGCAGACGAATCTCCAGTGAAAAACTAACCAGTCTTTTGTTTACGTTTCTGTTTTCAAGCTGTATTCACACTGAAGAACTCATTCCTAATTCCTGGGAAATAAACTCTATTAATTCCTGGGGAATTTAAAACCCTGCAGCAACTCACTGGTGTTGATTTCACACTTGATTCAAAAAGTGTAGACTTCTGTTTACTGAGGGTTATTTCTCAAAACCTTTCTCCTTGCAGGTTTAGCTATTTCCCTGGAAGAAGCTACTTCCATTCAGTAGACAGATCCATCATGCCCCGCCCCCTGGCGTGTAAACCAATCACAGACTTGGCTACGCCACTGAAAGTATGACAAAAGTCTGACACGATAACATCGTATTGGAAGATGTAAACATGCGTGCGAGTACTTTAGCGCGAGAGTTCTTGTCGTGCAGTGTGGCAGTGGAGAGACGCACATTGTGCTGCCCACGTGTGCAGTGGTGATAAAGCCAATGCTGTGATTGGTCAATATGTTTAGGGGGCGGGATTAATGGATCGGTCTATCCAAGTGTGAAAGACCAACATTTAATTTTTCTCCAGAATATCTCAGGAATGTTGCCTAGTTTAACAAGGTTTTGCAGTGATCTTGATGATTAATTTACTGTGAGTTAAACATTGTAATATCCATGCCGTCACATGTCATTTTTCTTCTGTCATATTATTACTGTCTGTACTATTTGGCACATTTTCTATGGACTTCTTGATGTTCAAGGGAAAGAAAATATTGATGCATGTACGAGAAAGTTAATCCCAGTCATGTACATTTACCCATAGCTACCTGGGCAGTTCAACTATAATGAAAGGCGGTATGTAATTAATACAACAAAATTCTCAAATTTACAACCAAGATGGAGTACTTTATCTTATTAATCACTAAGACATACTGTGTTGAAAGAATTTATCTTTGATGATTGAAAACCAGGTGTTGTTCATCGAGGGGGATGATTTGCGTCTATTACTTCAAATTCTCTTGGCCTTTATTGTCTGCCTTGTTATTATGCTGACCGTGATGGGTTTGGTGTGGCGATTCTATCAGCTTTACACAGACCAAGCTGCTATGCAGGTATTGTTTTCCCTCCATTAAGAGAACCCCTTACAAGCAAGGCATTTGTGCTTGCATGTGGCCTCTATCCTCCCATATCCTCCTCGCCTATGTCACTCCACACCAAATTGTTTGGACTTGGATAAGATTGGAACGCCTGACCCTGTGATGAGCACTTATTTTGGGCCTACCGGCCCCAGTCCTTCAGAATCCTTCACTTTGGCAATTGGATATATAGAAAGATTGGGGGCTGTAAGGGTTAATGGACAATTATTTCAAATTTCTAGTTTGTCAATTTATGACGTGGACGACATGATCTAAAAATCATTATTGAAAGCTGTCAACCCTCAAATAATAATCCTCAGAAGAAAGAAATTGTTTCCATTTTCTTAAGTTATTTTAAATAACTTATGCATTGACCCTTTGAGAAAGACTCTACTAGGGTTGAAATGTGAGGCCATCAAGTTCTTTTGCATTTAAATTATTTTGTATTACAAACGAGGAAGATGAACACACTTTCAAGATCATCCAAATTGGGCTGGTAAAATGATTGAACTTGAAACATAAATAGTTCCAATTAGTCCAGTGTGTCTTAAAGCCAAGGGATACTTTTGGCAATTGCTAAAAAAAAAAACCAATGACCATAAACTCTTACTTGGTAAGGAGCAACAGAGAGCAGTTGATAGTATAAAACGTTGTGAGAAATGACTCCCTTTGAAGTAACATAGTTTTTGAGAAAGGGGTAATTTCTCGCTGAAATATTTGAATCTGAGAAAGGCTTCAGGCATGAAGCCTTTTTCACGTCATGAACAACACACATCAGCATTTTCGGATCCTTTTGCGTGGAAAATAATCGCTGCAGGTTTTAACTGATATCTCAAGAACGCCAACATCTTTTGAAACAAAATTTTCAGAGGTTAGTTTTATGGTATATATCTGCAATTATATAGGATTGAAACAAATGTACCGTTCCAAATACCAAAGGTACACCCTGCCTTTAATGTAAATTTTAAAAACCTTTAAAAGACTGAGAAGCATGGTCGAATTAAAAAACAAGGTAAGTGAACAAAGATCGGCTATCAAGCAACGCCACCAGCCTTTTGCGTTAGAGTTTCTGTTGCTGTTTATAAAGGTAAGTGACTACAGTACTTTGTGGTTATTCTTGGTGTCGAGGCAGCTAACCATTTTTTTTTTATTTCTTCTTTAGAAACTACTTCAGAGTTTTTTGCGCATTATTAATACTCATTCATACTAATAATGATAATCCTACTTTCACGTCTTACATGCTTGCTGCAACTGTCGGAGTAAAATCCCGTTTCTGATTCAGTTTGCTGGCAAAGACTTCAGTGCAGCAATACAGCAGAGAGTGGAATGGTTCTAACATACTGGTCACAATCAGCTTTAGTAAACCCAGTAGACTAGGCCAAGTTTAATCTAATAATAACCCACTGCATTTATACCTACAGGTAGCTCTATCAACCACTGGAGGGATTGATAGTTGTACAGAAATGTTGCAGTTTGAGTTCTAAAATTGTAGTTGGAATATTTATTCTGGTCAACCCCAGATGCTGGGTTTTGCTAACGTTACACCTTTTCTTTACCCATCATGCCTTTTTGTCTGTCAAACATCTTGCACCCATACCGATCCAATATGTGACCACGTTCCAGGTGTCCGTCCGACAGCGATTCCTCCTTCTGAATCTTCTCGAGTTTCTTGTGGTCTTCTTCAGCTGTTTTCTATCATTTCTTCTCTTTTTCGTGGTCGGTTGGAAAGTGAAACAACGGTATGATAGCTTCCGGCGCCAACAGGTAACTGAAAGAGAGAAGCCTTCATCAATGATAGGATCATCAATCCCCCCCCCCACTCCCCCTAGGTCCAGGATCACACTCCTTGTTTTTTAGGGGCTTGATTAATCGGTTATTTCTGTTTGTTTTAGTGCACTTATGGCGACTTTATTACTGCTTGCACCTGTTTTTGTTAGTGTTGATTATTGACATGCCAGAATTCACCGCCCTGTGTGCATTTCATGAAGTGACTCCAGAACCAACCTCTTCTCATGTTGGAAGAGATAGATGTCTTTACTTGAAGGAAGACATTAACCATGTTGGAGGGTTTCTGATGTGAACTGTCAGGGGGGAATGATTCTGGCATGTTCAATCAGTCCAATTAGTGCATGTTGTGTTGTTGCATGGAAGTCTAACGTTGGTCTTTTGTTTCTTTCTCCCATTTTCTCCCTTTGTGTTCTTCTGTGGACTGTTGTGTCTGTTTGATGGTTTTTATGTGATGGTCACTCCTTCATTTTTCTGCTTTAACATATTTCTCCGTCAAACCTTCCCTATCATTATGCCACACTTGTTTACGCTGTCCTTGTTTTTGTTCTCACTTTGTTTTATTGACATGACATTTTTTGTTGTTGTACACATTTGTCTGCACTCTGTTTATAACCCATCCTTCATTCTCTCTTTCCTCAATCGTATCATCTTCATCTTTATCTTATGTTCCTCTCAACTTTTGTGAGCTTTATTTTTCATCTTCTCTCAATCCTGTCTGATCTGATTTCTTCGTCAATTCTTATCCCTTTTTAATTTTTCTAATTGTATCTCAATCTTATCTTCCTAATCCTACCCCACACCTCACTCCTTAATCATATCTCAATATTATCTTCCTAATCCTACCCACATCTCTCTCCCTAATCATATCTCAATCTTATCTTCCTAATCCTACCCACATCTCACTCCTTAATCATATCTCAATCTTATCTTCCTAATCCTACCCAAATCTCACTTCCTAATCATATCTCAATCTTATATTCCTAATCCTACCCACATCTCACTAATCACATCTCGCTATCTTCATTTTTTGTCACTCCGAACATTCTTGGCTTACATCATCCCGCCCTCTTTATTTCCCTTCTCTCTTTTACCATCTGCCCATCCCTTGACCTTCTACATCTCGTCTGTTTTTTTTCTTCTCTCTACTTCTCCTTGCATCTTGCCGTGGCATCAGATAACATTCTATCAACCTTCCTTTGACCTTGTGACTGTGCTTGTGACTTTCTTTATATGTTTTTTTGTGATCATTGTGCTTTTTGCGGCCTTTCTGAAACTGAAAGACTTGTGGGATCGCTATCATCGTAGAAGGGTGAGTAAGAAGTAAATGTCACAGATCATTTGTCATGTAAATACTACTCAGAGCTACTGCAGTATGTAAAGCTGAAGCCACTTTTGCAATTTTGTTCCCAGCACAAAGTTAATGCTGTCTGGTGAATTATAGATCATAAATAAGGCGCTGAATAGCTCTGTACTCTGAATACTCACATTTTTTGTAATTTCCATCAACTTTTGCTGATTGAATTTGAAAAAAAAAAGGGCTTTCATTTTTTTTCATTTTTGCACCGCCATTACCATTCTGGTTCATAAAAAAAACAATAAAACAAAACAATTGTGAGCTTTTTAAACGAACTCTTTTAGATTGAGCTTTTTTTGGCTGTTAAGACACGGTGTTGTTGCCAATTGTACACAATTTATCCTTCAAAGGTAAGTCTGTGTTTAGGCAATTTGTCATTATTTGTACACCCTTGGATTTTGTTTCAAGTCTTTCCATAAGTTGCCAAGTTGATCATACTCAGCTCAGTGATAATTTGTCTTCTTGAGTTGTTCTCCATCCCAGCAAATTGCACTATAAATAAATCTTGGTTACTGCTTTGATGATACTATAAGCGACACATGTATGTGATGATATGAATTTATCAAGAGCAGAAAAGAACGTTTATAGTACGTCCACTAACTCAAAGTTTGGACCAAACTGCAAATGCTCAAGAATGTTAAGTGTTTTGTTTGTTACCAAAGTGTGTTTCATTCCATGTTTGCATTGGATCATTTTCAATTCTAGCATGTACTTGTTTGATTTAAATTCAACAATGCATGTTGACGATTCTTGTGGTTCACAGTGCTCATGTCTGTCTAGATTTCCCATCATTTTTATCAGCAACTCATTCAGCCGATGATAGTCTGCCTGAATAGCCATGAAAATGCAAGAATGTGATCCAAATTAAAAACAAGTTGAACAATAAATATATCCTATTAGACGCCACCCACAAGAGTAACTTGTATAGCAGTGTCCTATAGACTAATCCGAGCAGCTCGTTCATGGGCATTTACACCACCGCAGCTATGGCCGCCGCACGAATATGCCATTCTGATTGGTACGTATGCGCGCTGACATGCTAATGTCGTGTCGCGCACGCGTTCGGTGACCATCTGCGGTGGTGTAAGACAGTATAAAGTCCCCATGCGCAATCTCGCCCAAATTGCGGGGCTAACACGCCGCAATTTTTTTTTTTTTTTTTAATTTGTTGCATCCAAAATAAAATTTTAGTCGTTTTCGGCCTCAATAGCGGGCCCATTAAACCATGGTTAAACATCATATTGGCAGTTTACATTTAGAAATGCACACTGAAAATATTTTGCTTGTCGAAACATTTTCTTCTTTTTTGGGGGTTGATGAGTTGCATGCCTGACAAACGAGCGCTGCTTGGATTAGTGTATATAGACTGGCCCCTGTCCAAATAATGATCAGTAATGATCGGTAGCCAGCAATGATCTAAGGCCGTTGATTGGGTCAGCTCTTGAAAAAATGGTTTTCATACAGACCTTTTCTTTTGTTGGTAAACAAACCGCGCTGGTTGGCGTGGTGGGCTGAATATTACCAAAGCATGCAAACTTGTTGGCAGACGTTGCAACCAAATTGTACATTTTTAAAAACTTTATTTCAAAGACATTTTATCCCATTGTTGTTTGGTTCGTTTTCAACAAACTCAATGCTATTGTTGGATAGTGTGGGTACTATATTTTCCAATTGGGATGATCTGTTTGTGCTTTGGATTGATGGCAGTTTTCCATCCTTAATGTTTGGGGAAAACTGAGGCTTTTAAAGTGCCAAAGAAAGGTCTATAATATGCCCGACCATCAACGATACTGTGGGCGGAAGAATGTCTTGGGTCTGGGAACCAGACTAAGCATTGTTGGAGCTAGTCCTCATTAACATACGAGTGGAGGAATTCCTCCACTATGTTTTTGACTTGCTACCGGTCCCTACATTCAATTGGCAGACGTCGGGAGAATGGGTAGGGAACAGGAACCAGTCTGTGCGGCCATCCCATTATGACACACCATTGAGCCATATCAGCCTGACTGGTAGAACATAAATGTCCCTGCCCAACCTTGTTGCTGCATTACAATATAATACTAGATTTATTTACTGCATTTTAAAGACACATACCCCCGACAAACTGTATACTGGTAGAAAGAGTACATAAACGGAATTCCCTTGAATGTGTTTATTCGGTTTGCGGTAACACCATGTGTATATCTACTTTGCAGTGTGGATTGTTCTTAATATTTGTGTTTTTTTACCCATACACTGATGTGTGTTAAGCACAGTACTTTCCTAAGTCCTGTGAAGAAAGAAAAACAGTTTTTGTGAGAACTTTACCTGATTTATTCTTCTGCCGCGAAGCAGATTTCAGAATTCGGAAGGACTATTATAGTTCTGAAAAGAACTGTCCTGCTTATTAAGTTTTAATTAATGACATTAATTGGTCTCAACGTTTCGACTAGCCTGGTTGACTAGAGCAGGCTAGATCAATAATGTTGACTCACTCAGCAGCATTGAAGTTAATCACAAGAAGTCCCTGACCTCGATACACTAAGCGAAAGTAGTCCTGGCCAATTTCCTACCTCCGCAGGTAGTACTTAAAGGTAAAATATAGGATCGGTAAAGCTGATAGTGCAGTGTTCTTACTTTGTGTGATTCAATATATACATGAAGAAAACAAACCTGTGAAAATTTGGGCTCAATCCGTCATCCGAGACAGGAGAAGAAATAGTGAAAAACCGTGAACACTTTTCAGCATGTAATCGCATTGATCTTAATTTCGATTTTTACAACCAAAATTAACATCGGGGTGTTCAAATTCTATTTTATCCACTTTGACAGTATTTCAGACAGAAATATTTCTATGGAAGATCGGTACTGGTATGAACTTCATACTCAGTAAGCTTTCAGACTGATACTAATAAAAAAAATATTGACAAATACCAATCCTTTATTGTACCTTTAATAAGCAGGACAGTTCTTTTCAGAACTAAGTAGTCTCCCCAAATTCTGAAATCTACTCTGCGGTAGTCGACTAATTAAAAGGACAAGTTCTCACAAGAACAATGTACACAGCAAAGTAGATATATACACGTGATGTTAATCAAACGGAACATACATTGATACCTCACGAGGCTATGCCTCAAAACCTGTGTCTCTTGAATGTGATACATGTTTTGCTCTGCTATCCATTTCATACCACTAGAGACTAGAGTATGCAGAAAGACACTCGCTTGTTTTTCACATTATATGTACAGGTTTTCCCATATAACAAGAAACACAATGAAGAGTACCACCTTGCATCCGACGGGTGAATAGTTTTTCCAGTAGTTGTAACCTGTTTTTTAAGAACCTGAAACCAGCTGAAAATGTTTCAACATGGGAAGGGACGTGCAGGCGTATACTGAAAATCATTCGAGTTGATTTATTTGGTGTTTTAAGAATTTGATTAATAATTAATAATTGTTCATTTATATTGCACAGATTCCATGTTAATATGTTCAAATGCGCAATACAAAGTACATAAACTACACTCCAGGAACATGCTCAGAGGCGGCACATTAAGCAGCCAAACCAGAAATACCTGGGGCAAGCCCCTTCTCTTTTACGATAAGGGTTCGTGCATTTATACAACGCTCGGGACCGACAGTTTTACGTCCCATCCAAAAGACGTGGGCTCGATGTTACAGAGCCCTATCTGTGTCCCAGACAAGCCACCAACTATTGACAGTATCTGGTGCTTAACTTGGCAGTACTACCAGTGGCTCTTCCACTGAGCTTACTGTCTGGGACACAAAACATATAACAGCCCCTGGGCACAGTGAAATTTGCCATCATCACCCTCAAATTTCCATTAAAAGATGGACGGAAAAATTTCAATTTATTTTAAACAAAATTTAAGAGTAATAGCATACCTGGAGGTCAGACAAACATTCCACCACTCACAGTTCACACGATCAATGCCTCGGCGTGCCGGACCACATGTAGTACAATACGCGTATTGTATGTACGATTGACCGGCGCTTCGTCAGTGAAATTTGACACGCTGTCTGAGATCCGGGTACTTGTGTGACCAATTTTAAACATTGATGCGGAGTGCTATTAAAAAAATGAATAATTCTAATCAACTCAAAACTGTTTTCAGTATAAGCCTGCATGGCCATTCTCATGTTGAAACACTTATGGTGGTTTCAGATACGCAAAAAAAAAAGTTACGGCCATTGGAAAAAAAAACTGCCAAAATGATGGTAGATAAGTGGTCCCTTTATTGTGGTTCCTGTCCTATGTAGCCATCTGCACATTTGTGTGTTGTATGGGAAATCCTGTAGATAGATAGGTAGATATGGGTCAAGATGTATTTTTATTGTTTTATCATTGAACTGATCTTTTTGTTGTATCCATTAGAATCGAGCTGTCGAGTTAGCTGTGATGGCACGCAGACCTTTTGCTTCGGTTAATCTAGTGATCGAGAATACTGTCCCACCAGATATTGTAGCTGGAACTAACAAAGTAAGCTTTATCACGCTGCAATAGTGTCACAGATGATTCAATTCTTGAGAGCTCAAAAATGTTTATATTATCAGGATTTTGTGTGATGCTTGAATAACTGCTTTAACTGCAGTGGCGTGGCTGGTTTTTTTTTTAAAGGGGGCAGCTTCTCCCCCAGAACATCTTTCCCCCCTGCTTGCCTCCCCTGTCAGCCTCTGGGCATCGTGAAATTCGCTATAATCAGGCAATTTTTAACTTAAATTGCCCCCTCTACAAATATCTGTGCCCCCTCCCTTTTCCCCCTGCACAAAGATGCTGGCCCCATGTGCTGCCCTAATCTAATTTGGCCACCAGCAAAAAGATGCTGGCCCCCTGTGCAACCCCCATTTGGCCACCAGCAAAAAGATGCTGGCCCACTGTGCAACCCCCAATTTGGCCACCAGCAAAAAGATACTGGCCCCCTGTGCAACTACCAATTTGGCCACAAGCAAAAAGATGCTGGCCCACTGTGCAACCCCCATTTGGCCCCCAGCAAAAAGATGCTGGCCCACTGTGCAACCCCCTATTTGGCCCCCAGCAAAAAGATGCTGGCCCCCTGTGCAACTACCAATTTGGCCACCAGCAAAAAGATGCTGGCCCACTGTGCAACCCCCATTTGGCCCCCAGCAAAAAGATGCTGGTCCCCTGTGCAATCCCCGTTTGGCCCCCAGCAAAAAGATGCTGGCCCCGTGTGCAACCCCCATTTGGCCACCAGCAAAAAGATGCTGGCCCCGTGTGCAACCCCCATTTGGCCACCAGCAAAAAGATGCTGGCCCCGTGTGCAACCCCCATTTGGCCACCAGCAAAAAGATGCTGGCCCCTGTGCAACCCCCATTTGGCCACCAGCAAAAAGATGCTGGCCCCCTGTGCAACCCCCATTTGGCCACCAGCAAAAAGATGCTGGCTCTCTGTGCCCCCCCTGCAAAAAAGATGCTGGCTACTGAAGTAACAGGAGAAAACATTTAGTCAGGAAGTTTTGTGTTAAAAGATAAATCGTTACATAACTTTTTACACAACTCTGAAGTCAAAACCCTAAATAGAAAAGTTGATGGTTTTATTTCTTTCGACATTTTTATTTCTAGAAACATACATTTGCGTTCTCCTTCGAAGTGTGTTCAGACAACAAGGCACAAGTTGCTACTTTGTTTATGCAAATGCCAATGCCAGATGGTGATAAGATCCCTCTAGGCCAGTCTCGTTTCTCCTTGGCGTCATCTCTTGTCCAGGTCAAGCCAAAGAAAGGAGAAAGACGGAATAGTAATCAAAAACACCAGCCGAGAGAAACGCCTAGAGCTACAGAAACAAACCTTACCAACACATCTCAGAGCGGAGTTCAACCACAAAGTACACCCGACACAGAAAGGCGACCTGAACTTTACGTCATCCAAAACCTCTCAACTGGTTATGACAATGCAGCAATGGTATAGCAATGTATGTGGTATGGCATTGGTAGACCTAAACTACAAAAGTCACATAGCTTTTTTTTTAACGGCATACAATTTTAGTTTTTGGGTGAACAAAGAAAAATTGAGTGGAGCGGGATTCGAACCAGCGATTGCCAGCGACCTTTATAATGTACCAACGCTCTACCAACTGAGCTATCCAGCCCTAATGTTGGCGGTCGGGTGCCAGTCAGAAGCCATTCAACCTGAAACTGCCGTATAACCAGAGATCACACATCAATATTATTTAAAAATGACAATTTATTGTCCCATTAGAATTCTACTATTTGCCAAAGTATAAGTAAAGAACATAATTCTTTTCATTTCATAACATTTTATAGACCAATTGCGCTCACATGGCCTATAGTGGGTATTAAACATCAACAAACATCAATTTTGTTGATGAATACCAATCCTGTATTCTACTTTTCAGAGGATTCTTGATGAAGGGAGTTCAGGTGGGTCTGCCCAAAGGTTCTGTTATGCAGTGTATGAAAATGCCACCCTTGGGTACCATCAATGGTTCTTCAAATATTTTGTGGGGGGGGGGGGGGGCAGAGGATGGGGGGGGGGGCACTAAATATCTTCTGTTCTTTAAGTCTACCAATCGCTTTCAGATCAATTGTTTGAAAAGGTTCTTTATTAAATTAGGTACATGCATATGTACATGTAGTAACAGAGAAAAGTATATATTTTTCAAAAAGAATAATTTGTAGATTTTTAAATTGTGTATTGAAATGTTTTTTGTAGCAATGCAAATGTGTATTCACCTTTGTTCGTATGAGAAAGTCACACACTTTGGGTTTCAGGTCATCCAGGGATTGATTGGTATTTTACTTTCAAACCTTCCCAAACAATTAATAGATCGATCCATTAAGCCCCGCCCCCTTAAGTGTTGACCAATCACAGCCTTGGCTTTGCCACCGAAACGCCGACAAAAGTCCGACACGATAAAATCCTAGTTGAAAATGTTGTTCATGTTGTGCAGTGTGGCATTGAAGAGATGCACATGGTGCTGCCCACGTGTACAGTGGTGATGCAGCCAATGCTGTGATTGGTCGATATGTTTAGGGGGCGGGGCTTAATGGATCGGTCTGTTACTCCATGACGATTGTTTTTAAAGTAGCAACAGTATGGCAAATCATGTTCATGTTTTTACAGCTTAAAAAAAATGATAAGAAATTTAAGATAAAATCTCAATGAACAGGTGAAAGAATGTGAGAAACCAGCAATGGTAATTAATGCAAGTTAACGGCATGTTGTTCTTTTTTACACTTACAAAGCAGGGGATACTTTTGGTAATTACTCCCAAAAATAAATGACCGTATAAACTTACTTGGTTAGGAGCAACGGAGAGCTGTTGATAGTATAAAACATTGTGAGAAAGAACTCCCTTTGATGTAACATAGTTTTTGAGAAAGAGGTAATTTCTCGCAAAAATATTTGAGTCTGAGAAAAGGCTTCAGGCATGAAGCCTTTTTCTCACGTAACGAAAACTGTGCAGTTTCAGCGTTTTTGGATCGTTCTGCGTGGAAATAACTGCTCCAGGTATGCTGATATCTCAAGAATGCTTCTGAAATTTTCAGAGGTTAGTTTTATGGTATATTTATCTACAATTATCTAAGATTGAAACAAACGTACGGTTCCAAATGTCAAAGTCATACCCTGCCTGTAACCTGGAAGATTTTTTTTTTTTCAAAGCTTATCCTGCTGGTAAGTGAGATGTTTCGCAGCCGGAAGTGCAATGTAAACGAATGGTATACAAAGGTGTACATGAACATCCGTTACACTGCACTTGCGGCTCCAAAACGTCATTACTTATCAACAGGATAGAACACTTAACAAACTTCGTTTCCAGTTCCCTTTTCTGCTACAAACAAGTGACCTTGATGTGATTAGATGTAACGGTCAAAATCTCATGTAGCTAGTAAGTCTTAAGCTATGGTTATTATTTTAAGCTTTGTAGAGAGTTCGTGTATTAAATCTGAGGAATGGTTTTGACGATAACGACCACAGTAAACCTTAATTGGAGACCTTTGTAAACATCAGTTAAAACACAACCAAGCAGATTCTGTATGTACTTAGCAATTGTTATCCATTATTCAGTACTAAAAGACATGTTGATATCATACAATGTTGTCTTTAAATGTGATAATCAAATAATATGCAGTAAACTAGAGACATTATTTGAACTAAATTCAAGAAAAAAACAATTATTTTTAAAGTTACATCAACAATGATCCAAGTTCGATCAAGGACCATAGTTAACCATAGTTTGACCAACTCTGATCGAACACACGCCAGTCAATGATGGTTGGACTAGTCTAGTCGACTATTCCCAACCAGCCTATCGAGGTTGGTCACATCGCTGGTTACCAATAGCCTTTGCATAAGCACAGTGCAGAGGGGGCCAGTTATCAGGAAAGTGATAACGTTGATTTCCCCATTTTCTCATGGTGGCGTTGACGTGACATGACTAGAGTTGTTCGCACTTCAACTTCAGTGCGCATGTGCTACGTCACTAACCTACCACTACCATTGGTTCATGATCCAACTTGCTCAGTGTTAAATTGCACATTGACTTAGGTCAACTAAAAAAGTGTTACTTAATCTGCAGGAATATGTGCCATTTTGGTAAAAATGCAAAATAGATTTAGTTTTTTTTTATCACATTAAAGTCTGAGTAGGTGAGGACTGATTCTAGACAGTGGTTACATCAGGAGTCATAGTGTATGTCTTCCATGCATTAACCAACTCACTATCACGATTATCATCTTTAGTTTTGGTCTCACTCCGAAGTTGACACAAGCTTTACATCCGAAGCCTGCTACAGAAATACAGGTTTTTTGTTTTCCTTTTATTATTATTATTTTCAAAATTTTAAGTTATTAACAGTGTTTTTTGTAAAAAGCAAAATTTGTATAGATGGTACATGGACATGTATGTATATTTTACGAAGTTGATGGTGGTTTCTTGAATGTGAAGCACACCAACCGGAGTAATTGGTATATATTTACATTACCATCCTTTCTAATAATGACAGTTGCAATGAGATGTGAATACTAATTAAAAGCTTATTTAAGTTTATGGGAAATTATACATAGTTAAAAGATTATTGAAATGTATATGAATGCAGATAATCCCAGGAAAAAAAGTCACAATGTACATTTCAGTGAAAAATACTTTTCTGTAATTAGCCAATTTGATAATGATGACAACTCCTAAATGGTGTTATGGATGTTTTACATGCTTGTCAAGTTCTAGTTTCATATTAGTGACTTAAAAAAGGGGAGAAACCACTTCATGGGTTCGTGCTTACAAGGAAAATAATGTTGACGTTTTATTTCAGTTTAGATCGTTGGTCCGAATGCAGATATACATTGTGCACAGGTAGCATCCTGTATTTCTATTTTCATTATTACAAGGAATGTCAGTCGTTTCGTACCCAGGGTTCATAGCACAGTGACAAACATGACATACAATAGACTAAGACACAATGACCACGCTGAGAGGTAGTTTCGCGATGGTGAGTCGTAAATTTTAGCCTACTTTGATGGCATTTCCGTTGGAGAACTTTTCGGATTATACTCTTGCTGGTAATTTTTTGTTTCTAAATCTGTTAACAAAATCTAGTCCCGCAATTGCCGGTGCAAAACTCATTTTCTGGAGGCCTTTTTGAGATTCGACCGTTTACCTACTGGTAACGGGTTTGCGTGACTGGCTTAACCTCCTTTGTGCAACATAATAATGACTGGGTACAAAACGACTTTGGCACGAAACGAACTGCTTCGATTACTAGAGTCAATGCTTTGACGGTATTTCAAAAAAAAGTGAGTGCTCAACTGTCATCACATGGAAGGTTTGACTGTATAAAATGATAGATCATTCCTAGTAGAACACTTCTAGGTAAGGTGTGGTCTCAAATTGTGGCATCAGTTTGGAGAAAAAGAGGATTTTGGATTGTATTTCAATCTATATGGACATGTGGCCGAGCGTTTAAGGGCACCGGACTCAAGCTCTGGTGTTTCTGATCAGCAGAGGGTCTGGGACCTGGTCTTAAATATAATATCATCTTGTGTTTCAATCTACATGGAAATGTACATGAATCCATGTTGTGATGGTATGGACATACAATCACCCTCGTCTGTTGCCCACTCGTTCTACTAGGTAAACATGGCACGTCTGATCTGTTGTATCCAGCCAACTCTGTCGTTAGTCTCTTATTTTCAGTTCTAACGGCTTCAAGACTGAGCTGGACTGGTGACAAATTGATTCAGACATTGACCCGTTTAAAACTGCAGATCAATTAAAATCAGATAAAAACCGGTTCAAAACAGATAAAAACTGATAAAAACAGAGCGAATTAAAAACACTGTGAGGTCGTCACTCTCACATCCTGCGGCCTCGTTGGATATGGGACGCAGAAGCGCTATATTTTCCCGTATTCGACGAGTGCACATGTGATAACTAATAGTTCTTCAATCGTCTAAACATACAACAATGATATCTTGTATTTCAATCTACATCTGACATGTACATGAATCCATGTTGTGGTTTGGATGTACAATAAGGATATCCTGTGTTTCAGTCTATACGACTATCTGGCTATAAGGTAATATAGTAACGAATTGGACGGTGTAGGTCATAAAACTGTTCTTCAGCAGATATAATGTTATTCCACAAAGCAGAGTGTGAAATCATACGTCAATACTATCATCAAACATGAAGCAAACATGGTTTAGAGTCAATCATAATACACTAAGCCAAGGTTAGAATGCAATCCTTTTTAATTTATTATTACTTTCTCGTAAGACATTTGGAAACGCAATTCACACAAGTTAACCTTGCTTAATACATGGTGAATACAAGTTAATTTCAAACTACATCTACTTACAGATTGCTGTGTATCAATCGGTTTGCTTATGTTCTTTGTTTATTTTCAATTTATATCAAGCAAGTAATATAAATCCTATCTGTATATCTTTCTGATTTTTAATTTGTATGAGGGTCAACGGATTATTTTGTATAAATTGTGCAATTTATAATAAAAAAAACAATATACTGAACTTTCTGAATTTCTGTGTCAGGGAGAGTATGTTTTTATGTTTCAAATTGTGCATGTCATACACTTAGAATCTTGAAGGCTCTAGTATAGACCTTCTGCACGTGACGTCACCGGGATCACTTGCAATCATTTTGGTGATAGCTAGCGCGTATTTCAGTCGCGTGCAACTGTTACAATTATCCTGCGCGCGACGCAAAATGCGGTATTGAGGCAATCGCTGCAAAGAAATTTCTTCAGCGTTACGCTATAAATCATGTGCGTAATGTTGCTGCGCGTCAGGCTGACACGAGTGGTGATAAGTTTTGTGTAGTTTTACCACATAAAATCTTTTTTAAACTCAAAATTCAAAAATCCTCGTTATGAAAGTAAGCTTGGTATGTAAATTCAGTAAGTGACGTACTAGTTTTCATTTTTCGGAAACACTTACAAAAATTCATGCTAGAATCTGTTGAATATTTACAATAAACATGAACCGCGTGTACTTTTTCTTATGGAGAGGTGATCACCAAAATGGCAATGTTGAAAGCAAGTGTGTGATCTGTGACGAAGTTGCACAAGGTCTATTGAAACAAAGACCGCTACATCCGAGTCGAGCATACAACTACATACATGTAAATGATAAATTATTTTACAAAAGTACAAAAACTAAAAGGTAACCCACGATGTTAAAGGGTGGAGAAGTGGCATGAATGCTATGTGTCCCCATGCACTTTGTCTATAGACAACAATCTTATTCACCCTCAGCCTTTTTAAACCACACACCAATGAAACTGAAAGAACACCTAACTTTCCAAAGAAAAAAAAATAACATTGTGCTGGCCTCTAAAATCTTGTTTGAGCTTCCGTAGCATTTTATATTCAAGCCAGACTGCATGGGTTTCTAATTTGATTCCCTTTAACTTCTACAGCATTAAATGACAACGTTTGCAGCAATAATTTAGCCTGAATAAGTTAGTACATGTTACTTGCATTATCAAGGAAAGAAAAATAAACAGTTTTGTACATGTATATTTCAAACTCTTTGGAAGCTATCTAAGGTAATAATGGTCGTTTAAAATGATCTTCTGGAGCCCACTTCTGCTTAAATATGAAACAATGTTGATAACCTTACATGACTTTGATTGGTAAATAAGCGCAAATATTAAGCGAACAGTTTGTCTGTCTGGACCAAGGCCCATTTCAAAACTGCTCTTGCCGTGTCAAATTCAAATATTCAGTTTTTTTCCCCGATTCGACACGGCAGGAGTGCGACGTTTGAAACCACTTTTGGAAGTCGGCACGGCAGAGGCTTGGCTCGACCATGGCTCGACAGGCCCTGCCGTGCTATTGGCAAAGTTTGGCAGAAGCACGACGCTTGAAACCATTACCGCGCCAATGCCGCGCTATTGCCGAACTCAAATGATTTGAATTTGACACGGCAAGAGCGGGACATTTGAAATGGGCCTAATTTGCAGCCAACAACTTTTCTATTCTAGTTGAACTGACAAAACTACTTAAGTGGTACACATGTACAAGCACATTTGTACATGTCAATCTTGACGAATTTTGACCCGAACCCTTGTCCAGGAATTGATATGGAAATCTAGCCATGGGCATTATGGATTAATTTGGGCTCGGGATATAGACCCTACTGATCTGATAATAATATGATGCTTGCAACAGGCATGAAACCTCTGATCAGCTGATTTCCTCTTTTGTTTTCTTTCTTGGTGCCACCGAGAACTGTAAAGCACTACTGATCCCTTGCACGCACATCACACGCGGCGACTGCGCTCTCCATTCTGTAAGTCAACAGGTAGGCCCTAAGCGTGTAAATGCTTTGCCGCCTCAAATTCGCACTGCACTGCATTTTCTACGTACACGGTCATTAACTTCCGAAATGGCGCAACCAAGATTATTGTGATGACGACGTCACGTAAATCGGGTCAATACCTACAATGTCGTTTTGTTCTAGGAAGTTTCCGCTTACATCTGATTGCAAATTATACTACACGAAGGTGAACAATATTTCATTCACAGACAATCTACTAACCTTATTCATGATACAGTTTGCATTGTTAACTACTAAATAACTTGACTGGAAAACCAAACCCAAAGCCCCACCCTTTTTAACAGGCAGTCTGTAAACACAAGGGAACTGATAAAAAGACCAAGGATCAGTTTTTGAAAAACCGCCTCAAGGTCCAGCCTTGAGTCCACAAGTTTTTACACACTTAATCAAAGTTAACTAATTGGCCATTTTGTCATGAACAAAATAAAAGGATATATATATTTACATTGTACTATCAGTACATCTTCCAAGTATTCACAACTAGATCTATTTTTTTAATTTATACAAACACAATCTTGGCAAACGTAATATACATATTTTTGGTCCACAAAAAAAATTGACTCGTTTCAACTTTACTCAGTGGCTTCATCATGACGTTGTGTTGTATAAATCTTGTAAATTGTTGCTGTGTAGAAGCGTTGTCTACCTTTGAGGGTTATCACCCAAAGAATCAGAGTCAGAGTTCTGAAGGAGGAAAAAAAAAAAAGGGAAATAAGACAATTATGGCACTGGATTACAGTGGATTTGAGATCCTGTATCGTCATGCTCCTCGATATCTCCATGAGCTTATCTCCCTCAAGCAAACTCGTAGTGTGTCGTGGCCGAGTGGTTTGGTGGATCGGACTCAAGTTCTGGTGGCTGAGTCATCAGGACGCGGGTTCGAATCCCGGTCATGACACTCGTGTCCTTGAGCAAGACACTTTACTTTAATTGCTTCAAATAGGGGAAGAGGCAGTTATGTTTGTCTCGCAATGGATTCATTTACCCCTTCCCTGTTCTTAGCTGTGCCGTGATCAGACTTGCGTTTATATCTCACCATTGTTTCTGCACATTGGGGCAGGTTTATATCCCTTTAAAAAGTAGCTCACACCCTGAGTGGCAGTGTAAGTAAGGGGGACACGGGGGGGGGGGGGGGGGGGGGGCACGTGATGTCTGACTGATGTTCGTGCAAAAACAGATAATCACAGTTTGTAAAAATGTTAAACAAATATTCACAAATTGTTTATAATTTGTTGGAAACAAACCAACCAATAATGGGATGTATTTTCTTTATAAAATAGAAAGTTTGCAAAAATGTTGAATTTGATCACAACGTCTGTCAACAAGACTTAAATGCTTTGCTACATTTGGCCGTTCATGCCAACCAGCATGGTTTGTTTATCAACAATAGAAAGGTCTGTAACTACACATTTGACAGACCTTATCCATTCATCGCCATCTTTGAGGTCAAACGCAGCATCGAACTAACGTTGTAGCTGTTTTATAATTTGTTGGAAACAAACCAACCAATAATGGGATGTATTTTCTTTAAATAGAAAGTTTGCAAAAATGTTGAATTTGATCACAACGTCTGTCAACAAGACTTAAATGCTTTGCTACATTTGGCCGTTCATGCCAACCAGCATGGTTTGTTTATCAACAATAGAAAGGTCTGTAACTACACATTTGACAGACCTTATCCATTCATCGCCATCTTTGAGGTCAAACGCAGCATCGAACTAACGTAGCTGTTTTGACCTCAGCGTGAGGGTGTCCTTCCCTGTACTAAGTGCTCATAGTGACATCATACGCATAAGGTCTATTGACAGAAAACGTAGGTTGTCAGAATTAAATATCGGGTGGCCGAAAGACACCAAGAAACTTCTCTAGTTAACATCCAAATACTTACATCTGATTCTCCTTCGGAGTTGTGTCCTCCGAAACCGGAGGGAATGGCTGCATCTCCTGCCGTCCCTCTCCAAGCGATGTCTTGGTCCTCTAATACACCACTCTCTCCTGGAACTACTCCATCTGCATCCAGATCGCTGACAGCTCCACTGTCGATACTAAGACTGTGAAGGGATGGGATGCCGTCATCAATGGTATCTCCATCTGCACTGGGTGGGGAAAATAGACCAAGTGCTTCCTCCTCCAGCATGTCCTCAAAGCAGGACTCTATAAATTCCTCCTCTAGAATTTCTTCCATGATCTAAACAGAAATGTTAGTTTTAGTTATTTTTGAATGACAACATCAACATTACTATAAGAAATAAATTATTGCATCAATACAGATTCAGTGTGTTTTTTTTTTAAATTTTTTTATGGAAGTCACCAGACACACAAGGCCAGTAAGCCACTCGAGGTGTGGGCTACAAATCAACTGTTTTATCCAGGGGCCGTTGCCATCTACTCCTGGGGCTGAAACAGGGTAAACCCCTTTACAGTCCGTAAGGATGTAGGCTTAGGTATCATATATCAGAAGCCTGGCTGGTAGAGCAGAAGGCTCTATCTCCCCAACTTTTACGGAGCAATTATGGTTAAGTGTCTTGCTCAAGGACACAAGCGTCATGACCGGGACTCGAACCCACACACCGATGACTCAGCCACCGGAGCTTGAGTCCCACACACTAACCACTCGGCCACGACACGCCACGGTGACATCATACACATACACACTATAGAGTGTCATGGCCGAGTGGTCTAAACCACTGAACTCAAATTCTGGTGTTGTCAGCAGCAGAGTGTTGGTTTGAATCTCGGTCACGACACTTGTGTCCTTGAGCAAGATACTTTACCATAATTGCTGGGATATTAAGCCGTAGGTCCCGTGTATTAGGATTGGTAGTGCACTTAAAAGAACCCAGAAGACTTATCATGGAAGAGTAGGGGAATTACCCCGGTGTTTCTGGTTCACATATCAAGCACCCTTATCTACAGGTTTCCTCAGGCTTGAGAGCTACAGTGATTAAGTTCACTTATGAGGCATCCTTGGTTTCATTACCAGAAATATATAATAACAACAATAATAATAAAACAATACCTTGCATAGAGGGTTTAAGATAAATTATGAACACTGCTTTCAATCCTCACATCAAACCTTTGAAAATGTAATCACTTTTTCGGTGAACAAAGAAAAATTGACTGGAGCGGGATTTGAACCTGCGACCACCAGTTTAACGTACCGACGCTCTACCAACTGAGCTATCCAACCCTAATGTTGGCAGACTCCCTATTTTGTCAAAATCTTTGTGGGGGGGGGGTGCCAGTCAGAAACCACTCAACCAAAATGTAATCACCTCAGGTCATAGTTTTAAGAAAACTGCAATTAAGAGCATATGTAATTTAAGAGCTTTAGTTTTTGCGAGACACAAGACTTAACCTTCTTCTCTAACTTAACCAGTAGCCGCCGGATGGTGTCTACACGCAAATATTTCCGATGCCTGAAAAACGGAAGTCGCCTAAAGACGCCATTGTGTAAAATTGAAATACCGGAACAAAGGTGGCCTGGACATTCCACTGCTGAGCGTGAACAGACCACACACACGTCGTTTAACGCTTCGTTACACCAAACACGAAGACAAAAAATGGGCTTGAATATTTTGCCGTTTTCTGGCTTTTGAGAGTTGGTTTTTGTGTATTTCCTGATTCCAGACCTTCGCCCAAGAAGAGGATTACGAGACATCGAGAGGCTTCCAACATTGTTCATTAATTGTATTTCGGCTCAATGGAGGTACGTCAGAGTGAACCGGGAATCCAGCCATGGTTCTGGGTGTAGTACCAATCCTATGCCAATGTTTTCCAATTCACGGTGCAGCATGAATTTGACATTTTCTCAGTAGAGGAAACAAAACGCACGATGCAAAAATGACAATCTTTGTTTTCTTGACTTTGTCAAGACAGGTTTTCTTTGTGCCAGAGGTACTTTCAAAGAAAAATGATTCCGGCATTTCCGACAAAATAATCCCGCCAGGGGGATGGGGAAAAAAAAAAAAGAAGAAAAAGAGTCCTGGTAGCAACTGGTTAAAAGCGCCTTGAGCGTCAATTTTGACAGATTTGGCGCTATATAAATGTTATTTATTATTATTATTAAACCTACCTGTTGGTTGACCTCGTCTTCTTCCTTAGGATCCCCCATCCACATATACTCTTCAAATGGGTTGATATCATCCTCATTTCTTGTTGCGGGGACGATGCCGTCTTTCTGGGTTGAGTTGTTATCAGGATTACCTTCCTCCATCTTTTTCAGTTACATCAAGACACAACATTAAGGAGGTACTGAAACAAAGGAGGGGAGACAAAAAAGATGTCATGCGCATGACAGACTATTCTGCCATTTTGTCAAATTTTATCTATTGAATCCAGACCCCGTTTATTGAATCATAGAGCAGGTATGACAGGCCTTGCGCTTAAGCTTTTTGTAAAGTAGCCAAAGGGGCTAGTAAACTGTACATTTTACTTGCCCCCAGGAAGTTTGTTTTGGCCAAGATTTTAAACATGTGTTGTCATAAAATGTATCTTTCTGATGTTAATGGTAGCAATCACAACCAGTTTAAACGGTCAAATGAAGTTACACTCGTCACACACTCAAAAATAAATTAACACGATTTCTAAAATGTATTATTCAAATCTGAAAAGGAAGAAGTATGGGCATTATAAACATGTAAGTTGCACAGCTTTTAGTAGCCCACAGGGCAAGTTGAGAAGTGGTGTTAACTAGCCCATAGCAGTTTTTACTAGACAATGTACGCTGGGCTAGTGTTGAGGGTGAGCCCTGCATGACATTAAACAACCCAGCTGTTGCACCCAATTGTACAATCGACCCACACTCGTACCTGTTGTTGGCCTTCAACCGACTTCATGAACAGTTTGGCCAATCTCAAACTACTGATCCTAGACCCAGTAACTGGGGCGCTGTACTCCTTTTTGAGATTCTGACATTTTCGGTCGTACTACACAGATAATGTCAAAATCTCAAAAAGGAGTACAGTGCCCCAGTTACTGGGTCTACAGTGTCCCAGTTACTGGGTCTAGGGCCAATCCCAACTATAGTTATGGGATTCAAATTTTTGATAAAAATGTACTTTTCCCCACCATGCTGACCATATCTGACAAAAGCATAGTATTACATGTAGGTATAAGAAGATCATGTTTCACTTGATGAGTTGTACAAATGTTAAATATCATATGGTGCCCAGTAGACCCAGTAACTGGGACACTGCACTCCACATTTTTGGAGATTTCGACATTATCTCGTACAACCTAGTAGTAGGGTAGTAAGGAGTACAGCGCCCCAGTTACTGGGTCTACGTGGTCTATGTGCTAAGAATAACCACACACACAGACACAGTTAGTAAAATATACCAGACCGTCCGTGGTGCACTGCTTGATGTAAGGAACGCTCTCAATCATGTCAATACTAGCCCCACTAGTGTGGCAAGGATTTTTGACATCGGTTGAATCCTTAGCCACACGTCCAAGCCTATCTTTTGTGCAGCTCGTCCCCCAATCCGCCGCATCGAAACCTAACGGGTGCGGCGCTGGATTTTAACCAACTAAATGTGTCCACATACCTCTTAGCTTCACTCCCGTACTTTGGCTGTTGAATTTACTAACCTTATTAAGGGCAAATAATCATTTGAATTTTGCTCAAAATTACTCCACACAAATAGATATCGGCTAGCGATCGGGGCCATTTTGATTACCCAGAATGCAATGCCATCACGAAATCACGAGAGTGCAAAAACAATTCAGCGGCTGTTTCACGTGACAGCTACAGCTAATGAAACAGTTTTAGAATACAAAATGCATGGAGTCAGAAAAAGTGCATGCACAAAATCTATGCATGGCATCGGTTGCATGCACGCATAGTTTGGTACTTGCACTTTTTGCTGACTCCATTCTGAAATTGTTTTTATACTCTCGCGCCACACGTGATTTCGTGTTGGATTTGGGGGACGAGCTGCACAAAAGATAGGCTTGGACGTGTGGCTAAGGATTCAACCGATGTCAAAAATCCTTACCACACTAGTGGGGCTATCTCAATACCTGCAAATTTCTACCGCCTGATACGGCATTTGTGCCATGACTTGTGGGTGAGTGTGAGTGTTACTGTTACCGTACTTAAGTGTAGTACAACTATTGTGATTGTCAGATTTATAACAAGACTGTACTTCCCCATGACGTATGTGTAAGTGTAAACAGAGTGACGCAATTGAACTTTCATTTTGATTTGAAGCGGGGATCGGAGCGGGGGTGTTCATTGAGAAAGTGGTAAAATATATCAATTGCCGCTTGTAATGGGAAGATTTTACGCCAGATAGTTTAAATAACGTAGCATTTCACTGAATTTAATCATTTCATATCAACATAAATGTCAAAAAATGACACAAAAACTTACCAACAAAGAATCGAGTGTTTATCATCCGTGGTCGTGTGACTCACATAAGACACTAGTTATTTCTCACACTGTGAGAAATAACTACCCTGTCTTATGTCTTATACCTAACATTCAGCCCGTTGTACTATAACATAATTTTGCAGATGATTTTTGCACCAGACTAGTATGACAAACAAGCCTAGAAACAATGGGCTACAGCTTTAGAAGGGGCGGAACTGAGGCTAGCAAATCCCTCCAGCTTCTCAACAAAGCCTGTCCATTTAAAAAAAAGAAGACAACAAAATTGCATACAAAACCTAAAAGTAACTTAATTTTTTTAATTTTTATTTCCGGAGAGTAGGAAGTCCCTTAGCCATCCAGGCTTCTCCCCTCCTCCTGGCGGGAATGCAGCGGGATACCGTACCCCCTGCGGTCCATCTTTTCTAAGTATTGCCTATAAAGATAAAGCCGCTGAAGTGAGCTCTAAATTTGGAGCTGGCAACAAATTTGGTGCTGGCACTAAATTTCAAAAAGTCAGTAAACGACCGTCACAACGGTCAACGTCATTCAATGAGTATTTGCATGATGCCAACATGTTTTAATTGAAAGTGTTTTAACGTAACACTATGAAATTATTTACTGTTTTCTTTATAGATGTGTTCCTTATACCCTAAGCTACTATGAATAGGCGCTCCCAATTAATTACTTTACAAGTTAGCTCAGCCCAACTAATTAAACAACTGCATAAACTAGCCCATTTGCGAACCTTATATGCAAAAACACCCAACTACCCGTTTTTCTTTCAATGTAAAATGGTGAAATATTAACTTTTTCATCATACTATTTATTACATCACACACCATTATGCATGGCGCCACCAATTTATTAGTCAACTATTTAGCTCAGTCCAACTAATTAAACAACTGCGTATGTTTGCACACTTGAGAAATCTAATATAAATACAAAAACACATAAAAAAGTTTGTAAGTGTTTCAACGAAAAACAGTTGAATATTAACCTTTTTCTTCATAGATGTGTTCCCCATATCCCAAACTACATAGGCACCCCATTGATTATTCCACTAATTAGCTCAGCCCAAGTAATTAAACAATTACATATAGTAGCCCATTTGCGAACCTAATATGAAAAAAGTTACCTGTTTTTCAATTGAAAGTGTTTCAACGTAAAATCGTGAAGAATATTAGTTTTTTTCTTCTTAGATGTGTAAATTATATCCCAAACCATTATGCATAGGCCGCCCCAATTAATTACTCTACTAATTCGCTCAGCCCAACATCTGCATATTTGTGCCCACTTGCCAATGTAATAAACACACAAATACTGATTTAGCCACCATTCCCACACAAAAAGGCGCGATTTTCCCACCAGTTTTTAGTGTTAGTGCGCACGCGTGATGTGCAATTTACATAATTCATGGCAAAGGTCTATTGGGTTGGAAAACGTGCCCACATCCCCAGTTACGCCACCGAAGCCAAAAAAAAACAAAACAAAAAAACAAAAAAAACAAAACAAAACAAAACAATAATCACATTGAAACAAGTTGTTTTATGACCCTTTATAATAATGAAAGAGGAGGATTCCGCTCACAAAGTAGGCCAATATTAATTTTTCTAAATTGAGTTCTTACAAAGAGCGCGGGAGCTTAGTAAGATTAAGTTTATAGCGGGTGTCAAATGGGCCCAGTCTCTTTACATTTCTCTTCGTAATTTTAATTGGGGGCTACGGCTACGGCTGGATCGCCGTGTGAGTCATTTGTTGAGTATAGTGCGTCGACAGCAACAGTCGTAGCCGTTGTTGCAACCGCCAAATTCGGATACGGCCTTATTTTGGAATGTTCCACATCTCCCCGACACCCACTTCTGCTGAATAGATGGACTGACCCGTTTAAAAAACAGACTTGCATCCGCCTCCCCCTCAAGGTTTGCTTAAAAGACACACCGTTAACCGTTAGGGTACCAGTATAAGCTCGTGCAACCAACGCCCTACTTTGCATAAAGCACCCAGTATCTCAAACCATAGTTATTCAAATGTTGTTTTGTCTTGGAGGGAGAATCGTGCTATTGTATTATAGCATTCACTGTGACGATTAAACTCCGCTGAAGCAACCTGACTGTGAATTTAAAATGCTGGGTGCAACTCGTGTACTGGACCCCGGGGCATGATGGTGTCACATTATTTGAATGGTAAGAAAAGTCATCAAATCGTCATTTTACAACACTTGAAGAATAAAAACACAAGCAAAATTTTCACCTCGGTGTACTTGCAACTCGTGTACTGGACCCCGGGGCATGATGGCGTCACATTATTTGAATGGTAAGAAAAGTCATCAAATCGTCATTTTACGACACTTGAAGAATAAAAACACAAGCAAAATTTTCACCTCGGTCTTATTTCTAACTGCATGTTCAAACTATAATAATGTCCGGGTATTTTGTCTCCGAAGGCGCCACACCATGTAAAGAGTCTCATTTTGAGATGTTCCACAGCTTGCAAAGGGTTCACAGATTCTTGAATATGAAGGGTTGAACCTCCCCTCCACTTTTGTTGACGTGATGAACTTAAAATCCGTTCCGAAAATGAGTCGCACCCTCCCCGTCAAGGTTTGCGTAAAGACACACCGTTAACTTAGGGTACAAGCATTCATTGAGGAATTCTGTAATGTACCTTTAAGTTTTAAACGGCTTAATTTTCACATATTATTTTCTGTAAACGCTTCTCCTTTGCAAGACAACTTTTAGTTTAATTATTACTTTTATTTGTCTTTTTATCTTTCAGATGACTGCTTTCTCATCATCGTGAAAAGTTCAGAGAAGCTATCAAGAGTTTTCAGAAGTACGGATCCTAGCCTGGTCCGGCAGATGCAGTGACGCAGTGAAACATGGCCCGTCTGGTAACAGTATACCTGACATGAAAAGTGTACTTTACATGAATTTTGTTGATATAGCCTATGTGTTTCAAAATTTGATAGCAAAATAAACGACTGAAAAACAAATGAAAACTCTACAAGTCAACTAAAAACTACATCATTGAATGTTGAGGTTATAAGCGGATCTGTAGCTCTTGAAATTGCAGTGTACACAATTTTGTGAAAAATAAAACCATTTATTCCGAGAATACACAAATTCACTCTATTAAACCAAAGTTATTATGATCAACATTCTAAGTGATTGACAATGTATTGAGCCAAAATAATAGTATTTTATCTGAGTTTCACGGACATAGTGCTAGATTGGGAATTTTTGAAACGAAGTAATTAGTTTCACTCTAAAAGCGTATTGTTTTATAAATTCAATTCAAGCACCAATTCTCCAGGGAGTAATTTCCGTCAAAAAATACTGCCAAAACCAAAGAAATTCGTTTAAAGACAACACAAAATCATCCATCAAAATACAGGAACCAAAACAAAATCGATGTGCATGAACGTGTAAAAAATCCCCGATAAAACATATTCCCGTTCTTTATTGTTTTTACTGAAAACTTGACACCGAACTTGATAGAATTTTCACTGCAGATAGTTAATACTTGATTCCCAAAATAAATTATGTAAACTTTGCCTTTACTTTGCACCGTAGAACCGTCTGTTGCAGCCTGTCTTTTTGTCTAGGTATGGGTAAGTTTAATTCGCTTTATTTCATTATTTATGTGTCTCTTCAAACTACAAACAACTAATTACCATGTATGTCTTTCTAGCAGGCTCATCTAAATTCTTAATGTTGACAATTAGTCCTAAATTGTGTTTTGTTAAAGGCTAATGGAAAAACAAAATAATGGCATATTTTTTCGTCTGGGACTGTAAGAAAGGTCAATTGAGTTTCTTTACAGAATAGTTTTGAATAAGAATGTGAAATTTAGTTTCAAAATGCATCGCTCAATATCGATTCAAGTTGAGGCTTTCTTCATAATTAATTTGAAAGTGAGGCTGCCATACAAAAACACCGCTCCCCGTAGCTAAACGCTGCATACACTGAAGATTACTAATGTGATGTTAATTAACATGAACGTTTTTATTCTTGGCATTTTCTTTAATTGGAGTTATCAAAACAGTTAATAGATTGAAAGCGAGGCTTCCCCATGTACTACCTATAGGAAATAGTTTGCACTGTACGCCCGCGCGTTGGTTGCAGGAACCACGAGTGAATCATTTGTCTGATTCTGTTCAAAGTTTGAGTTGTTTGACCCCATATTCTCAATTTTGTTCCAAAAATGCCATCAACCAAATTGTAGCAAATTTACCAACTCGCTTGCAGGCATTTTTAACTCTAGCGTGAATGTGTTTCTTGGGCTGACCACACTAAGCTAACAAGATGAGATAAACTTTGCTTAAAACATTTGGCTATACCACAGAGAAAGGACCAGCTTCTTAATGACTATACCATGGGGCAGACTTGTATGACATCCCTTCGTGACGCGTGTATTCAATCGACCAGGACTGTAAAATCGTGCTTTACTCAAACAACACTACAGAAACTAAACCCAAGGCAGTAAGCAGGGTATTTGAAGTGATTTTTTAGGGGGAATTTTTTTTATATTACTAAATTTTCCCTCATTTAATAATATAGGATGAGTCTGTAACTTTTTTTCAATGCAGTTGGAAGAAAGCAGAAGTAAAAAAAGTATAAAAATGGAATGAAAAAGAATTTAATGAGGTTTGTCTGTATTATGAAACGCCGAAATGGTGGTCATATTATTATTGTATATATCAATGGATTGGCGTGGGGTTCGGACTTGGGACAATAAAGACGATTCGAACTCGGACTTTGACTGCCCCGGCTTCGCACTTGACTTTAGATTTGGGATGAAATACAAAATTGCCTCAGAGGTTTTCTTCAGCTTGGTTATATTGACGTAGTCGTTCAGTGAATTTTAGAGTATAAATTAAATATTTATTTTTCTATCATTTCTAGTTATGCCAATATTCAGTCTATCTGTGGTTCCATTTAGAATAATATACGGTACAACATGAGCGATAATTTATACACAATTAAGTTGGTATGTTGGTAATTAAAAGGTTTGAACATTCATATAATGAGAAAATTATTTTTTAAATCAAAAACAATGTTTGAATTCCACATTTCCTTTGGAAGCGCATTGTTTTTTTTCAAAAGTTGATGAAAACGTAAAACTTTTCAGAGGCTTTTTGCCTTTTAAAATGCTCAATGTTAGACTGTACCTTTCAAAACAAGGGATAACCGTAATAATTTATAATGATCAGATTACAGCTATCTTGTGATTACATTCACAACAATGTGGCCATAACGAGGCTGGACGGAAAGCTATTGTCTGTCCTCAATTTTGTATTTTTTAAAACAAGTCTTCTTGTTTGATATTGTATAACAGTGATTAAGACACAAGATGGCTGTAACATAGATAGATCATATCTTCTCGGACTCTCAAAAAACCTGAGAGAAAGGGGAACGATACTTAAACCTTAAATATTTTCAGATCAATACATCTGACAAATAGATACCTTATAGCCTGTTAATATTAATTTAAAAACCACGTGGCATTTATAGTAAATAAACAGAGATCATCAGTCCTAATTCAGTGCTTATAAAAAGTATTATTTTTGTAACACATGGTTCAATTTGAAATACTGTCTTTGGAGGTACAAAGGTGCAATTTCCCAGCCAAAACGAACAATTCGCAGCTTCGTTTATAGGGCTTTTCTAAGTTGTTTATGACATTTTGCACTGAAAATTCTACCAGATTTTTCTTAAGGAAAAATTCTACTGACACCTTCTTATAGTGTGCCATTATGTGGCGAGATGTGCTGCTCTTCAAACTGCTGTGAGAAATCACAATGTTTATATTATATAGCCGACCTAGTGGCCGGTAACTTCACCAAAGCTGAGAAGCTTTCTTCTCAGCACATTATAGTTAATTATGAGTGCATCAGTACTGATCAAACACCGCATGAGTGTGTTTCCTTCTTCGCGCATTTAGAATGGTAAGCGGCCGGACTTAGATTCTTGTGGCGATGGCCATCAGAGTAAAGAGACCATACCGCGTGAGAGAGTTTCCTGCTTCTCGAAGGCACTAATCATTGGAATGTTAAACGGCCGGACTTAGATTCTTGTGGCGATGGCCATCAGAGTAAAGAGTCCAAAGGCCTGACTTAAACAAATATTAAGAAAACAAAAGGTACCTGTGTCTCCAAAGACACGTGATCCTGACGGACAAATTCTATCCTTCGTAGGGAGGCAGAGAAACGAAACAGCTCTCATTAGTGATTATCATAATGATCTTCACATCGAGATTTTTTACCAAGAGAATGGCACAGTATAAGATGGTTTCAGAGAAGGCTCATTGACTGTTTATAAGTTACGTACTTAAGTATGTTGCAATATAACTGCATGTATTTCGTTTATTGATCTTGTTTGTGGTATTTGGCTGAACCATGTGTTATTGTGTGAAAAAATGCATTGTTCATTTTCACTAAATAAGCACTAAGTATTCTTAGAAAGACTGAATGGTACTGATGAATGCGGCATTTTTTGTTCGGATAAGAATATTTTATAAACTGAACAAAAACAAATTGAGAAGTTGTTATAATTATATGGGAACTTTCTAATTTGGTTGTATAACTCTTATTGACAAAAGGTTATTCAACTAAACAAAACAAATTAATGCAGATAAATAAATGCCAAGTGAAAAATAGTTCACTTGCAATATTTAAAGGAGAACAATTTCTTTCACTGTAAGGGAAACAAACTGTAACAAAAGATATTGATGAAGTTATGACTCAACCCCGTAAAATTTTAATATTAAGGGTTATAACTATTTCCGTCACGTGCTTGTTCACTCGTAATTGTTTTTCTTGTGAAACATTACGGAGGAGTCTGGCGATTTGTGTCGGTCAAACGAGGTTTGATACCCTCCTTATGAGCGTGATATCTCAGGTCCACCTCCCAGGATGGTCAATCAGTTTTATAAACTGATGAACTGTTACAAAATGCCGATGAACATAAGAACTCTGGTGCTGAGTAGAAAAGGAGACGGTAATCTAAAACAGCGACTGCATGCAATAGACAAGACGATTCTTCAAATTGATGAAGACTACATGCGGTCTTAGAACTAAAAACTAATACTCGCTGGTATCTTCAAAATCTTGGACAGGCGCAACCACGTCCCATCATGTGAACCAAGTTCAAAGATCTATTGATGATTGTTTGACAATGACGTCCTGGACAAACTGATTTATCCAATAAAAATGAGATGAACTGTGAACCGAGTGGACGGAGAAAGCTGTTAGAACATTCATTCAAGCAAATGGAGGCCAGCTACCATTGAACTTTGTGATTCGGTAATATCAATAATGGAACACACAACAGCAGGAGACATGAACTGCAACCTCCCTATCAGAGTGTGAACCAAAGTGGAAGGAGAGAAGCTATTAGAATATTAGTTCAAACGAATGGTGGACAGCTACCATTGAACTTTGTGATTCGGTAACATCAACAATGGAATGACACTGAGAACACACAACAGCAGGAGACATGAACTGCAACCTCTCTATCGGAGTGTGAACCAAGTGAAAGGAGAGAAGCTATTAAAATATTCGTTCAAACGAATGGTGGACAACTACCATTGAACTTTGTGATTCAGTAACATCAATAATGGAATGACACTGAGAACACAAAACAACAGGAGACACGAACTGCAACCTATCAAACAGATGAACCTACTGGAAGGAGATAAGCTGTTATGGTATTCATTCAAACTAATGGTGGACGATGAACTTTGTGATTCAGCAACATGTCGAATTGGAGTTGCATTGAGGCTTATGACAATGAACTGCATGCAACATCTCAACCAGAGTGTGAATTAAGTGCAAGGAGTTAAGCTAAATGATATTTACTCAAACTAAAAGTTGGACATGAGCTACTACTGAACGTTGTGATTCGATAACATCAAAGATGAGTCACACTGAGATATATACACAACCATTGAGCTGTTAAGAGAAACACGACGAACGACCGATACAATCACGTCTGCTTACTCCGAATACAAAATAAATTGCATGTGACGGGAATAGCCATATATTATAAAATTATTTTTTTGTTAGTTCAACTTTGAAAATTTTGAAGAGCCCCTTAAAATAAAAAAATGTTTTCCAAGCCAATTTCAACAAAAAAATCATTTCATTTAACGGAGGAGGAATTCATTTCGTTTGCAAATGAATGATCCGTTGTATTAGCATTCGGCAGTCATAACTGACTTCAATTTCAAAGGTTTATCAATCACTGGTCAAATAAGATCATTCAAATTCATTCAGTCGCAAAGATAATCAAACTTCGCAAAAGCCAACAGCAAGAGGCTTGTCAACAATTCAATTTAATCAATTATTGTAATTTGTATTGGAATTAAACTCTATAATGGTGATAGTCTTGAATGCCTTTAAAGAAATAGAGCGACTAAAACAAATGGGAAGAATGAAATCATGTGCGCACGAAAACGAAATTGAATGCAGTTATGTGCAACAGTTAAAAAGAAACCCTAGTTTGAATGAGTTTGAATGAAAATGTTTGAAATGCGTGAATGTGAATGCTTGATTATGAAACTGAATTAGCTTTACCGAACTTACTTTGGAAACCACATAATCATAGGTGATAAAGAAACAAATGGAACCTCAAGGTAGACTGAATAAGTTAGTATTAGAACTGATAGATTAACTTGTAAAACAAAGTGGATATCGGAATCTTTTCCAAACTCCATTCTAAGTTTAATTCATTCGAATTATTACGTCTGTATTAAATGTTATTTAAGCAGAAATGATAGTGAAAGCGCAACCAGTCGTTTATACATAAGACAAGAATATAACTCAAAAGCATGATAGCCTTCTGTGCGTGAGAAATCAAAGCCAGAATATCTCATTTTTAGGTGATAATCTTGTTACGGGTGTGTCAGCCCTCAAGTGTTTAATTCCCTTTGAAACGAACTTCGTTCATGTATAGGCGCGTCTTTAATAAGTACTGCATATTGACCCAATTCACCTGATTGTTCGTCTCCACAATAATGCGCCATTTTGAATGTCAGTTTCCCTGTGTGTGATACCGTGTAGCAATCGGTTCAGCCGACACGCGCGTGTTTACGTAGTAGCTTTACACATGCAATTTGCCGCCAAAAATGGCAGACCATGAGCAGGCTGTAGCCGCGTGTGACGTCAGTGCCGGGGGGTCATACTCGCCTTAGCAAATTGTGGGAAATTATTGCCGTATTTTCGCTTCCCGTCCTAATACACAATATCGTGAGCAATTTTTCAACAATGTTATTTGGCATACCCGAAACTTACATAGTCTTTTCCCTTTCTCGGACAATTGGTTACCTTTCTTTTATTTACCATTGCACCAACTGAATCGATCATTGAAATTATCTTACAGATTAACTATGGTTATAATATTAACGTTACTGGTATATTTTGAAATTTCTCGATTCGGTTAAGGCAGGGTACAGAATTTGAATGTTTTATTAAAAATCGATTGATATTTTGTCAATCGATTATGATATATCAACTATCCCCCAGTGGGATTTCCCCCCAACTATTCAAGTTTTGGAATGGCTGAAACGGTCAAAATAGTTTTAATGAAACATTTAAGGATGCAAAACATCCTTACACGATGAAAACATTTTTACTGTTAGTAAATGTACTTTAAAGAAGATACACAATCTTAACTCAATGAAGAAACTGCTGTAGTGAGTAAAATATGTACTTCGTTGGACCCGTGACATTGGGTTTGAAACTCATTTACGTTGTTAATGAGTACAAACAGTATATAGATAGTTCACAAACATTTCGAGATCAAATCCTGTTTACCCTGCCTTTTAAAAACACCCGCTTAATGAAAATCAACACATTATCATATTTAATTACAGTGAGCCTTTGATGCCGTCCACACCCGAAAGTTATTTCGAGAACAAGAATGCAGTTATACAAGCCTGGACACTAGCCGGTGTATTCGGAAGCATCCTCCACAGTTGCACTTCAGAAATAGCAGCAAATCTAAACAAAATGTTTACCTAAAAAATAATGTTTGGAAAACAAAAATGTATGTCCGAAAGAAGCTCGTTTTATAATTCTTTTAGAAAAACCAACGTTGATTTTAAGTTTTAAACATGAGCTCATTGTACACAAAGGTCTTAGAGTTTATCTTTATAATACGAGATTGATCATTTTATTTTGCACACTGTCACATCATATAATTGCTATACACGATCTCCGTTAAAAGTACGCCATCATTCCATTTTGTCTGCACTTTTATATTATTTTTTTTGATTATGATCCCATGGTGTAGCCTTAAGAAACTGTTCTGGAAAGAGATTATTTCACTCAAGACTGAAGACTGGTTACAATTTGGGTTCCGCTCTCCAGCAGTGAGATGTATGCATAAACGATGATAATAAAAAAAATGTCCGGTTGAGAATAATACCCGTTGGAATTTTTGTGTATCACTGTGAATGATATACTATACAGAGAAAAAACGACCACCACAAAAATCTTGAGTACTTTTAATGATGTGCCAGTGTACATGGGGTCTACATTAATGTTTATTATTTTTTTTAAATAATAATAACAGTTCTTAAAATGTGTGTTATCTTTATTTTGTTTCAATGGGTTACTGCAGAGAGGACCTTTATCACACAGCAGTACTTTTTGACAGCAGTACTTTTTGACAGTACTTTTTGACACCAAGGCTTGCTGCACCGCACCAAGGCTTGCTGCACCGCACCAAGGCTTGCTGCACCGCACCAAGGCTTGCTGCACCGCACCAAGGCTTGCTGCACCGCACCAAGGCTTGCTGCACCGCACCAAGGCTTGCTGCACCGCACCAAGGCTTGCTGCACCGCACCAAGGCTTGCTGCACCGCACCATGGCTTGCTGTACCGCACCAAATATTGACATGAGACTTCTTTTGAGCTCATTCAAAGTATGTATCTGAATGACAGACCTATGAATTTTAATGTACCAAGGCAAAAGCGCCTGAATGGATCCAATTCACCCAGAAGAAAGTGAATCATTTGAGATTCCTTTCCCAAGTGGAAACAGCGGTCGGTCAGACCGACGTGCAGTTTTCGTTGTTGTGGTCAGTTTATTGCACTGTTTCCTTTTTATCGGAGGAAATATTGGCGTGCTTGTCTGTGGTAGACGCTGTGAGGGAACATGTTTTTTGATTCAGATCCGTGTTTGAATATCGTTTTTTTTTTGCTGGCGGTGTGAGGTATGCTCCCTGTAGGTATAAATGCTCACTTTTCCAACATTCTTGACCTTTTTTGACCCATTTTTTTAAATAATTTTTTTGTTACAGTAATTTAGGCCTACATTGCAAACAAAATGACAGGCGGTGGCTACATAGTCGTCCGACGTCGGTAGTGCATGGCTAAAAAAACAAAACCTCTTTTTAGTAGAATTCTGTTAAATCATGAAACAGAGATGTGATTTAAATTAATGCCACAACATACTACTTTAAATAAAGGGGCTGATTAACTAATTTATCACTTTATTTATTATTTGTGTGTTTTTGTATATTACATTCACAAGTGGGCAAATAATTATACGCACTTGTTTAATTAGTTGGGCTGAGCTAATTAATTGGGGCGCATATGCATAAAAGTTTGGGATATAAGGAACGCATCAATGAAGAAAAAACCCAATATTTAACAGTTTTTTGTTAAGACACTTTCAATTTAAAAATCGGTATTTGTGTGTTTTTGTATATTCCATTCGCAAGTGGGCAAATATACAGAGTTGTTTAATTAGCTGGGCTGAGCTAATTAGTGGAGTAATTAATTTGGGCACCTATGCATATTAGTGTGGGATATAAGGAACACATCTATGAAGAAAAAGTTAATATTTCACAGTTTTTCGTTGAAACACTTTCAATTGAAAATATTGGGCATCATGCAACACTCAATGAATGACGCTGACCGTTCGTGACGGTCGTTGATTGACTTTTTAAAATTTGGTGCCAGCACCAAATTTAGTGCCAGCACCAAATCGACTAGACTTGACTAGATCGACTAGACTAACCAGAAACCATAGAGCACAGGGAGATTGACCATCGAACCATGCACTGGAGCATGGTCGATCTTGTCCATTCGAGAGCTACGTCACTGTTTACGGTAAGTCTAGTCAAGTCTAGTCACCAACCCGAACTTGCTCACAGCTGGCTGTCACCGCTGTCAAAAGTGTCATCCGGTGGTGTAAAACGACAAAAAGGCTTTCATTCGTGAAGGTGAACTTTCCCAAATCGCCTTCACAGGTCCAGGATGAACTTTGAAATTTGATATTTAATTCCTACGAGTTATACCAAGTCGTAGTTCACAAAAGGTTAGTAATGCCCATGGGGGTCGAGCGAAGTCGGTGCTTTTAAACTCGGTTTCACATTCTTCTTCAGTCATGTCAGTATTTCGCATTCGGTATAAGTCGGTACGGTCGACGTCACAGACAGACAGTGTTTTGTGCCCTGGATAATTTCACAATGTTATGCAATCATCTGGTATGACTGATCAACACTGCAACAACATACCGAGCAGCCGAGTTAAAAAAAAACCTACATGTATTGTTGCTATATCATGATATAAATTAGTAAACTAGTATTAAGTAGTAGTAGCTTCTAGAAAATCCAACTCACTGCTTGCTAAATAATAATTTAGCTAGGGTCTGGACTGGAGGCGGTACTCTTTCTTTGATTTGAATCTTCTGACTTGCCTCGACACTAAAAGTTGTCTTCAGCAACAATTAGTACAGTAGTACTATATCTGGAGTAAGCAGATTAGTAGTTTTGGTGACAATATAGTAAACAAAAATCAGTTGTTTTTGTATAATTATTAAACTATCGTTTCCTACCTTTTAACTAGCTAAAAAACGAATTGCTTTTAGCCCCAGTGTGGGGAAGGATCTTTGGCATCTGATACACCAGATGTCAAAAATCCTTTGCCACACGTCACTAGTAGTACTAGTGGGGCTACAATTACTAAAAGGTTTGTATATGTTTTTTTTCAGCAACAATGCCCAAGCGTATGTCAGCCAGCACTCTTCATGGAATCTGTCTTAGTTTTATTGCTAAGAATATTAATCACTGGACTAGTCATTATGAAGAATATCATTTGGGTCAAGCCAATTATTTGCATGTCATTGGACCGTTTAATCAACTGAGTGAGTACAAACCGACAACTTGCAACATTCCTACATGTTCCATTTCACCAATTATCTTCAAATCTTTAGGGCCTACCTTTCTGTTTTTTCTGAACCAATAGACCGATTGCGCGACCCACGTCATATGACCTGTAGTGGGTATTAAATGTAAACAAACACGATGTTCTCCGAGTCCATAGGAAAGTGCGGTACAGTATACACATGATGATTGTTTCATTTGTTTATTCGATTGAGGCTTTTCTTGCTCGAAATCTGTGAAAAATATTCCAGAGTTTGTACCAGCGACCTTCGAGTGGCTGAATAAAGCCAGTAGGGGACAGCTCGGGAAGTTTTGGCAATTGTACAATTAAAGTATAACGTGCATGATGTGGTAGTATTAGTTGCACGCTGGAACGTTGGACCAGACGACTGCCGCGATCACACACTTTTCAACACAAGAATTTCAAAGTTTTGAAGCTGAAATTATCATAAGAAAAGGTGTACCAAAACTGTGTGATTCTTTTGTCTCTTTGAAATTCAGCAAGGCTAGGTATAAATGTTTGTTTTCCATTTTTTTTTTAAAGTGATTTACATTACAAACAAATAGCAGGCGGTTTGCTACATCATTGTAGTGCATAACTCAAAATAAACCTCATTGTAGCAGAATACTTGTAGTTAATAAAACAATAATATGATTGAAATCAATATTACAACATACAACTTTCATAAAAGGACTTAGTTACTGTGTTATTATTACCAAAAACCGACTGTGTCACTCTGTCGGTCACAGCATGTGCTTGCACATAGTTTGCCATCAGCTGAGATGGCGTACATGTAGTACCCACTACAGGTCACGTGATGACATGTAAACATTGGTCGCGCAATCGGTCTATTGCATGAAGATCTATAGATTTGTAACTTGTTGATTTTATTGTTTTGTAGTTGTTGTTGTACTATGCTCTGAACTGAGTAAGAAATTTGTCTTATTGTATACAATACATCATATGTTATTTGAGTGGTTTTTGACCCATCACCGATGTGTGTTAAGCACTGTATACTCAGTACTTTCCCGAGTCCTGTGGGAAAAAGTTCCACAGGCATTTTCCTTGGATGGGATTCGAACTCACGACCTTTGTCATTCCAGAGCAGATGTCTTGCCAACTAGACTATCGAGATTGCCCAGCAGCTAGTTAGAGGCTGCATCTAGCTGCCGGGCAGCCTCGATAGTGTAGTTGGTAAGACATCTGCTCTAGAATCTGTGTTCGAATCCCACCCGAAGAATTTGCGTGTGGAATTTTTTTCACAGAACTTGGGGAAAGTACTGAGTATACAGTGCTTAACAAACATTGGGGTATGGGTTAAAAACACACATTCTTTATCCCCAATCCAAAAAAAAAAAAAAAAAAAAACACAGTTTAGTTTTTTTCCCCTGATTTATTTTCCAGTACATTGTACATCAAAGAGATTTTCATTATTCAAATTGAATATGAACCTCACACTAGAGTGATTGTGACTTTCAAACTTTGTTTTTATTTGTTGTTATTTTAGATTCACAGCTCGCTCAAGATGTCATGAATGTTCTTGTTAAGGAACAGCGTCTCAGCAGGTCGTGTCTTCATTTATTGTTGTATGGCGGTGCACTTCAGCATTTAGATCTGAGTAGCTGCAGTCGTATTGTGAATGATGAGGTTGCAAAAATTATTGCATCATCATGTAAGGTAAAATGAATCAATGTTTCAGATCAAGGTGGAATTAAATTATTTTATAATAATAGTGATCAAGTGCATACAACAGGAAACACAGAAAAGGGGACTACTTTGCAACCGTCACGTTAGCAGTTTTTCCTAATAGTTGTAAATTTTTTTTAGTACCTTAACCCTCCTACAATCAGTGCACTTTGTTCAAAAACCAATTCATTCCACGGAATTCCAAAGTTGTGGAATTTTGAAGAATATGTGTACTGCTGTAGAATACGATACAATTTCACCCAATTCCACAGCAACTTGTGGAATTTTGAAGAACATTTGTTCGAGTTAGAAAAACAAAAATCCGCTTCCACAAAGTAAAACTATAGAATTTTGAAGAACATAGAAACCACACACGTGAAGTCCAATGGCATCTGGAAAACAATAGACTGTGTGAGCACAGCAGGTCAGTTCCACATAATCCTGCAGTTACTGTTCAGCGTGGGACTTTGTTTATTTCACTGTGGAACTTTGTGGCACTTGTGCACTACTCTTCAGAAGAAAATGCAAAAGTTTGTGGAAAGCATGCAAATGCACCACGGATGTAAGGGGTAGGCACTTTTGTGGAAGTTTGTGGAACACATGCACAGGAGGGTTTTAAACCACCTTACAATGTTTTAGCATGTGAAGGGACATGCAGGCTTATACTAAAAATAATTTGAATTGAATAGGATTATTAATTTACTAATTACTTTCAAATATCATTTATGAAAATGGACGGAAAATGCAGGTAGATTTTTCCGTTCAATTTTGTAGGTGATTTGAAAATAATGGTACCAACACAAATTATTTTCAGGATAAGCCTTCATGTCCATTCACATGTTGAAACACTTTTGGCTGGTTTCAGGTATCGTACTTTAAAAGTTACAACGATTCGAAAAATTGCTAATGTGACAAATGCAAAGTGGGCCCCATCACTGTGCTTCCTGTCGTACACTACTCACAGTGCAGTGTGCCATGCAGTGGCGCGTCCTGTGCTTTGCGCGCTGGCTGAACGCTTCTTGTGTTCACTGCTTCGTCTAAGCCTTTTATATGCCAAGGGTGGTTTACGGATCAGCCAATCAGGGTTCAGGTGGGAGATTTGTCGCCATTTAAATACTGGCCAATAGCAAAATTTGTTACAGGAGATCGGGTTGTTTTCTTGGGGAAGCTTGGCCAATCAGGAAAGGGCTTGCAAAAATCAAGGTTGGCATGCAAGGTTCTTGTTGATGTATTCATGCACTTTTGTTGCAGCTTTTTGTTGGCAACTTTAATAGACCAATCCATTAAAGTCCAGCCCCCTAAACATATTGACCAATCACAACATTGGCTACATTACCACTGTACACGTGGGCAGCACAATGTGCGTCTCTTCCATGCCACACTGCTTGACATGAAGGCCGGTGCTATAAGTACGCGCACGCATGTTTACATTTTCCAATAGGATGTTATTATGTCGGACTTTTGTCAGACTTTAAGTGGCGTAGCCAAGGCTGTGATTGGTTGACACGTATGGGGGCGGGGCTTAATGGATCAGTGTATTTGTTCACTGGGAACAATTCAACATGAGTACAGTGGTAAATTACACAGGCCCTAACAGTGTTTGATGCTAGAGAAATTGCCTTTCATTATACATGTGTGTCTAATTGTATTGAATAAAACTCTGCATAGCACTGAGAAACGGAGTAGAATCAAAATGAAAGATTGAATCAGTGCTTAACCAAAACATTTTTTTAGGATGGCCGAATTTTCGGCCCAACTGGGTCTTCTTGTGGGCTTCTTATGGTTGCTGAATGCAGAAAATTCTGCATTCAAACCACCCAGCGTCAACGTTCCAATCTCGTGTATGATGCGCTATTCCATATTCTGGTGCTGTGAAGTAAATGACGTCAGTGTCAAGACACACATGCACTATGTCCATGCACGTGTGCGCCGGGGTAGAAAATTGATGCGCAACAGGATGTCACTGGAGGTTAAGTCGTACACTTCTGAGGTGCTCTAATTGTGTATGCTGTAGTTGAAGTATTATGTTTTCTTTATTTTTGGTTATATAGGTCATTCACAAACTGGATTTGTCCAACTGCAAGAGAGTCACATCTGCAGGTTTTTGTGCACTAGCTACCAGTCTTTCATATTTATCCACTCTATACCTCACAAAGACAAATCTGCGGAGTTCTGCTGCACGCATCATATTCAAGCATTGTACCGAACTTCACGATCTGTCCATGAAGCATTGTCAAATAAGCGATCAAGATCTGATGGTGTTGTGCCAAGAGGTTGCTGCCAGCAAGTGCGGGATGAAGTTGAAACGCCTAGATGTTTCTTACACCCTTGTTACAGAGACGGGAGTGCGTGCTGTTCTCAAACACATACCTCAACTGCAAGTGGTAGAATACCCAAGTCTCCTCACTTGTTTATTTGATGAGGATACTGAGAGCATACAATCCCTTGTCAATTCTCAAGAATGCTACGAATACAAGCTACGATCATTGCAATGTCAGGATTTTATGTCGGTGTCCAATGAAATGCTACAAGCTTTGCCGAGGATTTGTCCTCAAGTGACCCAACTTGACCTCAGATTTGCAGGCGGCTTCGACAACTCGGGATTGTGCCACCTAGCCAAGATGCACAATTTGAAAGATTTGCAGCTGTGTTGTGAGGAAAGTGAAGATATCACATTCGAACATGGTGTGATGCCGGTCCTCCTCCAGATTGGTCCGGATCTGAAAGTCCTGTCCCTTCAAGATATCAGTGGCTTGGACCCAATAGTTATATGCCAGCTTTGCCCAAACTTGCAGAAGTTATTTCTGTTGATGATGAAGAGCGGTAGAGTGTTCAGTGCAATGGGTGACATTAATAACAACCATCCAGCAATGACTGAGCTTATAGAGTTGGATTTCTGGTGTCAGAATGGCGACAACTCACTGTCTGAAGAGGCACTCTGCTTTATTCTATCGAGAAGTGTAGCTCTAGAGTCTCTGGGACTGATACGGGTCGACAGTTTCACAGACAACGCTTTACAAACCGTTCTCGGTCTAAATAATTTTACATGTCTAAGACGGCTGTCTTTACACGAATGTCACTGTGTGACGCAAGAGTCACTTTCAGACCTGCTGCTCGGTAGTCACAATCAACTTCAGTTTGTAAAACTAATTAATTGTTTACAAATCACCCGAAGGAATTATGAGGAATGGGAAAAAATTGCAAAAAGGGAACATTTCGGTGTAAAGATAGATTGGAAGTAGGAAAATTTAGTGGATCGGACTCAAGTTCTGGTGGCTAAATCATCGGGATGTGGGTTCGAATCCCGGTCATGACACTTGAGTAAGACACTTAACTATAATTGCTTCAAATAGGGGAAGACGCAGTTGTGTTTGTCTCACAACGGATTCATTTACTCCTCCCTGTTCTTAGCTGTGCTGTGAAGAGACTTGCATTTATATCTCGCCATGTCTTGTTTCTGTGCATTGGGGCAGGTTTCTATCCCTTCATAAAAGTAACCCACGCCTTTGGGCAAATTGCACAAAAAGACATGAAAGAAGAAGAAAAAAAAGAGGAGACTGTCAATTGTCAATGTGACACATTTAAAATTTCCCTGATGAAATGCACATGAGTGTGTTATATCTAAATGTCGCTACATGTAGGGTGATAGTAGGATTGGGTAGGCCAAGCAAAATGTCAGAAAGTGTTCAGAGTGTGATAATGTTGTTGGCTGCATGCAAATATTCAAATTTAAATTTAATCTGTAGTTGAAATAAACTGTAGGCCTACTCTTAGATTCACGATTAAAGGTAAAATATAGCGTTGGTAAAGCTGATAGTGCAGTGCTCTTACTTTGTGTGATTCGATTGTGCACACTTTAAAGGGGCTGTGTCGTCATGGTTAAAGCATTTAACGGAATAACCCAGTTACTATGCGCGTGTGACCTGGCAGTCACATCACAGTTTGACAAAGATGGCAACCTTTGTGATTTTGCGCGTGTGTGCAGTATCTGGGTAAGAGGTCATCTTTTCATGCACAGCCACAGGCCTGCTGTAATCGTGACGACACAGCCCCTTTAATGGTAAAGTTCATCATTGGTTTTGGAATAGAGTAAACAATAAACCAGGGAGTTATTCTTGAATAGACACACCAACGGACCATGCAGTTTATAAAAAAAAGGAGTTAACTGACCAACCTGCAAATTTTTCATCAAATCAGGTGATTCCATTTGAGTGCAAACAATGAAAAGTGGCCATGTTTTGTCTGGAATTTTGCCCACATCCATGTGTTCTTATTGAGAGAAGCCATTTTGGTTACTACAGGTCTTTAGGTGCAATCTTCTCAACTTTGACAGTGTTTGGAGACAAAAACATTTCTCAAGAGAATTGGTACCGATATTTTCTTTCAAAGTAAGCTGAAAATTACCACTCACAATTTCTTTTCAGTTCATTTATTATTTCTTTCTAGTTTTTATCTATCCTGTATTATCATTGAGTGTTTTTAGAGGATGTGAAAACATCCCTTTCATGTCTCGACAAAGAAAATGTGTACACAAAGCATTAAAGCCCCAGCTCAACATTGGTTCAAACTGACTGGAAATGCTTCCATTCTTTGCACAAATCAAGATGTTTGTAATAAAACCAACCTATGAAAATTTCAGCTCACTTCGTTGTTTCGTTTGCGAAAAAACAGTAAAAATGCTTTTAGCATTTTTGTATGCATTTCTATAGGCAGAGTTTTCGTCTCACTGAGATGAAAACTAATTTTGGATCGTATTTCATTAATTATTAACAAATGATAACACTTCAGACTGAAATATTTCAAGGAAAGTTTTCTACCATCTTTATATCTTATGTAAATCTGTGAACATGTATGTTTTTTCTTCTTACCAACGTTGAGCCGGGGATTTAAACTCATTAGCCAATATCTTGCAATCAACCAATAGGTGAGTTTAAATTATTCAAGTGGCAAAAAAACCAAATAAATGAAGATGCAGTTACAAAAAATGTCTAGATGTATTAAGTTAGTAATTTGAGATTCCATCGACTAGTGTGAATAGTGATTGTGTTTAATATAATTATCAACATCTTAGATATTTCATTTGTGCCTTTTGAGAAAATTGATGAAGACAATTTGACAAGTTAGCTAACTTTAAAAATAATTATATATCCCACAGTCCCACCGAACAATCAAGCGTCTCTGCCACTTGCAAGTGCACTACACTAAATAGAGAGAAATCCATGCACCGAGCCTCATCAATAAAATGGAAACCCATAACTTTTTCTGTAAATCAAAGATTTGGAGGTACTTCCCTTGCTTTTATGGATTGTTGAAAAATGCTCAATCATTGTGCCCCTGGGGTTATTAACTTTTATCCTGGATCATTTTGGGTAGACTGGCCCTCTAAAAATTGCCCTATTTTGCTAACTAAACAGTGTAGGGTCATTTTTCCAAGATGAACTCTGGCCAGTTTACTCGTTCAGGGGTGTTTTTATTTTGGGTCAGCCTAGCACAAATTCTCAACGGCTAACCTACTAAAAATTGAGAAGAAAAATGAAGTTCAGTTGTCAGAAAATATATTTGATTTGTTTTCTAGAGGCTGAGAGACTTTCAAGTATTTTTTGAGTATTTTTGAATATTTATCATTTAGCATTGGTTACTATGGGCGCCTATTTTAGTGTGGTGCACCCACGTGGCACCCACTTATCTCATATAGCGCCACCAATTGACACGGGTCTGAAATTTCAAGCAAGGTCAAAGGTTACTACTATACTAAACATTCCACGTGAAGGCTGCAGTCATTGATCGCCGCCGCAGCCTACTGACAGTGACAGCACATTGATTCCCAACCGAATTGTTGCAGAAATCTCGTCAAAATGCCTCTTGAATTTGAGCTAGCTCCCGGTCGTATGATTGGAGGGGATCATCCGTGCTTCGTTATTGCAGAGATTGGTCAAAATCATCAGGGAGACATCAAAATAGCGAAGCAAATGATTAAAATAGCCAAGGTAAACCATAATAATACTAAGACTTTCGGTGTCGTTGTCACATTGGGACAGATAGCACAACAACCTCCATGCTCACAATTCGCTGTTCACTCAGTGACTGACAGTACTCACATTATTTAACCGGATGCCTGCGTGTGCCTGGTGATAGCATGTTGCTACAGGGCGGGCGGCTAATCTTACTGATCTTTAATCTTAATAAGTGACTTCCTGGTCTGTGTCTGCCTGCCTAAGTCATGTAAGTGAGTCGTGACTCGTTTTGTATACTTATCGTTAAGTAAATAATTATTTACTTTTAGGTTGAGTCATGTATAGGTGTCAGTACTCCTAGAACTATGAGGTTCGTTCCGCTATCGTCTCCACGAACCTCATAGAGTGACATGTACAAAATCCTATTCGAAACTTTCTGCCCTTCACGTTTACATGGCTACAGCAGTTCTTTTTTGAAACCAGATCTCGCCAAAACTAGGCTCTATGTGTTCTTTCAACTCTCATCGAGCGTTGCACGGGTCCAGAAAATCCACTCCGCAAACTAAAAGTTGTTAAAAAGTGATAAATTCTCACCGTAACTCAGATCCCATTCAAACAGTATTGCAACAAATATGGCAACCGGAGTTGCAAAATTAACTGGTACGCGGAACCAGCCCATAGGACCAGCGCACCGCATACCAGCATACCAGTTCATTTTGCAACTCCAGTCGCCATATTTGTTGCAATACTGTTTGAATGGGATCTGAGTTACGGTGAGAATTTATCACTTTTTAACAACTTTTAGTTTGCGGAGTGGATTTTCTGGACCCGGGGAGGTAGAGCCTTCTGCTCTACCAGCCAGGCTTCTGATGGATGATACCCAAGCCTACATCCTACATCCTTACGGACTGTAAAGGGGGGTTACCCTGTTTCAGCCCCAGGAGTAGGTGGCAATGGCCCCTGGAAAAAAACAGTTGATTTGTAGCCCACACCTCGAGTGGCTTACTGGCCTTGTGTGTCTGGCGACTTCCATAAAAAAAAAAAAAAAAAAATTATGTTTTTTTATTTTTATTATAACTGTATGTAATTGTACCGCTTGGCTTTTAGCCACCAGAACGGTTTACAAGGTGCTGTGGTGCAATCTGCAGCCGATCAAACCAGGAACACCGGGGCGAACCCCTTCTCTCTGCGATAAGTGTCACTGGGTTCTTTTACGTGCATTACACAACACACGGGACCAACAGCTTTACGTCCCATCCGAAGGACGAAGCAATAATGGTTAAGTGTCTTGCTTAAGGACACAAGTGTCACGACCGGGACTCGAACCCACACTCTGCTGATCAGAAACACCAGAGCTTGAGTCCGGTGTTCTTATCCGCTAGGCCAAGACACGCCACCATGCATAGGAGAGTGATTTAAAAAAACAAGTTGTGTATTTTGTCCCAGTTTTTCCTTTACATTCCCACTGAAGAGAGTAAATGGTTCTCACAAAAAAGTAATTAAGTAATTACAGGATCATTTAAAAGGTGTAACGCTCACAACAGGGACAGACAAACTGGACAGGAAAGTGAACTTGTGATACGTCAGTTTACCTAAATTTAATCAATGTACAGCCTTACCACTTATTGGTCGTAGACCAAGTCAAAACTGAGACATTCCTAGGAGTATCAAGGAAATTAGAGTGTGAACACAAATTGTGTTCATAACAGGACAGAAAATTGTTTCAAAAATCTGTCCATGTTATGAACATTACAACTTGAATATGTCCACTCCTAATTTCCTAATTAATCAGAGGATTGTCTTAACTTTGGCTGGTGTAGTTGTCTGTTAGGGTCTGTCACATTAGTAAAGGGACAACAGTTGGGTGAATCAATTCATTTCAGTGGTTCTTACAAATTTGTTAAAGGCAAAGTATACCTTTGGTTTTTGGAACCGTACATTTGCCTTAATGCTATATATAATTGTAGATATATGCCATAAAACTAACCTGTGTAAGTGTCATTTCAAAAGGTGGCAGCGTTTTTGAGTTATCACCAAAAATCTGGAGCGGTTGTGTTCACGCAGAAGAAGTATCCGTCATTGGAATACACATTCTGAGAAGCGTTACGGCCATAACGTTTCTCAGATTCAAATTTTTGGGGGATAAAAAGTGATGTATTTTTCCATAACTGCAGTACTTCGAAGTGAGATGTTTCTCAAAATGCATTATACTATCCAAAGCTGCTGTAGTTCTTACCAAGTGAGTTATTATTGCCATAAATTTTCAGAGTCATTACCAAACGTATACAGACCCTTTAAAAAACGTCTGTCTCTGATATGAACATTACAATCTTCAAGATGATAGCCTGCAATTTCTTAATTTTTTAAGAATTTCAGAATTGTTGTTAGGAGCAATCTTCTTGGGCTTCTTAACAGACAAAAAAAAAAATATATGACAAAATACTACTATTAATATACCATGTTTCCTCAGTTGTCAAACCATTAGTGTGGACAGACCCAAATAGTAAAGCAATACACCGTTCCTCCATTTTGTATTTATTTTTTTTTCCTAGGAAGCAGGAGCTGACTGTGCCAAATTTCAGAAGTCGGAATTACAATACAAATTCAACAAGGCGGCTCTCGCTCGCCCTTACAAGTCGAAGAACTCCTTTGGAAAGACTTATGGAGAACATAAACGCTTCTTAGAGTTCAGTCACAGTCAGTATCAAGAGCTGAAGGAATATGCAAAGGAGGTTGGCATCTTCTTCACAGCGTCCGGCATGGATGAGGTTTGTTGCCAAAATATGTATTTTCTGTGTAAATCCATTTAAAAATCCTGTATCCATTCGTTGTGCTTATCCCCGCTACTGCCGTTTACCAGGTTGTTTGCGTCACACCTAGGGGCTGATCCCTGGCTTATCAGCCAAGACTGGACCCCCCCCCCCCCCCCCCCCCCCCCGAGCAAAGAGGTTTGGCATTGCAAAGGACTGCCTACCGACACAGGGCTGGTTAGCTCAGTTGGTTAGAGCGCTCGAACGGTATTCAAGAGGTCCCAGGTTCGAGTTCGGCATAAGCCTAATTTGCTGTGCGCATGTTTAATTTATATAATGTATTATTTATTATTATTATAGTTATTAGCGACCATAGGGTATTTCTAAAATGGTTGGATTAAAAACAATCCAAAAGTGCTTAAAACCCTAACTCCCCTGAATGATTTACTAGGATCCTTGCTCTATGCTAAGATGCTTCCCCACTTCCAAATTCCAACACCGTATGGGTAACTCGACGCCCATACTGTGGTGCTCTGATTATGGTGGTATGCCTGAACCCATGTAAAGCACGATCAGTTTACTCATGCAGTCCCTAGTCCAACAAAATCCAACAAAACCTGCTGTTAGGGATGCAATAGGGACTGGGAAAGGGTTAAAGCAATAACAAAATACGCAAACAAAAGGCATTCAAATTCAAATAAAAATAAGATTCCAAAAATGTATAACTCCTGATCTTGTTCATGTACTTATGTGTATACCATTGTAAACCATTTTCTTGTGAACAATGTTTGTGTTTATTGTCAAAGTCATTTCCACAACAGTGGAGGGGGCTACTACTTCCAAGGTGGGGAACTCCCTGCTTCTCCTCCCACGCCTATACAGACGTTTACAGTAAATAATGAACCCAAGATTAAATTAGAAAGTCTGTAGAATGTACCGGTTATGTTTACTTGTAAATTTATTTTAAGCTAGAGTAGGTAAAGCTAGAGTTGTCTTTTGTCTTTTTGTCCTAGGCTGCGATGGAGTTTTTGCATAAATTGGATGTTCCTTTCTTCAAGGTTGGTTCTGGTGACACCAACAATCTTCCATTTCTGACAAAGTCTGCCAAAAAAGGTCGACCGATGATTGTATCGTCGGGGATGCAGTCCATGGACACAATGAGAAAGGTAATACACACAATGTCCACACACTGAATTTTAGTATTATTATTTTTTAAATCTTATTGTTGGTGTATGCTCTTTGGAATTGCTTCCTTGATACAAACTGCAGGCATCTTTACAGACAGACCGGTACTTTGTGGATTGGTCAAACTTTTGATTGAGTTGTTAAAAAGGGCTGAAGTACATAGTGTAACAGACCGATTGTGCGACCCGCATCACGTGACCTATTATGGGTATTAAATGTAAACAAACACAACGTCCTCCATAGGAAAAGGCGGTACGGTACATGATGATTGTTTCATTTGTTTATTCGATCGAGGCTTTTTCTCGAAATCTGTGAAAAATATTCCAGAGTTTGTACCAGAGACCTTCGAGTGGCTGAATAAAGCCAGCAAGTCTTAGAAATTGTACAAGTAACGTATAAATGTGCACAATGTGTACTAATGCACGACGGAACGTTTAGGCCAGACGACCGCGATCACACACTTTTCAACACGAGAATTTCAAAGTTTTGAAGCTGAATCATCCAAAGAAATTGCTTTCCAAAACTGTGTGATTCCACTGCCTATTTGAAATTTTGCAAGGTTAGGTATAAATGCTCGCTTTTCAAATGTTCTTTACCCTTTTTTACAGTGATTTAGGCCTACATTACAAACAAAATAACAGGCGGGTGGCTACATAGTCGTCCGACGCCGGTAGTGCTCAACTCAAAATAAACCTCTTTTGATTGAGTTGTTACAAAGGGCTGAAGTACATAGTGTAACAGACCGATTGTGCGACCCGCATCATGTGACCTATTGTGGGTATTAAATGTTATCAAACACAACGTCCTCCATAGGAAAGTGCGGTACGGTACATGATGATTGTTGCATTTGTTTATTCGATCGAGGCTTTTCTTTCTCGAAATCTGTGAAAAATATTCCAGAGTTTGTACCAGAGACCTTCGAGTGGCTTTAAGGAACATTAATGTGATTAATATCAATATCACAACATACAACTTAAAAAAAATGGCTTAGTAACTGTGTTATTATTACCAAAAGCCGACTTTTGGTGTGACTCTGTCGGTTGCGGCATGTATTTGCACGTAGTTTGCCATCACCTCAGATGACGTAGTACCCACAATAGGTCACGTGATGACATGTAAACCTTGGTCGCGCAATCTGTCTGTTAGAATGTACTTTTCCTTTTTGCTTTTTGTGCAGTTTTGATGTGAACTACAATTCAGCTTTTGATTATTAGGTGTTCGGCATTGAGCCGAAAACCTATTGTTATTGTTAAGTTTTTTTTTTTTTTTTTTCCTCGTATTCTTATCAGCGAACCTTCTCCGTCGATTTTTAACAAAAGTAAAGCTTATATGAACTTGAAACTCATCAGGAACATGAACCATAGTTAGTAGATGAAACCGCAACTTTTTTAGAATGATGACGTCATTGATGACGTCATTATGCTAAATAAACCATTAATAATTAGAAAATTCATATCTTGAGAACCAGAAAAGCTACGTACGAGATTCTTTCAAAACATAAAAGTTCTTGTAATGACCTTTAATTGTCGTGCACAACTTGACCTCATTTGACCTTTACTTCCGGTCGAAACCGGAAGTTCAAAATTTCAAAAAATCATATCTCAAGAACTGCTAATGATATTGTCAAAATTTGAATGACAGTTTGAAGATCGGTTAGCCTGCTCAAACTTTTGCACAGACATAATACCAGTTTGACATTGTCTTCTGGCCGTAAAAGATGACGTCATTGATTGCGTCATTATATTAAATCAACGTTTAATATTTAAAAAATCCATATCTGAAGAACCGTATATGTTACATACAAGATCTTTGCACCATATGAAAGCTTTTCGATTACTCTACAAATCTTACACAGTGTGTGACCCCATTTGACCTTGACTTCCGGTCGAAACCGGAAGTTAAAATGTCATTTTTCCAAAAAATCCTATTTCAATAAAAAACAGGCTATAGTAATAACCATTACTTCATCTGCAAACACTTTAACCAGTCTACATGTCTTACAGAAAGTGTGACCCCATTTGACCTTTACTTCCGGTCGAAACCGGAAGTTGAAGTTAACATATAAAAAGATTCATAGGTCATTAACTAAACGAGGTACAGTCTTGAAACTTACTATTACCTTCAACTTTACTGTGCAGTAAACTGCACTGTTTTTTCTGGATGATGACGTCATCGATGACGTCATTACAATAAATCAACGTTTAATATTTCAAAAATTCATATCTGAAGAACCGTAAATGATACATACAAGATCTTTGCACCATATCAAAGATCTTCAATTACTCTGCACATCTTACACAGTTTGTGACCCCATTTGACCTTGACTTCCGGTCGAAAGAGGAAGTTGAAATTTTTTTTTCAAAAAGATTATTTTTCAATAACAAAACAGAATTCATTAATAATCATTACTTCATCTGAAAGCTCGTTAACCATTCTAAAAATTGTGTTGAAGATGTGACCCTATTTGACCCTTACTTCCGGTTGAAACGGATAATTTTTTTTTCTGGGCTTTCTTAGTCGTCCAAACTTGTCCACAATTTTTTTCAAAAAGTTAAGCTTGTATGAACTTGAAACTTACCATGTACAAACATATTAGTGAGTGGATGATACAGAAACTTTTTTGGAATGATGACGTCATTGATGACGTCATGACGTTAAATAAACGTTAAATAATTCAAAAATTTAATAATTCAAGAACGGCAAATGCTACATTCAAAATCTTTAATGCATATGAAAGGTCTTGTGATGTGGGACAAATTGTATGCACACCGTGACCCCATTTGACCTTTACTTCCGGTAGAAACCGGAAGTTAAAGTTAAAGTTCATGTTATTTGGGGCTCTAAAGCCTAAGTGATTAAAAATATCAACTAACTTTCAATAAATAATATTTTCTTTAGCTCAAGACCAATCTAGAAATGTGATATATGACGTCATAGCTACGTCACAACGAAATTGATACACGAGGTCGAAAAAAAATTATTTTGCTATCTCAAAAACTAAAGCATGTACGGACTTGATACTTACTACATACTTAGACCACAGTGTGTATATGACAAAGCAAAATTTTGGGAATGATGACGTCATCGATGACGTCATTACATTAAATTGAAGTTTTATACTAAAATAATCATATCTTAAGAATAATATATGCTACATACATGATCTTTACACCATATGAAAGGTCTTGAAGTACTAAACAAATCTTACACAGGGTGTGACCCCATTTGACCTTCACTTCTGGTCGAAACCGGAAGTAGTAGTTTTGTTATGAAAAATCGATTCTGAATTACGTAAATTTGTATATTAATTGTATAACTTAATTTTAAAGCCCCTCGACGATTCTACAAATATTTACAAAGTGTGACCTCATTTAACCTTCACTTCCGGTCGAAACCGGAAGTATAAGTTTGTACTACAAAAATATGTACCTTATTAATGAAACGTGGTACATTAATAATCGTTACATCAATTTAAAGCTCTCTGACAATTCTAGATACCATGCACAAGGTGTGACCCCATTTGACCTTTAGTTCCTGTCAAACCGGAAGTTGAAGTTTCATATGACAAACCTTCATGAATAAAGATAAAAAAGTACAACTAAATATTTCGCCCGTCAGCATAGCACAAATAGACAAGAAACGTGCACACAATATTGACCTTAAAATTTTCAATTACGTAATTAAGCCGAACACCGTGAGTTTGTCCACAAACTCTAAATCTCTAGTGTTGATTTGCAGGTTTTACTATATAATGTATATAATGTAATTGAGATGAGTTTAAATTAATTTATGTAGAACCATGTGGGTACTTAGTTTTTCCCTACCTGCATAAGTCTCGTCAGCTGTATAAAAAAGTCGGATCACCATTAAAGTAGATCCCCTCGCTGCCGCTTCCCAGGTTATATGAATATAGCTCGCTCTATGGTCGTGTCATATAATGGGGTGTGATCCCTGGCTACACGGTAGTAACCGGTTGAATGGCTTCTGATTGGCACCCCCACGAATAAAAAGATATTGACAAAATAGGGAGACCGCCAACATTAGGGCTGGATAGCTCAGTTGGTAGGGCGTCGGTACGTTAAACCGGAGGTCGCAGGTTCAAATCCCGCTCCACTCAATTTTCTTTGGTCACCCCAAAATTGAATACAATTTATATCTACATGTACATTAAGAGGTCAGGCAGGGTGTCCCCCCCCCAAAAAAAAAAAAAAAATAAAATAAATAAATAAAAAAATAAAAATAAAAAACAGGAAAATATGACCAAGCTATGTAGAAAACAAGCATACCATGCCCTGCTGCCGAATGGATCAGTGAGAATTCAGCTCTCGATCATGAATATGTATGAGGTAAAGTAATTATACATATCTTCTAGTGAAATTACATGGATCTGTATACCTACAGGTATCAGGAAACTTTGTTTATTGTAAAATAGAGGAACCTGTGATTATTGTAAAGAAGTCAATATGTATAAATAGGGCTTGAATTTTGGGGGGCTGGAAATCCACAAGACTGCAGGACTTGTAGCCCAAATTTTATACAGAACCAGAAATATTTGTACAAGAACAGAATCAAAATGAGAAAAAAACTTCCTAATACAGTTGACAATTTAACCAGCATTTAACTGTTTTTATTTTATTTTAACAAGCACTTACGACTAAGACATCTGACAGAAGATTTATATTATTTTGTCTTTATTGGGTATTTCGTATAATTTGTTTCTGTTCAAGACATTACACAATGAGGTATTATTATTCATTTGAAAGACACAAAACCGCCGGACTTGGTCCAGTCTTGAGTTTACTGGCCCGATGCTAAAATCACTGGCCTCAGGCCTGCGGTCCAGTGTAAAACTCAAGCATTGATAAAACGTGCGTTTATTTGTGCCATCTATACTGTGCAACACACATCAAGATAATTAAACGCTGTGTGTGCTATAATTTTATACTGTAAATTGAACATCTAGATAGTAGTTATCTATCGTACATGTATGTCTGTGTACATTGTAACAGATGTCTGCCATCTCAAGCCAAACTGGCAAATACATCTGCTGTCAAATCAATAGCCCAAAGTGATTTTAACCTTTGGATTCAGAATATTTCACCACGAACATTGTTTACCTTCCTTATCTGCTCGTATTCCTACCATACATGTCAAATTCTGTGCCTTAAGTTTGCCAATGCCCAACACAACTTCTTAGAAAGTTGTAGCAAATTAACAAAAACAAACAACACGGAGTTGATGTCCACTTCCAGATGAGTATGATTCAAACCAGTTTGTTTCCTCTATTTTGAAAATTCTGTTAAAGGATGGCGTACTCTTTTTTTTATAGGTTTACCAAACACTGAAAGTTGAGAATGTCGACTTCTGTATTCTGCAATGCACCAGTGCCTATCCTTTGGAGCCAGAAGATGTACATCTAAGAATCATTCAGGTAAAATTACTTGACCGTGTTTTTGACCGCATGAGGGCGCTTTCTATGACTGATGTCCTTGCATTACAATTACAGTTTTATCTTATGTTGTTTTCTTGTATCACTGGCCAAATGAATGATAACAATCAAAACAATGGAAAAACCAGTGCGTTTTACTTGTTTTGAATCACATAAATTTGGTTCACATGTGCCCTCGCTCGGGGAAAGATACCGTGAATTAAAGAACATTTTAATTTGGTCAGTGTGTTTTGGGGCAGTGAATCTCGTTTTTCATGGTGTTAAGGGAGATGTAAGAGTTTAAGAGTCAAGTGATCTTCATTGTCTTAAGCTTAGAAGCCCCAGCTCAACACTGGTAAGAAAGAAGAAAAAAATTAATCGTTTACAGATTTACGCACATCTTACATGGTAAAAAGATATTGATGGTAGAAAACTTTCTTTATATTTCTGCCTGAAGTGTTAAAAATCAATTTTTGTCTCATGTGAGACCAAAACTCTGCCTAAGATTAAGAATGCGTACAAAAGTGCATTTTTACCGTTTTCTCGCAAATGAAACAACAAAATGAGCTGCAACTTTCACAGGTTGGTTTCGTTACATATACCTTGATTTGTGCAAAGAATGGAAGCATTTACAGACACTTTACCAATGGTGAGTGGGGAATTGAAGAAGGGATAGTCAGATGACGAAATCCAGAGATAATTCTTGGTAATGTACTATAGCCATCGTTTTGTTGTATTTTTGTTTTTTTGTTCCAATTTTGCAGGAATACATGAAGGAGTTTCCGGACATTCCGATTGGTTATTCGGGCCATGAGAGTGGCCAGACCATCACACTCGGAGCTGTTGCACTGGGAGCTAAAGTGGTAGAGAGGCACATAACACTGGACAAAACCTGGAAAGGTTCTGACCACGAGGCGTCTTTAGGTGAGTTCACGTCCATACCCTCAAAATATTTGCTATCATATAAGGAATTTGGGTATCTGAGAATATGTATTTCATTTTATCAATTTGTGTACTCCCATTTGAAGGACAGTGGAGGTCCATTGAAATGAAAAAGCTGAATTTATTTCTTTTATTTGTGTTTTTTTTTTCGCTCCATAAAAAAATTGAGTGAAGCTTGTGTCTTGTTGTTTGAGTTCAGAGGGACTGTTTATCTATCGATTAAAAAAATGAATGCGTGGCGGTTTTCATGACGTGAGTTCGAGAAAAAAGAAGGCCCTAGTCTGGTCCCTTGATATTGCTAATTATAACTTCGCTGTGTGAACACTTCTAATTGACTCAAAATACAAGACATCAGGGCGGCAGTGTGGTCAGGCTTTGCACAGGCAACAGAAGCTCCCGACCATACATCACAAGTTTTCTTATGTTTATTCAAATAAATGCTCCCGCTGAAGGGGCAAGGTTGGTACTTGAAAATCTTCAAAATTAATTTTTAAATATTTATATGAAACATATTTATGAAAAAAGGTGTATGTACACTTCAAAAATACGTTTCTCATTTTGTAATGAATTTGTAATGAATTTGTAATGAAAACATTTCACATGTCAAGTAACATCTCGACTGATTATTTTACAGAGCCCAATGAACTGAAGGAGCTCATCACAAAAATCAGGTATCTTGAAAGAGCCTTGGGGTCAAGGGTCAAAGAGATGAGACAATGTGAGCTTGCTTGTCATAACAAGGTAAGATTCAACGTAAATACGATATTAAAGATGCATTGTCCGATTTCAGGCTGATTTGGGGTCAAAAATTGATTTAACTTTCAAATTGCTAATATCACGGGGTATAAAAAGTTATGAGCTTTCATTTGATACTTTGAACGAAAAAATCCGTCAAGGATTAGTGGCAGTTAATTAAAAACGTAAATGAATAAAAGGCTGGCCCAACCTTTTCATTCTCAGAGTGATGACATAGGCCCAGCCTTTTAATTCTCAAAGTGATGACATACCCATCAGCAGCACAGGGTATGAATATTCATGTTTATATTCAAGCAACGTTATTTCGGAACGACGATCGACTGGTTGGGTGTGTGAGGAGCACATTGTACACGGTATAATGAGAAAACCCCACACTCGTGTACATTAGGGGTCTACATCAATCGATCGTCAATTTTTGTCGTCCTCGGGTCCGTTTTCTGCTGCCACAAGTCTCCATTTTGCAGGAAGTGATCAAAACTGTGCGGAGGTCTGGTCCGTGTGATCGTCAATTGACCAGCGGCGGCCTGCTCCTACAACCCGCCCGGTGTGTTTGCAGCAGAGAGCCGGTGGTAGTTAATCGCTCAGATCGCACACTCAATGTATACATTGTACATACACCACGTACATCGTCTGTACGCGCACAGCGAGCTGTGTGGGCCCGTAGCGGCTGAGAGTTTCGCAGGGGACCTGCCGCGACCCGTTCATATTAACAAAGGTCACAAGAATCATGAATATTCATTATCTTGCAGATTCTTCTGATTGGCCGCTTGGAAACCAATCAAATTGAAGTCGGCAAATGCCCGCGGAAACTTTGAAGTGTTCTATCTCGAGTTCCTGATAGAATTTTTTGTTACACAAACATATAAAGTTTTTAAATTCGTTTGCTCAAGGAAATTGACTTTTTAGCCTTTGGCACAAAATCCGACAATGCATCTTTAATAAATCAAATGAGGCCGGGTTCAGATCAAGTGACTTCGGCTATGGCTATGGCTGCTGGCTGCATCGACAACGTTGAAGAATAGGACTTTTTGGCGTCCCAGCCATAGCCACTGCTGAAGCCTTTAATGTAGACACAGCCTGAATGCAACAAAAAGCAGACACAATATCCTGTGATGATGTTTTGCAGCCGGAAGTTCAGTGTTCAGCAAATATTATTATTATTTTTTTAATGCAATTTGCCCATCACAAGGCCAAGAGGCCACTCGAGGTGCAGGCCACTTTTTGAAGGGATAGAAACCTGCCCCAATGCGCGAAAACAAGACATGGAGAGATATAAACGCAAGTCTCTTTACGGCACAGTTAAGAACAGGAAGGGGTAATACATGTACATGTATGTATACCATTCGTTTACATTGCACTTCCGGCTCCAAAACATCATCACTTACCAGCAGGATATAAGAGAAAAACAGACATCGGATCCAAAGGTTTTGGGTAAAATTAAATTCCACATCAAACCTTGCATTCATTTAGACAAAGCCCTGTACACACCTGCTGAATTCCATTTGCAAACCATTGAGCAAAGAGCGATACAAACATTAAAATCATTTTTGGTTTTCACTTTTGTTAACCTTTAAAGGTAAAGAGTTTTTCTGACAGCATATACTATACACATATGGACTGGCAATGAGGGAAATAGTGCACTTCTATGCAACCCAAGTGACCAGGAGAGCGACCTTCGGCCTCGGGAAATAGGACCCTCTCCTGGTCACTTACAGGCCCGAGTGCATAGACGTGTACTATTGCCCAAATAATGTCAGTCCATATGTGTTTTATAACACACCTCAGTTCAAAATGTCGGTTAGAAGAGTAAATCGCGTTTTTTTAGCCGGAGATTCTTCTCGATCCGCAGACGCCGCCATTTCCGTTCTCTTGAGGGCGCTCTTTACCAGTCAATAGTTTTTGGGTTTTTGAAACTATTTTCCGCTTTGCGAACTATTTCCCCAAAATGTGTGTGGTGCGTGTGGTGCGTGTGGTGCAGATTTCATGCACTAGGCTATATTAGTTCACCCCACGCGACCGTGTTTCAGCCAATCAGGATAAAGAACCAGGGAGAGGTGTGTTATAATATGTTATCACACAAGCGCGAGTGGAATATGGGAAAATATAGCACTTCTGCGTCTCATATCGCACTAGGCCGAAGTTTGCGGTGGATATGAGACACAGGTGTGCTATATTTTCCTGTAATCCACAAGCGCGAGTGTGATAACGAATTTATCTTCCAGTCAACTGGAAGATAATACAACTTCGAGTGTTATTTCATGAAGAGCAAAGCGTGCAACTCGCAAATTTAGACCATCATTTTGCACTGTCCGTATAGGGAGCGTGACGCATGATACTCAAAATACGCAGAGTGCAATATAGACTACTGGGAGTATGATATGGTTTATTATCACACTCCCGTTGAGCAATTTGATTGGAGGATTAGTGCGTACTGGAAGATAAAACAATGTTTTTTTTAATTCCTAGCTTGGTAAGAGTGTTGTTGCCGCAAAAGACATCCCAGAAGGCACTGTTCTTACTGAAGATATGCTGACTGTCAAAGTGGCTGAACCAAAGGGCTACGCTCCGGAAAATATCTATGACTTGATCGGTCAGAAAACCACAAAAGCTTTAGAATACGACGACTCAGTTCGTGAGGAAGATGTGACTAATTATTAGAGACTAGATTTTAATCTCTTAGATAATGGAGATATTATCAAAATGAAATTTTTTACCTTTTTTTGAACATTTTATCAGGATTGAAAATGATATAAATATTGTTATATTTATCCGGTGAGGAATGATACATAAATTCCATAATTTTTTTGCATTATGGTTTTGATTCTTAAAGTGTGAATGCTTCCTGCATCATTTCCGATGGACCAAGTGTGCATTTATTGGGGGTCAATAGACTGATCCATTAAGTCCTGCCTACTAACGTATAGACCAATGTCACTGAAAGTCCGACAAAAGTCCTACACGTTAAAATCCCATTAGAAAAGTAAACAGACCGCCGCCATTGTTCTGACACACAACAGCACACACAACCCTACTAACTTTTGTTTTGTTATTTCTGGTGGTGCAAATCCCACAGCAGTGGTCCCTGTACAGTCGTGTGAAAGTGGTTTAACAGTGTTCCTGTCTGCATTGTTCTTTGGACTCGAGGCACGGCTCGTAAGGCCACGAAACTGAATCCATATCAGTCACGAAATCCATGTACGTGTGTATCTGATACGTGTGTGTGGCCGCAACTGAACCACCGCTGTGATTGTGGCAAGAAAGTCACACCATGTGCTGGTGCTAGGCAGTTGCTAAGGTAGGCGGGGCTTAATGGATCCGTCACTTGCCTTAATTGTCATCGAAAAGTGCCTTTAGGTAACTAATTTGGCAACTCATTATTTTAGAGAATTCGGTGGCAGTCATCCCTACTTTCAAAATGACTTTCATTGTTTTAGATTTGTCAAGTTCTTTTCTGATTGGTAGAATTAGCACAAACATATGTTTAAATGTGTTATTCTTTTTGAAAACTACTTTCCAGATGTGATTGATGTGTGCTTTGAATTCATTTTTTTTCAAACTTATTATTATGCCTCTACTAAGTAGATTTTTACTCATCCACGAATGTATTTCAAGTAATTGCATTGGTAATTATTTGGCTGCAAATCAGATTTACAGAAATGTAGACTAGAGAATATTTAACTTACTAATTATTTATTTATGTTATTCATTTTAAAAACATCTGACACAAATGGCTAAAACATTTTTCTGATAGATGGTGTGCTTTTTCATAATAGAGGTTAATGAAGTCAATAGGCGTACGAGCTGGGGGGAAGGGGGCATCCCCCAAAAAACGATTCGGGCAAAAAATGGGGAGACTTCGGGCAAAAAATGGGAAGAATTCAGGCAAAAAAAGTGGGGAGAATTTGGGGAAAGCAAGAAGAAGAAAGGGGAAAAAGGGATTTTTTTTTTAGAAATTTGTTTTTATCCGAATAAAATTTCGGGCAAATCCACCCCATTTAACCAAAGAGTCCCCATACGCCTATGAAGGAAGTAGAAACATCCACCAATTAAAATAAATACATGTTTCTGTTCCTGGTCTTAGTTAAATGCAAGGTACATTTAAAAAAAAAATATTATTATACTAGAAAAACAGTGATCACGATCAATCTGCAATCTGAAAGCTCATTGATTATAATAAAGGTCATGCCAGTGGCATTCCAAAGAATTTTCAATTATTTCCAGCTGAAATACTGTCAAAGTTGAGAAAATGAAAGTGGAACTAAAGGCCCTAGTTAACATTGGTAAAATTGTCTGTAAATGCTTTCCGTCTTTACACAAATCAAGGTATGTGACTCAGCCTGTGTAAATGAGACACTTTGAGGTAAACATTTAAGTCCAAATTTCATCATGTAGGGCATCTTCCAAGGATTAAAAAGACACCACACTGACCTCTACAGAGTTGACTGTTCTGGATTGGAACCGTAAACTCTGTAGAGGTCAGTGTGGTGTCGTTTTAATCCTTGGAAGATGCCCTACATGATGAAATGGAAATTTACATTTTTACCTCAAAGTGTCTCATTCACACAGGCTGAGTCACATATATGTTTTAAAACGAACATGTAAAAAAAATCAGCCCATTTCGTTATTTCATTTGCAAGAAAACGGTAAAAATGCAGTCATCATTTTTGTATGCATTCCTAGGCAGAGTTTTGGTCTTGCATGAGACGAAAATAAATTAATTTTGGATCTAATTTCCTTTATTATTAAAAAACGATAACTCTTCAGGTACAAATATTTCAAGGAAAGTCTTTACCACCATTACCTTTATACCATGTAAGGTTTATGTAAATCTGTGAACATTTTATGTTTTTCTTTCTTACTAATGTTGAGCTGGGGCTTTCAGCTGGATATGAATATGTACATAATCCTTGACAAAACCAAAAGCAGTTTTGTTGTTTTCACTAACACGTGCCGAATTTGAAGAAAACTTCACATTCTGATTATGATGTTTAGAAAACTAGAGGAAGTGAACTAATGTAGGTATACACTGTACTTTCTATTTAAAGGGGCTGTGTCGTCATGATTATAACGGGTCTGTGGCTGTGCATGGAAAGATGAACTCACTCCCAGATACTGCAGACCCCCGCGCTTGCAGTCAAATCACAAAGGGTCCCGTCTTTAATTAAACAATGTATACTTTATCCTCAATAAAAACTCAAAAGTAAATAATCCAGATTGTATGCTAAGGCAACTTGGAAGAAATATTAAAACTATTCCGAAACCGTCGTTGGTGTCGTCATAATTGCCTTTGAATTTGGGTCAGACTCGTGATGGAATAGATAAATTTGGCTGGAGATGGGAAATTGCCAAGTACCCAGGAATGAGCACGACTTGATTGTTTGCGTGTTCAATCAACTGACATTTATTTATAACTAGTAGAGATATTAGACAGTGATCTCCCCGTAATGATTGCATCTGAGTCCAACCAGTCTTTTCAATGAGATTTGCAAAACTAGTTCAACCAAAGGTACTGGAAACACATGATAGGACACTCATGTGCCGTTTTTGCACGGTAGATGTAACGCCTTTTTACCTACAAACCGCGTGATGGCGCCCGTTCCCGCGTGTCAATTTTTGCTAGGATATTGGCACAATTTATTGCCGGAAGCCAAATTTTCGATCTGCCTTCTCCTCTTTTTTGACTTGGTGGGATCGTTTGGCCTAAGTTATTACATTTACTAGGTCCTACTCATCGAACACGATATTTGGGTAAACCTACCAAACGAAAGCGGGCGCCCCAATTTTGCGCGTCATGTTTCTGAATAGAGTGTTCTATCTTGGTTTTGTAGTAGCTTTGGTACAACAACCAGCAACCAAACCTACCATGGTTGTCATTGGGCCTTACGTGTAACTAACTTCATGGAATAGTTTTTCTTTCAAATAAGGGAAGAAGGAGATACATCACCGGAGCTCTCTTTTTTTTATAAATAAGAAAAATATCACTTGGCTTCAATACTGCTACTTGTTGAATGACATAGAGACCAGTTGTGAATGTTTAGAATTACCTGAACAGTTTACGCCCTCTAGAGGTCTAGGAATGGAGCACATACTGAAGATAAAGGAGCGGTATTGGACTTTTTGTTTGATACATCGTTGGTTTCAGAAGAATGTAATAATTTCCACCTTCTAGTCTTCAATAAGCACATCATACCTGTGAATAAACACCAAAATCCGGCTTCGCATTAGAATTAACTCACGAACTGTGAAGTGTATGTGTGTTTCGTACAGGCGAAAGTCAGAAATGTAAATGAACTTTTAGGCCTACATGTCCTTCAAAAATACGACCTACATATCACGATACTGTTTTCATTCATTAAAGGTACAATATTATAGGATCGGTAAAGCTGACAGTGCAGTGTTTTTACTTTGTGTGATTCAATATACACAAAGCTGTGAAAATTTGGGCTCAATCCGTCATTTGAGTCAGGAGAAAAACCATGCACACTTTTCAGCATGTAAACACATTGTCCTTCATTTCGATTGTTACAACCGAAATTAAAATCGGGGTCTGTAAATTCTATTTTCTCGCCTTTGACAGTATTTCAGACAGAGATATTTCCATGGACGATATACTGGTATGAACTTCATAATCAGTAAGCTTTCAGACTGATACTAATTTTTGATGCATACCAATCCTGTATTCTACATTAAATGATGGCAGTTCCCACTTCTGGGTGACTATCCCGGAGACTGTTTTGCAAGGAGCTTCTTTCCATCCACAGTTTTTGTTTTGATGAATACCAATCCTGTATTCTACTTTTAATTCTAATTAACGTTTCATCCCAAAATTCAACTCCCAAAATTCAACAGTTCTTGTGATCTCAAATCGATGACACTAATATAAGCTAATATTTTCCGTGAATTAAGGAATTGTTCATTGTTATAAAAGCTAGTAAACTGCAATTTATTCCAAAATGCACGTTTAAAGCCTCCATAGTATTAAATCAAGCAGCTAGTTTCGAAACTAGTATCTAATGAATTATTGCCCGATCGACAGACAATACTTGATTGACAGACCGTTATGTGTTGTTTTTAATGATTCCCTTTATGCAAATCGCGAAGCTCGTGCATGCGTTTGATTTTATCCAGAGATGAACAGACAACATCATTCCCTGTATAGCTGCGGCAAACAACATGCAGTCAGTCCATAGACATCCGAGCGGGGAAAAAAGGCAATTATGTGCATCAAGAAGCCTAAATGAACAATTAATTAGTCGCCGTTGTTTAATTAAAAAGTGTGAAAGGAAAAGCGTGCACAGATCAAGCTGTTAATCACAACGCAGTAGAGGTCGATGTAGACAGTGCGGTGGTGCATGGGAAAACTACATAGGCTTACAACCCATAAACTCATTCAAGGTTATGTTCACACAAAAGCTTATATTTTTTTGAAGAAACTGAACAATTATTTTGTGCCATACCATTGATATTTCCGCTATTCAAACTACTGGAACCGAGCTGAGGCTAAAAGGACAAAATAGTATGTTCCCATTTAATGAGAATAAGAACTCCATCACAGTGTGTATACAGGGCACTAGACCTGAGAGTGGCGACATTAAAGGACCATAATATATCACCATTATTTTTTGTCGAGTATACCAAGAGGAGTATAACAAAGTATCACTACTGTGAGGTATTGGAAATAATTATACACAAAACTTACTGACACATGGGTTTCGATCCGAATCAAACCGAACATGTGTCGAATATTTATTTGAAAAACAAAGTGTTATAGAAGCTTCAATTTTCTGCTGATTTAAAGGGAAATGTTCTGTGCTACGCAGACTATGTTCTAATTTCCTCTACAAGTGGGCCCTCGATCCTCTCCACGACCTCTTCTCCACTTGTTCAATCGTCAGCGTTCAATTTCTCTTTATTGATTTTTTTGCATTTTTTTTTTTGGTATTTTTTTTTTTTTGGCCAGACGAAGTACCCGACTGTGAAGTTTAACAGTTTTACTTCTCATAATGAGAGAGGGGGAGCTCTTGTGGGCGGGGCTAAGGGGGAGGGCACGAAGATATCATTGTTATTAACGGGCAATGCAAAGATAATTCAAACGTGTCTTGTTATTATTATTATTATTTTGTTATTATTTAGACAAATATTTGTTCACATTTTTTTCTTTTGCTTCGAAAACAAACACCAGATATTCGTGAAAGAAAAAAAAAGAAACAAAAACAAACAAACTAACTAAACAAACAAACAACCCAACAACCTAACAAACAAGCAAACATACACACAAACGAAATTAAAATAATAATAGTAATAATAACAACAAATGTAAAAAAAATAACTAAAAGAATATACACATTTTCGCCGAATAATATAAATAAAACTCAATTTACCGGGACGCAATAATGAAATTTACGCAAATCATCATTAAATGGAATACAAGACAAGTCAGTTGAAAACACATGTGATGACGAGTTTTTCTCAGAATAGGCTGATGTTCCGTTTGATTTCTAGGCCGAAGTTGCTTGCCACGAATCTGTTTACAACACAGTGAATGCAATACACTGACATCCATAAGGACATTCTCCTAGCGGACAGACATCATCCCCTAATGGAAATAACATCCAAATAGGTCTATACATTTCCCACGCTACATTTTTGTCTAAAGATACAACACGAGTGCCACCCACTCGAACCTCTGCAATTCTGTTCCTGTAAATCCTTCAAAACACCCACCTTAAATGCTCTAAACTAATTACAAAATTATTGAAAAGGTCTGAAGGTAAAGTTCGATTTTTTTTTATCGGAAAACAAATGGCAGTCGACATATATTTAAGGTTAATATGAACGCGTTCTGTTCTATATATCACCTTCTGACGAGGTCAAGTAACTGTCTTCAACATTCAAATAAGTAATGCGGGCAACCTGTCAGGTGAAGTAATTAATTGGAGAGTTGTTTGCTACCAGGTATATGTCTTAGCTATGTCAACACTATGTGTCATATTAAAGGTGACTTGGCACCCACTCTTAGCCCAGAGCTGTGTTCACTCCAAAATGCAAATGATCTCAGATAAATATTACGTCTGCTTTTCAAGTCCATACAATACCATGGGTAATTCTATGGTAATAACATCCTCGCTCCCAGCCCAACTGCTCTGGAGAAATATTGTTTGTATGATATTTTGTGTGTTTACGGTGGGGGGGGGGGGGGGAGGGGGACAAGAGGGGGTGACAGTATAATTATAGCAAGGCCATGTATTAATTTGTTTAATTGCCTGTAAGCTTACACGGTACAAAAACAGATTAAACCACCATCCCAGAGGAAATTCTTCCAACAATTCTTACTGAAAAAAAAATTCACCAAATCAACAAAGTTTGGTTGAAACGTGAGTCCTCTGAGTAATTCAATATGCTGAACATTGAGTTCATATCAGAACATCTCGGAGTACATTTTTACGATGTGTGATATTAAGAGTCCGCCAGGGGTGTTCGGATATAGATTGCAATGATTTCACCACATGGCCTACGGTGTGATAGAAAGGCCATCGGCAAGTCCGAATCCCCGGGGTTTTTTCCTCCCGTAGTCTGTCAGCTATAAACCCTGACTAAAAGCACGGCTCCCTACATGAAAAGACTCACTATACTATGTTTCTTATTTTATACGGACAATAACCTCACCGCAGCGATTCAGTCGTATCCAGACATTTATTTTGTCAGCCTTAAATGAGACGTGCCCGTGTTGTTACATCAGAATATAACACTTTACCCATGTACTACATTGACCCATGGTGGCCCAATGCATTATTTACTATCTCTCTAAACGATCCAAACCGTCTCAAACATTCATGGGGAAAAATAATGGACTCAGCTGTACAGTCTAAAGGTTCACATAAGAACAGTTAATGGTTTAATTCCAAACGTATCTATCAAATTTGACATGCTGACAATTTCGGGTGTATATAATATTCATGTGTTCGCAATGGGCGGTACCTGCAATTCGTGAGCTGGCTACAATCACATGTCAGCGAAACTGGTATGCACAGAATGCTGTAGACCTTCTTGTGCAATTTAGTCACAGATCACACACGTGCTTTCAACATTGCCATTTTGGTGATCACCTCTCCATAAGAAAGTACACAAGGTTCATGTTTATTGTAAATATTTAACAGATTCGAGCGGGAATGTTGAAATAAAAACTGAAAGTTACTATGTCACTTAATGAATTTACTTACCAAGCTTACTTTCATCATGAAGTTTGTTCTATTTTGAGTTTTTACGCGGTAAAACTACAAAAACCTTATCAAGACGTGCGTCAGCCTGACGCGCAGCAACATTACGCACAATTTAGCGCAACACAGAAAATATTTCCTTGCAGTGATTGGCTCAATACTACGGAAGCGCATGCTGCCACGTGAATACAAATAATCTCACTCTAAGTTTGGACTTATCGTGTACGTACACGATAATTCAAAACTTATCGTGCACATCAGTGCAAACTTATTGTGTACGTACACAATAAGTTTGGACTTATCGTGTACGTGCATGATAAGTTATTGTGTACGTACACAAATCCACACTTACCGCGTACGTACACGATAAGTTATCGTGTACGTACACTATAAGAGCGCTATTTTTTTATTCATCTTGCGTCGCGCACCAGATAATTGTAACAGTTGCACGCAACTGAAATATTTGCTGGTGATCACCAAAATGATTACAAGCGGTCGGTGACGTCACGTGCACGAGGTTTCCAGTCATCAACTGTATGGTTTAAATGAAACATTTCTATACACTCATCTCAGTTTTGTAAATAAGAATAAGTAGATGTGACCTTTTGGGAATAAAGCAGTGGCGTTACTAGGGAAACATTTTAGGGGGGGGGGTCACAAGGGGTGCACCATTTTTTTTAGGGGGGCACTATTGGCCAATTAAAACTGTAATTTCCGTTTGTATTTTTCATAAACAAGGCCCATTTCTGCGCTCTCATGTTTTGTTGTTTATTGTGTTTTATAACATAATCTGAAGTGGAGGTAAAAAAAAAGAAAAATGTCTGCGTGTAAAAAAAAAACAGTTCTAAAAACATTTAAATTACTACATAAAAAAATATAAAATGTTACATTTCATTCTGGTCATTGTTAATCTCAAAAGTCCAGATTTCAAATGGGGGAGGGGGGGGGGGACATGTCCCGTGCCCCCTTACGCCACTGGAATAAACGCCCGGTGAGAATACAGCCTGCCTCAAGATCTTCTAGGAAACTAGAACAGCTCTTGGTGCATGAATCCCAGAAATCATTCCTTGTTTCATGACGGCTGTGTGGCTCCAATCGTTCCATTCTCTATCACATGACTACATTATTATAATCAACGACACCCCTTGCTCCGCAAAGACAGTGTATTGTTGGTTGGTAACGTAAGCAAATCCCTCCCACTGCCATCTTCCTTTGCTAAGAAAGGGCGTGGCTTATATCCCCTTGAGGCGACTCCTCCTGGAGCGCAGTTGGTACAGCCAGTGAATAATCTCTCTTCCTGACACAAGGGGGGCGTGGTTTATACATGATTCAATAACGTCCTCCAATCATCGATCTCCATATCAAGATCAAATATAAAAGCCGCAAACATACGTACAGCTGATGACTTAACTCCATTGATGCTACGTGCAGTTTATGACACGTGTGCGCATCCGTTTAATTATTAATTTCTAGTGTTATTCTTGCCTTTATGGAGAGACATAACGAGAATAGTATCCCGGGGGGTTTGATGGCTTATCAAAGATAAAGCTCGTCTACACTGGCCAGTATCATAAGGACTTTATGCTGTAAAGCGCATTAACCTCCTTCCCAGGCTTCCAAGTCTCTTGAAGAATTCAGCTCCGCGGGCGAAAGACATTTCGGTGTTCATTATGGAAGAGATTTCTTATTGGTAGTTGTGATTTAAAATAATAATAATAATAGTAAAAAAAAAATCATCTTCAGAATGCACTGTGCGCTGGACGCAAAAACAACCCGTTATCCAATGTTCGACCACCAACATTGATATTCTTTATTCATCAAAGAAAATTAGAAAGTAACTGTAACAGTTGTTTATTCACCATGTTTTTACATAAACAATATTTACATTTTCGTTGGAGCACAACAAAAAAGACTATCGTAAGTACAACGATTCTCAAACGGTAGAAAAACAATTAAATTTTAACTCTTTCTTTTCTTTCTTTAAAAACAAAAATGAACAAGATGCAACAAGTACTATTGGAGAATGATCGTTATCATAATTGATTGACCGAGACCGGAGCATTGCCGATTAATCACACTAAAAAAACATCTGAAGTGATAAAAAAATAAATAAATAAATAAATTAAAAAAAATGTTTGAAAGGGATACAGTTTGTTTCAACTTGTATCATGGACTGTTTGATTTATTTGTTGTTGTGTTTTGTTGTTGATTTGATTCGGGCCGGCAATACTCAAATAATGAATGCCAAATGAACCATTGTATAGGAATGAAAGCTGGAATTAGACTGAAAGATTCTCCAAAATGTGACTGATGGTGCCGAATTATAGACGTCCAAACGCATCATCACTACTGCCTGCCCAAAGAGGTTATGGCGCTCGGAGTATAAACAAGACGCAGTGCAGTGGCTGCATTGACTGGGCCTAGACTAGACAGGCGTACGCAAGAAGAAGAAGAAGAAGAAGAATTAAAGATGACAATCAAATTTCATAATTCTCAAAGAACCCTACAGAATAATCATATCAAAAATAAAATTAACTGATCCAATATTATACAGCTTAATAATGCTCCTGATTATCAGTTAATTATTCTAATTGAAAAAGTCAAGTCTCATCACCGTGGGCGGTTCGTAATTCTACAAGAAATTCAAATTAGTATGCACACCCCCTTACAAAAGCAAACAGGTTGATCTGTGCTTATTTTGGAACTCCCCTAAAGGGACAGGATATCCGCATCTTCAATATTTGTTTGTTTTACATATACCTTTGGGCTTTTTTTATTGTCTGATATGTACACTATAAAAGCCATTCAGGGACTTTGGTGCAACTCCAAATTCTTTGAATCCCATTGTTTACAACGGCAGGTGGAGGAGTTTGCAAAGTTTTTGAATCATGCATGTCAAAATAAAGGATCAAAATCCGTATTGTAGTGTTTAGGCCTACTGAAATTTGAAAAACTTGCGTGTTAAAGCCCCAGCTCAACATTGGAAAGAATAAAAACACAAATGTCCACAGATTTACATATACCTTACATGGTATAAAGATAATGATGGTAGAAAACTTTCCTGGAAATATTTCTGCCTGAAGTTTTATCGTTTTGAAATAATAACTGAAATAAGATCCAAAATTAGTTTTCGTCTCAGTGAGACGAAAACTCTGCCTATTGGAATGCGTACAAAAATGCTCCTTGCAATTTTACCGTGTTCTCGCAAATGAAAAAACGAAATGAACTGAAAATTTTCACAGATTGGTTTCATTACAAATATCTTGATTTGTGCAAAGAATGTAAACTTTTACAGTCAGTTTACCAATGTTGAGCTGCGGCTTTAAATGCAGGGTACACATTGGGTGTTTGGAACCGTACATTTATTTCAATCCTATGTAAAATTGTAGGTAAATACCATAACACTAACCTCTGAAAATGTTGTTTCAAAAGATGTTAGCGTTCCTGAGATATCGGCGAAAATCTGGAGCGGTTGTTTCCACTCAGAAGGATCCGAAAATGCTGAAACTGCATGTTTTTCATTACGTGAAAAAGGCTTCGTGCCTGAAGCCTTTCCCAGATTCAAATATTTCAGTGAAAAGTTACCTCTTTCTCAAAAACTATGTTACTTCAAAAGGGAGTCGTTTCTCACAATGTTTTATACTATCAACAGCTCTCCGTTGCTCCTTACCAAGTAAGTTTTTATGGTCATTTATTTTTGGAGTATAACTGCCAAAAGTATACCCTGCCTTTAATTTCTTCGATACAAATAAAATAACTGCTCAATTGTTGACAGTATAGAAGAAACTAAAACACGTAACATAAACTTTCATACCGAGATATTTCGTAAGGTGTGAAAGAGCAAAATGTTCATGTGTGATGATGAAGGGTGGGTGGGTGGGGCGGGGGGTGTCTATGTTGAAGTTTTAATGAAACATAAAAGCAATCACCTCCACTATCTTTACCTGAAAAGAAAATTGATTCTCATAGGGAATATGTGCTCTTTTAGACCAAAGAAAGTGAGGTCCCGATCGGACTTGACCTTGTGTGGCAGAGGAGACACCGGTAAGACATCTTGAATGCCCAGGACTCAAGAGATAAAATCAATCACGGAAGCCAGAGGGGGGCCAAGCTCCCCTGAAAACGAGGTTATTTCAGTACCTCGGTTAAAATCAATGATGATTATGTGCAGGCCTGGTGGTCTAAACATGAAAAATAAATCAAGCATCAACTAGATTACAACGAGACCCGGCCCATCCGCCTGGCTGAAGCTTTCGAAGCGTAGTCTTCCATTATAACACCCACTGCAGGAGGCTTCTATATATATTTTGACTATAAGCAATATGATTTGCAGTTACGGAACGATTTTTGTCTTCAATCTTCGTTCCAATCTTAAAGGTAGACATTGCTCTTTGGTCAGATGTGACTGCGGTGGCTGGGTGTCAATGCAATTTCCGACAGTGTCAAGCAGTAAATACGTTATGTCGCTTACAACACTCAAAATATGGATTATTAATGACACTGAGATCGTTTTATTGCAGTGACATTTTGTGTATAATGTCAACCAAAACTTCGCAGTGTTTTTTGCGTTTGCAGAAGATCAAATAAAATGCCTTTTTAATTAATCCAGCTGAGCAGCATCAGCCAAAGTCTCCTCAGACATCAACAATTGAACAATTAAGAGTGAAGAACGGAACAAAAAAAAGAACATAATGGAGTGCAAGGTTGACTACTACTATCGGGAGCTTTTCTGTTTTTGTAATTTATTATAATACCACTTGAGTTGACAGTGATGGTGTCAAAACCATTGAATTCCCACTTGATACACGGACGCCCTTTGTGAAAGTTGAAACATTACTAGTTTAGTTTTATTGGACCCCGGTTGCTCTCCAGTCCAAGGCAATGCCACTCACACTGTGGCACCGCCTTTAAGTCGAGAGATTCTCTCTAAATCCCCTACTCTGGGTCATCTGACCGAGTACAGTGCTGTACGAATCAGTTTCGCTTGGTTGACAACAAACTCCAAGTCCTTCAGCATGATCTCACGCGGCAAATGAGATTGCGCTGCGGTGAAATAACACGGAAATTAAGCAGCCGGCATGGCATCCCCCACCCTCATCCCGGCCAAGCAAAGCCGGCCCGTCGACCGGCCGGCCTACCGGGCCCCGAGATCTGTTTGAATCTTTCATCGAATTACAGTCGGCCTAACTTCAGTCACCACCACAGGAAGCAACCAAGACAGACTCCAAAATATCAACATTTCTGAATCATAGATTTGATGCTCTATTACATGGATAATTTTTCTTAGAGAATATAAAGATCTGTGTCGAGCGGGACTTGAAGGTTTATCTTAGGTTATTAAGATAACAGGATGAGGCAGACTATGTTCATTTTACCATCAGCTCAGTGGAAGGAAGATAACGTGGAACGGCCAAACATTAAGCTTGTAAACCGTAACTAAAACATTACAAACACATTATTACATGTCCCTCTTTATCGTGGTAAGAAAAGTTAGAATCAAGAGAAAAAAAGAGAGGCATGTTTCAATAACTTTTTCAAATGACAAACATGGTTGACCTCTAAGGGTACATTCTTATCTTTATCGAATTAGGATACATTATCAAAAGGAAATCCGATTAACCGATAAACGAAAACGCAGACATGTCACATGTCCTTTTGAAGATCACTTTGCACGTGGATATACCATCATCTAAGCTATGTAGGATTCATGCAGCTCGACCAACTACGGTATGGAATTAAACATTAATGCTACAGCAGTGATCTTCCATTAGAGATTGTGGAATAGCTAAAAAGTCAAACTATGCGTGGAGGTAATGTGTATCTCGGCAAATCCAACTTTGTTTGGATCCGCGGTTGTTTTAAATCATGAAATAGGTATGGACAAACTCTACTTTATAATTAAGTCTACTATTGCCTTTGCTGTTTGTTAGGATCTGGACACCAAAAAGACGAACAACACACGTGCTCAAAGGCGCAAAATGACTGCTGTTAAATGTTTCATTTGCGGCACATTTCTTTGATGAAATTCTTACATAATTTCCATTGTTTGATTTAAAGCCCCCGCTCAACATTGGTAAGAAAGAACAAGATGAACAAATTTACATATACCTTACATGATATAAAGATAATGATGGTAGAAAACTTTCCTGGAAGTGTTATCATTTTTAAATAATAACTGAAATAAGATCCAAAATTAGTTTTCGTCTCAGTGAGACGAAAACTCTGCCTAATAGAAATGCGTGCAAAAATGCTGAATGCATTTTTACCGTTTTCTCACTAACGAAACAATGAAACGAGCTGACATTTTCACGGGTTGGTTTAATTACAAATATCTTGAATTGTGCAAAGAATGGGAGCATTTACAGTCATTTTACCAATGTTGAGCTGGGGCTTTAAAAACATTTTTTTTTTTATTATAATAAATCGGCTCATACAACCCACTGAATGACTCCATTTAACACTGGAGTGTACAGAATAGAGTGTGACGAGACAAATACACCATGTGCGAATGTTTGTGATAAACTACAAAATCTCAGCAAGCCTCATGAGATATGACATGCATGATTTATTACGCAAGAGTGGAACTTTACATGAACGTGTTGAAGTCATGCATCACCGAACTTTGACACAAATCACTCTGAGGGAAAAAGGGTAGGCGTATTACGTGTTGTTGGAGAATAATGTTTATTGTACACATTGATTAGTATCTTAAAATATCTCATCAACATTGGTAAAAAAAAAAAAAAATCCCAAAAGTGTTGATATCACACGATGCTGTTCCTTTTGATAAAACAGTTATTGTTTAACTTCTTTCCAACAGAGCATTTTTCACGTTTTTAGTCATTTATGAGAATGGGTTGATAGCCAGGGGTGGGCCGCGGAATACTCACTTATGAGAAGGGTTAATATTCAAGTTTAGGGGGAAGGCGGAATAAATATTTATGAGAAGGGTTGGCACTCAACTACGGGAGGGCGGAATATTTATTTTTGATAAGGGTTGATAGTCAAGTATGGGAGGGGCGGAATGTTTATTTATGACATATATTTTTGAAAAAAAGGTTGAAATGAGAGGGGTGGAATATTTATTTTTGAGAAAGGTTGTTACTCGAGTATGGGAGGGGCGGAATATTCATTTTTTCAGAAGAGTTCATTTTAATGGGAGGGTTTCTTCTTCATGTAGGAAGAGTGAGGTTGATACTCAATAATTATGAGGGGCGGAGTAATCATTCATGAGCAAGATTGATTGACACTTATAATGGTATGCATCAGGTATTCAGATTTATTTGCAGCAGGGTACGGTAAGGATGTGAAGGGGTGTTTAGGGATTGATGAGTTTTGTCAGGGTGTGGTATTCCTTGATGACAAGGATGTTGCTATACTCAGGTTTGGGAATGCGGGATATTCCAGTTTTATCAGGAGTGGATATTCCGATATGGGTGTGGTATTCCTTGATGAGAAGGATACTTAGGTATGGGAATGCGGGGAATTCCAGTTTTATCAGGAGTGGATATTCCGATATGGGTTTGGTATTCCTTGATGAGAAGGATGTTGCTATACTCAGGTTTGGGAATGCGGGGTATTCCAGTTTTATCAGAAGTGGATATTCCGATATGGGTGTGGTATTCCTTGATGAGAAGGATACTTAGGTATGGGAATGCGGGGAATTCCAGTTTTATCAGGAGTGGATATTCCGATATGGGTGTGGTATTCCTTGATGAGAAGGATACTTAGGTATGGGAATGCGGGGAATTCCAGTTTTATCAGGAGTGGATATTCCGATATGGGTGTGGTATTCCTTGATGAGAAGGATACTTAGGTATGGGAATGCGGGGTATTCCAGTTTTATCAGAAGTGGATATTCCGATATGGGTGTGGTATTCCTTGATGAGAAGGATACTTAGGTATGGGAATGCGGGGAATTCCAGTTTTATCAGGAGTGGATATTCCGATATGGGTGTGGTATTCCTTGATGAGAAGGATACTTAGGTATGGGAATGCGGGGAATTCCAGTTTTATCAGGAGTGGATATTCCGATATGGGTGTGGTATTCCTTGATGAGAAGGATACTTAGGTATGGGAATGCGGGGTATTCCAGTTTTATCAGAAGTGGATATTCCGATATGGGTGTGGTATTCCTTGATGAGAAGGATACTTAGGTATGGGAATGCGGGGAATTCCAGTTTTATCAGGAGTGGATATTCCAATATGGGTGTGGTATTCCTTGATGAGAAGGATACTTAGGTATGGGAATGCGGAGTATTCCAGTTTTATCAGGAGTGGATATTCCGATATGGGTGTGGTATTCCTTGATGAGAAGGATACTTAAGTATGGGAATGCGGGGTATTCCAGTTTTATCAGAAGTGGATATTCCGATATGGGTGTGGTATTCCTTGATGAGAAGGATACTTAGGTATGGGAATGCGGGGAATTCCAGTTTTATCAGGAGTGGATATTCCAATATGGGTGTGGTATTCCTTGATGAGAAGGATACTTAGGTATGGGAATGCGGAGTATTCCAGTTTTATCAGGAGTGGATATTCCGATATGGGTGTGGTATTCCTTGATGAGAAGGATACTTAGGTATGGGAATGCGGAGTATTCCAGTTTTATCAGGAGTGGATATTCCGATATGGGTTTGGTATTCCTTGATGACAAGGATGTTGCTATACTCAGGTTTGGGAATGCGGGGTATTCCAGTTTTATCAGGAGTGAATATTTCGATATGGGTGTGGTATTCCTTGATGAGAAGGATACTTAAGTATGGGAATGCGGGGTATTTCAGTTTTATCAGAAGTGGATATTCCGATATGGGTTTGGTATTCCTTGATGAGAAGGATACTTAGGTATGGGAATGCGGGGAATTCCAGTTTTATCAGGAGTGGATATTCCGATATGGGTGTGGTATTCCTTGATGAGAAGGATACTTAGGTATGGGAATGCGGAGTATTCCAGTTTTATCAGGAGTGGATATTCCGATATGGGTGTGGTATTCCTTGATGAGAAGGATACTTAGGTATGGGAATGCGGAGTATTCCAGTTTTATCAGGAGTGGATACTCCGATATGGGTTTGGTATTCCTTTATGACAAGGATGTTGCTATACTCAGGTTTGGGAATGCGGGGTATTCCAGTTTTATCAGGAGTGAATATTTCGATATGGGTGTGGTATTCCTTGATGAGAAGGATACTTAAGTATGGGAATGCGGGGTATTTCAGTTTTATCAGAAGTGGATATTCCGATATGGGTTTGGTATTCCTTGATGACAAGGATGTTGCTATACTTAGGTTTGGGAATGCGGGGAATTCCAGTTTTATCAGAAGTGGATATTCCGATATGGGTGTGGTATTCCTTGATGAGAAGGATACTTAAGTATGGGAATGCGGGGTATTCCAGTTTTATCAGAAGTGGATATTTCGATATGGGTGTGGTATTCCTTGATGAGAAGGATACTCAGGTTTGGGAATGCGGAGTATTCCAGTTTGTTCAGAAGTGGATATTCTGATATGGGTGTGGTATTCCTTGATGAGAAGGTAACTTAGGTATGGGGATGCGGGGTATTCCAGTTTTATCAGAAGTGGATATTCCGATATGGGTGTGGTATTCCTTGATGAGAAGAATACTTAGGAATATGAATGCGGGTCATTCCACTTTCTTCAGGAGTGGACACTTTGATAAATATTGGCGAAGTATTGTATGATGAGAAGGACACATGCATGCGGGAATGCGGAGTATTCAAGATTTTACTGATGACCTGATAATTCATGTCTGGAATTAAGGACTTTATATGGGATTGATAGTAGGGAGGGAGGGATACATTATTCTAAAGGTTTTGCAAATTGGTTGGTTTTGCAAATTTGATGGTTGTTGACGGTATGTTTAAGTGCTGATAATTAATAGTATTTTGAGTGGGCGTGTTTTTGATTCAGCCCTAAGCTATAGGCTGAAAGTATGACATCGTGGAACTGAATTATATTACGGATGTCATTGAACCAAGTCGGTGCCTTTAAGATGCACGACCAGTTTGATTTCACTCGTGACTATTGACCTTGTGCAACTTTGTCACAGATCATACATTGTGCTTTCAACATGACCATTTTGGTGATCACCTCTCCATAGCAAAAGTACACACGGTTCATGTTTATTGTAAATATTTAACAGATTCGAGCGGGAATTTTGTAACCGTTTTCGACAACTGAAAACTATTACGTCATTTAATGAATGTTCTTATACCAAGCTTACTTTTATCATGAGGATTTTTGCATTTGGGTTTAAAAAGCAGATATTATGTTACACAAAATTTATCACCACGACGTGTCAGCCTGGTGACCATCAAAATGATTACAAGCGGTTGGTGACGTCAGGTGCACAAGGTCTACTCAGGTTCTTATTTTTTATTTTATTTATTTTTTTTTTTATGGAAGTCACCAGACACACAAGGCCAGTAAGTCACTCGAGGTGTGGGCTACAAATCAACTGTTTTTTTCCAGGGGCCGTTGCCACCTACTCATTGGGCTGAAACAGGGTAACCCCCTTTACAGTCCTTAAGGATGTAGGCTTAGGTATCATCTATCAGAAGCCTGGCTGGTAGAGCAGAAGGCTCTACCTCCCCAACTTTTACGGAGCAATTATGGTTAAGTGTCTTGCTCAAGGACACAAGCGTCATGACCGGGACTCGAACCCACACTCCAATGACTCAGCCACTCGGCCACGACACGCCACGAAACGACACGTCGTGGTGATAAATTTTGTGTAACATAATATCTGCTTTTTAAACTCATGGAAGAACAGACTCCTTTAAATTATCAAATGAAAAAAGGTTTCTATTTGACATTTATCTTCTGCTTCCGGGTGGGAGTAACGCCTATGGTATGAAGAGAAGTTGAAGACAGTCGGCTGTCTCCAACTTCACGGGTCGCATAATTTGAGGTTGACTTCAATACAAAGTGACATGTTAAATAATATAATGACTACCAACCATAGACAATGGGCCCAATGGGTTGTTTCGCGTTATCTCTACATCTAAAAAGCCACTGCTTCCTCTTCCTTTTCTCCTTTTTCGAAAAGAGGTCAATTTTTATCCAAGGTAAAAGCTTCTTATTACAATATCTTTTTGATTCTCCAGGACACAAAAAAAAAATCATTTTCCTTTACGAGGTTGTTTTCCCCCCCGTTCCTCTTGTGACGTCACATGACACCTACACCATTCTGTGGAGGGAGTTAATTCACTTATGGATGCTTGGCCATTAGCGGGCACCAATGGGATTAGTGTGGGTTTTCACGCTTCGCCTAGAGACACTGCCTGCCTCTTGCTCTATCCATCGGACTCCGGCCTCTAACCTTAGTAACTCAATCTATACAACTAGAATCAGACTATAAAATCTAAACGTTCCCCTGAGAGATTGGAGAACTGAGTATATTTCTCCGGGGAATTGGTGTAAGGTCAGTTCGAACACTAACATTAAATTGTAGTCGCTCCAGATTTTCTATTCAAATAATAATTCAAAGAATAATGAGGGATTTCAGACAGGGTATAATCAGGTGAATCTAGAGAGTAAAAGATTGAACTCGTATTATGTGAGATTAAGGATTAAATTAGACTTCAGAACTCAGCAGGTGGTTCTTGCTACCCTGTTCATATTAATGAGATTTTGAGCAATTAGTCTTAAGGTATTTAGCCACTGTAGTGTCCGGTTGATCTGTAAACAGTACACATTACTTACAATGCAATCTTTAAGATATCTCAGTCTATTTAATACTACTATAATATGATCCAAATTTAAAGACAATCTTCTACCCTCCTTCAATATGAATCTGTATTCATAATAATTTATGATATTGTGTCATCTCCGAAAATAGGTAAGTCACTAGAGGGGCATAAGTGCTTGTAAACCTCTAAGGGAAATACGCTTCGTGTGCCAAGCGGGAAAATCATCCACTTTCCCATAAAGATATCATGTACCCGAATGATTCACATAACTCATATTGACTTATTCATAGCATTTTAGCAAACGAATTGACTCCTAAACGATATTTAGGTGTAAAGGACCGTGACGTATGTTTACACTTTCCATGCCGTCAGATGTTCATCAGCTGTTGCAAATATTGACGAAGCAAACCGTAGCTTCACAGAAGCAAATCAAAGGGTTAGTAATTATTTTAATTCCGGAAAAATCAAGACAGTTGTGAACAGTGGCCTAGGATAATTAAAAGACCTTCAAATGACTAAATCTCAGAGAAAACTTCAAACCTTGTTATCCACGTATGTGACTTTTCATATTTCTAGAGTGAATCATTCGAAAACTTTGTGTAACATTCTTTCTCAAATATATTTATTTGTGTTATATACCGATGAGTGTACTCAGTACTTTCCCGAGTCCTGTGAAAAAAAAACCCCACAGGCATATTCCTCGGGTGGGATTCAAACCCACGATCCCCGCCATTCTAGAGCAGACGTCTTACCAACTAGACTACCGAGACTAGCCCGGTAGCTAGAGGCAGTTTGAATCCTATTAGCAGCGGGTACCGCGACCATGATTTTATCCCCATTTATCCCGATGCAAAAATCAACATCTATTATGACATTCTTTTTTTGAAACTAGATTTCACATTAATGTGAAATTGATGATGATATTATAATACGCACACAAAATATGTGTTTGACTTCGGTGTTTGAAAGGTTACTCACTATACAAAGTTTTTTAACTAGATCGCGCTGTATACTGTGATACTGATGACAATTGTACGCACACAAAATATTTGTTTGATTTCTGTGTTTAAAAGACAACTCACCGCAAAGTCCAAAAAGAGACTCGGATGGACAAAGAGTAAATTAAGAGTCGTAGATTGTGATGAATGAATGGTAATAAAACATTTCCATTCATGCTTGTTCGACTAGCATTTGGGATGCATAACACCACGGCGTTCTAAACGAGGTAAAACAATTCGTGGACGGATGGCGGTCAGAGAGAAGAGCCGTCTTGTGGAAACACTGTAGACCTATATAGGTCTATCCAAATTAGTCAACAAGGTTAACAATGATTTCTTAAACACAAATCGAAAACTTTCAGAGGAAAACCTTGGAGCCCGAACGGAAAGAGGTTTTCAGCAATCCTGTAAAAACCATCAATTTAATAAACACAGCACAAACCACGTCCTTGTGGACAAAAAGACCTTGTAAATGCATTAAAAATGACAATGTATTCTGCGAAGGAAAAACAAAATCTGTGTTAAGCTCGAGAATAGAATGACGTCTTATTTTAACCTGACACCGTTTCGTACTATTACGTTGTTGAGGGGAAACGCTTCGAAGTAGTGGCGTAGTCAGGAGGTGTGCGGGGGGGGGGGGGGGGCAAGGGGGAGCTGCCATGGAACATCTTACACCCCTGCTTGCACCCTGTCAGCCTCTGCCACTGTGCAATTTTCTATAATCAGGCAATTTCAACATTTTATTAAAAAGATTTCTGTCAATCTTGGGAGCAGCGGTTAGTGTGTTTCTTCTTATTTATTATCTTATTATTTTCGGGTGACAAATCCTGTGCAAACTTCAAACATCGTCACCGGGAAGGGGGGGGGGGGGGGGGGGTGGACGTCTGCGTTGTCTTGGACTTGACCTCAACTGAAAATTCCACCTCTACACATACCTGTGACCCCTTCTTTGCCCCCCCTGCAAAACAAGATGCTGGATTCGCTTTTTAAGTTACTCTTTTAAGAAAGGCAAACATTTTTTAATGGCCTTAACAGGGTCTTTCTCATAGGCTAAATGACAACACAACACACACGTATCAGTGTACTGGAGTAACAGAAGCAGTCAAGTGGAAAGAAGTGAAAAGAGAGAGGCAGAAAGCAGTCCGAAGATGGAAGGGATGAACAATGACGAGGGAGACGAAGGGGATTGGGGTTGGGGAAGAGGTTGGTTTAACCACAAGACTTTGTAAACACTTTTAAGAAACATTAGAAAAAAAAAGTCAAATTAACATCACTCGGGGCACATTTTGAACACAATTATATTCTTCACTGTAGCGGTGATCTATCTTTTTTTAGCGCAAACAATTAAGTTTGTCCGAATGGGCCAAACAGTTTTGAGAAATCCAGGACAAAACATAGACAGTGGACAAAATGGGCTTCAACAGCTACCCCCGACCCCACGCAAAATTAAGCTTCGCCAGGCTCCTGCCTGAACCCCAGACAAATCTCTTCAAGTAGCAGAAATAATTCATTCGTGGGAGGTTCATTAGGTTGAGTAAATGAAAGATTCTTGCGGTGGTATTTACACCAGGATACACCCCAATCTACATCCGGAAATACACCTCAATATACAGGCAGTCAGTGTGTTTTGTTGTCACAGTTGGGACCGTTATTGATTTCACACAATCACCTCAGAAGATGCACATATCAATTCCACACCCAAATGAGGAATTAATCAGTTTTTAATTACCTACGATGTGACAGGCTCCGTAAGCCTCTTTGAATGGCTGACATAACGTTAGCTCGAGTAATTGAGTCACTACGTCTTCGTCCCTGCCAGCTGGTACCACAACCATAATCATGTCTTGATGATTGAGTGTCATTCAATCATAACTTATTACAGGTAAAGAATAGTGTTAATGCTTACATTAATTTATACGGAAGCGTATTGCCACCACGTGAATTAAAAAAATCTCGCACTTACAGTTTACGTACACGAGTTATCTTGCACGTACACGATAGTTGTCGTGTACGTACACGATAAGTCCAAACTCTTCATGAACGTACACGATAATTCCCAACTTATCGTGTACGTATACGATAAGTAAGCATGTACGTACACGATAATCGTGTATATACTCGATAGTTTTGACTTATCGTGTATGTACACAATAATTATCGTGTACGTACATGATAACTTATCGTGTACGTACACGATAGGTTGGGAATGATCGTATACGTACATGATAAGTTTGGACTTGTCGTGTACGTACACGATAACTATCGCGTACGTACAAGATTACTATCGTGTACATACACAATAAGAATGAGATTTTTTTATTCACGGGCGGCAATACGCTTCCGTAAATTTACCAAAACACAAGCTGATGATTAACATTCGATAGAATCTACTGAGCGGGGTCAACACTGTTATTTAAAAAAGTAACAACGGTAGTTTTATAAATGTTTGATGCATTTGCGTATTTTCGTGGATGGAATATCATCAAGAGGTGAAATCTGGACTATTCCATTTCACGAGGCGAAACCGAGTGAAATGGAAAAAGCCAGATTTCACCGAGTGATTAGATTTTGCGGCAATGCACGAACGAAATGCATTCAATTTTTGTTTTATATAACTCACGCATAGATCCTTGTCTTTTGAAATGTTTTCACAATAAACACACAATAGACACGGTTCCTCCACACTCTGAAAGTGCAAAAAATAAAAAAAATAAAAACAAATAAATAATAATGATAAAAGAATCCTTCTAAACAACTTGGACGACTCCATGTAGATACCAACATCGCCTCGTGTAGACGGGAAAGATAATTTTGGGAATGACGCTGCGAATTAAGCATCAAACATCTATATTCGACATCCTATAATTATCCATATACGACGGTCCATCGTCGCGGCAGTAAATACGTGGCAAATAAAGGATGGCACGTGACGCTTGTTCCCTTGATCAAATGTCAAGGATCTGTGTGCGTGGTATATAATTCATTGACTAATACAACTCACAGCTAGAGGTACTTTTTACTTTCGAAAACATAAGCCACGAGCCTCTTGAATTCAAAGGGCTCAATGTACTTTCATTCTTGGTAGATCCTATCCATAGAACGATGAAAAATGTATGATTTAAATCGAAGATTGTTGTTTTCATTTAATATTCTTATTAATGATCTTCAGTACAATTACTTACGGAGTTTTTAAAGGGACATAGCTAAAAAAAAAGAAGAAAAACTTCTTCGTTCGAACAAAAAAAAAACATTGTTCGAACGAAACAATTCTTCGTTCCAAAGAAGATTAACAAACCCGCCGCGCGCACACGTGCGCTGCCCGCATTAGATAGACACACACATACGCCATTGTTGACGCGGAGGTAAAGGATCTTGAGACGTGACTGCTAATGCTACCAGCAGATTTGTTTTGGTCGAACGGAGATTTTTTCCCAGTTATTTTTCCAACTATGTCCCTTTAAAAGCTCCGTAGTTACTGACTATTCAGTATAACGTTTTATTGTTCATCGTCACAATCTCAAAGCAGACCTTCGTTCAATGTTGAAAGGAATGAATCGGATATCAGCCTATATAAGTATAGTCGATACTTTAAAATATAATTCGAACTCTACACGTTTATTTGATTATACGCTAACATAAGCTTCAAATCCACGCCCACGCTGAGACACATCGCAACACATTACGAACTGCTAAATATAAATAACACTGGCGTAACCAGGGGAGGGGGCGGGGATCCTGAGCCCCCCCCCCACCGCTTGCAATTTTTTCTGCAGTTCAAAACTGTCATCCTCGAAAATTTTCTTTTAAGGATTCCCTTTTATGGAATCGATTAAAAAAATCCCCATTGAAAATCATTACGACAGTGGCAATTTCAGGCTGCAGAAAAAAATGCCCCCCCCCCCCCCGCTCAGAACCTGTGTGACATTTTTGGGGATCTCATTTTGGGGGGCAAGATGGCCCAATGATGGGGCAATGAATGGTTCGATGTATTAAATAGTCCCCCCCAAAAAAAAAAAAAAAAAAAAAAAAAAAATCTGTCTTTGCCACCACACGGCCCCCACCATTCAAATGAAAATGGCTGATTATACCACTGACAATTGAGAACAATTAGTGCTAATTATGCAAATGGATCAAGTAGTTAAATCATTACCCATCATCGTCATAATGTGAAAACGACATCAGCTGTTATTATCGCCCGTCGACGGATCGACTTTAATGAGTTGGTATTAAGTTATTTTCAACACGTGGTGAATGACGAAGAGTGAGTTCTATCACATAGGCAATATTAATCATATAATACGCGTCCTGACATGACCTGCTGACTTGAAGGTTATCAAGTCACCATCACGGCGTCGTTGCTGCTTCTTTATCGTTGACAGTGGAACGCACAACGCAGGTCCTTAACCCCTGAATATAACGCAATTAAGTGAATTTCCTTATACATTTATCATTAAAGCAAAAATCACAACATGGTGTAATATTCGCCTACAACAAATGAGTCATGTATTTTAATGCCTGCTTCAGGGAATGCATCAAAATGTCCAAGATGTTTTTAAGTGGGGAGTATAGTCTTCCCGATTGAAGATTTTCTCTTCTCATCAACTATCAACATGCAAACATTGTGTCCTTCAAATTCTTCTTATGCAATGGTTGTGATGGTACACATCAACGACTATACTCTCTGCGTCATTTATTCTCTCTCCACAGAGTCCTTGAAGGAACTGAACAAAAAAGGAGTTAGCCATGAGGAAATTCATGGTTAATCGAGAACTGGTAAATAGTTGCACCTTTATTTGTGGCTGATTCGCACACTGAAGCATAGCTTACATCTCATCATCGTGATTGGATGGGTGGGATACGAGATGCAGTCTGCCATCACAAACATAAACAACATAAATGGCTGTGTTTATACCATCCTCTGGTCGTAACAATAGAGTCAATACATGCCTAATGACGTCTTTACACCATAATGAGCAACGGCTACGTCATCAAGCGGCAATAAATTTGCATCTCCGAAATGTCTGTAGTTGCCTCGCTTTTTTTTTTTTTTTTTTACAGCCTATCAAGGCCGATACACACCTGCAAAGCACGTAAGCGAAAAAGTGCTTGGTATTCAACTCCCACTGTCTGTAAATCTCTTTATTTAAGACAGGAAAGCAACTTGTCGTTAGGAGCCACTTCTTTACAATCACCATGGTAGAATGGAGAGACTGCGTGATAATGCATCGTCACTGAGGCGCACTGGGATTATACGCTCCTGTACGGCTTCAAATAAACCAGTCTTTTCTCTTCTTTTTTTTGCCTCCCAGTTGTCTACTTATCATTTGTTTGCAGAGACTAGTGATTCGGAAAGACACCAACAAGTTGGGTGAAATTCATCAGCTGCTCTTATCGATATATCGATCAGTCCATGATTGGTATGTTCTGGGATAAATTTGTAACAGACAAAGGAATAAAAAAAAAAACAAAAAAAAAAAACAGAAACTAATTTGTAAACGCATCGGGCGCCGGAAATGTCCAGTATCTAAGGACAAGAAATTAATTGTAGAAGATTGATGAGGAAACGCGATGAAGAATGTTAAGCGTGCCGTGAATCTACATCAGAAATACACCATCATAAATAATCATGTGATCAGATTAACAATTCACTTACCAACAGAATGGGACAGTCCTATATCTGAATAATTTAATTAATGATGTAGACATTAAGTGACCAGCTGAATAAACAGTGAAACTGTCTGAACATCGAAATATTATGTGGAACAACAAGCTTCTCATTGTAGATGATGTTTTGCGTTCCTGTACTTACAAACATAATTATATCGGAAAATGTATTATAAAGGAAAAATACAGGATTGGTAAAGCTGATATAATGCAGTGCTCTTACTTTGTGCGATTCATTATTATAGGCATGCATGAAAAAAATAAACCTGTGAAAATTTGGGCTCGATTCGTCGTCCGAGTCAGGAGAAAACAGTTAAAAACTGTGCACACTTCTCAACATGTAAACACATTGATCCTTAATTTCGATTGTTACAACCGAAATTAAAATCGGGGTCTTCAAATTCTATTTTCCCGACTTTGACAGTATTTCAAGTCAGAAATATTTCTGTGGAAGATTGGTGCTGGCAATAATCAGTAATTCATAATTAGTAAGCTTTCAGGCTGATACTACTAAAAAAAAAAAATAAAAAAAAAATAAAAATGGATGAACACCAATTCTGTATTGTACCTTTAATTGTATGTAGCCCTACAGGTGATACCGGTGCATCTCTGATTCCTGGAAGAGTAAATACTTGTGTCCATCTATCAGTTTTCAATAACCACATCAAAGGCCGACCCGAGGAATGTCTTCATATTATAGAGCTGGCCACTGATGCAAGAATACACTGAATACGGTAAAATTTGTGTACAGGATTTTGTTTATATTTCGAATCGATAAATCTAAATATAAAGAACTGAGTGTTGACGACAAAGAAACCACTCTTACTAATTTTGACATAAAACAAAATTGTTTTAAAGATCGTCGAATAAAAGTTTATGCTTGAAATCTACCCAGTTAGCCTGTTTGTGTTTGTAATATGCCTTCCCGTAACAGGATAATATCTCTTGAGACAATAACAGCAAATTAGCGCTGGCATGATTGCACTGGGTCACCGGCTTGTGTTATCCTTAATTACGTCAGTATACATTGCCATTGATCAACTATTACCTGGCACGGTCATGGTCAAACTAGTTATTAACACAAATCAACGCTCGATATTATGTTGTGTAGAGGGGGAGGGGGTCCATCAACATTGCCGACAGTTTTCTAGACGTTCCAGTATATGGTTATAGAGCGTGCGTGGGCGCTGCTATACTCGTCAAGGTACAATGTTAAGTATAATGTTCATGTATTAATAATTATAACAAATGACTTTATGGTACATCCATGGAGATGTCAATGCATCGGCGTATCAGTTATTGATAATGTTGATTATTTTGCGCAACAGCCTGCATGTATCAACTTCACAGTTATCCCTTTCCCTTACACAATGAAGATTTGCAATTCAATGTACAATGATGCCTCTTTCTTCTCACGCAGGATTAGGTCTTCTTCACTGAGTCCATACAGCAAGTCGTGGTAAGATGTGTAAGGAATCAGAGTAGGCCTACTTGCGTTTGCCTGGGAGGCATATGGGATATTCACGTTTAAAAGAACAAGCTGACTATATTAAATATTACATTCCAGATCACTTACAGGCATGGTCACTGACACGGCTGAAACCACACTGCATTCAGTGATCACATTGGCCTATCATTATGCTAACAAAAAAGGTGAATGAAGTGTTACGTCAGGCGTAATGGACCAATCAGGGCCGAAATCAATGTGAAGTCACAACTATTCTCGCCCAAATTGATTTTTACCAGAATTAAAATACATATTATATTTTAATAGTTCCTCATATCGCGATTAGTATGATATGGTTGATTTGGAAATCACTTGTGAGACGTGGCTGACTTCAATTTCGTCATCTTTAAAGCTGTCTACTAAAATTAATAAGACAACCTATGTCTACAAAGTCTACACTAAATTGAAATGAGAACTCAATAGTTTAAAGATTTTACAATGAAGCGACCTTCAGATGTGTAGGCAAGAATAGTAGCAGGCATACCTTGTATTTTAATCACTCATTCTGATCAATATGTGATTGGCTGTTCAGGATCTCTCACTCCGTGAATCTTGACGGTCAAACCTACGCTTAATCTGAAGATAGGAGAGAACGAACAGCGTCACCAGACTCTTGGCTTCATCGTGACAATAGAAGCACCATCGTCAATCGATGCTCGTTTTGTGTTTAAGGGATGAACATACGTTGACTAACACACACGCCAAAAGGACAGTAACTGCCATATACGACAAAATACTATCGGTAAGTTCTTTAAAAATATCACTTAAATTACACATTGTTTACAATGATTAGGCCTATGTATAGTTGTTTGTATAGTTGTGTGTTTTTGGTCATTTCATGGGTGTTTTCAGTGCCGTCATTTCCCTTGAACTGAAACTGGAATCGATTGGAACAAAGTACAAAATACTGTGTGTGTAAGCAACTGGCGACGGTAACATTAAACCACGAGGTGGTACCCGGTAACTCACTACGTTGCCCACGTACATAGCAGGCAATTGTGCTGATTGCTGTTCTTGATTTACCAAAACAGAATACACATAACATGCACGTTTAAATAGGTCAAGATTACCAAATTCTTATAATTTGTTTTTATTATAGTATAATTATTCCTGCAGTCAATAACATGTCGACTTCGAAATAATCCCTTAAAACCGACTACTTGGTCCCACCATTTCAAGTGAAATACAAATATCCTGCTTTTTGTAAAACCTTTTCCACAGTCAGATTATTATATTAATATCTATATTAGATCTATTCAATGTTTAACAGGTTAGTAAATTTAGTCAAGTGCCTGAATAAATACATAATATTATCCAAGCGTTCAGTTCAACAAAAGACTGAATTTGCAACTATGAATGGATAATGGCGACGGTGTTTCTATATTGCAAGCTAATTGGATAAATCGTATATACTTTGGACAAGATTAGTAATGGTAATTGAGGTGTCTAATCCCTACAAGTTGAAGTGTCTTAAAAAGTACATTAATAAAAAAAAGGCCGTTGTATCATAGAGAAATGGTTGTCTATACTGTTTCATCCAAAAATGTTTACGCAATTTTATTACTTCCAGATGGCCCGTTGACATTCCACCTGTTTATCTGTACTGTAGAGTCACTTACGTAGGTGTTTTAAAAAACATTCAAATCCAAACGAGCTCTAGCTTAAGAATAATACTCATGTCGATGAAAGTTTGTTGTTTAGCCTTTAAAAAAAATGTTAATTCACGCTGCTCCATGACACACGACACGTGACTTCGTAATCACAAAAGAATGTACTACCACCAGACTACATGAAATCTATTCCAGACTACATGAAGTCTATTAATTTCGGATCAACAACAAATCTCTATGGACTTACATATATCTGCAGATTGAATCAGTAAAATAGTTCAAATCTGATTATTTTATTCTTCAATTAAAGATACTAGAAGAGTATAGCTTAAACAACCCCTGCGAACTGATGATTCACCGTTTTGGTTTTCACAATAAAATAATTGGGTAGCCGAATGGTATTTATAAATTCATAATGCCCTTAAAAAAAAAAAAAAAAAAGGAGGCTCTGGAGTCTTTTCAGATGTAAAGACAGAGCAGCCAAAACGAATTGGCTCGGTTTCATATCATGCCCACGCCCTCGCTTACAAACCAACAAACGGAAATTGATGTCAGCATTTAAAGTGCCACCGAATCAAATGCCGGGCGAGGTTGTTTCAAATTGGAATAGTCCTTCGTGTTCATTACAAAATGTAAAAATACTCAACTGACAACTATTGATACAAACTAGTCTATACAGTTGCACCTGTGTGATAGAGAGACTGGTTGTTTAATTTGAAACTGATTACGAATAAATTAGAAAGGAGATTACGGGTGTATTTTAAAGGCCGCCAGCTACGATAAAACGTATTTATACGATGGATTGAACTCGTGTTGTTTAAATATTGATGTCAGCCAATCTATGCCAACGTATTTCGTGTGGGGTCCGATATCATTGTAGTCATTTATGGAAATGAATGCGTAGACCTTATATGAAAATAAACTAAAACAACGTATCTTAATTGCACCTTTCAGTTAAAAACAATCACAGTGCTATAGTTCACCTCCGTAGTATACAGTATTTGGTATTCATCCAATTTGCTTGATTAGTGTTTTGTCTGAAAGCTTACTGATCATGAAGTTCGTACCAGTAACAATCTTCCACAGAAATATTTCTGTTTGAAATACTATCACGGTCAAGAAAATAGAATTTGAAGACTCCGGTTTTAATTTCGGTTGTAACAATCAAAATTAAGGACAGTGTGCTCACAAAATTAGTGTGCGCGGTTTTCATTATGTTCTCTTGACTCAGACGACGGATTGAGCCCAAACTGTCACATGTTTAATTTATGTAGGCTTTTATTTTGAATCAGACAAAGTAAGAACGCTGCACTACCAGCTTTACCAAGCCTATGTTTCACTTTTAAAACTGTACATGTAGTTCGCCAATGCATGAACTAGTTAAACGTGCACAACACTTCGAAAACACTTAACCCATAAGTTTGTCTATACTTATCGTGTACACTGAATTTACTTGTTACTTGATCAGCATAAACGTCGTGTGTTCTGGAGTGTACAGGTTTACATGCCCTGGAGAATCGATCTCTTCTTTAGACCAACTTCGATCGGCCTTAATTTTGGATCATCATTATACACACCCTTTCAACACAAACCTTTTGTTGTTTGTTTTCTATCCAAATGTTTAGGTATTTCCAGCTTAAGAAGGAAAAGAAGTGAAAAAAAGGTGGCACCATGTAAACTGCTTTTGCTGATGGGTTCTTCCTTGATGAAATGGAGATGGCTACTGTTCGGTTTAATCACTACCAGCAAAGGATTGGGTGATAAACATACAGCAACTTTATGCAGAAACCAAACATGGCGGACAGCAGCAAACTAATGTGAATTTTTCAGGGCGGGCACGGGAACAAAAGGTCGACGGAGGGAGCATTGATATCGATCAGTATTTTGCGTGCAACATGAACAGTTTGCATCTCGACTGGATGGCTTGTTTGACATCATCATGTAAGATAGTATGATTTGGGATTCCCGTGTGTGCCATCACATCAACCGCATTAATCTATGTATTATCGGATGCGACACTCTTGTCAGACGTGAGTGACACTTACCGTCCGGACGTGATTCCCATGCTTTCAAACTCACCCGAACGAGCCACTGTTGCACTCATAACCTCTCGGATTTTTTTTTTCTTTTTTACATTTAATGACGTGTCGTTGAATTCACCAATTACCATGCGGTGTTCTGTCTGCAAGGCATCTTCGTATTTACGCCTTGAGGTAGAGGCTACGTCGGCCTGACACAAAGGAATACCTTAAAATAAGAGTTAGGTTGAGGTGACACTGACAATACCGACTTCATTTAGTCGAAGTGCTTTCTACCTTTCGTGTATCTAAAGGAGAGACGAGATCCCACAAGGGCCATTTCAAAAGGTTCGGTACAGTATATGCTTTATCTAAACCCGACTGGATTAAAGGAAGAAATCCCTCAAGAGCGACTCTTGTGAATAGCTAGAGGTGGTTCACCCTTCTTACAAGAAAAAGCCCACTCATTCGCAGCCATTCGATAGTCATTATGCAAGCGGATCATATTCAATATTTAGGCTAATCAACTTTTTGCATAAAAAAGCTACGACATTCAAGTACAAAGCGCTGCACTGCCGCGGCTACCATTATTTGATGATAAATGGTAAGCATTTTCCACCAACAGTAATAACATCCACATTCTTGTTCATATTTAATATCTTTACATGTCGATTGGCTGATTTATCATAATGTATAATTATTAATTAAACTAACAGATGATGCGCTTTTTATGATATCTGGTATAGTGGTATACTTAGAAGTCCCTGAGCACGAATGTTCTACTTGTTATTTCGGCAGCTACATTTTATGACAAAGATCGTGACTAAATATCGACTTTACATAGTAAGCAAGACAATAGAAACAAAGCCCAGGTTGTGACAAGGCTGGTCTGCGAGTGGCTGAATTACGCGTTGACGCAATGCACATGTCACCGCCTTCCTCTCCCCCTTCACAACGGCAATGCGCCATCCACGCCGTGTAGAGACCGCCCATGCCGTCTGACACAGGAAATATTTGGCGTGGAGCCGTCAGAGTGCGAACAAGTTTGCTGTGCGTACTGAGATTATCTAACCGGATTAGTAGCATCCTCAGCCGATTTTTTTTCTTCTTCTTCAAAATATGGATTTACTGGCTGCTGGTAGAGATTTGCAGCCTACAGTGACACCGGAATGAGGTATCTGCAGAGACTGCACGCAACTAATTTACACGCTTTTTAAATGCACCGTGTATGCAGGGATGCAGGTTGATTTCGACGTGAATTAAACGGAGGCGTATACATCGCAAGGTATTTGATGTTACAGCCTTGCGCGTAGATTTCCTGACGGCCAATGTCGCTGTAACAACCGAACTCGCTATGGATGTAACAAACAGAGGAAACGTGGGTTACGTTACGTTATATTCAGCTTCAAGTGCGGCCTGGGAGAGCACGGAATTGCCGGTGAATAATAATACACAAGAGAGCGGAGGGTCAACCATGGGCGTCGTGGACCTCACTATTATCGGCCTGGTACTTTGCCTCTGCATGCTACTGATCGTGTTCGGCAATACCTTAGTAATTGTGGCAGTCTACAGAGATCGTTCATTGCGAAGAAGTATCACGAATTACTTCATTGTATCGTTGGCGTTTGCTGATTTACTCATTGGCAGTACTGTTGTTCCGATCTCAATATTTGATACTTTAAATGGTGGCACGTGGATCTTTGGAGGTGCAATCTGCGACCTATGGCACGCATTGGACATACTTAGTTGTACAGCCTCGATATTGAACCTGTGCGTTATCTCATTGGACCGTTTTTGGGCTGTGACGCACCCACTAAGCTACCCACGAAGAATGACCAAAAAGGTTGCTTTAATTTTTATTGTTTTAGTCTGGTGCTGTTCAGCTTTTATATCGTTCCCTTGTATCGCATGGTGGCATGCTGTTGAGGGTCCAATGCCAGATAACACTTGCATATTTCCTTCGGATGCCTTTTATCTTGTGCTGTCTTCATGTGTGTCTTTCTACATACCATCCATCATAATGCTGTTTATGTACTTTCGGATTTATCGAGCGGCTGCAGCCCAGATGCGCCACATACGATCTGGCACTAAATTGGTCTCGACAGGAAAAAACAATTGCAATGCCGAATCGAATGGCACAGTGTCGCTGCGGATCCACCGCGGTGGAGGAGCCTCGGTGAATGGAGCAGGTAACAAACGTTATTCGGTGGCAACCGACTCCAGAACACACGCCAATCAAATCCTGGGGAGGAGGTTGTTATCTAGAATGAACCGAGAACATAAAGCTGCCAAAACTCTTGGGATAGTTGTAGGCGTTTTCGTTGTTTGTTGGTTGCCGTTCTTCGTGGTAAACGTCGTGGGGCCGCTGTGTCCCACGTGTATATCGGCACCACATATCGTCATGCCCCTTGTGACATGGTTGGGGTATGTCAACAGCGCTCTTAATCCAGCCATTTATGCCTTCACAAACAAAAGTTTCAAGAGAGCGTACAAGAAGATTCTTTGCAGGTGCGGACGTCGCCAAAAAGGGCACTTCTTGAGTCGAGACGGAACTACTTTTATGAGCATCGATTCGACGTATAACATGGCCGATATGGGCCCAACAACGCCACCGTAACAACTCGATAGACGAAATTCAATCGAATTAACTCTGGCAATCAAGATGAAAGTTTTTGCAATTTTTGTACGCAAATTTAATAGGCCTGTAGATATAGTCGATTACTTGATATCGCAGACTAAAAAAAAAACCTTTGTAATTTTTGTTCCATATTCACCCATCAATCTGCTTTCATTGATTTAGTCGCAATGACATCGAAGTAAAAAAAAAATGCTTCAAACTCAAATGCTAAATATTTCATATAAGTCATGGTGAAAAACATTTGATCAAGGCTTTTGGAAAACCTTGGACGAAAATTGTAAACAGTATTCTCCATCTCTTCCTCTTTCCTGATAAAAAATAGTTTTCCTTTTTTTTGTATTTACGTCATTTTTTGTTATAAGTTTGAAACCTGTGTAATTTTTTTTTACAAAAATGACACACTCGGAAAAGATCAGGGTAAATCTAACTTGACTAATAGTTTCTGGAGCGAGAAACAATCGAAAGAAACATAATATTTTATAACAGTATACTGTATCTATAAACTGACTAGATTCTGTCCATTCCCACCCTAATTTCGACTTGTTTCGGCTTGCAGTTAACAATATAAAATACAGAATCCTGGAAAGAATTACGTATAACTATAATTACCTTCGATAAAAAATATAACTTACCATTGGTAACCATGCAATTGCTTTATCGTGGGTTAGACGATTGTCGGATAACAAAGACATGATGCCTGTAGTTATTTCAATTTTGGGGTGAACAAACAACAATTGACTGGAGCGGGATTTGAACCTGCGACCGCCGGGTATACCCATACCAACGCTCTACCAACTGAGCTATCCAGCCCTGAAATTTGGCGGTCTCCCTATTTTGTCAATATCTTTGTTCGGGGTGCCAGTCAGAAGCCATTTTTTTTTTTCCTGTGAAGAAATTTTTACAATCATACAACGTTCTTTTTGTTCTTTTCTCCTTTTTTTATTATTCTGTTTGTGCAAAAAGGTCACATTACAGACCTTTATTCTCCCAAAGCCTCGGTTTAATTTACACTGATTCAAATGAGATAAAAACAAGATGATGGCTGCGCCATGAAAAAGGTCTGCAGCAAATTTTCCCCAGAGTAAATTAAGTAAACGATGGAATTTTTATTAGATGGGTTGTAATAGACGCCATCTTGGTGACAATTTCTCTTTTTGCTTGTAAAGCTCTGTAATGAAATCTGAACACAGCCTGAGTTGCTTGCCAACCAATCGTGAAAGGGAGTTTATGAAATGCACGCGTGCCGTACCGTGCAGTACTTACGTGTAACTTTCAATAAGTTGTGCGCTCAAAACTGAACCGTCATTGTCATTAAAGATGGCTGATTTTCCCCATTGTTGACGTCATGTGCAACCCATCTATTGAAGATGACAGCACAACAAAACCTGCTCCCTACACAAATTGTAAAGAGTGTGGTTCGTCAAAGAATTATTAATTTCTCTCAATCCACCAAAGAAATTCAATATTTCAGGAAACGCACAGTCACACATGCATGACTATACAAGACTAAAGACCACGATGTTAAAAAGGGCTTTGTTCCAGTGAGACTTCAATTTAATTTACTCCTTTTTAGATTTGTGCAGTGTTATTCCAATTGTCAATCATAATCCTGAACTCATAGTATAACGACTACCTTGTAAAAAAAGTAAACCTTGATCTTCAAAGATAATACCCAATATTAGAAACTTGTAATATGTCTTGGAAGATGAGATTTACTTTAGACTAATGAAACGGGAAACATGAAGACAGGAGCGTGTGAATGTTACACAAGGAGGAACATTGGTATTGAGTGGTAGACAGTTGTGAATGATACAGAAGCTGACTGTTAAGTGAGATGTTTGTTTGAAACCTACGTATCATGATACATCATCAGTTTTTTTTTTTTTTTTTTTTTTTTTCGGGGGGGGGGGAACAGTACACCGACACATCCATTCCCGTCTTCAGTGGTTTTCAATAAACAACTAATACAAACGCATTTTTATCACCAGCCATGTGAACAATATTCGTAAAACCATACCAGGAAACACTGAAAAACGGTTACGTTTTTATGGGATTTCGCACGAGCTCATAAAAGATTTTCCGTATCAAATGAATAAAATATAGTATCGGAGACAAGCTTCAGAGATATTTCACAGGACATTGGGTACGGATGTTAGATTCATAGAAAACGAAATTTGAGATTAAAGGATTGTCCGGATATTTTGTTTGATCGTTGCTGATCATGTATCATGTCTGTAACATGTGGCCTATTTTGTATATTTCAATGAGTAAATGTGAGAAAGAAGAGATAACATGACTGGGTAGGAGAGGCGTTTTAGGAGAGAAAAGAAAGGGAAAAAAGAGGCATCATCAGGTTGAATATAGATGAGTGAGTTAAGAAATGATGAAGATTACATAGATGAGATTTATGTTCGATGAATTGACAGCGAGTCTAATACAATGGTTTGACGCTGAAGTATGCTCTTGTATTACAAGGTTATTATTGATCTGCATTTAAACAATCATTCTGAAGATTGATTGAACTCACTAAAGTCCCAATAAATATGGATTTAGTCTGACCTACTTTCTGGTAATCAATGCATTGGGTCTGTCAGACACTCGCGTTAGCATTTCACAGGTCAATTCTATCTTGAAATGTTGCTGGCTGAAATAGTTATGAGTTGTCGAGACTAACAGACATGTATGAGGGAATAAAGAGGGAATAAAACAGCAGAAATGTGAGGCATAAATAGTTGAAAGATTTGTAAAACAATGAGGCGTAGAATGAAGGAAACAGATCTGGGAGTAAACAAGAGAGATTGATAGTTGATAGCGATGATTGTGATGGACCAGAGATACAGAATGGGAGAACGAAAATGAAATACTGGGACAAGGGTGTAATGGAGAAGTGTGTAATCTTAGATATGATGACTGATACGGATTGCTTGGTCGTAGATATAGGCAGACCGAGTAGAAGGCAGTACAGAATACAAACATATACATAGACAGCGAGAGGTGGAACACTTATCCTAATCGTTATCTTTTAGTACACCTTCTGAAATATTGTTGGTTAAATTAAGTTACCACCATGATGGTTTCTTCTCTAATGGACGAGAAGTCCTCCCAGGACACGACCGCATCGAAAGCTTTTGTTTTCTCTTCAAAATACCCAAACAATAATTCCTGCGGCTTATTTTGAAGGACGTAAATCAATAAAGTGACGTCAGCAACTGGGAATTCATATATCTCAATGAAAAGGCAATATCCTTTCGTCCAATAATTCCAGAAGTATAATTTTAGCCCTCGGAAATGGGGGAGTAGAGTTACAATACTCAATCAAAACTGGGCGTGTAAATTTTTCATTGTGTTTTTTTACAAGAAGCGATAATGTTCTGCGATAGGTTAAGGTCACATTTTAAACGTAAACACTGACTGAAAACAAAACACTTATATCTTAACAAATATTGACTAATCCAATCGTTTTCTACCAATGATAAAAGCAGAATCATATTGTTACGAATTGCTATCTTACCACCCAATTCCTGGAACTCGGATATGTAAAGTCGCCGTCAAATCATTGTATTACTTGTACATTTTAATCTATACTTCATCGTATCATTAAGAATGTTTTCTATCCGCCAATTTCAAAATTACAATTTTTTAGACTCTTAAAGGTAGGGTATACCTTTGGTAATTACTAAAAAAACAAACGACCACAAAAACTTACTTGGTAAGGAGCAACGGAGAGCTGTTGGTAGTATAAAACACTGTGAGAAACGACTCCCTTTGAAGTAGCGTAGTTTTTGAGAAAGAGGTAATTTCTCGCTAAAATATTTGAAGCTGAGAAAGGCTTCAGGCATGAAGCCCTTTTCCCGTAATGAAAAAACATGCAGTTTCAGCATTTTCGGATCCTTCTGAGTGGAAGTAACCGCTCCAGGCCGAAATCTCAACAACGCTAACATCTTTTGAAACAAAATCTTCAGAGGTTAGTTTTTTTGGGGATATATCTACAATTATACATGTATATAGGACTGAAACAAACGTAAGGTTCCAAATACCAAAGGTACACCCTGCCTTTATCAGACGGTGTTGCTTTTAGAAAGGTTGATGATGAGATAAGGTCAGTTGTCTCTAGTATGTATTATTATCGCCAGTTGTATTCTATTCCCATTCGTGCCAGCTAAATCAACAAGGCAAGCAAAAAAATAATGTACTATTTAATGCTCTGATGCGTATTATTTTTTCATGATATTTAAATAAAACTGTTCAATAAATTCGGCATGTATGTGTTGATTAACCGGGACATCTTTACCTTTGTATGTTTTTGTTAATAACACTCGTTTTAATTTGTAAACGTGTGGCCAAAATGGGCAACTCGGCGTCTCGTGGGGGCGTGTAGCAGTCGGACGGATTGAGAAAAAAAAAAAAAAAAAATCCACGACATCTCAGGCTTATGAAATCACACTAGTGCTGACTGTAAAATGTTCTCAAATTGGTGAAACACTTTATGTTATTATAGACGTATCAAATCAAAACGCATCAATCTGGAAGAACATACGTGACATGTGTCCGAACGAAACACTGACATGCGTGTGGGACTATTTCGATATGCCAAGAGGAAGACATAAACACTTGAAATAAACTTCCACAAAATCCATAAAAAATATGTCACCCGTTGCTCGCCATTTTCTCAAATACGAGACCACTAATTTGACGACATTTCCACAGGGTGGCTGTACGGCTTGGCGTTAGTGTAGTATTTGGTAAACAACAGGGGTTGATAGTATCTGAGTGTAGGTTTTTTTTTTTTTTTTTTTTTTTTTTTTTTACTTAATCCGTTCCCACTTTGATACTTTGAATTAGTCTGCACTGATCACTTGTCGAGAAACCTTACCTGAAAGCAACTGGATTTACTTCGTCAAATTTACTTGAATTGAACTGCACCCCGTCCTGATGGAAGTGTGCTGCCCTTCTATATGTGGTGGGGTTATGTGACATGTGAATCTACAGCAATGAGGACCACTATTATCGTTACGTGATTCTTGTCACGAGATTGCGCGAGATTATACCTTTCTGACACCTGGGTGTGCTTTACAGGCCTACATCAAATAAATCACATGTAAGTAGATGAAGTCGTGACACGTTGGCTCGATCAAAATCGAATCGTTCAGAAAATCTCAACCCTTTTAAGTTAATTGTTCGAGAGAATGTAGGACACACTACAATCCCTTTTTCAAAAACATAGATTCCGAAGAATAAGTCGTAATACATATTAGTCTTTAGTCAAGGCGCAAGTGAAACTTCAACTGGTATCCATCACTTTTGTTGTTGTTGTTGTTGTTGTTTTTTAAATTATGACTGGATATTATAATGATAACAGTTATGCGAAATCTCCTTTTGATGGATGAAACATAACTAGAAATAAAAACATTTTTTTGATGTTTGTTTTTGATTTGTTTTTCGTTGAAAACATAGGCCTATCATAAAAAAGGTAATAAAAAACAAGCAAGTAGTAGTTAACGCTTAAAATCTGTAAATTGCTGTTGCTTTCAGTCACGTGATGTTCGCAGAATTATCAAACTATGACGACTTACATAACCAAATATTTAGATTTTTCGTTTGTCCCCAAAACTTAAGGTTTAAGTTAACTCACATTTCGCAAAGTGGTAGGCCTGTGTTGGCTTTGGCGTGCATTCTGTAAGCCCCGTGTTTTTTTTTAGGTCAAAATCAACTAATGGACGTGTATCTTTATATATAGACCTGTAAAGCGCATCCATTATTTCACAGAAAAGAAAATGCTTACTTTAAACGTCTAGAAATAACAATCGATCAATTACTCTGACGAAATGACTGGTTGTTTGGCTAAGTGTTCCAATAATTGGAAGCCAGTTGATTAACTGATGATTTGAGTTTAAAACGATTTTATTTAGCCGTACGACTAGATTAATTAACCCGTTGAAGAACAATGCGAATTAGATCAATGTTTGTGAATTATTCTCAATATATTTCACTTCATCATTGGTCTGTCACTCACTTTTTATCTCAATGAATTGAGGTAAAGTGCACTTGAGAAATATTTAACAATAGCCCACATTTTTAATTACGTTTGTTTTTTAAAAAAAGCTATATGTAAATATTTGACCAGTAAAGTAAACAGCCGTAAATGATTGTAACATATGAGGCAGAAAACTGATTGGCGTACATGAAACATAATGATCGAAAAGTGAGTGGGTCTTTGATTACGCATCTATACGACTGTTTACGTTGTGCACTTATGAGGTCAATTAAGTCTTCGTAACAGCATTACAAGAACTATTCAACTCCACTGAGGAGCTTAAATCTCTCGTTATTCCAAGTATGCCGAGACGCTCTGTAATAATACTGAGATCCCATTACGCCTAGATGTACTTCTTGAAAACTAATAAAATGCTTCAATTCATTTGAATTAAATCGGTAAATCTTTGATGAAAAACACACAGTGTGTCTGGATTTAACACCTTTTGGAGTCCAGCACAGCATAATGAGAAGTAAATAATTCTGCCAGATAAAGTATAGAGGTATTGATGCATGTCTCTTTTTACACGCCGTGGTTCTTGGAGTACGCGGAGCCATCTTCACAATGATAGAACACACTGTAGTTAATGATGTGGTCATGTTACTGTCTCTGCGCGTCTTTTAATGTTACATTCGCGGGATTACGTCTGGATCAATATTGCCATAATCCCAAATGGAGGTCGCTGGATTCACTCTTGTTTATCTTCTGTGACAGTTTTCGTCGTTAAGAAAATATTGTCTGCCTCACGACTAAACTGAAAAATCGAATTAGTCCCATCATTAGAAGACGGTCTAGTACCCGTCTGAAGACCATAGCTGTAGAGATTGATGGGGAAACTTGATAGGACTATATATTCCGCGTAACACCCATGATGCTTCTTAAATACCGGAAAAAATCACCAGTCTCCCCAAATGCTAACCTGTCCATTACTTCAAGAGAATCGAAGGGCCTTTTCGAAATCACGGCTTGGGCTTTGGCTTGGGCCTGGGCGCCGTCAGTTACTTTGAATTAACGTGTGATATCGGTATATGGGGCTTCAAAAAGGCAGACGGAGCCTAAGCCAGAGCCCACGCCGAAAGCATGGTTTCGAAAAGGCCTAAAGTTCATGAATTTAGCCATAACCAAAACAAGTACAAAGACATAAAATGTTAACAGAGAACCAAAATAGCCAAGTAAGTTCTCATTGGATTTCTAAACTACTGGTACAAGTTTCTTTGATCCATGGTTATAGTTTTGATCCGGAATTTTCTTTTACGTCTTTCCGTTGCTTAGTTTGATCTCCTCCCCAAGTTATTTTGCTAAGCGTCTTGTGACTGTCAAAGGAGCTCCATTTGTTGTTGTTAGTCTTATAATTGAAAATGAAAAAAAAAATTAGTAATAATAATAAAAAAATAAATAGAAATAAAATAAAATCGCAATGACATAAATAAATATTACGTTTGTCGATAATGGCTATCATTAAATATGAAATTGCATAAATCGATTGACAAAGGATCAATCTGTGAACATTATGTTGTCATAAAGCATCAGGAAAAATAATCTGAGACAGGATTTCAGCTTTCGAAGACTAATATAATAACAAATAATATTCAAGGCGAAACTAATTAGTGCCTTTAGGATATGTTATTAGACGTGATCAACTGCTTAAACCATGTAGCCATCTGCCAATGGCTTGTCAACATTTTTTTACGTGTGATTTTTGAATGATTTAACAACACGTGCACAGCGCATCAGCTTAGTAGAATATCGTCTGTGCATCTGGCTGTATCGTTTTACCTTATATCAGAAGGAATTTGCAAAAGAATAATATATCTCCAACTCCTAAATGCTCCGGGGAGTTTTGTATGACAGTGTAGGGTTATCCTTGAATTGAATAATTTAAACGATATAGAACCAAAACAGTTCACGGGGTGAATGCTATTAGAATATTCTCTTAGAGTAACGTTGGCATTTGGACATTGCATAAGTTTTAATTTGATACAACGTTGATGCTTCGAACCGAGCTGAACATTTAGCATACGGAAATGTCAAGAACAGGTTTTATTGGATGTTTCGATGACAGAACTTAAGGGCAGGGAGTGCTTTTGCTAAATACTCCAAGAATAAATGACCGTAAAAGCTTACTTGGTAAGGAGCAACGGAGAGCTGTTGATTGTATAAAATATTGTGAGAAACAACTCCCTTTGAAGTAACGTAGTTTTTGAGACAGAGGTAATTTCTCGCTGAAATATTTGGATCTGAGAAAGGCTTCAGGCATGAAGCCCTTTTCACGTAATGAAAAACATGCAGTTTCGGCATTTTCGGATCCTTCTGAGTGGAAATAACCGCTCCAGATTTTCGCCAATATCTCACGAACCCTAACATCTTTTGAAACAAAATTCCCAGAGGTTAGTTTTTGGGTATATATCTATAGTTATAGATGATTGAAACAAACGTACGGTTCAAAACACCACAGGTATACCCTTCCTTAACACTTGAGAAAAACTGACGTATTCTTAGTGGTCTTAAAAAAATATGGATTGCGTGGTAATTTTAAGAACGTGGGTGAAAATATCAAATTCTCCTTCAAGCCTAGTGAGCTGAAGTACCATTAATTCATTAAAAGCAAGCGAATTACTTTCCTACATTGGTGTATGAATTCAGGAGACATAAAGTCTACGTGGCACAAATCCAAAGACTTATCGTTGATTTGTTGCGGTACAATTTCTTACAAATTTAAGAGATTTTATCAAAAGTGATCAATCTGGCCTGAAAGCAAAAGCTCTTAGATCATTACAAATCCAGATATTTATTGGTAAATATTAAATAATACAAAGTGTTTTAATATTTGGAGCATAACTAATCTTTCCATAGTCTGTGCGTAGATAAAACATTCACATGCTTAAGTCTTGCTTTATGTTTTTTAAGTATTAGGTATGCCTCGTGCCTATAACACGTTAAACATTTCATTTCCTACTTTGAACAAAACAATGCATGGTTGATTGGCTTTCGTGCGGTGAACTTCAAGAAGCTGCGGCGGCAGTTCATGTAGGATTGCACAATTTGGCATCAAAATGAAATAATACTTGTCAAGGTCGAATCTTTAATGACAGTATGCCATTCAGATAAACTCCTGCCAGGAGAGTGCATCTACTGACGCAAGAATCCAAGGCATTAATATGCCACGTTTTTTTTAACGTTCGTTGTGCTTGGTTCCTGGGTAAACACACACACACATATCTCGATGAAAGGTTTCATATAGGGTGAATACGGACAGTTCATAGGATCGTTCAATATTAATTATGCTAATCTCGTAGAATGGTTTATAACGTAAAGATTCCATCATACATATTTAATATGTAAATCTTGGGTTCGAGTTTTCCTCTTAAGAATATTGTCGTGCATTGTTTAATGAAACGAACTTGCATTACATTGGATTTTTTTTTTAAAATATCATTCAGTTAAAAAATTTAGTTGAAATTTTAAAATCAAACTCCAAACAGGGACTGTATACTACGGTAGCATATTGCCGCCACGTGAATAAAAAAATAAACCTCACTCTTATCGTGTACACGATGGTTATCTTGTACGTACACGATAGTTATCGTGTGCGTACACGATAATTCCCAACTTACCGTGTACGTATACGATAACTATCGTGTACGTACACGGTAAAGAACGTGTACATACCCGATAAGTCAAAACGTATCGTGTACGTATATATTATTGTGTATGTACACACACACTTTTGAACACCAAGTTGTGGGGACTCCCTATTGTGGTTCTATAGCCCCTTTTCTATTGAATTACCTTGTGGGGACCCATAACTTTTTGTGTACGTACATGATAAGTTGGGAATGACCGTGTACGTACACGATAAATTTTGACTTATAGTATCGTGTACGTACACGATAATTATTGTGTACGTACAATATAACTTTCGTGTCACGTACACGATAAGAGTGAGATTTGTTTTATTCACGTGGCGGCAATACGCTTCCGTATTATACTGCGTGACCACCTCATTTAGAGTACACAGTAGCGGTTTCAAAGTAGTATGGTGTTTTTTTTTAAACCCGAGGTCATCAAACGCAGGCACGTGTGTAAGATGTGATAAACCAGCCGGGCTTATACAAGTCATTTTACGCATCGATGTCTGGAGCGTGAGTGTTAAGACGTGGACAAACCAAGTGAACGATCTCCTCCAGAGGTATATGGTTTATGGATATGGAGTTTCGTATTGGAAGTCAGTTTTCTATCATCACACACTAAATCCCTCCTGACCATCGAGTCAAAAAGTATCTCTACTGACTTTCTATAGCATTCTTGATGGGCCGTGTTGATAGAGGCTACTGCAAACTAAGGAATATTTTACCGCGTCAAAATTTTACACTTGTGGTGTGCTATTCTACCATTCAGGAGTCAAGACAAAATTCAAATATCAAAATTTAGTCTCAATTATTGTATCCGACAAATTAATAGTAAATTTAACTGCCTTAAATTAGTTAGCTTTGTGTAATGAATTGAAATTACTCACCATAGCAAATTCATTCCCAAATTTATGGTAAACCACATTTGAATCTAGGTGTTAACGTCTCCGAATTAATTTTGCATGGAAAACCACTATGGCACGAATGAATATTGCATATTTCGAAGAAATAGAAGACATGAATATTTCAATGATTACATATTCTCTGCAAATCTAACAAGCTGTGAGGGTAGACAAATATAACATTTTATTGATTGTTCGAAGACAATTATCAATCTTTGAATTGGCACCGGTTTTAATAACAAGTATTCTGTGTACAGAATACGCGTATTATCAATGAATTTCATACATTGATATCAGCTAACTAATTAAAAAAAAGGTGAGTTGCGCGTGCAATCTAAATAAATTTATAATAATAGATTTACCTATTTATAGGAACCTGGAGGACAAACATGACACTAGTCACAATGTCATTATAATACGCGACACCCAATTGGTATTGCATGCTGACAGAAACATTGTGTACTGTTACCAATACATTTCAATTACTCTCAATTTATTATCTCATTTAGATAATAGATTGATGCCAAGCTTGATTAAAGAATAACAGAGTTGACAAGAGATTGTAAATGACGAAAATGCAGGAATCAGTAAGGAATCATGTTTTTAAATGGGAGTGTGCGCAAAGCGTTTAGTTTTGTTTTAATAACATGCGCAGGGTCCAACTTCATATAGCAAATAATATTGCTCGACATGCAGTTTGCTGATAGGCAAAAAAAAAAAGAAAAAAAAAGAAAGAAAAAAAGCAGGATACCAGTCACAGACTGTACATGTGACATGGTATTTTAGCTGGTAACCTTATTCTTGTAAACACAGTTGTTTTATAACAATAATAATATGCTGGTGGTTTTTTTTCACATAACTCGTGAAAGTTGTGAGTATACAGTGTTAAACAAAAAATGGTGTATGGGCAAAAACTCAAATAATATTCATAATTGTTTTGTGCTTAGTTTGGGGCTTCACAGTTGCGTTACTAAGGGGGTGGGGAAGGGGGAGGAGGGCACATGTTCCCCATTGATATATGTGCTCCCCAACGTGCCCCCCCCATTTGAATTTTGGACATTTGAGATTAAAAATTACCAGAAGAAAATGTTACATTTTATAAGCTTTTCCCCTAGTATTTCAATGTTTTTAAAACTATTTCTCTATTTATAATATATACGTAGACAGTGTTTAAGTATGTATTTTTCACCTTCTTTCATGCACACCTATAGATGAAGCTAGCCACGAATACTAGCCGCGAATACCAACCACAAATTCCCAATTCCAGCCTCAAATTCGCGAGGCCGGCCAGCCGCGAATTCCCTGAACCAAAGTAGTCATACGGCTGGGGAGCGACCTTATTTACTTAACGTGCATATTGACATTTAACCACTATTTGTTAATTTTAACTTCAGAAGATCGTTTTTTAAAAGATATGTTTATTTTAAAGCAAAAATTAAGTCATTGTGACAAAATCTAAAGCAAATTAAATCAAGATAAGTGACTATTAATTTTAATAGTTTTCTTTTACAAATTTCCACAAATCTTTCTTGAAAAATAAAAAATAAAGCGTCGCTTTAAAACTAAATGTACCTCACATGATTCAAAAATATTTCATTTTTTTTTTTAGTGTTTAATCATAAAGACCACATCATAACACGTCAAAATGTTTCCATTGGTGCTAATTGGGTCCACTAACTAGTGCCTAATTATACCACTTTATGTAATATGGTTTTCGTCACTTCTGAATGAAATATTTTACTATAAAATTGACGAGGAGCTTCGCTTTGAAACAAAATGCACCTTTTGATATACAAATATTTAGTAAACGGCATAAACGAGAGCACTGAAAAGGGGCTTGGGAACGAAAATTACAGTTTTAGATGGCCAGAAGTGCCCCCTAGAAAAAGTAGTGCACCCCCTTGTGCCCCCCTAAAAATGTTACCCTTTCACCGCTGGGGCTTAAGCACCTTTAGGAAACTCGGCCCTGGTTCTTATAGGTAGTACAGAATTGCTTCTCAATTATAAAACATAAGCTGATGATCTTATGGATTGGTTTTACAACCGAACACGATTCGCATTTTAATAGCCGGCATTTTTGATCCCGCGTAGTGTCCTCGTTTTGTGACCCGAAAAAAAATCCAGCCCACAGTACAGAACATCTGGCGATTAACCTTTAGAGTAACTTTAAAATTAATCATTCTTCGTAAATGCGGGCACAGCATGAAATGATCTATAATCTATGATTCACAGCAAGCATCCGTTTACTGGTGATATTAAAAAAATGATGTTGACGATGAAGCATTTAAACTTGAAATCAGCTTGATATGCAGTTACGAGTAATGGCAGGAGCTGCTTTTACACCTTGCATCCTTGAATTAAAGACTAATTCCACACAATCCCTGGATAAGGATGATAGGTCTATCCTCACATCAATGAATATATCGAGTACTACAGGATGTGCAGACCTGAAGAAACAACAATACCAACCCGTGCTCTCTGCTATACGTGTGTCTGTTACTTCCTGCATCACTATCTTCTAATGTCATCCACATACTTAGAAAAGTGACAGTAATGGCTGTGGGTTGCGAGTTGATTGTCAACCCTTTGATGGGTGGGAAATACGGTGGGTTTAAATCAGTAAGGAGCACGCAAGCATACTATAGCCGGGTGTGGTTATTAGAGGTTACCATCCGGCTGTTGAAAAGATTACCATAGACTGTTGTGTTGTTAAAAAAAAAAAAGCAATTTGGAAATGGTCGAATAGGCTTAGACCATTTAAGACTCAAGATTCAAACAAGACAATATGTAGCGCTTACAGGACACTTATTAATCATCCCGTATCAAATAGTCTTTTATGGTTCACATTATTCCACAGCAGACAAAATGACATTGAGTGACATGCTGCCTAAGAGTTCCTCGACATTTTTACAAGTTGTTCACACACAAATATTATAGGAACAAAATGGCTTAATACCGTCTCGAGCTCACGACTAAACTCCGCATTATTTACCATGTGGATTAAATGAAAGATTTGGTTTTAAAACTATTACACTCAGTATAATCTCATCAGGAATGACTTCAAGGCAAGATGCACGGGCCAGCGTGGTCTCTTTATTACGGGAGATACTTCAGACACCTTTTTACTGTCTCACGCACTTCACATCTAGTTACTTTCGTCAACACATTCAAATGTCCTAAGTTACTGTGACATCACGGACCGCCAACGTGTCAGTTTAAATTTCAATCAGGGTACAGACAAATAATTACTGACAAAAAGTATCATTAAGATTTGATTGGATTTTGTTTGTTGATATTTATAAACAAGTATGACAAAAATTACTTCTGCTCTCATGCTTTCTTAAAGGCACTATACAATGTTTGGTAAGAATGAAGTCTGGAAGCTTACTGTTTATGAAGTTAATACTAGAACAAATTTTTCTGTGAAAATGTTTCCCTCTGAAATGCTGTCGTATTCGAGAAAACCGTAACCTGAAAACCTAAAAAAAAAAAAAAAAAAAAAAAAAAAAAAACAAAAAAAACACAAAAAAAACCAACAAAAAACTCAACATCTGGTTTCGGTTGTAACAATCTAAATTAAGGACAATTTGTTTACATGCTGAAAAGTGTGCATGGTTTTTCACCATTTTCTCCTGACTCAGACGACGGATTGAGCCCAAATTTTGCACAGGTTTGTTTAGTTCCACGTATACATTGCATCAGACAAAGTAAGAGCACTGCACTATCAGCTTTACCAGTCCCGTATAATGCCTTTAAATGGACATTGAAATACAGTAAAACAAACAATTTTAAGTGTTATCGTGTACTCACAGAAAGTGTCGAAATCATCCCCAATATTGAGTTCCTTTGAAAATCATATGATATACAATTGGTTAAGAAAACAAAAACCTAGATATAGTTTACACTCGTTCTTTGCTTATGAAAACACAGCCTAGGAGCCAGAATTCACACTCATTCTCGTTTCTGCTGAGACTCTATTCCCCCCAAGAGAACTGAACCTTTAACGGCGAACAATCATGTGCGTTGTAATGAGAATCATCGAGTAATAAAACACGCTGCCCGAGAGGAGACGATGTTAGGCCACCTTCACTCTTATGCAGACGTGCTTGATGTCGATAGTACAGAAATATGATCCAATAGTAATGGACAGCCATTTACGAAAATAACACAAGAAAACGAAGACAAATTTGAGGGGAATGACAGTTTTAGTAAGAACTTAAAAAGGGTGTCGTTTGGTGAGAGAGGAAGCCTGCTTGCAAGGTGTTTTGATCACAATCTGTCTCCTATACGTACCACCCCCATCATCCACAAATTGATCCTGGAATGTCTACTGTCTGACTTCTCAGTATATTTATAACCGTTCTCTTACTTTGATAAGCTTCTACAAATTAGAACGAAAATAACTGAGAAAGGTTTAACTCGTTTGAAAGACTTCTTCAGTGACCGTCAGGTCGGAGAGATACAACGGCGAGTTAGTGTAGTTAAACACTTGGAATCCCACTTGAGTCGATCTGCGGTTGTCAGCCACGATCACATGAACTGAAGCTTCATAAATGGATGGCCGACTTCAAGAAACAAAAGAAAGCAAAGAAAAAAATTATCACTTTGTTCTAAAAAAAGTGAGAAACTAATTTCCTCCTGATTCCCAAAGTGACCAGTACCTCTCTCTCTCTCTCTCTCTCTGTGACAAGAAGACAAGCAACGTTAAATTACCCAACTTGAGAGTATCCGTCTCGAACAGATTTTTTTTTTGGTTTTCTAACCTACATGGCTTTATTGAAGACAAGCGAAACTTGCAACACGTCAAAAAGCCAAATCGATCAGGAAACGAATTACGTGAAATGCTCCAAGTCGTAAGGTTTTATTTGATGGTTTCGTTTTGAAGTACTCGAAGCCGAAGCAGTCCACATCGATCTTTAAAATACACTTTGAGTGCTGAAATCGATTCTTGAATGTAATTCCGAAGAACAATATTTTAATGACATTTTATTTAAGGTTTTAAAGTGTTGTTTGCGTCGAAATATGTTTGACAATGTAAACATGGCTTGTTATGCATGTTGTCATACAGGGCAATGCCTCCGCGTGCTCGCCTACTCTATTTGTCATTTACCAAGAAGAAGAAGAAGAAAAAAAAAATCACCCAGTTGAAAGTGTAACCGAAGTGAAGGAGCCTTACGCTCAGAGATAAAGGTTATTGTAGGTTATTCGATACTTGCAAAGGGGAAGGATTCAATCCCTTAGTCTTACAAAATCTGATTTGCAAATGGGAAAATCATCTGAAAATGATCCGAGTAAATAAATCCGGAGGGGGCGGGGGAGGAGTTTGTTAGAGGAAATAATCGGAGCCTTCTGTCTAGGGTGTGTATGACGATATGGGTACACGATATCTCCATTACACAGGGCGATGACTTAGCACCGTTCAAGAATACCAACACACATGTTCTGCAGGCTAAAGGTCTTATCTTGCAGGAGAAATCTTTCCAAAAACGAGTTTACCAAAATGCTCGTGAAAATCGCTTCCTCACGATGAATTTTAACGACGGTGTTTTAAGGTCAGTAGGTGTCGTAGATACCGTTCGTGGATCCCAAGGGCGATGGCTTTCCGTTGCAGGCAAATCTTTTGGCTAGTTTTCTTCCCAAGGTAAACTTTAATATTCCGGGAAGCCCTTTTGACCAATCACGGGCTTTATTCACTTCAATCAATTCTTGGAAGATTCAGGCCGGCAATATAACGTTGGGCTACGCAAATGTTCTAAAACATGCAAAGAAATCAAAACAGTTGCTTTTTTAAGTCAGTTGTTAAAAAAAAATATAATGCAAATCTTGATAGATAGGAAGCAAGAGTTCCCATCCGACTGATAACAAAAATGTCGGCGGGCAAAATCAAGCAGCACAACCATGTATGTTTGTATTTCATGTGTTGACTTGCAGGTATAGTGTCGTGTTTAGCTCCCTACAGATCGATGCTATCTGTCCTCTGGGATCGATTGGTCCCCGCTGGGCGGTACAGACTATTATAGGATCCTGGGTAGCAATGTGTGTGTGCCATGGTCTCTACATTAATGAGCCTGTGCTGATTGAATCCCATGGGGGATCCCCACCCTCGTCCCCATCACAAACGATTTACTGTCTCCACTACATACTGCAATTGAGGAAGACTTAAACATGGGATCGATACGTTTCCGGAAGAGATGAGGACCCGTCTTAATTCCTAACGTGTCCCGCGGCTTCACGGTGTGTTCAACAGCATCAAAATCGGGAACAATCTATCTTGCAGATTTACAGCATTGCCCTACAGCATGTTTATTAACACGTCTTAATGTATATGGGCATTATTCGTCATCAAAGGCGAATCTGCTTTATCATTGTGAGTACATCCTTGAAAGTTTTTGGACAAAGAACCAGTTTCCTTGAGGGAGAAGGGTATGTGGACAAACTTGAATTACAGAGCAACGACTACCGAGAATGCAAGCGCTCAAACCCACCTGAAGCTCACAGCTGCATCACCCAAAGAGGGTCAATCACAAGAGGTTAACTCGTATTTAAAGTTATCCACTTTAAAGTTACCTATATTATCAGTTTTAAAAGCACATGTATTTTATGCAGTATTTCAAAAGTTATCTTTATCGAGGCTATAGCACCGTGTGCCCGGTACAAGGGCGTAAGACAATTACCCAGTATTTAAAGGACGTTAAGCAATAAAATGGTCCGTTACATGAAAAATATGGCATTATTACATTTTTGTTGCTAGAATTAACCCGCAGACATGTTTTCCCATTCCCAGGCAGAATTTAGCCTTCCTATACTTTTGAATGGTAAAACATTGATCAAACCTTCCCGCTCAGTCTTCTTGAAACACCATTTTGCCTACGCCCTTTTACGAGAACTTGTCGTTACCTCCTTTTACCGGGCACACGGCGCGATATGCAGTGGCGTGGCCAGCATAATTTTAGTAGGGGGCAAAGGGAGGGGGCACGGTTTATAGGTGGCAATTTCAGTTAAAAATGCCTGATTATAGCACATTTCACGGTGTACAGAGGCTGACAGGGGGCAAGCAGGGGTGCAAGAAGTTCCGGGGGGGGGGGCAGATGCCCCTCTTTGCACCCCCTGGCTATGTGCCACTGCCGGTACCAATATGGGATACAGAGATGGAATGCACTTCTTGGAATACGATAGGATAAAAATGAGAACAAGGAATGAGTGGGGCATGGACAGGGCAGTGTAACCTTTTTAATAATCATCTTGTGTATTTGCTGTTTGTAACGAAAAACAAACACCGGTGCTTTGGTCAGAGTCAGTCTGGCAACTGCCTCACTGGCAGCGACGCACAGACTTTAATGCTGGAACCAACACATTGACTCAGAGCATACAGACATATTAATTTAAGATACCATCTTATCGACATGATGGGGCCTTTGAGGCTTTCAACTACTGAGTAAATAAAACAAAACATGGTTTATTCAATTATAGGTTATTAATTGAATAAATACTGGCAGGCTTCATCAACAACTGCGGTATGTAGACAAAAACAACACCCATCACTAAAAACCCAAACGGTTTTTATTCTTGAATCAGGGATACAAACATTAGCTATAGCGCATAGCTATTTTCAGTATGTTTTTTTTTGTATAAAGATCTTGTACTGCAACGTGAATGTTACAAATCGCTGATGTCTTTTGCATTGCCATTCCGTCTTTGGTAATTACTCCGTTCGTAAGAAAGGCACATTGTTCGCACTCACCGTTTAGTCTGCAATGAAGCTTTGAGTGTATTTTGGGGTTAAAAATTTACGACTTTCATTTTGCGCTTGACACAAATTCACAATCACATCAGTCAATTAAAATGGGTGGCATCAAAAGAGCTAGTACGTTAGTGTGACTTATAAAGGATACGTGTCTTAACTGATTGCCGTGAATTATTGGGAACTAAAAACGTGAGAAAGTGGTCACGCAAATAATACCGCGTGGTCAATGACGTCAGACAATGGAATTGCACTACAGTATGCCAAAGAGTAAACTATTAATTAGTCCTACCTGCGTGTACGGTCACCAACACGGTTTATATTCGTTTCATATAAGTTATCACAAGATCTGATGGTTTATTTTTGAAAGCAGACGCCTGCTTCACGGCAAATGGCAAAATATCTGACAACTTGGAAAAATCCCCGAAGATGGCCCATCAAGTTGACCTCAAACTCCAAATTTGCTTTGGTTCACAGTACATATGTAATTGAATTGTGCTTGGTGACGTACCTTTTGTTTTCCTCTGTAAGCTGTGAAACATGACTTAATACAATTACTTAACTCAATGTTTTAGCGAGACACAAGTTACCTTAGGGGGGTTATGTTTTAATTTTTCAGATTACTACCTTACCGCCAGTATGTGAGCGACCTGAGTCGGTGAGCTTGTTTCAACTCAAAACACACCTCGGTTTATCTTATACATGGTATTACACCCCGGGGTTTCAATTAATAAGTGGCTAAAAAAGGTCGTTGAACTTCATGCATCATCTTAATTAATCCGATCTGCATAGCCAATCATTAAGCTCTCTTCTTTATAGAATGAAATCATTTTTAAGTCAATTATATTAACGAAACTCTGACTGTCTAGAGAACTGTTTGTTGCAATTTCCACTGGATATTAAATATAGGTGATTGAGTTAAGAAGAACAGTTTCATTTTTTAAAATTTTTATTTATTTATTTATTTAATTTCTTACTTTCATTTATGTTTTTTTTTTCATTTTTAATTTAAATTTTTATTTATTTTTTATTTATTTATTTTTGGGGGAATATCTCCCTGTAGATATACAAAAGATAAACAACAAAACACGAAAGGCTGTAATTACTATACTTACTAAACGAATTATTTGGGGGAAAATAAAAGTGTAAACCTGTCTTGCGTGATGATGACTTTGAAGCATATAAGTCCGTGTACAATCTGCACTGGCGTATTCATTCAAAGCCAGAGTTTCTTTATTCCAAAATTCAAATCAATTTACCCTATAATATTCATGATTGATCTGCCTCCTTCTTTAACTGGGATTCAGACTACTCCAATATATCTCTACATATTGACGTACGTGAACATTTTACTACTATCGCATGATGTTTGTAGGTTGTATAGCGTCGCAAATTCACCACTGTCTAATCTAGGTGTTTTCTTTTCTTAACCAGAAAGTCAAGACTCTGAAAGCATTTCCGTTCTCATAATACAAAGTGTCAGCTGCAATAAGTAAACTGACCGTCGTATACACTTCTTATACCGAAGCTAATAAATTAAACATGATAAAATTAAGGTAGCTAACATATACGTGCATCAATCCTGCGGTGGAATTGTTTCCTTTTTATATGCTATAATGCCGTTCATTTACCCTGTGCCTCGGGTCAGTTAATCAATTCATTATCATTATTTCGCACTCGGAGATCCAATACCCTGCGTGTTATTGTTTTCTCATATGCACCACTGTCTATGACGTCATTGATTACGTATATCACCATGGTTGCAAGCTGCTCCCAGTAATCAATATGTTTTGCTCAAGTTTGCGCTCAATATTTGTTTGCACATTAAATCTAAATTTAGCAATCATATTTAATTTTTGATGATAAAGTACTCACGGTGGTTAGCACGACAAATTTCTTTGATCCAATATTGGAATATTAGAAGCGCGTCCCCTAACCCCGAAACAGTAATAAAGCCAAATTGATTTGTGTACTTGGGCTCGGATATAACGACAGACTTGTAAGCGAGTTTGTGCGACTGAAACCCAAGCCTCATACAGTCTGCCACGTGTCAGTCATAAAATTCAACAATCAAATACCAAATAAGAAATGAATTTCATTTTGTCGAGTTTTCCAAAGTGTTCAAGATATTCTTGTTGTATTCACGTTTGTGTAAACATAAATTTCATTATATGAAAAAACCCTAATTACAATGATTTAAAAACCACGTTATAATCCTCCGGTGGACAATCGTAAAAAGCTCAAACAAATTGCTTTACTTTAATATTAATGAAGAAAGCGATTCGATAAAGAAATATATCACACATAATGATTAATGATGCGATATAATACGAAAGTTTCTTAGTTTTAGAACCAAAGTTCTTAACACCGTCTTACCAAAGAGTATGGTTTTATTGAAGAAAGAGGGTTCTTGTACTAAAATAAAGTCGCTTGGGTGCTGAAAAAAAAATATTATCAGAGATTCTTTGTACTGGAACCTCAGTGTGGCTTAGTATTTTGGAATACCAAGGGTTCTTTGTACTGAAATATCAAGGGTTCTTGGTGCTGGAATATCAAGGGTTCTTGGTGCTGGACTATCAAGGGTTCTAGGTCCATGGAATACCACCAAGGATACTTTGAGCTGGAATATCAATGGGTTCTTGTGCTGAAATATCAATGGGTTGGTCCATGAAATTCTATCCATGTGTGTAGGTGCTGGAATATCAAGGGTTCTTGTAATGGAACATCATGGGTTCTTTGCTCATGGAATACCACCAAGGATACTTTGAGCTGGAATATCAATGGGTTCTTCTTGGTCCATCCATGGAATAACGCCAAGGATTCTGAACGCTGGAATATCAAGGCTTCTTTGTGATGGAATATTATGGGTTCTTGGTCCATGGAATACAAGGATACTTTGAGCTGGAATATCAATGGGTTCTTGTGCTGAAATATTAAGGGTTGGTCCATGAAATTCTATCAATGTTTGTAGGTGCTGGAATATCAAGGGTTCTTGTAATGGGACATCATGGGTTCTTTGCTCATGGAATACCACCAAGGATACTTTGAGCTGGAATATCAATGGGTTCTTGGTCCATCCATGGAATAACGCCAAGGATTCTGAACGCTGGAATATTAAGGCTTCTTTGTGATGGAATATTATGGGTTCTTGGTCCATGGAATACAAGGATACTTTGAGCTGGAATATCAATGGGTTCTTGTGCTGAAATATTAAGGGTTGGTCCATGAAATTCTATCGATGTTTGTAGGTGCTGGAATATCAAGGGTTCTTGTGCTGGAACATCATGGGTACTTGGTCCATGGAATAACGCCAAGGATTCCTAACGCTGAAATATCAAGTGTTGTTTGTGCTGGAATATCATGGGTTCTTAATCCATGGAATACAAGGATACTTCGAGCTGGAATATTAATGGGTTCTTGTGCTGAAATATTACTAAGGGTTGGTCCATGAAATACTTTCAATGTTTCTAGGTGCTTGAATATCAAGTGTTCTGGATTATCTTTGGTTCTTGGTTCATGGAATACCACCAAGGATACTTTGAGCTGGAATATCAATGGGTTCTTGTGCAGAAACATCAAGGGTTCTTGGTGCTGGCATATCATGGGTTCTTCGTCCATGAGATACCAATGATTCTTTGATCTGGAATAGCAAGGGTTCTTAGTACTGCGGAATATCAAGAGTTCAGGACCTGAACAGACACATGCCACTCAAATTGATTTTCTCTTGTGTTTTGCCAAGCTTTGCAATTATGTATACGCCTTATTCATTATTGATGTGGTCGAGCTCACTAAAGGAGTAGAAGCAGTTAGACCTTCAGGTTGGCTCAGTGGTTTCTTTCCTTGCCTTTCATTTTTGTGGACCCCAGTTCGAATTCCGGACTGGAGCCTTGCATGTGGGTTTTCAGTCCCTACCTGATTGCGTGGGTTTTCCCTATTTTGGGTTTTCCTCCCACATCTGAAACTGGCATTTCTTCATCATCTCCTCGACACGGTTATCTTCAGGCCTACGGGTCACAGTGCTAGTCACTTTTGAGGGTACCTTGGTTTCATTACCAGAAAGATATAAATAACAATAATAACAATAACCTGAGTAATGGATAAATGCAAATTTAATCGTATATGGAGTCAGTAGGAACAAAGTAGGAATAAAAACAAAAACAAAAACAAATAAACAAAAAACAACACCGACATCAAATACTTGTTTCAAGATCAGGGGCGGATCCAGGGGGGGGGGGCGTGAAGGGCGCACGCCCCCTATTTTTCCTTCCGAAAAAAAAATCAAGATATCATCCTGCCCACTTTCAATGAGACATAAACTTTCGACATTATACTACAATGTTCACCCAATCTTTGGGTATTCTTAAGAAAAACAGTTCTTAAAGTGCCAATAAATTTTAGAGTACAGTATTCGTGACTAATCTCAATTTGGCCAAAAAGTTGTTTGATTGAATTAATCTACTGATGGTGCGCAGCATTTGACGGTCAATGAACTCTACATACAAGGGTATCTTGATCGTGACATCATGCCTAACACGTTGAATTAAGAACTATCAGACGACCGACTGCATCATCCCCCCATAGTACAATTGAATCAAGACAAAAACAACTTTGAAAAGTAATGTTCGCTAACAAATACTGATCCGGATAATAAGATGGCTTTGAAGTTTGTAATTTAGCACGATATGCTGAGTGAGCCAGCACGTAGCCATTATCCATAGGTATATGTTATTGATTGCAAGTCAGGTTGGGCAGCATGATCAGCGTGCCACACTCTAGTCGCCCGAGTTTGACTCCTATCCTCCCGCGTGAGGTACTGCTTGGGGTCAGCTCGAGCGTCCGTGCTAACTCTCAATTACTTGTCACTTGTCACATCACATGCAATCTTGGAAACTTCCGTTTGTGCGCTTCGTAATCTTCCTGGGTAAAATAAAAACATCTAAGACGACCGAAGCAGCTTCATCAAGACTCCTCACTCGGGCTGCAGGAGTCTCTCCTCTTTGAAATTTGACTGATCTGCTGTGGTGAAGTGCTTGGTGTCGGTGTTTATGGCGCATATTGTTTACCAAAATAAAGTGAAGCGAAATGATTAACTAAAAATGAATATTAAGTGAAAAGCAATTATTTTAAAGCAAAGGTGTAGTCCATGATTAAATAGAGGAAGAAAAAAGTATACCATAAACAAGGATGAGCTTAAAATGCTAAGTCTCAATATTCTTTGCACAAAGCATGCTGAAAATGTTAATTTATTTTTCTTATTTATTTTTGCTGAACAACCATTTAAATGTTTGTGAAGCTCGACTCCAGCAATTTGAGCAGCAGGTCCCCAGACATGCCGCTAAAGAATAAGTGGCGTTGACGTAAACTATACACCAGGTACATGAACCACATCACACTGCCTGCTCCTACGTGAAATGCTTTCACCACATCTTTTCACCATTAGTTAATCAGGTAACGGGATACCTAGTAAGGTAACACACAATTGATCGCTAACATCCTGTGGGGGTACTAGACGCCCCAACTCCAACGAACATCACTACCGGTCCGCAT